>JALGBA010000235.1:4112500-4753201 GCA_023970755.1 Azemiops feae | reverse complement strand
TCAGTTTTTGCCTATTGCCCATCATCATCTGAAATCTTCTCCCACAAGTGGACCACTATTTTATTGACTTTCTTCCCTGCATATCCAAAGAATTTTTGTAAATTTCTGGCATTCATTGCAAGCTTCAGCTTTTTCTGAGCTTTAGTTCCTCACCCAGTCTTATAAAATCATGCTATTCTCTCACATTCTGTTGTTTTCCATTTTAAAAACTTACTCTTTTTGTTTCTTAGCTTATTAAAGATCTCTTTATGCAACCAGTTATTAGCAGGTATCTATCAAGTGCTATGGAAATCAATAGGATCATGCAGTTCAAATGAGTATAAAGATTTATTGCAAACTTAAGCTCTCTACAAGAATCTGAGCTACTAACAGCAAGGAAAATTAGCAGGAGATAAGAAAGGCATTCAAGATGGGCTGAACTTAGATCTCTTGTGAGCACAGAGGGAGTCATGACTGATGACTCCTCCCTCGGGCTCAGCCTGGTCATTTATATCAGCCCTCCCTCCATCTTGGCCCCCCTCCTCTTCCATGGGTTCTTCTATGCTGCTTTTCCCTTCCAGCATTGTCTCTTCAAAGTCTGAGTTCTCATGGGAACATGGCAAGGGGGGAAGGGAGGCCATCTCAAAGGAATTCTCCTCCCACTCCTCTGCAGGAGCTGGTGAGCCAGGTGGTGGTTGCTGTAACACACAAACATTGATAGAGGTTCCCTCCCTTCCCCTACCCAGGAATTGAAAGTCAGAAGTGGAAGGCCCATCATAGACGAGTCTCCCTGCTCCCTGCTCCCCCTGGAGGAATGCAGAGGGACTGCTTAGCTTCTTCCTCAACAGGTTCCTCAGGTGAAATTGGGTGGGGTGCTGGTAGCTTGGTTGGCCTTGGCTTGTCAGGGCGCTGGTGGAACTGATGAACTAAATCTGGGGCATGAATATACCATGCATTTTCCAGGAAACTGGGTAGCCTCTTCCAGTGAATCAGGTTCTCCCTCTACTATGACTGGCAGTGGGGTATGTCGCTGGGCTCTTATTGTGCTTGGGGGGCATCTTTGGCAAGTAATGCTTGGTGAAAGACTGGATGCACCTTCATTGAAGGGGGTAATTGGAGGTGGAAAGCCAGAGGGTTAATTTGTTGGAGAACTTTGAATGGGCCTACAAATTTAGCGTCTAGCTTCTTGGAACACCTTGAAGTAGCTAAGAACCTAGAAGAGAGCCAAACTTTGTCTCCTACTGCTATGGGTGGGCCCTCCTGGCGATGGATGCCTTCTCGTAAGTCTGTTTCACTTGGTCAAGTTGCTGTCTCAACGGGTCTTGGGCTGCAAGTTGTTCTTGTAAGAAGTCAATCTCCCCTGAAACAGTGGAGTACAGTGCAGGATGTTTTGGCAATACTTTAGGGTGTGTGCCATACATGGTTTGAAATGGTCATTGAAGTCGATGAGTGCAGCAAATAGTTGAAAGAAAATTCTGTGACTGGCAGTAATGATGGCCAGTTGTCTTGGCTCTAGGTGTAGTAGCACCCCAAGTACTGCTGGGGGGGGGGCTGGTTAGTTTTCTCAGTGAGCTGAGGAGAGGCTGAGCTTGACATTTAGTAGCTGGTGAAGTGCTTTCCAAAATCTAGACCATGCCATGGTAGCGAAAGAGGTGATCTAGAAAACGTTGGGCTGTGTCTTTGGTATTGGGCAATCTCTTGCAGGGTATGAAATTGGCCATCTTGGTGAAAAAATCTACCACCACTAATATGGTAGTGAAGCTTTGGACAGAGGGTAAATCAGTAATGTAATCCAGAGAGACTGTATGCCAAGGGTGGGGGAGTAGGTAGTGGTTGCAAAAGTCCTGCAGGCTTCGGATGGAGCAGTTTGGCCCTCCTGCATGTGTGGCAAGAAGCCACATATTGCCTGATGTCTGCAGCCACTAAAAGTCTCTTAAGGTTCTGTACAGGGTTTTGAACACACCCTCATACCAAGCCATTTGATTATCATGGCAAAGCTGCAGTA
The DNA here is from genome assembly GCA_023970755.1 of Azemiops feae. NCBI lineage: Eukaryota > Metazoa > Chordata > Lepidosauria > Squamata > Viperidae > Azemiops > Azemiops feae. Next base: position 4,751,217 of record JALGBA010000235.1, on the reverse strand, counting down.
CTTCTTCACTGCATTGGGGGGGGGACTACTAATCTGCCTCTCTGTTTCAGGGCAGCTTCCTCTGGCTCATTACAATCCAGATCTGCTGCAATGAGCTTGAAATATTCAATGTATGTCCTCATAAAGTTGTTTCCTTGGCAGTGTTGGAAGATCCGCTTTTCGGCAGTTTGTATCTGAATAGGGTCTCCAAAATGGTCTCTACATCTAGTGAGGAAGTTTGGGTAACTATTCAGGACCAGGTAGTTGGTTTTGATGTGTGGAAGAGCCCATTTGGCAGTGGAGTCAATTAAGTGTGAGAATGAAGGAGATTCTTGATCTCTCTGTCTTAACCTCCCCCTGGTCAGGTGCTGATGAACACATCACACTCTGCTTGGAATGTTCTCATTTTATCAGACTTACCAGTAGTTTGCAGTAGGCAGTAGGCGGCCGGGAGACTTGGGGATGAGCGCGGCAGGAACAGGGAGTTGTGCCTGGGCTGGTGGAGCAGGTGGTTGCCATTGCAGAGGAATTCCTTGTTGAGTCAGGATCTGCATTTGCTGCATCAGTTGTTGAAGACTGGCTGCAAAATTCCTCATTTTGTTTCTATGCTGTCCAGGCATCTGCTGATAGAGTGGAGGTCTGGCTCGTCTGCTATTGCTGCAGCTCTGGGATCTGAGGTCATGGCTAGGATATTCTGGAGATTAATGTCAAGCGCCGGGGAAATCAGCAGAATCATGCAGTTCAAATGAATATAAAGATTTATTACAGACTTAAGCTCTCTACAAGAATGTGAGCTACTAACATTCAAGAGAAATTAGCAGGAGATAAGAAAAGCATTCAAGTTGGACTTAGATCTCTTGTGGGCACACAGGGACTTATGACAGATGCCATGTTTGACCCCTCCCTTGGTCATCTCTTACAGTATCTCTCATTTTTTTCTCTTTGGTATTTGTGTTTGGGCTGTAATTCTCTTCCCAACTCTTCCAGATATTTTTTTTTATCAAGATGCCCATCCATGAGATCCTTATTTTTTTCTTTATTGAAGTTAGCTTTCTTGAAATCTGGAACACCTTCAGCTCTCTTTGCTTGCCTTTTTCCCTATTAATAATTATTAAGTCCAGTATAGCGGTACCCCTAGTTCCATCCTCCACCTTTGGGGCGATGAAGGTGTCTACAAGGGTTATTAACAATTGTTGGCCCTCTCACTTGCCATAGAGTTTGATTCCCAGTTGGTGTCTGCGTAGCTGAAATCCTCCATTATTATAATGGTATTGTTCCTGGCATCTTGGCCATTTCCAAAGAAATCATCTATATCTCGTATTTGGGTGGGTGGCTTGGTTTATCATTTTTGTTTCTTTTTCCCTTGATCCTCAGTTTCAGCATGGTTTCATCCTAGTATCACTTAGTATAACTTAGTATAACTTCCACACAGGTATAGGTGTTCCTTTGGAATGGGACAACTTGCTGCCACCAGCTCACCACTCAATCTTGACCTTTAGTTCAGAATATGTCATACCTCATTCTGACAGTAAAAATATAAATTATAAATATAAATTTAAATTACTAACTGGTTTTGATTTCATTAAATGGCAGGAATCTCTTCAGTATGTAGAACATAGTCAGGAGGCAGCTTTAATCAATCCCAATATCATACCTTTGGGATGTTATTCTTTTTATTATTCTTTATTCCACATGATGCTATTCACTTTCATTCCTTACACGCTTGCAAACAGTTCCTCTTCTTCAACAACTCCTGCTTACCCATTGCTGGTGCAGCTAGAGCAATCCGAATGTAATAATTTCAAATTCTTTTCTTCCACTGTTTATGTCTTATATTAATTGCCCCCAATAAATTATTTCAACGTTCAGATTTAAATCTGTGTTCAACATTCACAGTACTTTCAGGAAGTAAAATAATCTCTCCTTATCAATATTATTTTTTATTTATCAGATATATATGCGGCTCAATTAAGAATCCCAATGATTTTGAGTGGTTCATGACACTGTATAACTTTCCCAATCTGTCTGAAACTTTTATCAAATTATTTTCCCAAGCAACCAGAATTACAGACATTTTTAAAATCAAATTTTAAAGGAACCCCCGCTGAAAACAGCTCATACTAACTTGGTGAAATTTGGCAAACCTTCAAATTTTTTAATAAAAAGGATTCCTAATCCTCCCATTCTAGAGAATTGATAAATGGCAATTCCTTTTAATGAAATATGTTCCATATGGACATATTACATCTTATAGGACATCTGTCATTTGCTACAGAGCAAATTAGACTGTTACCAAAAGTTTACATGAGGTTCTGAACTGAATCCTATGATTTGTCCCCACCCCTAATAAAAATTCTGCTCACTTTTCTGCATTGACAGGCTGATTGTATTCTGCCAGACAAACAAACTGATAAAAAAGAAGAAATGGTTCTGCTTATTGTAGAATGAATGAATAGCTAGGCGTTTTATATTGACAATAAAAGGCTCAATATCAGGATTACGAGTTGTTGCTTTTTATTGCCACCTGATGTTATTCCAACTAAAAATATTGTTAACCTTTTAACAAAATGTTTGACCATCTGAGCAAAATGTCGAAGACAGAATATCTTAAACATTTTACTTCTTTACTTTTTGAGGAATTAATCATTATTTAAAGAATTATTAGGACAGCTCTTCAATCAATATTGATCTGAGCTATAATAAAATCAGATAAAATGCCTTCTGGAAAAAAACAGAACCAGTCAGCTAATGGGGGAAATGGTTGCCTAATAATATCAGGAAATAATTTGCTAGGATTTTTGCATTCTAGCCTTCTGCTGTTTATCTGTCATACATAAAGCAGCTGGAAGTAAAGCTGGCTTCAGAGAAGGGTTTCTAGATTTCAGGCCTTTCTTCCATTTTGATGGCCAGGGCATCTGCCCAGAGTGCAATTAATACAGCCCTGGATTGGTGGATTTTCCTGCGTTTTTTCCTTTCCCACCATGCCAGCAAAATAAATGCCAATTGCTTTCCTTTTGATGAGCATGTTTTTTTGAAGACTTTTTTTTTTTACAATTCTACCTATCACTTGAGCTAGGAAGGGGAAATTGGCAGATGCCCAATAAATTTCACTCAGTTAAAAATAATATAATAAAACCCCTTCATCTGCTGAACCAATTAAAAACCAATAAAAAAACAAAATGAAACCACCCTTTCCAGCTAGCCAATTGGAGCTGGGATATTTGTGTAGGACAGAATGAAATACAGCGGGTGGACTAAACTGCCGTGCTTGTGCCAGCAGAGGATTAAAAACAGTGTTTGATCTGAAGCGGGAAAACTGGGTAGAGATTGTCTTCTTAGTGGGCTAGGGGCAGGCTAAGAATGTTATCCATGTCTGCTGTCCCAAAATGGTGGCCTGTTCTTGTGCTGGGACAAGAAGGACGTGTGGATCAGTCCTTTGTCTCTCATTAAAACGCACCTTCTGCCATTTTTACTTCCTGCTAAACTGGGACCAATATTGACTGAATGATTGCAAAAAACAATTAAATAGTTGCCTTATCTTAAACAGGGAAATGTATTTTTAAAAGACCATTGCTCTAAAAATGTCTTATTTGCATCTTTTGAGCCAAATTTGTCAGTAGTTATGGTTGGAAATAATATGGAAAGTTAGATCTAGAATGTTATACTCTCTTTTTCTTTAATTGAGGCAATTTTACTGATATGCTATTTATGCATCTTTTCAAAGTGCACTTATGGGTTTCAGAATTTTTATGGTTCTTTCAGTTTATTGACACCATATAAATGAGGTGATAAAATAAAGCCAAGGAAATATAAAACTGTGAATAACATCAGAACAAAGAATTTAATAATTCTGATTTAAAATCATTAAACAGAATTAGAAATTTGTTTTTTTTAATTACATATCTATTTCATTGGCTTTGAAATTTATTAGAACATAGAATAGCATGGTTGGAAGGGACCTTGGAAGACCTCTATTCCAACCCCTGTTTAAGCAGGAGAACTATACCATTTCAGAAAATGGCTGTCCAATCCCTTCTTAAAAACCTCCAATGATGGAGCATCCAAAATTTCTGGAGGCAAGCCATTCCTCTAATTGATGGTTCTCACTGTCAGGAAATTTCTCCTTAGTTCTAGGGTTGGATCTCTCCTTGATAATCTTCCACACATTACTTCTTGTCCTGCCCTCAGGTGCTTTGAAGATTACAATAACCTCCTCGTCTCTGTGACAGTCTCTTAAATACTAGAAGACAGCTATCATATCGCCCCAATCTTTCTCTTCAATACACGGCTAGACAATCCTAGTTCTCTTAACCATTCATCATACAGTTTAGCCTCCAGACACCTTATCATCTTTATTGCTCTTCTCTGCATTCTTTCTAGGGCCTCAGCATCTTTTTGTATCGTGCCAACCAGGACTGGATGCACTATTTCAAGAATGAACTTCAGTGGTACTATCATTTCTTATGTTCTTGATGCTACTCCTCTGTTGATGCAGTCTAGGACAGCACTGGCTTTTTTGGTAGCTGCAGCACACTGCTGGCTTGTACTTAAGTGGTAGTCCATTAGGACACCAAGATCCCTTTCACAGTTATTACTGTTGAGCCAGGTACCACCTGTTTTATACCTGTATGTTTGATTTTTTTCCTATCTAAGTGCAGGACCTTACTTTTCTCATCACTGAACTGCATCTTGTTGGGTAGGGCCCAATGATCAAGTCTGTCAAGATCCATCTGAATCTTGAGTCTATCTTCTAAAATGTTGGCAATTCCCCTTAGCCTGGTGTCATCTGTAAATTTGACAAGTTCCCCTTCTATCTCTTCATCTAAATCATTTATGAGGGTATTGAAGAGTACTGATGCAGAGTTCATTTACCTACCCAGAGACTTTTGTGGTAAGTATTGTAGATATCTAATTTATTCATAGGAAAAATTCAGGGGCTGAGTTTTTTTTTATCATAATGGAATGAAATTTGCAGGAAAGAGCAAATTGTAAGGGGCTAATTCTGCTAAATAAGAGAGCCAGTTTGTTCTAGTACTTAAGGCATCAGGCTAGAAACCAGAAAACATCAAGATCTAATCCTACCTTAGGCATGAAAGCTAGCTGGGCGATCTTGGGCCAGTCACTATCTCTCAGCTCCCCGATTTTTGTTAGAAAAATAGGAGTAAGGAGTATGAGAGATGCTCCCTGCCTTGAGCTATTTATGAAAATAATAAAGATGGAATATAAATAAAATAATTAAATTAAATTAAAATAAATTTGAGATAGTCCTAGCAATCTGACTTTTAAATGTGTCATGTCTCGTTTGGTTTTTCACCACAATCTGATGGGAATTGTTTAGGAAAACCTGATCATTATGAAAGGAATAAGCACTTCATATTACAAAGTAATCATTATGGAAGTATTGAAGCACTTGCTTTAGAAATCTGATCTAAATCTCTGTTATAATAATCACTGTTAAACAGGGTATAATGAATTTACTATGATAATAGCTTCCTAGGGTGAGAAATAATTCAGATATTTCAGAAAGCTTGGTTGAGAGAAACTGTTTTTCTTTTCAGTTTGTATTCTCCCCCTCTTTGAACACCATACAGAGCTTGACAATAACTGGCTGACCTTTCTGTAACCCCAGAGTTGAAATGGAGCGATGCCTAATAAAAATCTATGCCAAAGAAGCCACTCTAGTTTGAACCTTAAGCTTCATTCCAAGCCAATATATGCTGCTAATATTAAATAGTTTGAGCAGAACTTTTTGCTTGGAGAGACTGAGGCAAGGAGAGGCTTGGAAACTGTTTAGAAATATTATTTTCATAATATTTTATATATTATTTCAAATATTATTTATTGAAATAGAAGCATCACATCTCACGGATGGTCTTCCATGAAAGCTGACCCAGATGGCATATAGAGAAGTTCCCTGTAATCCCATAAGCAGCTACGGTATATGACCTCAGGGCATCTGTCACTCAGGCAAGAAGACACAAGAGAGAACAAGGCACCTGCTTTTAAAAAGCCTCCTCTTTTTTAGGAAGGCTGGGTGAATAGATGGCAGTGTAATATCTTTAGGTTCTTTTCTGTCAATTGCTATGTTTATTTTTTTTAAATATGCAACTAGTTGTTAGAGATAATTTAATCCAGAAAAGGCTTAGAAAAAGTCAAGACTATTTTTAATATTTGTAGGGAAAGTCATTCACTTTGCATATTTTCCATGTACTACACCCCCCCACACACACACATTTCCCAGCTATGTTTATGCTCTGCAAGCTTTTCAGAATTAACGCAGACAATATATGACTTCTCTGTAACAATAAATATTCATCATACCAGCCAAAGGGAAAAACAGCAGCCAGCATAACATGAAAAGATAGGAAAATCTTGCAATTTCCTACCAGCTCGCTTTCTTCTCTGTGATTTAACAATGCCTTTTATATTGGCATATATTCAAATAATTATGATTTAACCTAATATTATTCTAGATGTAGTTTGTTAAAAAGGTAATAGCCTCTTGTAGCTATAGCAACAATATAAGAGATAGAAAAGGGAATATGATGTAATTACTTGAAAAAAGATGTGGAGAATTGAAATAGCTGCAATCTGGATTAAAATCAATCAGCTAAAGAATATATCTGCTTAGAATGACAGTTACATGATTCCTGAGTATTTCAGATTTTGGAAGGCTCCATTTTTCAACAGAGAAAGGTATTCATAGAAAACCAGAGGGATCTGAAACAGAATTTTTGTGCTGCAGCCTCACCTTATTTAGGAAATGACAGACTGTGGATTTAGGATTGTGCAGAGATGACAACTGTATGCCCTGTTCCACCCCCGAGAGACAGATTCAGGAGGGAGGGAGAGCAGCAGAAGAAAAATCTATTTTTGGCATTGCTCCCACAACTCTGCAATGCTAACCCTCTGCTTGATGCTTTACTCTTTCTTTGATAAGGAGCCATCTTGAGGGTGGGGTTTCCAGGGCTGGGCTGCAGAAATTGAGACTACATACCATAAAGTAGCAATAGAAAGAGACATAGAAGTCTGTAAATCCTTGCTGCCCATTTTTGCCCAATTTGTCCTTCTTTTTTCAAAACAGATAATCAACAAAGTACATTTTAATAGAACCTATCTATTCTGTACTTTAAACAAAGTCAGTTTTATAGATGCATAATTACTTTATGAATGTTCTGCCTAAGAATGGCTGAGCAAAATGCAGGAGGACCTTATTTTGTCCTCCTTTCAGCACAATTTCTGGTCCCAGCTTAAAGTAATACTAATAAGTTTATATGAACAATAACAATAATATGAATTGTTATTGGAATTTCTACTTTTTATATTAAGATTTTATAATGTATATGTATTAGACATATACACTTAATTTGAACATGACATGTTGTCCATAGACTTCAGAGAAATTAAATTTTGTAATATAATTATAGCTGTTTTCTTTTACTTTTTGTTGTTTAGATGCTGGCAAAGATGCTAGTCCTCATCTCCGGGTGGGGGGGGGGCGGGAGAGAGAGAAAGAGAAGCAAGGAGGAGGATGGAGAAGATGGGGGGAAGGGGAGAGGATGGGAAAAATCATATCAAGCCTACAGTCTGAAATGGTCATTGTGGAAGGCTGCCATTAGATGCAATGGTCTTATCAATGGCAACGGAGCCTCTTATATTCATATTACTGAGTAAGAACCTTAAGGGACTAGTGTGATTATATGCATTAGTGATCTGACTCTCATCTCCAAATTTGACAAAAGAAAAATGAGAGTGCAATACAGTCTTGATTATCTTCTTAGAACAGCGAAATCTTCTCTCCTGTTCTTTTTTTAATTCCTTGCCTTCTCCTGTCTTTCTTCCCTCACCTTTTCTGCTGATTCTGTGAATAAAGTAGTTAGCTAGAATCTGCCACATAAAAAAGATAGTAAACTAATTGTGTTGTTGCCACATAAAAGCAGGAGCAGTGACACGATCTCAGCTATTATGAGCAATTTCATCAAGCCTCCTTGTACATGGGGATGATCCTGGGAGAGCAGTTAAAGAGACGCTGCTTAGGGAATGGTCAGATAAGAGAGAGCATAGCCCACAGAGGCATAGTGGCTGGTGCAAGAAGCTCAGGAGGGACCCTCTCCACATGATCAGGTTGTAAAGGTGACGGTGGAAGAATTACACTTTTAGAATTGCAAGATTCTGTTAATATAGCTTTGCAATAAAGTACAATTAGTTTATCTGGTTGTTTTTCCTGTCTGGCCTACCTACTAAGACTGATACTCCCTTCTTCTTAAGCTATGTTGGGGGGAATTTTGCAGCTTAATCTTCTGAATTGATGTCTATACTGAATAATATAGAAAAAATACTAATATTGGGTTTTTTGTATATCACTAATCATATTTTAATGGAAAAATATTGAGTTAATACAAAATACAAAATATATTCAGCAAAGGCTCAATATAATATGACATAATTTGTCATATCACCAAATATTAGCAATATTAGCAAAAATTAAAATATTACAAAAGAATTTATGTAGAAATTCATATTGAAACACAAAAAGAAATATATTTAGTTACAGAGGAATTAGTTATAATTATTCTCTTACAAGAGGAATGCAAACTTTTAAATATTTTAGTCATGTCTTTATAATAATCAGAAAAGCATCCTTTTTCTTATTTCCCATTAGCAGCCTCACATACTTTTGTGGCAATTCTGTAACACATATTTCACTCTGTTCCATGCAGCTTCCATGTTTCTTTATTTTCACTTTTCATTCATTCTGTAATATTTTTTCCCCACGCAGGACTTGTATTTTCTCTTCCTGCAGTTATTCTATTTTTACAGTAGTTTGTTTTTTACTTCTTTGTCCTTTTTTAACTCCACAAGACCCATGCTTCATACAGCCCAAAAGATGGTCTGTCCTACATTCAGAATTTCTCACCACCTTTGTATCTTTTCATTCTTTTATTAAGAACAATCAAATGAATCATGATTTTAGATTCATCTCCATTTCATTCTTATTTGTATGTTTGAGTAGACCTATGCTTAAACCACTGTTTGAAATAAATATTCCTTTTTCTAAGTGAATACTTGTCACACAATCATCATTCTAATTCATTCTTGGCTCTCCATTTGGCTCCATTTTTCTGTACTCTCTCATCTTGCTCCATCCCAACCCTTCATGTCACTGGGCAGAATCATATACAATATGCCAGCATAATGGTATATTCCCACCGTCCATTCTTATCATCCAGCAGACTAGTATACATGTACATTTTTTTAAAACCAGAGAACCACATCACAAAAATTGGAGAACTATAAACACTAAGGAATAACAGGATGTTTGTATCATGTACTATTTTAAGATGTACAGATACAACCTGAATTCATTTCTCCCCATCTCTAGCCTAATGACAAACAATAGACTAACTACTTAGCTTTCTGTTTTAATCCATGTCTGTCAAGCACAAGGAACTAAGGCAAATAATTTCATTTATTTCACTCTTCCATTTTGTATTGATTTGATTCCTACCTGGTCAGCTATTCAAGATTACAAATAATAATTCAAATAAAACAGCTTTGATCTTTGTAAGGTAGTTTTTACATGCCATAATATTCAACCTATTGGACACAAGCTTCTGTGAGGTAGAATCCAGTTTGATAGATGCATGAGGTGGTTTTTTGTTTTGTTTTTCAATATAAAAATTTAAAAATCATTCTTAATTGTAATTTGACAATTCAAGTTGTAGATTTCCAGGGTTTTGAAAGAATATTAAGGAAATGTGATTTCTTTTGATTAGAAAAGATAAATCCCACCTGTGAAAAACTTGATATGTATCTGCAGCATCATTTTGACCCTTATTTGAAATAATTCTTAGAACATAGTACTAACAGCTGCAAGTTACCTGCATGTATTTCTAGCTGAATAATATTTTAATTGATTTTATTTTATTTTTTTCCCTAGAACCTGAAGCCGGTGAAGTGTCCCCTCCAGTGGGAGCTGGCGTGAACAGCAACAGCTGGACTTTCAAATATGGGCCTGGTAATTCCAAGCAGCCAGGACCAAGTGAGTTGCCAGACAAATTCATTATCCCAGGATCTCCTGCTATCATCTCCATTCGTCAAGATCCACCAAATAGCCAAACTGATAAAAGTGACTTCATAACCTTTGGCAAGAAGGAAGAGACCAAGAAAAAGAAGAAAAAAAAGAAGGGAAACAAGGCTCAGGATAAAAAAGAAAAGACCAATAGCGCCACTGATAACAGTGATCAGTGAGAGGTTTATACTGAACAATCAATTTAGCCAATTTTTGCAATCTTGGAAGAGCTCTCCCATGTAGCAACTCCCAACTTCTTCCTACTGTTAACCAATTTCCTGTATGTGCAAGACTTCAAAAATCTGCAGGGAATTCACAATGTCTTTTGCTTGACAGGTTTTGTCTTGAAAGCTTTATCACACCTGACATTAACTATTTTTCTCCACCCTGGCTTATTTTCAGATTCTAAAAAAAGCAGATCAGTTTCTTTTCTCTTCTCTGGAAGAGAAACTTTTCAAAACACAGCCCAAGTCTGTAACCTTATCCTGATGACATATGGGGGTGGGGAGTTAAACAGTTTTGTTATTGTGCACCCTGTAGCTGATTGAAAACTCCTGTGCACTGATGGCTGGCTGGTGATGCAAGGTCAGATTAATATGATGCAAAAGCACTCGCAAAACATGAACAAATTAAGTTACTTGTTAAATTAATGTGCCCTGGGATCTACCTTAAATTTGTGATTATTTTATATTCCATCAGATTTATCCATGTATATTGTGAGTGCAAGCTTTTATATATTTTATATGCACACTCCAGCAAAAAAGCAAGTTTAACTCAGACAACTCATATGAGAAACCATGAAGTATGTCTGCTTCCAAGCCATTGGCCATATTGCCGCAACAAGGCCTTTGATCTCCTAGCAAGGATGTCCCTCAGGGAACGTCTGCATGGCAACCTCCCATATCCTTGACTCACTACTGTAGAGCTAAACAAGATGTGTGGAATATCTCCCTCTTGGAAAAAAAACACCACAAATAACTTTGGAGAGTGGGGATTCCTTATTCACATCTTGTGTGCAGCTGTGTGGATAGAAGTGTCTACAACCCAGATAACTGAACATCCCTCTGGGGACATTGTCCAAGGCTGTTATGAAACCACCGTGCTGACAAGCTCTCAGAGTTTAACAAAGGAATTAAGGGCTGACATCTCAGGAATGTAAATGACTGTGATGTTTCCTTTATGTCCTTGTTTCCACTCTATTTAACATTCCTTTGCACATAGCATCTCTGAAAATATCAGAGTATTTCCATAAAACATATGCAAAAATATAGAAGAAAGGAAGTAGTCTTATCCATGCTATTAGTGATTTAATATATTTATAAAGGGAGAATAGCTGTAAATGAAGAAATATGATGTCCTTTACCCCCAAACTGAAGTAAATTTACAGCCATTAGAAAATATAATTGCTGCTAATAAAGTGCTTTAGAAAAAAATGCCTGAAACACTGTATTATATTTGCCAATCACCGCTTTATTATATCAGGTCACTAGATTGGGAATGGGGACTGCCTCTTGCATGCATTTAAAGAAGTACAAGATTTTCTTGCTCTCATTTTGCTTTCCTTATTCTGCACTTTGAGTACACTCCTTTTGTAAAAATAATAATAATAATAATCAGGGGAAGTGGAAATAAATTCTTTCTCACCAAGCAACTAATCTGCTAGCTCTGTTAAGTGTCTTGATGTATTTGCCTACATGATCTTCTTGGGTTTAGTTTCTCTAAGATTTTATGAATTTCTGACCCTTCAAATTATTGCTTATTATGTAAAATTAAAGTACTGTATGTATGCAACATGCTCTTATAAGTATCCTAAAATATTTATTCTGTGCTTATGTATGTGAATGTCAATGCAACTATTATCCAGTGTGGACATTAAGCTTTAGTAGTTGAATGTAAATCTACTATTATTTTTTTGTACATTTGTGAACAAGTGGAGTAGCGTTAATATTTTTAAGCACTGTTAGTAACTAGTTTTTGTGTATGAATTGAAACACAAGTAAAATACCTTTCTTAAATCAAGAAATCAGTAAGTTGCAGGGTATTATTTTGAGCTCAGACCATTATATGAACTGTGACTATTATGTAAACTATACAGCAAAGAAAATAAATTTCCTGGCTATTATGCTGCACACAAAGCTGCATAAAAAAACCCACAAGGAAGGCGACAATATAAAATATATCATTAATAAAATATGAGAAATCTATACAGGTAGTCCTAGACTTACAACAGTTCATTTAGTGACCATTCAAAGTTACAACGGCACTGAAAAAAGTAGACTTATGACTATTTTTCACACGACCATTACAGCATCTCCACAGTCACATGATTTATATTTGGATGTTTGACAACTGATTCACATTTATGACAGTTGCAGCATTCTGGGGTCATGTGATCACCTTTTGCAATCTTCTGAGAAGCAAAGTCAATGGGGAAGCCAGATTCACTTAACAGCCGTGTTACTAACTTAACAACTGCAGTGATTCAGTTAACAAATGTGGCAAGAAAAGTCATAATATGGGGCAAAACTCACAACAAATTTCTCATATAGCAACATAAATTTTGGGTCCATATGTGGTTGTAAATCGAGGACTACCTGTACTGTTATTACTAGTGAGGTGCATGTCTATTAATACTTCATAGTACTATGTGAACCCATATCTATCTGGGCCAATATATTCACCAAACATTTCCTGTAGTTTTTAGATATATATTGTACCAAACTATTTTTACTACCCAATTGAAATTCGTTTAATTTAGCCATAGACAGTATCCATCTGAATATAGGTTCTGGTACTCTGTGCATTTAATTTTTATATTTGGCCATCTTATAACTTTCCTTTTTTGGTTTAAACAAATCCTCAGTAAGGTACTTTTAAGTTTCCTTTTGTTGTCTTACTAGGCTTTCTTTTTCCCTCACTTAAGTTTTCAAGTTCAGATAACCTGAGTTGCTACTGTGTGAGAGGTATCCTTTGTATTAATTAAAGTTACCAGAACATTGTATTCGTAATTTAAAATGTAATTTCCTAGATATTTTGGCCATGAAGGTTTTTTTTTTCAAAATATCATGCCATTGTCATAGTCACAGTGCTGTAACTTTTAGAGCATTTCTTTACCTTTGCATCTTCATGCTGAAGAGAACCCAATCTAAATTAAGATGCTGGCATTCAAAGGGCAGAAATGCTGCTCGGAATCCAATAGAACACCAGAGGAGTTAAACATAACATAAACAACATAACCTACTGTAACATAGCATGTTTACACTAGTTGAAGCTTTCAGTATCAATCTGTTCAGTCACATGGGCCCCCAAATCTGCACAATCTCTGTGTGATTGTATATTCTCAGAGGACATATAATGGTTGTATATACATATTTATTACATTCATTAGCAACCTATATTCTAGGAACTCAATGCAGCATATATGCAAATTTAGCACTTGTAACAGCACTGTAACAATCCTATTGTAAGATTTTTCAGCTCAGAATCCAAATAAATCCCAAAGAGACTGAACACAAGGCTACTGCAAAAGAAACAGCTTTATTCTTTGATGAAAGACAAAGCCGGGTACTCCCAATCTCTTGTTCCCGACACAGCAAGACATAGGAGAAAAGGCACACACACACACTACTAAAAAATTTCCCTTTTATAGCTACTGGGTTTCCCCAAAAGTAAGACCCAGTCTTACTTTCTTTTGGGCTCTGGAGTAAGCACTAGGATTTACTTTCGGGGAGGGCTTACTTTTTGCCAGTACTGGTAGGCCATGAGTGTGCGGGGGTGGGGCGGGGCCTGTGCATGGAGTGGAGAAGCAACGCAGCGGTGAGAGCATGGTGGCAGACCAGGTATGGTACCGGGTCGGGTGGGTGGGGTGAGTGCCCTTCCCATGCCAGGCCAGCTCCTGCAGCCCCGGGGCGGCCGTGCTGGGCAGCGGCAGGAAGGACGCCAAGGTGGGGGCAGCCAGGCCGAACAAAGTGGCAGGGGGAGCGCTGGAGGCTTGGGGAGGGAGGGTGGTGAAGTGAGCGGGCATCCTGCCATCAGCCCCCATACCTTTCCTTATCTGACTCCCAGCCTCGTGCCGTTTCTCCTTCACGATCCGCCGCCGCGTGCAGAGAAACAAAAGTTTGTGGGGGAAAAAAAGGTCAATCAATTCCAACGTCTCGTGAAAAAAAAAAAATCTCACGAAGTTGGAATTGATTGACCTTTTCCCTCCCCCCAAACTTCTTTTGTTTCCCTGCATGTGGCGGCGGATCGTGAAGGAGAAATGGCACGGGGTTGGTGGTCAGGTAAGGAAAGGGATGGGTGCTGATGGCAGGACGCCCGCCTGCTCTACCACCCTCCCTCCCCAAGCCTCCAGCACTCCACCTGCCGCTTTGTTCGGTCTGGCTGCCCCCAGCTTGGCACCCTTCCCGCTGCCGCCCAGCACAACATGCCAGGGGCTGGCCTGGCATGGGAAAGGCACGCGCGCCTCACCCACCCGCTTCATCACCCTCCTCCCCAAGCCTCTGGCACTCCACCTGCCACCTCGGTGCCCTTCCCGCCGCCGCCCAGCATGGCTGCCCCAGGGCTGCGCTCGGAGCCTTCAGGATCTGCAGGGATCCATGTGTGCCTTTTTCACACCACTGTTTTTGGTGCTGTGTCTGTGCATTTGCCTTGCTGTTTTTGACGGCACTTTGGGGGGATGGTCTATCCCCATTCGCAGCATGGCCACCAACCAAATGCCATGCCACCTCTCAGGAGGGCAGCATCAGCTGCCAATGCAGTGGCGGGAAAGACGGAAGGCAATCCCACCCACCAGATCAACCTGGCAAGGGTGGAGTGGGAAATAGATGGCTCCTAATACAAGAGAAGATACCAGATGGAGTGGAGAAATACAGTGCATTTCAGAAACAAAATGGAGGTTGCACCTTTTCCTCCATGTCTTTTGGACATGACCAGGATTAAACTGAGTCCTAATTGCCTAATCCCATCAGACCCAATTGGCCCTTGCTGCCCCCAAACAAAGTCCCTCCTGCAATCCCATCAAACCAAACATTAGAAACCCCCTCACCATCTAATAGTCCAATCTAAAGGCAGCCCTTACAAGGAAGCAGCAACCTAGAGAAACCCCAACCTTCCATCCTCCAATGAGCCTGGGGGCCTTAGCACTCCATCTCCTTCACAATGGACTTTTCCAGCTTTGCTGTGACTTCTGATTTTACCTCCCCATAAAACTATGACCTTAGGTACACTGACAACGACCTGCCTAATTTCCTCAAAGCTGGCCAGGAAATCAGATCCCTAGAATTTCCTGCCTTGGAGCTCTCAGCTTTTATTAAAATCTTGGCTTTCTCATTGTTCAGGGTCCCTTTTTCTTGTAATATAGCCACCCAATGATCCTTGCAGTAAACATAGTTCCCTCTCCTCAGTGTTGTGTTTTGTACTTCTGAATTTTCCACAACATAGGGATCCTGCTGGATCATCAAGACAGAAAGCTAAATTATACTGAAAAGGGACAGGAAAAATTGGAAGATTTTGGCAACAGTGTGCTTAATATTTTTCTTGCAGCCTTCCAGTATTACTACTGCCTTTCCCTTCCTATTCTGTTTTTCCTTACTGATCACTATTCACCTTTGACCCAACGATCCAATTGGAGTTGCCAAAAGTAGTTTTAAAATAGTAATAAGATGTATGCATCTGAGAACCTTTCTTTGTAGCTTTTTTTAAAGAGCGTCTTCAATTTTCAATGCTTTTTTGAGTAGAGTTCTGATCATATTTTATTATAACATTTGTAAGTGATAAATTATTCAAATACTTTCACTGCTGAGTAATTAACAGTTTAGCTGCCAACAGTTAAAATGGTAATAAAATTCTTAACTGTTTAACACCATATACTCTCCATCAAATCTACATAATAATCCCAGTTTTGCTGAAAATTTAATTCTCTGCTTAGTCATAACATTCAATTTATCAAATATTTCCCCCCCCCCAAAAAAAAAATTGATACTTTTTCATTATCCATTAAAACAGGAAGAATATTTACTTCTCTTTACAACTCATCCAACATTTCTCTGGATAATTGTGAGAAACTTGTGCAATTCTTGTGGGGATCAAATTCCATCAGTACAAAATCTTCAAATAGAATATACAAACAACATGTGCCTTGTATTATGAACTGGTTCTTTCCCCAGATCAACTGCCCAAGTTTTTTTTTGAAATTGGCACAGGGAAAGTGGGCAGAGAGGTTACAGGTAGCTAGATAATTGGAAACTGTTCTGAGCAAAAAGAAACTAAAGCAGGCAGTCTTAGCTAGTTGAGAGAAATTTAACTTGGGTCAAAAGTGAATAGTGATCAGTAAGGAAAAACAGAATAGGAAGGGAAAGGCAATAGTAATACTGCAAGGCTGCAAGAAAAATGTTAAGCACACAGATGCCAGATAATAAGCAGACCAGAAGGTTTAATAGGTGTGTGAGAAGTTTTATATCAAAATATATTTTACTCTTCCCTTAAAATATTAACAGAATCCATAATGGTTTGAGAATCGGTGGCTCTTAGATAATTGATGGTCAAGCTGAAATTAAATTAATAAAGTAAAAAATAACAAACGGGGGGGGGGATTCCTTTCTCAAACTTCCTCAAACCCCCAAATAAGATTTCTAATCCACATATCAAAGGATACAGTCTGCAAACACAGTCAGAATTAAATTATGTCTCCCAGAGAAACTGCATGTTCACAAGAATAAACATACCTACACACACACACAAACACACATGCCCCTCAAGTGTCACCCTAGAATCAGCCTGTGATACCCCGGACAAGCTTCCCCTATAAAAATCTGCTGTTCTACCCTATTTCTCTACAGCCTGCTCCTAAATGCAAACTGTTTTGCTTTTAGGAATAAATATTTCTTCTTTCTTCACAGCTTCACAGCTGTCTGGGTCTCCGGCTCAAGTTGGTACCCCAAATTATTCTTCTGGCAGATGCTTGGCAAGAAGTTTAAGGCTGGGTTCTGAAGACAGGTTTTTTTTCTCTAACTCAACTGTTAATTCATCTAACTTGAGAGCCTGAGAAGCTCTCTCCTTCCTTCCTTCCTTCCTTCCTTCCTTCCTTCCTTCCTTCCTTCCTTCCTTCCTTCCTTCCTTCCTTCCTTCCTTCCTTCCTTCCTTCCTTCCTTCCGTCTGTCATCTGCTTTGTCATAAAAACATATGAAGGGAAAGAAGAGCGCCTGTGCTTCTGAGGACACTTGCATATATAGTTTGTCTTTTTCTGGAAAACACGAGGAGGAAAAAAAGACCCTGAACATGATTACTGTCAGTGACACAAAGTATTTTATCTCTTTTTATCTATTGCCATTTACAGGATACATACAAACTCTTCTTTCTCCATGTTTTGTTGAAGAGGACTCAATGGATCAACTAATTTTGAGCAGAGTGAAAAAAACTAAAGCCCTTGGATTGTGTATTGGATCTGTTTTCTTCTGTTGATGGCCCTGTTTAAGATTAGGAATGTTCCTCTTCATCAAATCTGAATTCTATAGAATTATCCCTTCTTCCACCACCCTTCATAAGTGGAAAATTAATTGTGAAGGTGAATGTTACTAAATATTATGAATACTCCTCTAATTTGATCAATCCAGTTCAGTTTGGGGAAGGGGATGTTTCTTCTAAGAATACTAAAAACAATGGGAACAATGACAATCTTCTAGATAGTAAATAATTTAATAATTAGAAAATTGCAAATTTAATAAATGTGACTCTTGCTGTCAACATTAAATTATTCAACGACAAAATCACTATTGGAAAGTTGGCTGTCTGAAAGCCTTCCACTGATATGAACAAGAAGAATTTTATTACTGCAGTTCCACAGCAATGCCTTTTGCACAGATAGCAATCAGCTTCTTTTTTTAATTTCCTCCAAAATATTAGGTGGCTTTAAAATAACATCTGAAGTTGATAGTGCCATTGTAACATGTCAAGATTAGTAATTGCTGCAGACCTTCAATTTTTTTGTGTGTGTTTGGTTTCCCCCCCTCTGGGATACTTTCTCTGGCCACCTCCTTCAGCCTTTGTTATTATTCTATAATATATATCCAGACATGCATATTAGATCTAGAGTTGACGACTTCTAAAGTGCTTAATGTTCATATTTAGGATGAGTTTCAATAATAATTCTTAACTGAACACTTGAAACTGTATTTACCTATGTCAGTCATTAATTGGGTTCATAGACACTCTGCTGTACCAATTTTAAAAAAGAATTTATTAAAACAGTTCATGAATGTGTGTCAGAGTTGTGGATCTCCATGGTAGACTAACAGCCCTGCTGTCAAGTACGTTGAACCAGATTGCTCATCTGGAAATGAATTCCAAGTCACTGGACACCCTTGATTTATTCATTTATCAGTTATATGTCACTTCAATCGCAAGTCATTAGAGGAGGAGAGCCATGTTAATCTAGGGTGGCAAAAAAAAAAAAAATCAGAAGCCTGGTAGTATCTTTTGCAAATAAACATTTTTTTATAAAAAGACGAAAGCTTTTGTGACCTGTAATTCACTTCATTAGATTAAAGGAACTGCAGCTCATCAAATGTCATACCTTTTAATAACATTTTTTTAATTGGAAAAGGTACTACCAGACCCTTGATTTTTTTTTTCAATTACCAGGTTACCTTTAATTTATAACCAATATGTTTGTAAATTTAGACTTTTTAAATTTGTTCTTTAAATAATTTTTAAAAATCCATTAGTTTATGATGAAAAGTTCTATATCTGCACCAAAAAAGCCCTGACTGGAATATATATTACCTTGAAAACTGGTAATCTGTTTCCCTTTCGGAAACACTCCAGCGCCTCTGGAAATGATCAACTGGTCTTCTTGATATATGCTTCCCAAAATGGCAGGGAAAAAGATGTCCTCTTTTCTCATCACACATTTAAGTGCAAGCAGCCCTTGTGCAAAGTAGCTTGATGAAGCAGATCAGATACTGAACAAACAACAAGAGTAGAAAGGCAGGCGAGAATGGTAGAAGCTGTCAATTGAAGAGCAGCTATGGCTGGAGCTGGAGGAGTAAAGGAAATATCACTCTAGGTAAAGCCCAAGAGAAGGAGATGGCTTTCATCACTTTTCTAAAGATAGGGTGGGGGATAAGCTGATTCAGGGGACAAGCTGTTCTACAGTGAGGGGGCTGTCACTAAAAAAGTCATCCTCCTGACTTCCCCCCTGGAGGGGGGAAGGGAGCAGTTGGAACATCTCTTCAGGAGGACAGTTTTCATCTGGAGATCATGGTTCCAAAGGTAACAAGGCCCCAAGCTATACAGGGCTTTACAAGCAACCTGAATTAGGCTTGGAAGTCTATAACAGTCAATGCACCTTCTCCAAGATAAGTAATACAATGATCAAAGGGGTTTCACCAGCCAACAAATGGACAATTGCAGTTAGCACCAGCTGTAGCTTTGGGGTCAGTTTCAAAGGCAGCTTCTGTAGGTGAAGTTAAGGATGATGGTGATTAGTTTTCTACTATCCTTTCTGGTGGACAGAAATAATCCTGGTCTGATGATCCAAAAAAAAAAAAAAGTTAGCCAGTATAAACAGGATGATTTGGCCATCTTAATGAAAAGAACTCTCTAACGGTTAGAGTGACGTGATGTGTCGTGATGTATCGCAACTCTTTTTGCATTGCCAGCAATGGGGTGGGCGCGGATTCAGTATGATGAAACCGGCCTGCGGGTCGGCAGTTTGACACCCCTCCTCTAACCCATGGAATAGAACACTTGGAAACTTGCTGAGAAACATTCTTACAAAAAACAAGAAAATAGACTTTCCTGTATGTATGTATGATTGTATGCTTACTATTGTTGCTGTTGTTGTTCTGTGCCTACAGTGTAATGGATTTTGCTACTTTTGACTATTGGATCTTTCCCAAGAATTTAGCCCCATTAAAGATATTGTAATATAAGCTCTGTTCCAATGCAGTTTTTTATAATATATAACTTGAGATGGTATCTATTTTACTGTGCTTAAGTGTTTCTCCAGAACTTTGGTTGTGGAAGCACTATCACTTTCTTGTTCCATATCTCTCTAACTGTATTTGAAAGACTTTATACTTCTTTATACTTCTTTTTTCTGTTTCTTTCTCATTGGCTCTTTTATTTTCAGCTACTGTATCCATGCTGGCTTGTTAAAAACAGATCATGTCAAACCAATCTTATTTTATTCTTTCATAAGGTGACTAAATTAGAATAGAATAGAATAGAATAGAATAGAATAGAATAGAATAGAATAGAATAGAATAGAATAGAGCTGGAAGGGACCTTGGAGGTCTTCTAGTCCAGCCCCCTGCTCAAGCAGGAGAACCTATACAATGTCAGACAGGTGACTGTCTAGTCTCTTCTTAAAAATCTCCAGTGATGGAGCACCCACGATTTCTGGAGGCAAGCGGTTCCACTGGTTAATTGTCCTCACTGTCAGGAAGTTTCTCCTTAATTCCAGGTTGCTTCTCTCTTTGATCAGTTTCCAACCATTGTTTCTCATCCTTCCCTCTGGTGCTCTGGTGAACAAAGTGACCCCCTCTTCCTTGTGGCAGCCCCTCAGATACTGGAATACTGCTATCATGTCTCCCCCAAACCCAAGTCCAAACCCAAGTTGCACAGCCGTTCTTTGTATGTTTTAGTCTCCAGGCCTTTGATCATCTTAGTTGCTCTTCTCTGAATTTTTTCCAAACTCTCAACATCTGTTTTGTGATATGGTGACCAAAACTGGCTGCAGTATTCCAGGTGTGGTCTTACTAGGGTTTTATAAAGTGGTACTAATACTTCGCGTGATCTTGATTCTATGCCTCTGTTTATACAACCCAGGATTGTATTGGTTGCTGCTTCACACTGCTGGCTCATAGTCAAGTGATCGTCCACTAGGACTCCAAGGTCCCTCTCACAGTTACTGTTTTTAAGCCAGGTCTCGCCGAATCTGTACTTGTACCTTTGATTTTTCCTGCCTAAATATAAAACTTCGCTTTTCTCCATATTGAAACTCATTTTGTTGGATAGGGCCCATTGTTCAAGTTTGTCTAGATCTTTTTGGATACTGAGTTTGTCTTCTGGGGTGTTGGCTACTTCTGTCAGTTTGGTGTCATCTGCAAATTTGATGAGTTCCCCTTTAATTCCCTCACCTATGTCATTTATGAAGATATTGAAGAGTACTGGGCCTAAGATGGAACCTTGTGGTACCCCACTGCTTACTTCTCTCCATGTCGATGTAGTGCCATCGAGGACTACTCATTGAGTACAGTTTGTCAGCCAGCTACAGATCCATCTGGTGGTGATGTTGTCTATTCCACCTTTTTCTAGTTTACCAAGGAGTAGGTTGTGGTCTACTTTATCAAATGCCTTACTGAAATCTAAGTATACTACGTCCACAGCATTTCCCTGATCTACCAGTTTAGTCCCTTTATCAAAGAATGAAATAAGATTGGTTTGGCATGATCTGTTTTTAACAAACCTGTGCTGGCTAATGGTTATGACTTTGTTTGCTTCTAGTTGTTCGCATATCTGGTTTTTGATCATTTTTTCTAGGATCTTCCCAGGTATTGATGTTAAACTGATTGGTCTGTAATTTGCTGGGTCCGTTTTTTCCCCTTTCTTGAAGATGGGAACCACATCAGCCCTTTTCCAATCCTCAGGTACTTCCCCGGTGCTCCAGGATTTATGAAAAATGTGGTGCAATGGTTCTGAGATAACATCTGCCAGCTCTTTCAGAACTCTTGGTGTAATCTGTTGGGTCCCGGTGATTTATATTCATCAAGGTCAGATAGGTATTCTCTTACCATTTTCTTGCTTATTTTAATTTTTGTTTCTAGTATGTCTTTTACAGTGGCTTTTTTAGTATGTTGGGTGAAGACTGATGCAAAGTATGAGTTAAGCAGCTCTGCTTTTTCTCTGTTGCCTGTTATTTCCTTGCCATCTTCTCTCTTTAGTGGGCCTACAGTTTCCTTGACTTTTTTCTTGTTGTTAATAAGTTGGAAGAAACTTTTTTTTAAAATTATACTTGATTTCTGTTGCAAGTCTTTGTTCGTTCTGAGCCTTTGCTTTCCTGACTTCATCTTTGCACATTCTGGCTGTCTGCTGATCATCGGCCTTAGTTATGTGCCCCTCTTTCCATTTTTTGTATTTGTCCTTTTTGTTTTTCAGTTTGTCAGAGAGATCTTTGTGCAGCCATGCTGATTTCTTCTTGAATTTGTTTTTCTTTCTCAATGGTATTGTGCTGGTCTGGGCTTTTATGATTGCAATTTTCAGGGTTTCCCACGCTTCTTGGGTTGTTTTCCCCTTTAGGATTTTCATCCATGGGATGTTTCCTAGGTTCTCTCTGAGTTTGTTAAAGTTAGCTCTTTTGAAGTTTAAGACACTGGTTGGATTGTTTTCTATTGCTAGTGTTTGCATTATATTAAATTCAAGTATGATGTGGTCACTTTTACCCAAGGTTCTGGCAATTTCAATTCCCTCTATCACTTCTTCTCTATTCCAGTATAGCTTTATATCTAGTTCCCTCTTCCACCTTTTGGGTGACAAAGTTGTCGGCTAGGTTGGTTAGGAATCTGATTGATCTCCCGCTCACTGCAGAGTTTGTCTCCTAGTTAATATCTGGATAGTTGAAGTCTCCCATTACTACTGTGGTATGCTTCCTACATGCATTTTTTAACTGGTTGGCAAAGAGTTCATCTATTTCTTCTGATTGGTTGGGTGGCCTGTAATATACACCTATGGCAATGTCACTTTTTCCCCCTTTTATATTGACCCATATACATTTTGGAGAGATTTTATCTTTGATCATGTGCATTTCTGTAGATATGTAGTGTTCTCTTACATATAGTGCAACTCCCCCTCCTGTTTTTGTAGACCTGTTTCTTTTGAACAATTTGTATCCATCCATCAGTCCATTCCATTCATGGGTTTCGTCCCACCAGGTTTCTGTAATGCCAACTATGTCATACCCTCCCTCATGTACTATTGCTTCTAGTTTGCCCTGTTTGTTCCCCAAGCTTTTTTGCATTTGTATATAAGCATTTAAGACTTTTATGCCTGTCCATGGGTATGTTTCCTGCATCTCCTGATTGTTGTTTGAGTTTTTCTTTTTTCTCATCACTGCCTACCTCAATGTTTGATTTATTTTCTTGGGATTTGTGATTGGTTTTGGGTTCTAGAGATTCTAGAGATTGATCTCCCTTTCCCCTCAGTTTTAGTTTAAAGCCCTCCTGATGATTTGGGCCAGTCTTTTTCCAAGTACATTTTTGCCTGTTTTCGTGAGGTGCAGCCCATCCCTTGCCAAGAGTCCTTCACATAGGAAATGCAGTCCATGATCCAGGAAACCAAAGTTTTTTTTTTTTTTTTCCTGAATATATTTTATTAGATTTTTATAGGGGTAAAAGGGTTACATCAGAGTGCTTAGGAACCACCGTGGAGGTGGGTATATTGAACATCCCCCCAAAAAAGAAAAACAATCACAAATATATAGCCCAAATCAATTCATTTAAAATTCCCTCTCTAATTCCCTCATTTAGTCTTGCATATTCAGATTAATACATTTCTATATAAGCTTCAAACAATCCTATCAAATATCACTCACATTTCAATTCTAAAGATCCAGGTCCTGTTTTTAAGCTTTACTAACTTACAATTACCATATTCCAATTGGCCTTAGATAGACATATTATTAACACTTCGGGTGTCCTTTTTTTTTTACATAGTAATTATATCTGGTATATTATTCCCGCAGTAATATTCTTATATTTTCTTCATTAATACCATTTCTTCTCTTGTCACCCATCCCTCTTATTCTCCTTCTATTTCAAAATAATTATCTTAAAGTAAAAATATCAAACCAACAAATAGATTTCTATCTAATTTAAGTATATATTCTATCAATTCATCTATATCTATGAAAATCTTTTTAAACCAGTAAATAAAGTTTACCTCTCCAGTAATTATCATGTCTAAAACAAAGTATTGTTACAAAGGGTATCCTCTTAGAAATTTCACGTGCTCCATTAGTTATTAACTCAGTCAAAAAATCAAAGCCTTTTTAAACCCATTAAATAAAACTTTAAAATACATTTTTAAATCTAACTCTAGGTTTCTTTCTGTGCCATAACGGTTTCCATAATAAAATTCCTGCATCATCAAACCACAATATTAAAAGGTCCATATTCTTTAACGCTTCAAATTGGTCAAAGTTCTCTTTCCTTTCTTCTAGTAGCCTTTGGATGGTAAAAGCCGTTTTATTCCATGTTATATTTGCCAGTTGTTTATCCACCTTTTCACAATTTTCAATAACTTGTATCTGAGTGTCAGTCTCTGTTGATGTTAATGCTTCAGACATCTCCGTTAAAGTTATTCTTTGATCATCAGGCTTCTCCATAGATTGCATTTGGGGTTGTATAAAGTTAATTTGTTCCTTAGTTTCCACAATTTCTCTCAGTGTAGTTTCATAGTTGAGTTGTTGACGTGGTTCCTCTTTAGGTTGTACATATTGTTCACTAATCTCTTTGGCGCCAATCTGCTTCTTCTGCGCTGTCTTTCGGTCTATAATTTGATCTGTCAAAGTTTGAAAGTAAGAGTTCATATCCTCTGTGGCTTCCAGAATTTTTTCCAATATGAGCTCATAGTCCAGCTGTGTGTTAGGTTCCATATCAGTAGTAGAAAGATTTTTTAATCTTTTAGAGAAGGCTCTATTTTGTAGAAATCAAACAAATGTTCACCTCCAATTTTCAATAGACCAGCTGTTTCAGTTATCTTATGCTTATCATCTTTTGAAGGTCATAGCCATTCCCAGCCATAAAAAAATATACAGTTGCAGTATCACTTTTCGACACAAGATGTCCTCAGCAGACCATAAAATCTTTTTTTTCTTTCCAAATTAATAGATTTTTTTATTTTTCGTGTTGAAAAAGATGAAGAAAGGCCTCTCCAAAGTAATAGATGCGTAGTTATAAGAATAATAATCAAGAATAAAATGTTTTCAGGTCCCCTCAGTATCCCAAGATTTAAGTAGTCCATAAAAATTAACTTGTTTTTTTTTTTCCCCAAAGCTGTTTTTCCCGAATGCCCAAACGCTGCTCTCTCACAGCAGGGAAGTAATTCAAACACAAAAGCTTTTGACAGGAGAGTAATTAGGGAAAAAAGGGGTAGGAAAGGTCTCACCCGGATTCTCCACGGGGGTTCTTTACGCTTAGTTGTTCTTCTGGCTTTCAGCTGGTGCGACGAAGTGATCGTCCATTTTGCTGGCTGATCTTTTCCTCCGATGGCCCTAAGGAGATAGCTCGAACTAAGGAGAGCTGCCGCTGTTCCCCAGTCAAGCAGGAGCCTCCTCAAGCGGTGGTCGCCTCTACGGGGAGACTTTCGACCCGGTTAAGGGTCTACCGGCGAAGGGAAAGCAGCCGGTGGGAGAGACGGCTCTCTCCGTGTGACTGCGTGTGCCGCGATCCGGAACCGGAAGCCGAAACCAAAGTTTTCTTGACGACATCAACCCTTTAGCCAATGGTTTATTTCTAAAATTCTTTTTTGCCTCAATGGGTGTTGGCCTTTTGTTGGGAGTACTGATGAGAACACTACTGGTGCTCCTAGCTTCTTAACTTTATTGCCTAGTTGTTTGTAATCTCTCACTATTGTACTCAGGTTGTTTGTTGTGTCGTTCATGCCAATGTGAAGGAGAAGAAAGTGGTAGTAATTTATAGGCCTAATTATTTTGGTTAGGTTCTCAGCCACATCTTTGATTAGTAGACCAGTGAAACGCTGTGGAGATAGTATACTTAGATTTCAGTAAGGCATTTGACAAAGTAGACCACAACCTGCTGCTTATTTAAACTAGAAAAAGGTGGGATAAACAACAACAACAACACCAGATGGATCTGTAGCTGGCTGACAAACCATACTAAGTGAGTAATCCTCAAAGATACTACATCCACATGGAGAGAAGTAAGCAGTGGGGTACCACAAGGCTCTGTCTTAGGCCCAGTACTCTTTAATATCTTCATAAATGACTTAGATGATGGACTTCTGGTTTGGTGTTGTAGCGATACAGATGCAGGGAAAGCAGAGCTCCATGCCCCACGTCTGATTTCTTTCTGCCAGGGGGCCCTAAAGGGCCGAAAGCCATCCTGGGAGGCAGCAACAAAGGAGGGATTCCTCGCTGATCACAGGCAGATGGTGGTCAGCCCATTTGATCTGAGGAAACCCCTTCAAACTGACAGAAGAAAGAAAGACTGCATTTATGCGATCTGTCCAAGAGCTACTGACAACCGGGAAGGGTGCTGATTAGCGCCAATGAGTAGATTAGCAAGATCATGTTTCAGAACTGGGTGAGACTATTTTCTTTCTCTCTACCACTTTATAACACTATTCCCTGGAATGGATAAATTCTCCAAAGGCAAGAATTCCCCAGGCGTGACTGGACGAAGGGAATTCCCACCCTGCCCTACCAAAGAAACAAAAGCAGCAGGAAAAAAAGCTTTGGAGGGACTGGAAGAGAGAATACAGAATGCCAAACCAGAATTAATACAAAGAAATTGTCTTGGTAAATTTGAACAATTGTGAAAATCACTAAATTGTGCTTCGAGAAACAGCAGGGTAAGATTAACCTTATGAATAACTTTTGATTTAAATGCTACTTACTACCTGGGAGAGAGTGACATCTAGTGCTGAAAAGGAGATAAAACCTTAAAATATGTTATGTCTGGGCTATTCATAGAGCCCAGACATAGATAACCAGCCTGCTGGATGATCTTGGAAACTTTTAGAACTGTAATAAACAGTTGAAGACAGAAAGAAACAGGACTCTATGTGATACTTTATCATCGATTGTATGGAAGCATATCATTTACTGTGGATTACAAACATAGGTTGAGCTTGGATTTTAAGAAACACTTAGAGACAGAGGATAATATGGTCTTTTATTACTCTTGGCTTGGTGGGATTTACTGATTGGTTTAAGGCCTGCCGGCCACTCTGGATTACAAACATCGCTTGATCTACAATTTTTGGATTTTGGTCACGAGGGCTGCAGTAGATTTTGCAATTTCTCCTCCAGATTTAATACTGACAGACAGAGCTGGACTACAAAACTCTTGTTTTTGTGGCACAATATACAAGAACTATAAGAACTATATAACATGATGTAGTGGTATATTGAATGTGAGATTTGTTTTCCAGATAAAGATAGTTTCTAGGGGGCATAATGGATTGATGATAGAGTAACTGGGGTGGGAACAAAAATAAAAGCGAGTGTCCCAAACCTTGCTAAAACTGCTAAAAAATCAGCCTCAGCACCATCATCTGGGGCTCCTAGTCCAGTATATCAGAGATCTATTGAAACAATGCTCCAACAAGAAAAAGCAAAGAATTTTCAAAAGGAAATGCATACAACACTCCAATTAATTCAGGAAGCAATTGGCTCACACAAAGAAGACACAAGAAGAAATCACGAGGAGACAAGAAATAATTTGGATAAGATAAATGAGCAGGTCTTCAATATAAATTCACAACTAGAAAACTTCCAACAAATGATTACAAAGAATGAGCAAAGAATCCAGAAAATGGAAGATAAATCAGAGGAAACTGAGAAAAAGATGGAGGAAATAAAAAAAGAAAATCAAAGATTAGCACAGGCAAATAAAAGCTTGGAAGATACAGTCGCAGTATTGGAGATGGAGAAAGCTTCACATTTTCTAAGACTACAGAACATACCCGAAGACAAGGAGGAAGACCTAACAGAATTGATCACTAATTTGCTGGCTGAAGCACTGGAAATCGAAAAATATGAAATGGAAGGAGAATTGGACCAAATATACAGAATTAACTCAAGCTACGCAAGGAGACATAGAGTCCCCAGGGAGGTGCATGTTAGATTTGTGAAAAAAACAATAAGAGATGAAATACTGAAAAGAGTGAGGGATGAACCACTGATATATAGAAAAAAAGAAATTGTGGTCCTAAAACAGATCCCTAGGAGGATAAGAGACTCCCGAAAACATTACCAATTCCTGACTACAAAATTAAATGAAAAAGGTTGTGAATTTTAGATGGCTGGTCCCGGAGGGGATCTTAATTAATTGGGATGTGAAAAGATATAGATTGGACTCCATCTTTAAGGCAACAGAATTCTATGAGAGACACCTAAGCTTCTTTGAAGAAAAAACACAAGAATTGCAAGGGGATAGGAAATATGAAAAGCAGAAAAAGTTAGTAACAGAAGAGGCAGCCACACAAAGAGAAGAAGAAGAAAAAGAAAATACAAATCAAGAAGGAGGGAGTGGTAAGAGAACAGAGACAGGAAAGGACCACTAGAAGAATAAAACCTAAATATAAGTAAAGAAGATGGAGAAAGAAAGTGGAATTTTCTCAATAAATATAAATGGATTGAACTCCCCATCAAAAAGGGAAAAAAATCACATGATTACAAAAATTAAAAATGGATATAATTTGTCTCCAAGAAATGCACATAAAAAAACATCATAAACTTTTGGAATGCCCCAAAATTGGGAAACTTTATTCTACATCAGCACATCAAAAGAAAAGAGGAGTAGCTTTATATATAAAAGAGACATTGGAATCCAAACAGGTCTATTCAGATTAAGAAGGAAGAATTTTAATGGTAGAAATAATGACAAATCAAAAACAGATATTGATGGTAGCAATATCTGCACCAAACAACAAACAAGAAGAATTTTATCAAAATTACACAGGAAAATATTGGAAATGGAATATCAAAATATTTGCTTGATAGGAGATTTTAATGCAATTGTAGACAGAAAACTGGACTATAGAAGCAATAAAATAGGAAAAAAGGGAAGAAAGATACTCCCTAAGGCGTTCTTTAGAAGGACAGAAGAAATCTGTATACAGGATACTTGGAAAGAAAAAAACCCAAAAAAGACCCAGTACACATTTTATTGGAATAGACATAAAACTTGGTTCAGAATTGATATGATATGGATGTCCCTTGAATTAAGAACTAACATACACGAGATTGAGATAGAACCTAATATCTAGGCGGACCACAATCCGATAAAGCTGACTTGGAGAGCAGTAAAAAAGAAACCAAGATGGACTTTGAATCAATCCCTGTTAAAAGAGAAACAATTTGTAGAACTAGCAATAAAGGAAATGGAATTCTTTTTTTAAAAAAAATAAAAAAGAAGAGACATCAATTCAGAATGTATGAATAATTGGTTCCTCTTCACTGGAGGTATTGAAGTAGAAGTTGAAAAAAAGGCTTGAATGTGGATTCCTGTGCTGAGCAGGGGTTGGACTCAAGGCTTAAATAGTTCTTTCCAACAGTAGGTCTTTCTGAACATTGACTTAATTTGAGAATAAGGTTCATTTATCCTGGCAAGACCTCCGTATAGAAATAGAAAAGCAACCTTTCCATTTCTAAAATGAAAGCAGCTTTGCTACTTCAATACATCTGGTTTCTAAAAATTTTGTATGTAAGTTATATTTCTTCCATGAAGGAAACCATGGTGTCACTTCTGTGATCTGAGATTTCTCCTTAAGTGATCAAGGCTATCTTGAATTTCACTAATATTTACCAGGGGCATAAAAAGACTATGGGACTTAACAAGTGTCAGGCGGCCCTCCCCATCGCTTGTACTGCAGCCTGCCACAATCCTGAGAGGGAGGGGATAGGGAGGAGTAAGAGTGCTTGTTGTAAAAGAGGGTGGGAAATGGGGAAGATCAGCCGAACAGGAAGCAGAGATGTGAACTAGTTTCATCTGGCCAATTCAAGGACTTTTGGGCACTCAGGACTTGGGAATGGAATGTTAACTGCTTCTCAAAGTGTCCTGTTCTCATAACATCCAGCTACCATCCTATTGAGCACTGATGAACTGGTCAAAGGGGGGAGGGCTAAGGTTTCAAAACAATGTAACAGTTAGCTCAGGTTTTCTTCAGATCCGGCCTTGCTTTCACTGCATCCAGTTGTCTCTAGTAAAAGAGCCTTGTAACCTTCTGAGGGAGCCAGCTGGGGCAGGGCCCACATTAGGCCAGATCTGCAAAAATGGTAAACCCGGAGCCACCAAGCTACCATGGGGACTGGGGACTGCACAACCTATGTTGTCTCACAAGAGTGACCAAGAAGATGCTGATATCTGGGGAAAGGCAGCTGCCAGACCCCATGGTGGGGCAGACCCCCTGGAGTGGGCAGGAGAGGTGGAACAACCGTGACCCAGGTAGTTGATGGGCATCATCTGGAAAGAAAAATGAGACAAAAGATTCTCTGGAGAGACCCTAACCTGGGGAGGCAAAAGAACCCATCAAAGAGAATCGTGAGTGAAACTCGAAAAGGAACCAGCCCCCACGACTCAGACCATGATGGCAAGCTGATTGAGCAAGCCATGGAAGCATTGAGGAGGGTTGTGGACTACCTTCGAGCATGAGAAGCCCTGGCCCGCATGTCCTCGCAGGCTGCTCCAGTGCCGAGAGATCAAGTGGGGGATGGAGCAGTGGTGGCTGCTGCTGCTGTGGCAGGGGGCTGCCAGAAGCCCAAGCCCAGGTCCCTGTACCCCAACCAGTGGCTACTCAAGTGATAGCCGAACCCCACCTCTGGGGGTGAAATTCAACAGAGACCTAGGATTCTTCTTTGCCCATGTCTGGACTTACATGCAACAATACATAACAACCGAAGGTGCCACAGTGAGGGTGGTGATACTGGCACTAGAGGCTGTGGAAACAAAGTGGATGGTCACCCTTCACAATGATGATGCCCTGGAGCTGTGCAACTTTAACCACTTTATGATGGTACTCTGCAAGAGGTTCAAGGATCCATTGGGCAATCACAAAGCCCAAACACAAATCAAAGCGATCAGCAAGGGGTGCCAATCAGTGGCCATTTACACTGATGAGTTCCCATGAGCTGGCGTGCAGATTGATTGGCCACAGAACCTGCTCATTGAGTGCTTCCAGGATGAGCTAAATAACAATGTCTACAATGCCTGCATTTCAAGCCCCCCCCCCGGCACGCTTCATGGTTGGTACATTGCGAATACAATTCTCGCTACAGTTAATACATGTAAGACTAGATATATACACTCTTTCTCATAATTTCCTACAATTATGCCTAACAAAAATAATTCTGGCTTAAAATCTATATGTTTTTTAGTCATTTTCTCTAACCATATGTGTATTCTTAATCATAATCTTTTGGCTTTGGGGCATGTCCACCAAAGATGGTAATAAGTGCCTGGTTTTTGTCGACATTTCCAACAGTTGCTAGATGTTTTTAAACATTTTTGCTAACCTCACTGATGTTAAATGCCATCTGTAAAACATTTTGTATAGATTTTCTTTGTACACCACTGCTTTTGTTATTTTAGAATTTTTTTCCCAAAGGCTTTCCAGTTTTCTAGTTCTATATTATGTCCAAAATTCTTTGCCCATGTTATCATTGTTTCTTTAACTTGTTCCTCTTCCATCTTTAAACTTAACATATATTTATAAAGTTTCTTAATCAATTTTTCATCTGATGTCAGTAGTATTTTGTCAAATTTAGCATCCTTTTCATATTGCGTTTGGATTTGCAGATATGGCCACCATGGTAGGTCAATACCCTGCTCTTCTAATTCTTGTCTGTGTTTTAATTTCCCTTCATTATTCAGAATGTCTTTATAGGTCACAATTTTCTCATAGTTAGTTAGGTTTGGGTGAACAAACGCTTCCATTGTTGAGAGCCATCCAGGTATTTTCATGTAAATTTTCACTTTTACTTTTTCCCATTCTAAAAAAAGTGCATTTCTTATATAATGATATTGAAAGTATCTGTGTATTTTATTCTTCCCATGCCATAGGAAGGCATGCCACCCGAGTTATAGGTCATGTCTGTTAGAGTTTTACAGCTTTCCGGCGCCAAAATAAGCCCAAAAATTAAGCACACATTCAAAATGAGCAGGAAGCATAGTTTAGAAAAACTTTATCTATAAAATATATATAAACATGATACATACAGTTTTATTCAGCTCTGAAGAACATCAACAACTCTTAACTTGGAGATCAGAAAAAACATAGAGAAGACTAAGACACGCCCAGGCCTAGGCTGGATCACATGCCTCACACAGCCAATACTGTGTCTTAATCAAAAACAGTTCTCATTGGCTGGTTTGTTGCTATGGCTATTCCAGTTCATAAAATTTCTTACACAGTGACACTCCTCCCTTTATGACTGGAATAGACAAAAAATCAAATAATTTAATACTCTTCCCATGGTGTACTCCACCCAATGGCTTGATCATTACATCTGCCAGATTGTCATCTGAAGAACAATGAAGCAAGCGAATTAGTTTACTTTTGATGGCTTCTCTGACATTACAATACTTAATGTCCACATGCTTGCTTCTACTTTTCACTCTGTCACCTGTTGCCATTTTAATGCAAGCAGCATTATCTTCAGATACTGTTACAGCTTCTTTAACTTCTATACTTAAATCCTTTAACAGCTGTACATACCAGGTTACCTCTGAACAAAGTTCAGACAGAGCAATAAATTCTGCCTCCGCAGTAGAAATAGCTACAGTTGTTTGTTTTCTGGACTTCCACCCAATTAAAGTCCCTCCAAATAATACCACAAGCCCCGAATTGGACTTTCTGGTTTGCATATCATTGGCATAATCATTGTCAACATAACATTTTAACTTTAATTCTTCAGAGACCTATATTTGAAGACCCAAATTCGCAGTTCTCTTCAAATACCTGAGAATTCTCTTCACACCCATCCAATGCAACTGTATTGGTGCGGCAGTAAAGCGACTTAAGATGCTTACTGCACAAGCTGTATCTGGTCTGGACCACTGAGACAGATATAACAGGCTCCCTATTGCTGACTGATATATCTCCTGATCACAGGGTTCACTTTTGTTCTCGCCCAAAGTATTGTGAAAATCTTTTTTTTTTGTAATATTTTATTATTTTTCTAATTTTACATTTAAGTATTTAAAAAGCAGCGTGGTGGCTGGGTTCATCGATAATTCAATAACATACAAAAGTCTTTAGTACAAATCTCAAGCTACCACATCAAATAATTCCTCTCTTTTTCCCTTAATATCTACTGTCTCATATTTAAACTAATACAGTTCTTATTATATCAATTAAGTAAAGATAGCATTGTTACATTTATCAATAAATTTTTAGCTTATACATATCCTAGTTACTTTGACATTCAATCTTTATAGACAATCAATGTCCTGTAATTAGTTTTTCCCAATTTTTAGTTTCCCATCAATATTTAAATTTAACATTTGATATTTATAATTTCCAAGTTTTAGGTAACCAAAGTTTCCTTTATCACAATTCATAACAAAGTCTAATATTCAAGATACACATCTTATCCATTTGAATATATTCTATTTCCCACTGTCTTACATCATCTAGTTAATAATACAGTATAACATCCTTATTTTCAACTAATTTCCAAATGTCTTAAATTTAATGACCAAAATTTCCCCTATTTCAACCAAATATTTCCTCTCTTTTTTCCCTTAATATCTACTGTCTCATATTTAAGCTAATACAGTTCTTATTATATCAACTAAATAAAAACATGTTTATTACATTTATCAAATTTATTTTAGCTTATACATATCTTAATTACTTTTGCATTCAATCTTTATAAACAATCAATATCCTATTTATTTGTTTTCCCCAATTTTTCATTTCCCATCAATATTCAAGTTTAACTTTTAAAATGTATACAAGTTTTAAATGAGCAAAATTTTCTTTATCTCAATTCATAATAAAATCTAATATTCAAAATACACATCTTGTCTATTTGAATATATTCTATTTTAATTAGTAATATAAAATCCTCTCTAATAAATCAAAAACCCCAATTTTCTTCAGCCTTATTCTGGCTTTCTTCCTTTGCCAGTTCGCCTTCCATGTCAGTGCTTTTAAGTCATCAAATAGATCTCCCTCTGTTATTATATATATATTATTTGAAGTAAAAGAGACCATCCAGTCGCCATTTTTTTGGGAAAGGCTAGCGAATCATCTCTCTATTATTCCAGATCTCCATAGTTGTCCTGCTATGTTTGTCTTCCCTTCGGTCTGTTCTTCTTCTTGCTCCTCAAGTTTCTTCTGGTTTACATAGGAAGTATTTTCCATTTTCAGTGTTGTCAGTCCCTTTCCTAAATTTTCCATTGACTGTATTTGTTGGTCAGTTGAATCCTCTATCATAGTATTTAATTGTTCGACTTCTTCTGTTATGTTCTGCGTAGTTGATTCTTTAATTGTAGTTAAAGTTTGAGTTCGGATATCTAGGCTGACATCTTGTTCTTTTCTGTAGCATCTTATTTCATCACAAGCTGAAATAATGGTTTCATGTACTGCTTTCAACATAAAAAGAATCTGTTCCTGGTCTTCATCCATATTCTCTTAATAGTGTGTTAAGTTAAAAGCTTTAAAGTCAGAGAATGAAAATAACTTTATAACTGAGTATAGAACACAGCTGAGCTTCTCACAGCTGATATTTGTCAAGGTTGAAGAAGTGTTATCTATAGTCTGGGCTTCAAGCCAAGTCTCCTTTAGACAATAACAAGTTGTAATATCAAACTTGGCCACAAGATGTCACCATTGCTGTTTAACATTTTTTAAATTCAAAATTTTTATAATCCTCTTTCCAAGTTTATTTCTTCTTTGTAAATAAAACCAAAGTCTTCAGTAAAGATAAGAAATCTTTTGGTTCCCAAATTTTAAAAGTATATAAATCCAGTTACTTTAAAGTTATTCTTTCAGTGTTTTAACTCCCCTGGATAGTCAGTCGCCGCTATTCTTAGAGGGTGGGATAGAAGTTCCCTTCCCTCTCTCCTCACAGGGGGGGAAATACTTTGGGCAGCTTTTACAGGAGAAGAAAATACTTAGGATTGAAGAGAGGTTCAGATCTCACCCAGTCTCATCCATGCTGCTTTGGAAGTGCCTGGTGGTAAGTTTGACTTCGGCTGTCTGCAGCCTAGTGACGAGCCATATTTCTATGGCCGGTCTTTCATCTGCTAGTTTGGAGGGCTGCCCCAGATTGAGGGGAAGGGCTACCACCCTCCTGCAATCAAGCTGAGTCCCCTCCTTGCTTGTCACCCCTCCAGGGTGACTTTCGACCCTTTCCAGGGTCCCCCAGCGGTGCGAAACTGAATGCGGAAGACGGAGCTTGCCTTCCAGAGGCTGCGGCAGCCGCGATGGCAAACCAGAAGTCCCAAAGTGTTGTGAAAATCTATGCTCATAGGAGCAGAATTACAATCTCTCATATTGTATCTCTCCAACAGCTGTTCAATTTTCCTTCTTTGACTGAGAACATAACCGCCTTTCTCAGTTTTTTGTATCTCTACACCAAGATAATTTTGTATTTCACCCAGACTTTTCAATTCAAATTTTTTCTCGAATTGATTAGCAAATTCCTTCACCTGTGCCAAATCCTTTGAAATGAAGCAAAGATCATCCACAAATGCTAATAATTGGCAATCCCCACTGTGGAACCTTGCAGTATATATGCAACCATCAGCCTTACAACTTTTGAACCCAAGACCCTTCAATGCCACATCTAAACAGATGTTCCAGTTTCTGGCTGGCTGCTTCAGACTATAAATGGCCTTGTTCAGTTTATACACAGTGCCAGGCTTTTTACTTTTATACCCTGGTGCTTGAACCATGTAAATTTCTTCCTCCAATTCTGCATTGAGGAATGCTGTGGTTATATCAAAGTGCCAACTTTTATGACCACGTGCGGTTGCCAATGGTAGTGCCAACCTTATAGTTTCACTTTTTACCATTGGTGCAAATACCTCATCATAGTGCACATTTTTCTTCTGTGAAAACCCCTGTGCCACTAATCTTGTCTTATATTGGACTTCATTGTTGGGTAACACTTTCTTTTTGTATACCCATTTACATCCTACAGCTTTGTAGCCTTGTGGCAAAGTCATAAAGGTGAACACTTTATGTTCATCCATGGATTTCATTTCTTTGTCCATGGTCTCTTTCCACTTCACTTGCTCCACTTTGGGTAGTGCCAATACTTCCTGATAGTTTCTTGGCTCATACCACACATTACACACCTTTTCTTTCCCAGCAGAATACCTGTCATTGGAATCCCCTTGTTCCATCACTCTGACCTGCGTGGCATTGACTGCTCTTGACTGTCAACCCTTTCCTGCTTCACATCAGAGTCACTATCTTCTTCTGACTCCTTTTCTTGCTCTTTTTCAGCTTCTCCTCCCTGAACGCTGACACCATCATTAAGTGAGTCACCATCACTAAGTGAGTCATCCCCAGAATTGGCATCAATTCTGCCCCAATTCTGCTCTGCAAAGCTAGCAGATCTGGAAATTACTATACTTCTGCTCCCATCACTAAAGTGATAGCTCTTTGAGCCAGGCTCATAGTCCATAAACCTGAGCTTTCTAGCCTTTGGTTGCCCTTTTTTCCTAATTGCCTTTGGAATATGCACCCATGCATTGCTTCCAAACACCCTTAAATGTGCCAGAGATGGCTTTCTCCCATATAGCACAGCATATGGAGTATCATTTATAGAGGAACTCCACAGCCTATTGACCAAATAATTAGCAATCAACATAACTTCGCCCCAATACGACCTACTCAGACCAAAATCCTCCAGCAGTGAGTCTTTCATAGTCTGCAGGACTCCATTTCGTCTTTCAGCCATACCATTCTCAGCTGCTGTGTATGGATTTGTGCGTCTATGTCATATTCCTAGCTGTCCCAACCACTGTTGAAAATTTGTTGACATGAATTCTGAACCCCTGTCAGTTTGCAGCTGGCATACCTGTTGCCTATATCTTCTTTCTGCGAAGCTCACCCATTGTTTGAACTTCTGCAGCACTTCTGTTTTGCTCTTAAGCAAATAGCAGAACCCAAATCTGCTATGGTCATCTACAATAGCCAGTGCATACCTGGCTCCTGCCAAACTGGCTTGCTTTGGGCCAACCAAATCTGCATGTACCAGCTCTAGAACCCTTGTTGTCTGCCTTGTGCTCTTCTTGCTTACTGGGAACACCTTGGATTTCGATGATTTACATACTGCACAGTCTAAGTATGCCTTACACCCTTTCAAGGTTAATCCGTCTGCAAACTTTGGCATCCTTTGCAACACTCTGAAGCTGGCATAGCCAAGATTTCTGTGCAAGAGATGAATGCATGAATCATGTTGTGCCACATTACCAAATGTTTGGGCACATTGAATCTTTTGTGCCTGCAACACATAAAGATTATCCTGTTTTATGCCCTGTGCACATACATTCCTATTTATTTTTATGAGACATTTCCCATTTACAAATGTGTCATCGTCGCTCGCAGTCTCAGGTCTCGTCGGTATCAAAACCCTTCCCCCCCTTTCCTTTATTGTTAAAATCTGAATTTAGCAACCCCAGCAACTTTCTATCTCCTCACTCTCTCTCTTGCCTCCACTCGGGATATCCCCCCTGCG
The DNA here is from genome assembly GCA_023970755.1 of Azemiops feae. NCBI lineage: Eukaryota > Metazoa > Chordata > Lepidosauria > Squamata > Viperidae > Azemiops > Azemiops feae. The sequence continues at coordinate 4,713,730 of JALGBA010000235.1, read as the reverse complement.
AAAGAAAGCAATAAAATTCCACCTTCTCACTCTCTCTCACTCTCTCCTTCCCTCTCCTTCACAAAAAGGGATCAGCTAAAACCTCAAATCCCTCTTTGACTTCACCTGGTCTCTGTCCGACAACAACAACAGCAACCACCCCCACCCCCTTTCTTTCCTCCTTTTTCTTTCCTTCTGCCTGATCCATGCCCGCCGTGCCCAAAACCGGCAGCAGCTGTCCGAGCTTCCCTCTCCCCAGGCAGGCGCCTGCAAAGCCTTTTTCCAGCCCCGCTACACACTCCCCCCACCTAAGCAGTTTCTTTGGTCCCCCAAAGAATAGGGAACTTTCTGCTAAACATCTATATTATCCAGGAGCAAATCAACCTTCATTACACAGTAAGCATCACTCTCTATGCTATAGTCTGGGGCATCGTATGTTAATTTCTTCACCGGGCATATCACCCGCCTTGGTCTCTGCACTTCAGGCTCGGCAATATCATGCGTGCTGTCCCCTTGTAACTCCCCACCCCCGCAACTGGGGACTGGCGACCTCCTCTAATGCTGATGATCGCGGATCATGTGAAGTGACCCAACCCATCCCTAACTCTGTGATCTCCGGGATCAACGACCCCTCCTGTCCCAATAATCCCCCAGGCTGATCCCCTACCACAAATCTTTGAGGAGTCCTCTCCCCTTTACAAGCTCTAGGCATGGCTTCCGAAATGTCAGGCCCAGACTGTTCTAATTCCACCTCACTACCCACAGTGGGGTGTGTGATCCCAATATCCCCCGATGACCACAACCAACCTATGCAACTCTCTTCTTCAGAGTCTTCCATTTCCCTTCCTACAGACAGATTGGGTTTCGCCCTAGTTCCTAACCTTCTTCCCACTATACAGGGCTCAGTTGCAATGGCTGGCTGGGTGACTCATACTGCCTCATTCAAGAGCAATAAATGGTTCCGATGTCACACTTTCAAAGGCCTGAACTTCCCTCTGGTCATATCTGATACACTGGTAGTCCTGGCAGCTTCTCATTAACAACATACAACTGGGGACTCCACCGATCTGCCAGTTTGTGCTTCCCAGAGTGACCCAAATTCCTTAATAGCACCTGATCACCAGACTACAAATCCTGAACTCTTACTTTCAAATCATAGTTCCTCTTATTTTGCCATTCCCAAACCCCTGCAGCCTCTGGGGCCTTTTCATAAGCCCCCTTCAAATTCTTCCTGAATTTATCTACATAATTACGATGTGACCTAACTGAGGTCTCATCCATTGAGGTGCCAAAGACTATGTCTATCGGCAGGTAGGCTTCCCTACCAAACATCAACCAATACGGGGAATACCAGTGGCATCATTCCTCGTGCTATTGTACACATGCACGACGGTAGAAATATGTTGTGTCCAGTGTTGCTTCTATTCTTCAGTGAATGTCCCCAACATATCCAAAAGAGTACAATTAAACCTCTCAGGCTGCGGATCTCCTTGTGGGTGATACAGGGTAGTATGGGACTTCCAAATGCCCAGTAAGCCCAGTAGTTGCTTAACAAGCTTGCTTTCAAAGTCCCTTCCTTGGTTGGAATGTATGCGCTGAGGCAGCCCTAACTCCTCTGGCTCTGGGTCAAGCTCTCACTGGGTTTCTCCTTTCTCTGGGCCCATAGCCTGTCAGAGCATGCACAATCTTATTGTGCTGAGATAGCCCAGGAGTAAACACAAACAGTGGTTTGTATTAAATGGTGGTTTATCTTACACTATCTACAATATACACCAGGAACAATATACATACATGTGGTAATATTAGAAGGGTCCAACAAACCACAATTACAGCAGGAAACAGAAGAGAGAGAACACAGCAGCAGAGCTTTCCCTTTTATACAAAAGCTCTTAAAGGGACACAGACCCTGCTGAGTCATTCCCATCATTACATCATACATCTCACATTACATAAGCTGGTTAGCTGTTAAATTATTTCCTTGACATACAATCCTGAGAGGGAGGGGATGGGGGGAGTAAGAGGGCTTGTTGTAAAAGGGGGGAAGGGGGAGACCAGCACGAATAGGAAGCAGAGATGTGAACTAGTTTTGTCTGGCCAATTTTAGGACTTTTGGGCACCCAGGACCTGGGAATGGAATGTTAAGTGCTTCTCAAAGTGTCCTGTTTTCATAACATCCAGCTACCATCCTATTGAGCACTGATGAACTGGTCATAGGAGGAAGGGCTAAGATTTCCAAACAATGTAACAGTTTGTGAGGGTTTTCTTCAGAACTGGCCTTGGTTTCGCTCCAGTTGTCTCTAGTAAAAGTTGTATCTTGTAACCTTCTGATGAAGTCCAGCGTCTTTCTTTTCTAGAGAGCCAGCTGGGGCAGGGATGACACCAAGTAGCTTACCAAACCTGTATCCCTGTCCTAAGTCTGTGCACTATTTATTTTGTAAAGTCTTATTTGGCTCCTTTGAGATATTTTGCTGTGTTTGAGAGGCCAATTTGAGGAGAATTACATGTGTCTGTCTTGGTGTGTATGTGGATTTCTTCTTCAAAAAATCTAGCCCCTTAAAAAAGCTTTTCTGTGTAAGGCACATAGCTATTTGTACATGACTATCTTGCTTCGTTAGGGTGTGCAACAAGCTGTAGGAAATAGTTAAATAATAGGAAAGAACATGTGGCAATAACAATATGACTTTAAAGGAAATTGGAGACTTGGAAGTTGTATATTTCTCTCTGTGTCTCTGTCTTTGTCTCTGTCTTTGCCTCTGTTTCTGCCTCTCTCTGTGTGTATTTGTGTGCATGTGTGTTCTCTGTATAAATCAATTGCTTGTACTGTATGAAGCTCACAATCTGTATCACAAAATACATCTCTTTGTGTACTGTGCACAACTGTGATATAGTGGGCAGTAACAATGGGTTGCCAAAGTAGCAGTTGGGATGTGCAGCGGTTGGTAGAGGAATGTCCCCTCACCACATCTCCTTTCTGCCCCTTCCAAAGTAGATGCACCTTTCTCTCACCCTCCCTTTGTTCTAACTTTGTAATTTTATTTTGCTGTTTCTCCTTAAAGGAACTGAAGTTTTTAATAAATACATTTTTATATTGTAGAAAGTAGAAATAAATGCATGTTGTTCCCTCATATCTTATTTTTATAAGAGCACAAATTCAGAGTTAGAATAGTAATCATCTTTTAAATACTTTCCTAATTATTATTTTTAAATGTTGATTATCTTTAATACTTTTATATAAATTAGACAGGATCGATTTATTTTACAATTAGTGTAAACTTCAGGCTGTATTATGACTGGACTAGTGAAGTCAGGAAAAAAGGCAAGCGGGACTCCTGCCACCTAGTGGCTCACTGCTGGATGCTACTGTATGCCGCAATCAGACTCCAAATCCAGTAGAGGTAATGGCTTTTGTTCATAATGCATTCTTGATAAAATCTGGTCACAATCTTCATATTTGCCTATATGTGCATACAATTATATATTTGTTGAGAGTCAACAATTTCCCCTCATTCATCCATTCACAAAGTGTTTGGTTTATATTTAAGTTTAGATTATAACACTATAGTCTGTTACAGAACATCTCATTTTACATTTACATTATATTTTACAGTATATCACAATCATTATAGTTATATCATTATAGTGATATATTATAGCATATTATTTATTTTTTAACATATTTACTTATTGTCTTATATTATTACATTGTTTTATGCATATTTTCACAACCGGAACTTTCTGGGCATATGCATCTTTCATAAACATTTGTTTCTTCCTCTGTTTTTCCTGCAATCAGTTTTATTTCCTCAAAGTATATTGTAGAAAGAAGAGTATGCAGAAGCCAAACTATAACTATGAAATTAGCTGAATTAAAATTGAGTAAATCCAAAGAGGTTTTTAGGCAAGTACTGAAGATCCAAAACTTTATTCTCCCATAACCTAGAAGAAGGACAAACATTTTCCTTTTCTGTCAGCACTTCTGGTATGGAAGTTTCAGTCTTTCATTTTGGGGATATAATAGGGTGATAGGAGTCCCCTGACCCAGCTGGCTGATCCTGTGCTCGACTGATAACAGGAATGGCCCTCATCACAAAATTATCTCCGGGGTATGTGTGTCAAAAGATCTAGATGGTATCTATGACAACATGATCAAAGCCAGCCCCTTTTTTGTGCAGCCACCATTTTGACTTTCAACCCCTTCTCCCCAAATCTAGGGACACACTGTATTGAAAGCTGAGGGTCACAAAGGATGGACTTTGTAGTACCAACAACATGGACTTTGTAATATTGTTGTACTTGCAAACATAGTTATTTTGTATTTTAATTTGACTTATTTTTCTTTCTTTTTAAATGATGTTAATGGTTTGATTGATAACTTCTAACATTCCTAAACTTCAAATAAAAAATTGTCTTTGTTCTCCAGGTCAGCATAGGATGGAATATCTGGAGTTTGTCTCCTTATAAGAGGAAGCTCGTTAGCGCTAACTGGTATCTGGTTTGTCTCTCCATAAACATGACTTTTTTTCCTCATTAACATCTAATCTTTCATTAGACTTCATGTAAATGGACATGGGTGTGGTCTCATGTAATACGTTTAACTCCAGGTAATTGGTTTTCTATGTAAAGGAGGGGTTACTTTTGTCCTATCCAATCAACTTTTCTCTAGTAATTTCCTTTGATGTGTTAACTTTAAAGGGGACCGAAAACTGGATCTCCAGGTTCCTTCTTTGAATAAGAGGAATCCTTTTTAATAAGAAAGTTCTGGATAAATCGTAATAAAATGATCTTCCTGTCTCAGTCTGTTTCATTGGAAAATATGTGTGCCGAGGCATGAGCCTAGAAGCCATATTTTGACCCTCAGAGCTGTTCTGTACTGTAACCATTCATACACTGAATCCTTTGTGCCACCAAAATGAAAAGCAAGTAGAAAGGAAGAAAACATTGTCTGGTAAAGTTCATAACTTTTATGAAAAATACAACTATGTTCAATGTATTGAGAATAAGCAAGCTTACTGTGGAAAAGCATATGCAATATGATGATTAGCTATTATGGAATCCTAGCAGGATGACTTCCATTGATTGGAATATAGCAATTAAACTGTTAAAAGGAGCAGAAATAATGGAAAAGGAAAAGAAGTTGCACTTTGTTAAAAAAAATTATTCTTGCTCAAGAATCCAAATAATGCTGTAGAGAGATTCTGAATTAAAATGTAGAGAAATAAAAACCATGGTGATGTTATCAAAAAACAACAACAAGTTAATGTCTTTGGACAATATCTTTCCTAAATAAATAGCAAATTATTCAAAGAGAGATGAAATCATAGATTTTAAATAGTCATCCTGGTATTTCCAGGAAATTCCTGCAGTTTACAAATGTTATTAGTAGACCAAAATATAAAATACAAAGGAATTTAAGTCACTCCCTCCAGCTTATCCTCATGGGATAAAATCTTTTTCTTCTCAGGCATATCTATCAAGTCCCTTTTCCTAAAGAAATTCTCGATCTTGTTAATAACCATAAAAAAAAAAGTCCCAAAGTTGTTCTATTGAAAATTGTAGATTAACTTGGAGCCCTTCCTCATAGAATAAAATCATCATCTTCTCTGAGATGTCTATCAGATTTCTTTTTTTCAAAGAATTCTCAACCTTGTTAGTATCCATGAAGAAAACTTTCCAGGGCTTCCGGTTTGCCATCACGGTGCTGGCGGACGCATGGAGGCGAGCTCCGTCTTCAGCGTCCGGTTTTATCCCACTGGGGGACCCTGGAAAGGATCAAAAGTCACCCTGTAGGGGCAACGAGCAAAGAGAGGACCCCCGCTCGATTGCGGAAGGGCAGCAGCCCTGCCGCTTGATCTGGGGCAGCTCTCCAAACCGGCGGGGAAAAGACCGGCCATAGCAATATGGGTCGTCATTAAGCTGCTGACAACCAAAGTCAAAACTATAACCAAGCACCTTTAAAGCAATGCGGATGAAACTGGGTGAAAGTCTCTTTAAGACTTTAAATATTTTTCCTGCAAAAGCTGCCCAAAGTATTTCTCCCCTGTGAGGAGAGAGGGAAGGGAATTCTTACCCCACCCTCTAAGAACAGTGGCGACTGACTACCCAGGGGAAAAGAGCAATTATAAGAACAATTCTAATTTAATTGGATGCATATATCTTTGAAATTTGGGAACTAAAAGTTTTCCTATTCTTACTGGAGATATTGGCTTTTATTTAAAAAGAAAAGAAATAAACCTTGAAAAACTATTATTAAAACTCGGGACTTAAAAAGTTTTAAATGGCATTGGTGACATCTTGTGGCAAAATATGGTATTACAATTTGTTATTGACTAAAAGAGACTTGGCTTGAAGCCCAGAACTTAGAAAACACTCGATACCACCTGTGAGAAACAGAGCTGTAAAGAAGGAACTGCAAGACGGTTTATCTGGCCTGTTTGAACTATGAAGATAAAACTTTATTGACTTTCAGAATTATATGTGAAATTGTTTTCCTATTTCTTTACATGAGAAGTCTTTGTTACTACACGAGATGATGGAATACTTTGGACTATAAATTCTTACCTGCCAAACAATTTCCATTGTAAAACTATCTGCAACACGTGAAATAGATGTCACACATCTAGCTACAAAAACTATTTTTAACATTTGATTTTAAAATCCTTAACTTAATACATTATCAAGAGAATATGGATGAAGATCAGGAAAAAATCCTTTCTATGTTGAAATCAATACATGAAACCATTCTTTCAGCATGTAACAAAGTAAGAGGCAACAAAAGGAACAAGATGCCAGCTTAGATATACAAACCCAGATTTTGACTACAATCAAAGACCCAACAATGCAGAAAGCAACAGGAGAATGGAACAACTAAATATTAAGACAGAGGACCTAACTGACCAACAGATCCAGCCAATGGGGAAATTAGAAAAGAGAGTGACAACATTGAAAATGGAGAAGATTTTTTTCATAAATCAGAAGAAACTTGAGGAAAAAGAAGAAGAACAGACTGAATGGAAGATAAACTTATCAGGATAACTGTGGGAAACTGGAATAATGGGGAGGCGATCAAAGAAATATAATGGGGCTAGTTCTTCCAAAAAAATTGTAATGAAATGATTTTTCTTAACTCAAATAATATACACAATAATAGAGGGAGAGCTGTTTGACAAATTAAAAGTACTGACATGGATGGTTAGTTGGCAAAAGAAAAAAGCCAGAGTAAGGCTGAAAGAAACTAGGGTTTTGATTTATTAGGGGGGATTTTATACTATTGATTAGAGGGTTGAAGATGGTCGAATATAGATATTTTTTTTAGAAAAGAAAGTAATATTATAACTGAATAGGTAAGATATGTAATAAGATTAATAGAGTTTTGGTTTAATATGGTGGAAAAAAAAGAAAATTTTTAGAAAATAGAATAAGATTATATGCAAATAGATAAGATGTATATTTAGAATATTAGATTTTGTTATAAAAAGGGGGAAATGTAGAAGTTGAGATAAGGGAAACTTTAATCACCTAAAGCTTAGAAATTATAACATACCAAATGTTAAATTGAATATTGAGGGGAAATTAAAGCCTGGGGGAAAAGCTACAAAAGGACATTGATGTATATAAGATTGATGTCAAGGCTGCTAACATCGAATGTTATGCTTGACATTATATATGGATGCAGACATTCACTATTTAACCTGTGTATTACTTTAAGAGCCACTATTAGATAGTATGGGGGGGAGGAAGTAAAAGAATGTGCTGAGAACTATTTAGCCATAACAATATTTCAGCAGAGCGTCTTCAAAGCTGGATGAAATGTGAGAAGATAAAGATATGGCGCGTTATGGAATGGGAGGGAAAGCTCACACTTTAAATCAATTGGAGAATGTGATTAATGACTGTTACATGAGGGAGGGGAAAATGCTTAGACACTGTGGGAAGAAGTAGGAGGGTTTAGTTTTTGGCTTCACTTTATACGTACCGAAGCTATGTTGCAAAAGAAAGAGTTTTAAAGGTAAACAATGCCTCAGAATTCCTTGAAATGCATCTTCCTTCGGAACTTAACATCTGAATGTAAACATAATTAAGATATGTATAAGTTCAAAATTATTGATAAATGTAACAAAGATGGTTTTACTTAGTTGATAACAATAAGAATTATATTAATTCAATATGAGATAGTAGATATTAAGGGAAAAAGAGAGGAAATATCTGATGTTGTAACTTGAGATTTGTGCTAAAGATTTATGTATGTTATGGGATCATTGATTACCCAGTCACCACATTGCTTTTTAAATGTTTAATTGTAAAATTAAAAAAATAATAAAATATTAAGAATTTCAAGAAAACTTTCCACACTCGTCTTCTTAAGAGTTGTGAATTTATTTGAAACTCTTGTTTCAATTGCACTGAGAGGATTGTATTCAAACCATCACCGTAATAGAAGTTGGTGTTAGATTTTTATTCCAAATTTACAGTTGAGTTATTTGCATTGTCAGATATTTGTGAAGTTGTCTCAGTGGATTAATAATTTTCTATACCTAATTGCACCTCTTGCTCTTTTTTTATATCATCTATATCTTTAGTACCTAATCAATTTACAAAATGAGTAATTCTCTCTAAAGAATTTTCAAGGGCTTCTCTAATAACAAACTCAAGCTCAGGTTTAAGCATTTTTGTAGCTCCCTCTAGTGGTCAAATAGTATATCTTATTTATTTATTCTTTTTTTGGCCAATCCGAGTTCACAAAAATAAGGGAATTTCAGCCACCCACAACAAAGCAATTCAGGGCTACAGATTGTTTTAAAAATAGTGAAATATTTTCTATCCTTCTATCTTATGTTTCTCCATTAGAATTATTTTAGCTTGCCTCCAGCAACCCTTTTCCTTGTCCTTTAACAATAAAGAAGTCTCAAAAATGGTTCAGAGCTTCAAAAAGGAATAACAGGCTGTTACTAAAGAGAGCCTCTTTTAGCTAGTAAAGATAATAGTCTCATAAATTGATTAAGAAATGAAAGGCACAACTTATTGTCCATTTGAAAAAAAAATTCCAGAACAGCTGTTTTTCCCACAATGAAGTGGTTGCAGCCCCCCCCCCCATCTGCTGGTGAGCACAGCTCCTGAAGCTACTTGCAGACCATTGCTGTATGGAGGATCTTGTGGGATGATTCTAGGACTCGCCCTAACCTAGGAGAGTCATATAAATGAAAGGAAAGCCTGTTCCTTCTGCTAGTAAGTTGAAAAAAACAACAATCCAGAGAAAGAAGATTTTTCTGAGCATGTCAATCATCAGCCATATTCACAGGAAGTCCTTTCCAGGAAATTCTGACTCGGCTTGCTGACAATGAGGACTGCTGAGAATCAACTATCCTGGATATTAATCAATTGTTAATCAGTAGAGAAGATTTAGCTGCGGAAGCAATAGTAGGAGAACTATTAAAGGAAAATAAAATTGAAACTCTGCTTGTAATGAACTCAGAGCAATAATGAATAGGAACCCAGGGCAGACAAGAAAATTAGTAAATTAGTAAATTATGTAATCAAGCAGGGGAGATGGTATATCAAAATGAAGAAAAAAACCGGGTGATATATGACTTCAATAAAAACCTTTATAAAGAGGATGGAAAGGTTACTGAGGAAAGAATATCACAATATCTTATGAAAGCGGACTTACCAAAGGTCCCGGAAGAATTTCAAAATATATTAAATAAAGATATAACAGTCCAGGAAATTATAGAAGCAATTAAAAAGCAAAAAAGTAATAAAACACCTGGCCCTGACGGATTACCGTCCGAAATATATAAGAACCTCCAAGAACTTTTGGCCCCAACCTTACTGGGCATATTTACCGATGTACTAAACATAGCAAAAACCCCAAACTCATGGAAAGAAGCAATCATCTCACTAATTCCTAAAGAAAACTCTGATTTGACCTGCATTAAAAACTATAGGCCCATTTCTTTACTGAACACGGATTATAAGATTTTCATGACTATAATGGCAGAAAGATTTAAAAAATATTTAGTTGAATTCATTCACACCGACCAAAATGGCTTTTTGCCTAAAAGACAAATTAGACATAATGTTAGGATTATACTAGACATCTTAGAATATTATGAATTACATAGCGAAAAACAAATGGCATTGATTTTTGTGGACGCTCAGAAAGCGTTTGATAATGTCAAATGGAATTTTATGTTGACTCAACTTAAACAGATGGATTTTGGGGGGGAAATTATAAACATGTTTAAAGCAATCTATTCCAAACAAGAAGAAAAAGTAATTATAAATGGAGAACTAACAAATAGCGTCCAAATACAAAAAGGCACAGGACAAGGTTGCCCACTATCCCCTCTATTATTTATTCTTTCTTTAGAAGCACTCACAAGAATAATTCGAAAAGACAAGCTGATCAAAGGATTAGAAATTAGAAAAGAGACATTTAAATTACAGGCTTATGCAGACGATTTAGTTTTCATTTTGGAAGACCCCTTAGAATCTGGAACAAGATTATTACAGGAGCTGGAAAATTATGGAGATGTCGCGGGGTTGAAGATTAATAAAGAAAAAACTAAAATGTTAGTTAAAAACATGTCCAATTTACAAGAAACTGAGCTAGTAGACAAAATCAATATCCAGACATCTAAAAGAGTAAGGTACTTGGGGATCCAACTGTCGGCAAGATGTATTACACTCAAAAGAGAAAATTATGACAAATTAATAGACCAAATTACAGTAGACTTAGACAGATGGAAAAACTTGCAGCTCTTCTTTATGGGGAGAATAGCGACAATCAAGATGAATATACTTCCCAAACTACTCTTTTTATTCCAATGTGTACCAATTAAATTAGGTAAGGCTTTTTTTGAAAATTTAAACAGAGTTACATCCAAATTTATCTGGCAAGGTAGAAAACCGAGAATTAAATTAAAATTATTACAGGATGCAAAGGAAAGAGGAGGGCTCGGCCTCCCGGATTGGGAAAAATATTATCAAGCAGCAATATTGGTATGGATAACTATTAGAAGATGGTATAGAGTTGGAATGGTGGGCATACTTACAAATACAGTCGCGATACAGAAAAGACAAAAAAGAACCAGGGATAAAATTAGAGTATACCCAATTAGATAAAATCGTTCTAGGAACAGAAGATCAAATGATAAAAAAGATATATCAATATTTATTAGAACAAGATTTGTTAGAAGAACAGGTAAAAGAAACAATGTTAACCTGGAGCAAAAATGTAGGTTATAGTATTGACTTAGATAATTGGCAATCATTATGGGACAGAAATAGGAGGTTAACGCTAGCCACCTCTTATAAAGAAAATCTATACAAGATGTTTTATAGATGGCACCTTCCCCCTACAAGGCTAGCAAAAATAGATTAAAAAAATCTCACTGACATGCTGGAAATGTAGAAGGTTTCCAGAGACTTATTATCACATGTGGTGGGAATGTTCAAAAGCGAATTTTTTTTGGCACCAGATAAAAAATTGGCTGGAAGAAATACTACTACAAAAAATTGATTTAAAATCAGAAATCTTCTTATTAGGGATTATTAATGATAAATTTAGCAAAGCATCTTTCTACTTACTATTGCATATTTTAACTGCAGCAAGACTGGCATATGCCCAAAAATGGAAAAGAAAGGAAGCCCCCACTGAAGAAGAAATAATAAATAAAATTTTGTCCTGCGCTGAAATGGACAGATTAACTCTAGAGATCAAAAATAAAACTGAAACAGAGTATTATGAAATTTGGAAAAATTTGTACGATTGGTTAGAGATAAGGAGGATCGCTGAGATGATTATCGATTGATTAGTTGATAACGCAAGGATTTCCTATTAGCATCTATATCAGGACACAATGGAAAGATATGTAAATACAGAAGTTTTTTACAGAAGTTATATATACAGCTTGTTATACTCTGTCCTGTCATAGAAGGTATTTTAAGTTTCCGTTTTTCTTTCTGTAATAGCAGTGTTATACCCAGGGAGGTTGAATCATGTCCACTTTTGTTTTTAAATGTACATTTAATAAAAAAAATTAAAAAAGAAAGAAAGAAAGAAAAGCTAACAGAATGGGTGGGGTGGGGGAGGAAAATTTCTTAAAGAAGGAAATTCTTAAAAGTCCAACTGTAAACAGCTCCCATGAGGAGGAAATGGGGAATAGCAGAAGAAGCCAAAAGATATAGTGAAGATCTAAAAATAGAAAGGATTCATTCTATACAGACAGGTAGCCCAAAGCTGCAGAACTTTGTCAGAATAAAAAGAGAAGAGTAAGTACAATATTACTGGGGCTTCACAGGATATGATAGAAAACATCCCTCCTCTCCCCATTATTAAACAAATAGCATCTAGTTTTGATTTCCCAGCCAAATTTAGCAAACTACAGGTCAGTCTTTCATTTGTATTTGGGAAAGTTCTACACAGACCATAGTGACCTTAACCACTTTTTCAAAAAATGTGGTACTTAGTAGAAGTCGAATCTGTCAAGAATGCATACATATATAGCACTAGAATGAAAGAAAAAAATAATCCCTGTAGACTCTGGTCTATTTTGGCTCTTCCCAAAGTACCCAATGGACACAGAGGGCTGAAGCTAACAAGCTCCAACTTTCCTCCACACATCCTGGTTATACAATCCAGGAAGAAAGTGAAAAAGAAAAAAGAAAGAGAAGGGGAAGGGGAAGAAACTCTGAAGCTGACAAAAGGGCTGATGGAAGGGGCTGCGAAGCTGCTCCTCCTGCAGTCCTCCAGCTGTTTCGTCCAATTTGGTGCAAGATTGGTTGGTTTTGACCGGCAATTAAAGTAAGAACCACAAAGTAGGGCTAGGAAGCCATGGAGTGAATAGAATTGGCAGAAGTAGTGTATACCTTTTTAAATGAAAATTATCAGCACTTTTGATCAGTGACATCATCAAAGTAAACAAACCCACGTGTTGATTACGTCACCAGGTCATGGCCCTAAGCGGAAGTGATGTGCCCCAGCCCCCACCCTCCGGATATGACGTACATAGCCCTCCTCCCCGGATGTGATGTGCATAATCCACCCCCATGTGGTGCAGGATTCACAAGGTCATAACCCTAGTCGGATATGACATGTTGGCCTAAGCCCATCAAGATAAGCATGAGTAGCCCTAACAGCCCTATTTTCAGATAAGGTGTGTTGAACCTAACCCCATCAAGAAAGATGTGGCAGTCAATCCTCTGGGTACATGATTAGCTTAACCCTAGACTAATTCTATGGACATTCAAAACCAAAAAAAGCTAAGTAAAGTGAATAATTAACAGAGGCCTGTGTTTTGGGGAAACAAGCCCTGCTTTGGGGATCTGTGAAATAAAAAATGCTTTTTATTTCTAATCATTCTAGCCTAATGATGCTTTTAATTTTTGTGGAGTTTTAAAAATCAGTACCTCAAAAGCTGGGAAAAAGGAGCCCCTAAAAGGCAGCCAGGGCCTGCATTTAACCCCCTTTTTTTAAAAAAGGTATTTATTTCTAGGCGGTTTTAAAATCATTTCCTCAAATGCAGGGGGAAAAACAAACCACAGCCCTTTTAAAACTCGCAGCTGGTTTTTACTTTTGTAAAAATCTAAATACACATATTTTGCCAATTGCACCCTCAAATCCCCATGTACACGTAACCGTTCGAAGCACGGCCTTAATAACATTTATTCTGCCCCCCCTACAGCAAAAGAATATTAACAGGAATTAAAATGCTCACAAGAGGCAAGCAGCCAGGCGGCAAGTAAAGGGTTAAGCCTTGTTCAGGCATGTCAGGACCGCGATTCTGGGGCATGCATGTTTGTGTCTGCTAGTAAAAAAGGGGGGGTTAGGCCTTGTTCAGGACATGCCCGGGCATGTCGTACCCCCGTGATTCTGGGCATGCGCAATGCTCAAGGGCGTGTCATTGCAAGGGGCAGGGGAGTTTGTGCGGGCAGGCCTGAAGAGCTAGCGATTTAATTCCAGCAGTCTTTTGAAGATGGCAAATACTGATGGAGATTTGTTTGATGTAAATTTGACCCCCAAACCTCCCAAGCGTGGGCGTAGAATAAGAAAAGGACCTGAGCTATATGGATTCATTAAAGAGAACGAACTTATAAAGCCTTGTTATTGCAGGTTCTGCAAAACATCAAATGGTAAGTAAATATAATTAAGAAAACAGTATTTTGATTAGTTGAAACAGCTAGCCTAATTCTACCTTATTTCCTAATTCTACCTTATTTAGAAATGGTGGAGTCTCAAAATGTCAGCATGCCTCAGATTCTGAAAGCGTGTATCATTAAAATATTACACCATTGTTTCATGGAATGTCTACATCAGATGAAGATCATGTGGATAGTATCAGTGAAACAGAGCTTATTAACAGCTTATGCTCATGTTCTCTGGATTATGCCTCATGTTCTCTGGATCATCATCAGTATTTCTGACAAAGTGAATAACTTATATTTCACCCGGGATTCCCTTGGTGAGCTCAAGACATTCATACAGCGTATTGAGAAGAACAGTAAACCACTGTCATTAATGTCAAAGATTGAAGCTGAATTGCCACTGTCTCTGAAGAGGTTCATATGCCAGAATGTAACAGAAATTAATTACAAGAAACTGTTAACGCTATGAAATTTATAATAAAACGTGCTTTACAAATCACATGAAAGATGTATTATGTTTTTTTCTTTTGCTGACCCCTGTTTAACCTTGTCAGATGTTAAACACAATTTAATTAAAGCTCATGTGATATTATTCAATTGGGTTTTCCTGATGAGGCGGGGCTGGCCAGTTTTGCAAAAGGTGTGAAGAACTCACCTCCTCTGATGTGATTAATTTGTGACATCACCAGCGTGTATAAAAGCAGGGTCCATACTGTTCCAGTCATGTTTGCTGGTTTCTGGCATATCCATACCTCTGGAGCCATTTGATCTGCTAAGAAAACCCTTTTCAGAATGGAAGCTACTATTGTAAGTAGTTTTATGCCTAATTTTTGAAACACTTAGATGCAAAATGGAGTTTATAACATTCTTGTCTGCTTGCTTGTTTGATTGATTGATTGTTTTCTTTCACTAGATTGAATTGACAGACTCAGAATGTTTGAGGGTATATGAAGGTATTTGTATTTCATACTTTCATACATTTAGATTCTTATAAACATTTCTGCAACAATTCTGACCATTGGGATTTTTCTTTTCCTTCAGAATGGGAGGACGATCAGCCATTCGTGGATCTCACAATCCCCCCAGAGCTCCAAGGGACCCAGCATGACATGAGCCCTCAGCCTTCCACAAGCCACACAACACGAATGCTGTTAGGAGGTGTAATATCTAGCATTTTATCCAACTACAAAACCATTAGTATTATTTTTTAGAAACTAAAAGGGGGGGGGTTGGTATTACATTATTAGGAATGTTGGTGATAGCCTTTTGTTTGTTTGTTTGTTTAACCAGAGCCGGCCTGCAAAAAAGCAAAAATGCATGGAGGCGGACTTCCCGCATCCCCAGCAGACAGTGATAGTTGTGATTCTATGCCTGTATCTCAACCAGAAGGGGAGATATGTCATTCTATGCCACAGCTACAAGCCCCTAACTCTGCAAACTCTCAGAATATGAACGATGTTTATCTGGATATGGTGCAGGCATGGGAGAAGCCTATCCGAAATTTCAGGGCTGTGGAATACTATCATTGATATAGATTTGTTAATCTTGACCGAATCCAGTCTTTTGTAGATGCTATAGAGGCTATTCATAATGCGATACAGACTCTTTTGAATAATGTTGCTAGGGACATAGGCCCAAACGATTTTGTTCAACTCCGGTTGGATGCAGAGGGGTTAAATCATCCTCTCTTTTCTCTTAAGAGGCGTGTGAATGATTTAAATGCTGATGATTTTCTGACTAGTGTTGAAAATCTGCTTCAAAGTAAGGCAGAGATATTGTGGGGGAGTAATTTACAATTAGTGGTTACCATCGTGAAGAACAAGGAGGGGGGAGGGCTTAGGAAGTTAAACACTGTGCTGCTCACCAGAGTGCTGGAGAAAAAAAGACAACACCTAGTAGATTTCAATGTGGGAGGTGAATTTCTGTGTTTTGCTAGCTGTTTGCTCTGGCTGATTGGTGTGGATGTTAGAAATCAAGAAATTATTACCAGGGCCAGGGAACTTCACAGCAGACTGGGTGTTTCCACAGAAAACAGGATTGACTTTTCTCAGATACACCTCTTTGAAGAAGCTTTAAGGGTCACTATAAAGATCTTGTTTTATATGCAGGATGGGTGGAGGTTTTTTGTCACAGGTAGTCCCCAGCAAGAAAAAATAGTGTTTATATTGTTACACGACAAGCATTACTACGGCATCAAAAATATCAAGGGCTTCCTGGGTGAACGCTATTTCTGTAAATTCTGCCACACACCCTACCACCACAAATTTAGTCATGGCTGCCAATATATCTGCAGAGCATGCCTCAGGCAAGAATGTCAGCAGGTAGAGGAGAAGAAGACGCGCTGCTGTAGGTGCAAAGAGCTTTGCCGATCTAAGGTGTGTCTTGAAAGACACACACAACTTGCTATGGAGGGAAAAGTTAACTGTAAGAATAAAGAATATTGTGAAACGTATGGGGTTTATGTCGTTAACTCCCACAAAAAGTGCAAGAAAACCAAGTGTGGACAGTGCTCTGAGAAGGTTGAAAGCTTGGAAGGGCATTTATGCTTATCTTGATGGGCTTAGGCCAACATGTTATATCCGACTAGGGTTATGACCTTGTGAGTCCTGTACCACATGGGGGTGGATTATGCACATCACATCCGGGGAGGAGGGCTATGTACATCATATCCGGAGGGTGGGGGCTGGGGCATGTCAGTTCCGCTTAGGGCCATGATCTGGTGACATAATCAACACGTGGATTTGTTTACTTTGATGACGTCACTGATCAAAAGTGCTGATAATTTTCATTAAAAAAGGTATACACTACTTCTACTCACGGCCTTAAGAAAATTTATTCTGCCCCCCCCCCTACAGCAAAAGACAAGGAATATTAACAGGAATTAAAATGCTCACAAGAGGCAAGCAGCCAGGCGGCAAGTAGAGGGTTAAGCCTTGTTCAGGCATGTCAGGACTGCGATTCTGGGGCATGAGTGTTTGTGTCTGCTAGTAAAAATAGAAGGTGGGGGGTTAGGCCTTGTTCAGGACATGCCCGGGCATGTCATACACCCCCCCCATGATTCTGGGCATGCGCAAAGCTCAAGGACGTGTCATTGCAAGGGGCAGGGGTGTTTGTGCGGGCAGGTATGAACAGTTAGCGATTTAATTCCAGCAGTCTTTTGAAGATGGCAACCTCTGATTCCAAAGCTGTTTTTAAAACAGCAGCAAAAGCTAGCGTCGCATGCTCTGACACAAGGCCCCAGGCGGCAGAATGCAACAAAATAAGTTGCAAGGGTTATGATAAAGAATTTTTTTTATTCAGACCCGTTTTGCACGGCTGTAGCATGGTGTGTTGTAACTTTAACGATGAGGTGCAGAGTACTTACCGGACAGCCTGTGAAATGGTGAATGATGCTACATTATCTCCCAGCAATGGTAAGTAAATATGTTTTTATTTATGATAATGTAAATGCTGCTGGAGCGGATAGCACACTAACAGGATGTGCTTTATATTTTGCAGACTCTGAATTAATAACACCTAGACAGCAAGCACTTCAAGACACCCCGATTTTATATTCCTGTGGTAATTGCTGTGGTCACAAAGCTTCTGCAGATTTTTCTGATCTAGATTATAACCGGGGTTCTGAGCTATCCCAGAGACCATGCTATCTACCCTGTGAGTTAAAGAGCTGCAATTTGTGTAAAGGCTGGTTTGCTTGTGACTGCGGACATGATTTGTGGGGTACAGGCGGGTCAACATATTGTAAAATAGTGTGTTATGGTCCTTTATCTTCTGATTCTGATAGTGGTGATGAGGGATATTTTTCTGATGGTGGGGCCATGCCCCCTCTGAACTCTGTATAACCAATAAAAGACTGTGTTAACATCAACGCTTGACCATTTGTCAGTGGTCTTTCAGTATAATGATGCATGAAAAGCTTCTAAGCCATATTTATTATATACCACGATGTGTAGGGAGTTATGGAGGTGTGAATACCCTTTTTCAGGAAGCTAGAAAACATGATAAAAACCTGACCATGAAGCAAGTCAAGACGTGGCTGTCAGGGCAAGATGCTTATACGCTTCATAAGCCTGCAAGAATTAATTTTCCTAGAAATAAAACAGTAGTGTCTGGCTTAGATCATCAATGGCAGGCTGACCTCATAGATGTCTCCAAATTTTCTAAGGAGAACCATGGAAAAAAGTACAACTTAGCAGTTATCGATGTGTTATCTAAATATGCCTGGGTCTCCCCTTTATCTGATAAATCAGGGAGGGAAGTTACATCCGCCTTCCAGAATATCTTTGAAACAGGACGCGCACCCCGAAAAATACAGACAGATGCAGGTAAAGAGTTCTTGAATATTCCGCTGAAGAAACTTTTAGCACATTATGGCATTCATCATTTTGTCACTCATAGTGAAACTAAAGCAGCCGTTATAGAGAGGTTTAATAGAACCCTAAAAAACAAACTCTGGAGATATTTCACAGCTAGAAATACCCATCGGTATGTGGACATTTTGGCAGATACTCTTCAGGGGTACAATAACACTTATCATCGTAGTATCGGGACTGCTCCTAACACCGCAAATTTGTCTAACAAAAGGGATGTGTGGATGAGGCTTTATGGGGTAGCTTTAAAAAGTAAAAGAAAGGAAAAATGTCTTAAGATGGGAGATCATGTCAGGGTATCCAGACTGAAGGGTAAGTTTGAAAAGGGCTATCAGCAAACCTATATGGATGAGATATTCATCGTCAAAGAACTGGAGACAAGGGGGGAAAGAGTGGTGTATAGATTAAATGATTACACAGGTGACCCTGTAAAGGGGGCTTTTTACTTTGAGGAGCTCCAAAAGGTTCCTGCTGACCAACAGCGCATATACAGAATAGAGAAAATTATACAAAAAAGAGAACGGGGGAGACACAGAGAGTTTCTAGTTAAATGGACTGGATGGCCAGAGAAGTTCAACAGTTGGGTTAAGGAGACTGAAGTACAACATCTTTGATATGGCGGAGTTTTACATCAATAAAAATAAAAATAAAAATAAAAATAAAAATAATAAAAATAGAAGGAATAGAACTGGGAAATGGAAGTATTGTGAAAGCACTAGCAAAGGATGACGGTTACAAATACCTAGGCATATTGGAAGCAGATAACATCTTGAATGGAAAAGTCAAAGAGTCAATGCAAAAGGAATACATCAGGAGAGTCCGCAAAATATTAAAATCAAAGCTGAGTGCTGGAAACATAATTAAAGCCATTAATACATGGGCAGTCCCAGTGATACGCTACCCAGCTGGAATTATCAATTGGACTTTGGCTGAACTAGAAAACCTAGACCGGAAAACGCGTAAACTTTTGAATATGCACCACGCTCTACATCCACAAAGTGACATTGACAGGCTGTACCTGCCAAGAAAAATAGGGGGCAGAGGACTATTGCAATTGCACCAAACTGTAGAAGAAGAAAAACGAAGTTTGAAAGACTATGTGAATTAAAGTACAGAAAAACTGCTGCAGGCTGTGAAAACAGAGAGCACTATAAAAATAACAGAAACAAAGGCAGAATATAAGGAAAAACGGCTGGATGACAGATTAAATAGATGGAAAACCAAAGCTTTGCATGGACAGCATTAGAAAAACATTGAAGGAAAATGTGATAACAACTTGACATGGGCATGGCTTAAGATGGGAACCATCAAGAAAGAAACGGAAGGCTTAATACTGGCTGCTCAAGAACAAGCACTACAAACTAATGCCATGAAAGCGAAGATACAAAAATCCACTGACAATCCAAATTGCCGACTTTGTAATGACAAAGTTGAAACTGTTTCACACCTAATTTGTGAGTGCAGTAAAATCGCTCAAACTGACTACAAATCTAGACATGACCGAGTTGCTAAATTAATCCACTGGTCATTGTGTAAAAAATACGACTTGCCTGTGTCCGAAAAGTCATGGGAACATAGGGTGGAAAAAATTGTTGAGAATGAGAGGGTGAAGATCTTGTGGGACTTTCGAATACAGACAGATCGCCATTTGGAACACAATACGCCGGATATCGCAGTTGTAGAGAACCGAAGCGTACAGCTGATTGATATCGCTGTACCAGGAGATGCCAGAGTTGAAGAAAAAGAACTGGAAAAAATTACAAAATATCGTGACCTGGCCATTGAAACTGCGCGATTATGGATGAAACGTGTAATGGTGGTACACATTGTCATCGGGGCACTGGGAACTATGTCCAAAAACTTTGCAAAATACATCAAGAAACTGCAGCTTCCTGCAATAACTCCAGCAATGTTACAAAAAACTGCGCTACTTGGAACATCTTATATTTTAAGGAGGTACCTGGTTAACACCTAGGATGCTGGTAGCAACCCGTGTCAACCATCAGCACCAGCTAATTTGAATGTTCAGTTGACTGAGGTTCATGTCTAATGAATAAAAGATTTATAACAATAATAACAATAATAACAATAATAACAATAACAATAATAACAACAAACAACAACAACAATAATAATAATGATAATAATAATGTTGGAAGGGACCTTGGAGGTCATCTAGTCCAGGGGTGTCAAACTGCCGGCCCATGGGCCGGTTTCATCATACCGAAGCCGCGCCCACCCCATTGCCGGCAATGCAAAAAGAGTCGCAATACGTCGCGCCACGTCACGAGTCATGGCGAGTTTGACACCCGTGATCTAGTCCAACCCCCTGCTCAGGCAGGAAATCCTGGACAAATGGCTGTCCAGTCTCTTCTTAAAAACTTCCAGTGTTGGAGCATTCACAGCTTCTGGAGGCAGGTTGTTCCACTGATTAATTGTTCTAACTGTCAGAAAATTTCTCCTTAGTTCTAGGTTGCTTCTCTCTTTGGTTAGTTTCCATCCGTTGCTTCTTGTCCTGCCTTCAGGTGCTTTGGAGAATAGCTTGACTCCCTCTTCTTTGGGGCAGCCCCTGAGATATTGGAACACTGCTATCATGTCAGGTAGCAAGGAAAAAGCAAAATTACTCAATTCATTCTTTGTATCTGTCTTTACGCAAAAGAAAAAAATAGACCAACCTACCAGAAGCAGCACTGTACATGACAGAATAGGAATACAAGTCAACATAGGCAAGAAAATGGTAAGAGAACACCTATCTGCTCTAGACAAGTTCAAATCACCAGGACCAGATGGATTGCATCTTAGGGTTCTGAAGGAGCTGGCACATGTGATCTTGGAACCGCTGAACAAAATCTTTCAAAGCTCCTGGAGCACTGGGGAACTACCGAAGGAATGGAAAAGAGTTGGTATAGTTCCAAACTTCAAAAAACAGGGGGGGAAATGAATCTAAGAAAATACAGATCAATCACCCTGATATCAATTATCTGGGAAAATCCTGGAAAAGATAATCAGGCAGCAGTTGGGAGCACCTAGAAAATGAGCCAAGCTATTACCGTGTTTTCCCGAAAATAAGACCGGGTCTTATATTTATTTTTGGCCCAAAAGACCCATTAGGAGTTATTTTTGGAGGATGTCTTATTTTTCTGGGAGGTGGTGAGCACGCAGGGGCCAAAGATGTCCGGCAGCAGCCACAGCCCCACTTGGGTTGCGAAGCCCATGCAGCACAAGTGAGTGGGAGTGCTGCTACCACTGGGCTGGCCCCTGCTGGACGCACCGTGCGGCCACCTGCCCACTTGATCCCACCTTCTGGTTGCTCATGGCCACAATGGCTTACAGGGCTTCCCAGGGCAGACGCTTGAGAGGCGGCAGTACCGGTGGAATGCGCCCCTCAGGTGAGGAGAGCGGCATGGACAGGCAGGGGCAGTCAAAGGACCAGGCGGTGTGCACCTCCCCTGCCCTGAGTGGCTTCGGTGGGTATCTGGTAGGTGTAAGGAGGGAGCCCCCACATCTGGTGGGCCAATGCCACTGTCACGAGATGAGGTGAGGCAGGTGTCGGGTGTGTGTGGACCTGCCTCATGTGCCCTGCAACCACACAGCTCAGGGTCCCTGCAGCCAGGCCACTCCCCACTTGGCAACCTTCCCGCCCGTTCAATGACTCGGCTGCCTGCCTGCCTCTTCCCTTTCACTCCCCTCCTAAGCCAGACTGCCATGCTATGGAGGATAGGTGGGGAGTGGCCTGGCTGTGGTGGTCCTGAGGTGTGTGGTATGCGCTATGTGGGGCAGGTCCACACACCCTGACCACCTGCCTTGCGTCACCTTGTGGCGGGGCACCAGCACGCCGCACAGCCTCCTGCCCCATTGCGGCAGTGAGCAACCAGACGGTGGGACAGAGTGGGTGGGCTCTTAACTAGGGCTTATTTTGGGGGTGAATCTTATTTTTGGGAAAACACAATAATAAAAGCCAGATTTGTTAAAAACAGATCATGATAGACAAACCTTATTACCTTCTTTGACAAAGTGACTAAATTGATGGATCAGGGAAATACTGTCGACATAGTTTACTTAGACTTCTGAAATTTGCAGAAGACACGAAGCTGGGGGGAATAGCCAATAGTTTAGAAGATAGATTTAGAAGATGGGATCTTTAGAACAGGGCTTTTCAACCTTTTCACAGATTGTACCACTTTCAGGACATGACAATATTTGAGTACCATCAGTGCTTAGCAAGGTGTCAAAAACTTGATGACTAAAAAAAGGTTTTACTGATTAGATTCATTTGTTGTTATAAAAATGGCTCGTTTATAATATTATGGAAAAGTAAAAAGTTGAGGTTCAATGTTAATGCTTCTTTCTACTGCAACAGAGGAAGTCTGTTCTTTTTCCCTTCTCCCCCTCACTTTCCCCCCCTTTTCCTCCCCGCTGTGTCCTACTATTTGCTTTTGTATTTTTGTATTTTATTCTATAATCTAATAAAATATTACAAACTGTAGAAAAAATGGGAAAAAGTACCAGTTTTAATTTCTTTGGTGGCTGTTCCTTTGCTGAATCACTTTCCCTTTGCACTGACAAATGTATGATGAATTTATCCATGTTTATCCATGCACCACTACCAGCTAACTCTGGGGTCTTCAAACTTGGCACTTTTAAGACTTGTGGACTTCAACTCCCAGAATTCCTCAGCCATCATGGCTGGATGAGGAATTCTGGGAGTTGAAGTCCACAGGTCTTAAAGTTGCTAAGTTTGTAGACCCCTGAGCTAGCTGGTCAGCCCTTCTTAGCTCTCCTTCCACAGTGTAGTAAGAATGCACCCCCCATCCCTTCCCTGTACCCTTAAAGACAGGAATCAAGTGCAAAGCAAGAAAGGCTCACAAAATAAACACATAAACTCCAGGGTTTTTTTTCCCTTTAAGCTGCCTCAGGCATGTCACGTGTCACAATGTTGCAACTCAAGACTGAAAGGCTCCGGCAATTGCGAAAAGCTTTAGCTTTAAAATTAAGCCTGTTTACCTTCAAAGAAAATTTTCTAAAAGCCATAGACAGACTCAAGATAAGGGGGGGAAATTAATTACATTTGTTTAAAGGGATTAAACTTATGGAAGTCAACACTTTGGACTCATTGCTAGCCTAAAATACAGACTATAACCAATAACCAAAGCACACAAAGGAGCCTCTGAATTACAAAATGCTGTAAAAACTGTACAAAAATCCTTATGGTAACCCAATCAAGCTGCCAGCTGATGCAGAACTAAATAAACCCACCTCCTTTCCGACATGCCGGTTTTTCATTTCATCAGTGCTGATTGCATTCTCCTGGCTGGAGAAAACGAACAAGGGGACCTTTTCTTCCAGCAACAGTTGCTTCTTCTTCTCTGTCCCTGTTTCCTCCCTGCCAGCTGACCTCTCCTTCTCTTTCCCTGTTGTCTTTTTTTCCCCTTTCCTGACCAAACCACCTCCTTTTATAGCCTCTCCTCCCCCCCTTTTTCTTCAGTTCACCTCCAGTTCTGTGCTGCTTCTGGAAGTGCCAATCAGCTGGATCCAATTAGCTGGAGCTCTGCCAGCTCCTGGGCTTCTGCCGAGCCCAGACAGTCCTGCAGCTGCAGCTGCCTCTCCCTCAGGCTTGGGTCGCTTTGGCTCATTCCCCTCCCCTGCTACACTTGGCTAGCAGTCGCATACCACCTGCCACGTGGCAAAGTACCACAGGTGGTACACGTATCACCAGTTGAAAAGCCCTGCTTTAGAAGAAAGGATCTTGACAGATTTGAACACTGGGTCTTATCCAGCAAAATGCAATTCAATGATGAGAAAATTAAGGTCCTAACTTAGGCAAGAAAAACCAAATGCATAAATATAGACTAGGTGGTACGTGGTTAACAGTTGTGACTGTAAGAGGATCTAGATATCCTAATAGACAACCATTTAACACTAGGCAGCAGTGTGTTGCAACTGCTAAAACAGCCAATGCAGTCCTAGGCTGCACCAAGAGAAGGATAGTATCAAGATTACATGAAGTGATAGTAATGCTTTATTCTGCCCTGTAAGGCCACACTTGGAATAGTACGTCTAGTTGTGGTCACCATGATATAAAATTTGTTGGAACTCTAGACAGAGTGCAGAGAAATGCAACAAAGATGATTAAGGGACAGAGGCTAATGGCTGTGGGAACTAGGTATGTCTTTTCTAACATAGAGAAGGACTAGAGGTGCCATGATAGCAGTCTTCCCAAATTTGAGACCTGTCACAGAGAAGGGTTCGGCCTATTCTCAAATCACTTGTGGGTAGGACAACAAGTAACGGGCATAAGATCATCAGGGAGAGATCCAATGCAGAACTAAGGAGAGATTTCCTGACAGTGAGAACAATTAACCAGTGGAATGGTTTGCCTTCAGAAGTTGTGGGTGCTCCATCACTGGAGGTTTTCTAGAAGAGATTGGACAACCATTTGTCCAAAGTGGTATAGGGTCTCCTGCTCAAGTAGGGATTAGACTAGAAGACCTCCAAGGCCCCTTCCAACCTTGTTTGTCTATGTTCTAAATGCTAGTTTTCAGCAAAATTATCATAAAACAAGCTAATGTGACCATGGGATACTGCAAACAGCTTAAAATGCAGCCGAGTTGATGAACGCCGAAAGTGCAATTGTGTGATTGTGGGGGGCCCAAACCATCAAGCTCAAATCTGGTTCATGTCCCCTGTTTTGGATCCATTGTAACTTTGAATGGTCACTGAGCAACAGGTCGTAAGTTAAGGAGTACCTATAAAGGAGTTTTTCCTTTCTTTCCTCTCCAAGCTTGGCTGCAACCTCTGTGGTGAATTCAAGTACCTAGAAGTTCCTTCAGACGAGACAGAAAAGGACACAGGTTGCTGTCTGGCTTGTACCAGAGTGGCAGGAAAAGGACGCTTACATTGCAGGATAATCCTCCTCTTCTTCCTATTTTTTAAACATTGAAAATAAAAATGGGTGTTTTAGTACAAAAATGCATCATAAAAACAGGTGTATGTGTAGTCTGCACATAAAAGAAATCTGGAATTAACTGTGAATCTTTTAGGATCCAGTCTGGGTCAGTCACCAGGATCAGAGGTTTTGTCCTCCGAGCTTTTGGACTCATGCCGGAGCCCCCATCCCTTGGGGAACGTCTCTCTAACAGAAAGGGTGTGTCAGAGTGACAAATCCTCTGGCTCCCGGTGACCAACCCATATTGGATCCTGCAACATTATCTTGGGACACGTATATATTCGCCTTCATTCGTATGAATGTTTTCAATACGGTTATCAATGAATTGAGGCGTTCCTTTCAGTTTACTCATTTTTTGTTTGTTTATACAGCAACAGAAAAGTCCACAACTTTCATGAATTTTTCAACTAAATATCTTCCTATATTGAAGAAATTTACAGAATAGCAGAGTTGGAAGGGACCTTGGAGGTCTTCTAGTCCAATCCCCTGCTCAAGCAGGAGACCCTATACCACTCCAGACGAATGGCTGTCCAGTCTCTTCTTGAAATTCTGTATTTGAATTATTCTGTATTCTATTTTGAAAACCTCCAGTGATGGAGCACCCAAGACTTCTGAAGGCCTTCTAAAGGTTCCACTAATTAATTGTTCTGTCAGGAAATTTCTCCTTAGTTCTAGGCTAGTTCTCTCCTTCACATGTTTTCATCTGTTGCTTCTTATTCTGCCTTTTATGTGACAGCCCCTCAAATATTGGAAGACTGCTTAACCACAACCCAATAAACAACAGGTTCTGTTCATATTAGTGTTTATCCAATGAATGCTAATGTTATAAAATATATATATCATTGCATGCAAACGTTTAATGCCCCATAACATAAAAGTTTACATGTTTCAATTAACTCCTGAACCAGCTATTGTGATCTCTGCACCATATAATGTTAAAAACATTTTTTCTGCAAATGTGAATGCCTACTAGATTCAAAATAAGAGTAACAGAATATCAGAATAACTGAGTTGGAAGGGATCTTGGAGGTCTTCTAGTCCAACCCCCTGCTCAAGTAGGAGACCCTATATCATTTCAGACAAGTGGCTGTGCAGACTCTTATTAGAAGCTTCCAGTGATGGAGCATCCATAACTTCTGAAGGCAAACCATTCCACTGGTTAATTGTTCTCACTGTCAGGAAATTTCTCCTTCGTTCTAGGTTGCTTCTCTCCTTGATTAGTTTCCATCTATTGTTCCTTATCTTGCAATCTGATGCTTTGGAAAATAGGTTGACCCACTCTTCTTTGTGGCAGCCCCTCAAATATTGGAACACTGCTATCATGTCACCCTAGTTCTTCTTTTCATTAGACTAGACATACCTAATTCCTGCAACCATGCTTCATGTGCTTTAGCCTCTGCCCCCCTAATCATCTTTGTTCCTCTTTTCTGAACTCTTTCCAGAGTCTCAACATCTTTTTTATAATATGGTGACCAAAACTGGATTCAGTATTCTAAGTATGGTCTTTCTAAGGCTTTGTAAAGCAGTACTAATATTTCATATGATCTTGATTCTATCCCTCTATTACTGCAACCTACGACTGTGTTGGCTTTTTGGGCTGCTGCCGCACACTGCTAGATCATATTTAAACAACTGTCCATTGGGATGCCAAGATCCCTCACAGTTACAGCTATTGAGTCTGGTTTCACCTAATCTGTACCTGTACATTTGGTTTTTCTTGCCTAAGTGTAAAACGTTATTTTGTCCTCCATTTTATTAGATAGGGCCCAGTGTTCAAGTCTGTCAAGATTCATCTGGATGTTGAGCCTATCTTCTGAGGTGTTGTCTATTCCTGCCAGTTTAGTGTCATCTGCAGATTTGATGTGTTCCCTTTCTATTCCCTCATCTAAGTTATTTATGAAGATTTGAAGAGTATTAAGCCTAAAAAGGAACCTTGGGGTACCCCACTGCTTACTCCCCTCCATATTTACATGCTGAGTGTGGTTTGTCAACCAGTTTGTCAGCCAGATTGCAAGGCAATCCAGCTTGTATTGTGAATCACATATCTGAAATGTTGAGCAATGGCAACCCCACTGACATTATGACATAAAGGATAAGCCTATTGCAGCATTTGCTATTTTTGCTCCAGGGTCCACAGTAAATATTTTATCTTTGACAAATTATGTGTAGTTCCATTTTTGGCCATTCTGTGTCACTCTTTCTGAGAAGGACAAAGAAAAAAACTGCAGTGCAGTAAGCTAGAACAGACAGATGCAAATGGGCAACTGAGCTGTAACACAGATCATGACTATCGGATTCTAGGCCTTTTCCGAAGAATATGTGATTACAATGAACCTGGTTTTCTTTATAATAATAATCATAATATTAATAATTTAAAAAAAAAAGAAGAAGTCAAGCTTGGCAGAAAAGGTAAGGGTTTTCTTTCTTTGCCTTCCTTAATGTGACTCATCTTCTCTCTGATTTTCTTTTAAGGTATTGAGGAAACTAGAAGTGAACTTCTGGTACAAAGAAACACATGTCCTCCTGTAGCTAAGAAAGTACAAAGCCAATTCAAGTTAAATAATACTAAATAAAAGAAATGTGAAATATTTAATCAAAGATAAAAGAGTAAGCCATCTTGATAAACTATCATTAAATTTACAATAAGACATGATTGCTAAAATGGCTTGACTGTTCTTCAGATTATGTAGTTCCTTCACTATTTGGATATTATTGTATTTGTATATTATCCTGGAAAAACATATTTTATCCAAAAAATCATGGAGAAAAAATGCTGTTGAGAATTGGTATACTTGTAGTTTGATAGTGGTCAAAGGTGAATAAAAATAAAAACTATCATGACAGACAGCTAAACCTCTTAGCTAGCCTCTGTGGTGTGGTAAAAGATTGGACTTAGATCATGTAGATCCTTGCTTGGGTCCTCATTGGAGTTTTCAGGTTTCTTGGGTCATTCTCTCTCACTTAGATCAATTTATAGGACAATTATGAAAATAATACTCTCTCAAGCTTTCAGAGAAAAGCTGGAATACAAATATAACAATAACAGAAAATTACAGTGTAAACCACTTGCATTGTATTATAACTCCGAGACTGAAATCAAAGCAACAGGAAAGAAGGCATGAAGAGCTAATAGTCGTTCATCAAAAACAGGTCAAAATGTGCACCACGGTTCTTGAAATCTGAAAATGCTGTATAAAAACAGGTCCTGAAAATTCTGAAACTTCATTTAATTTTTTTTAAAAAATCAGTTTTTTATTTAAAATTTTAAAAGAATTTTTTTTCAAAAGTTTTAAAAATTCTGGAAATTCTTCTAAAAATTAAAATATTCAAACATTTTCAAAATTTAGCAGGATTTTGTGTTCTTTTTTTTTTGTAAAAGAAGTGAAAGGAATGAAATAATTTTTATTTTTCAGTGTTAGTTTTTTGGTCCCTCCTATGGCTAATACAGATTAAGACTGTGTGAGGTTGCCCTCTAGGTGCAGTTTGTAATCCACAGATGTATAAAAATGATAGATGGATATATAAAATAACAGATGAATGTAAGAATGAGAGAAAAAATTAAATCTCAGATGAAAATAAAAATGTTATCTCAGATGAAAATAAAAATGTAATATCAGCTTGTAGTTAGTGTAAAAGTGTAGGAGATGACCAGGCTGAGCCCAAGGGAGGGGTCAAATGTGTCAAAAATCATGAATCCCTGCAAGAGATCTAAGTCCAGCCCACAATGAATGCTGTTTTTATCTCCCACTCTTTTCCCTTGACCGCTAATTGATCAAATTCTTGTAGAGAGCTTAAGCTTGCAATAAATCTTTATACTCATTTGAATTGCCTGAATCTTCTGATTTCCCCGGTGATTAACATTAGTCTGACCAACTCTCTTCATCAAAAATTTTCTTGGGCTCCGAAATATTCTAGCCATGACCTCAGACACCAGAACCGCAGCAATAGCAGATGAGTCAGACCTCCGCTCTATCAAAAGACGCAAGATAGCATTGAAGACGAAATCAGAAATCTTGCAGCCAATTTTCAACAAATGATGCAGCAAATGCAGATCCTGACTCAACAAGGCATTCCTCTGCAAGCACAACCACCAGCCCCACCAGCTCAGGCACAACTGCCTGTTCCTGCCATGCTCATTCCAAAGTCTCCTGACTGCCTACCGCTGAGATTCACTGGTGAGTCGGATAAGATGAGAATATGCCTAGCACAGTGCGATGTGTTTCTGGCAGACAGATCAAGATTCTCCTTCATCCTCATGCTTTTAACTGACTCTGCTGCCAAATGGGCCCTTCCACTCATCGAAACCATTGACCCCATCCTGAATAGTTACCCCAACTTCCTCACTAGATTTAGAGAGCATATTAGAGACCCTATTTGGATAGAAACTGCCAAAAAATGGATCTTCCAACTCCGCCAAGGCAACAACTCTGTGAGAGGATACATTGAAGATTTCAAGTTCATTGCAGCAGATCTGGATTGGAACGAGCAAGCCTTTAGGGCATAGTTCATAATTCACAAAGACATAATAGCACAACTGATACAGCAAGGTATTCTCCAGAGTCTACAAGACCTCTACCTAGCCGCTATAACAGCTGAGTCTCAACCTGCAGAACTTAAAGCATTTTTCTGCAGCCCCATCCAAACATTTCCAAAGCTGACTCCCCCCCACTAGCCCTAGCCTCCCTACCCCATTGGATTTGGATGCTGAAGAGCTGATGCAAATTGGAGCAGCCAGACAAGCCTTAGGAGCAAAAGAATGGCAAAGGCACAGACAACTAACCCTGTGTTTCTATTGCAGAGAGCCTGGCCACGTAGTCAAGAATTGCCTTACTAAACCTCCCACAAGAGACTACAGACAGCCCGGCAATGTCTCCACTAATCACCGCCTGGACAACAGGCCCCAAGGCTAGGGAAACGAGAAATGCCTTCCCTCCATGAGCTCACAGAGAAAGCCACCTAAAAACTGAACGGAGCTCGATTGCCTCCATGCTCAGGTATGTTAATAAAATTTGATTCTACCCTGACACTTCCCAGTGATCAGGAAATTACCATTTGTGTTTTGATAAATTCTGGCTCAACCTCTGACTTCATAAGCCTAACCACAGTTCAGAAACTTAAGATACCTACAGTTTCCATGAAGTCTGCATTGCCAGTGATAACTGTTGGTGGCCGAATGTTAAAAGCAGGCCCCATTACTCATGCCACAGTGCCTTTGAAGTTAACAATAAATCGGTAAGAAGAGTAAACCTTCTTCGTAGCTGATCACATAGCTCTTCCAATAGTGATGGGAACTGCTTGATTACAACAACATGACGCCACTATGAAGTGGAAAAACAGCACTATTGCCTTTGAAAATCTGAATGCCTTTCTCACTGCGATCGGTGCTCCAAAGCCCCCCACCAGCCCCCTCCAAGGTTCACAGTGAGATTCCCAATCTGCCAAGTAACTATGCAGACTTCGCTGATGTGTTTGGGGAGGAGGAAGCCTCGGCCCTCCCTCCACACAGAGATTGCAATTGTGCCATAAATCTGGTCCTAGGCACCATAATTTCTGCCAAGAGACAATACCAAATGTCTACTACAGAATTAGAAACTCTAAAACAATATTTGGACTCTAATTTGCAAAAGGGATTCATAAGATACTCCCAGTCTCCTGCCTCGGCTTCTACCTTCTTCATATCCAAGAAGTAAGACCCTACTGCGCCTAATAATGGTGGCAATCCCCCACTGAGAGTGGTTCATTATTACAAGGCTTTAAACCGAGTCACAGTAAGGAACCATTATCCACTGCCATTAATTCTAGATCTATTAGACAGACTACAGAAAACAGGTATTTTTATAAGACTAGACCTCTGCAAGGCTTATAACCTTATTTGAATAAAAAAAAGGCCATGAATACTTAACCACCTTTGACACTAGATATGGCAAATTTGAATACACAGTGCTGCCTTTTGGTCTGTGCAATGCCACAGCCATATTTTCCAGATTCATGAACCAAATTTTTCAAGATAGATATATTTGTGGTTTTATATTTAGATGATATTTTAATCTACTCTGAGAATGTGGCTCAGCACACAGACAACATGCACACAGTCCTCAGTAGACTAAGAGATAACCACCTCTTTGCCAAGCCAGAAAAATATGCCTTTGATTTGCAACAGTTAGACTTCTTGGGCTACCATATTTCCACAAGAGGCATCCAGATCGACCAGAAGGTCCAAGCTGTACTTGACTGGCAAGCCCCTTACACACCCAAAGACGTCCAATGTTTCCTGGGCTTTGCTAACTTCTACTGGAAATTTATACGAGGCTTATACAAGCCCCTCCATCAGAAGCTGGCAAGACTTTTGCAACTACTACCTATGCCCCCCCAAACCTTAGCATATTTCATTACTGGATTTCATTACTGATTTACCCTCTGTTCAAAGCTTCACTACCACATTAATGGTGGTAGATCTTTTCATCAAGATGGCCCATTTTATAACCTGTAAGGGATTGCTCAATGCCAAAGACATAGCCCAGTGTTTTCTAGACCATGTCTTTCATTACCATGGCATGGTCTCAGCACTCGTGTCAAACAGAGGGGCGCAATTCCAATCTAAATTTTGGAAAGCACTTTTTCAGTTACTAAATGTCAAGGTCAACCTCTCCTCAGCTCACCACCCTGCCATGAATGGGGAGGCTGAAAAGATAAACTAGCTCCTTCAACAGTATTCGAGGTACTACTGTACTTACAGCCAAGACAACTGGCCATCATTACTGCCATTCACAGAATTTTTTTACAACAATTCACTGCTCTCATCAACTTCAATGACACCATTTTAAGCTGTGTATGGCACACACCTTTTTTTTTAAACAAGTTTTATTAGTATTTTTTGGTTTTACATCAAAGTGCTTTAGGAATCCATGTGGAGATAGGGTGATCAATCATCCAAAAAAACAACAACACAATATAATCAAACATAAATAGTTCAATAATTCCTTAAAAGTTCCTTCTCTATTTCCCTCAGGCTATAACCTAGTATTAATACATTTCTAAATAAAATTCAATCATTGTAAAAAGAATATCAATAGTAATTCACTTATATCAATCAAAATCCTGTTTTAAGTTTAATTATTTTACAATTACCATTTTCCACTTTAGCCTAAAATGAACACATGTTACATTTCGGGTCTCCCAATTTCCCATCAAACAATAATTATTTCTAAAATATACATATTATATATTTCCCAACTATATTCTCTTTCCTGTACTCTATCAAGTATATATTTTCTATTTCAAATATATATTTTATAAATCTTAAAACCCCTTTTTAACTCCTTACCTAAAAATTTAAATCCTATCAAAATCATTATACTTATAAAAAGAAAAGATATTATTCCACCAGACACCTTATTTCATTTCCAATCTGTATTCCAATCTGTATTCTTCATCTATTTATTTTTTGTTTACCACCTTTTCCATATTAGATTTCCCAACCATAGTCAAATTACATCCCAACCATAGTCAAATCCATAGTTTTCATCTCGATAGTATTAACTCAGTCAAAATCTCTAGAAGCCTTTTTAACCCGTCAAATAAAGTTTTAACCATTTTTAAACCTAATTCTAGCTTTCTTTTTGTGCCAAGCAGGTTTCCACCAAAGAGCCTCTGACTCATCAAATCTTAATATTTGGTTATCCATATATCTCCACAATTGAGTCTGATCGTAATCCTCTTCTCTTTTTTCCAGTGTTGTCTGCACTATATGGTCGGTCTTAATCAGTATGATAGTTATTCGTTGTTTGTCCATGTTGTCACTGTTTTCGATGCCTCGTTTTTGAAAGTCCATTCCTGTTGCTTTTAGGATTATAGGTGTTTTGGTTGGAATCCGCCTTTGGTCATCAAGATTCTCCATACTTTGGGCTTCTGGTTCCGGATCGCGGCACACGCAGTCGCACGGAGAGATCCGTCTCTCCCACCGGCTGTTTTCCCTCCGCCGGTAGACCCTTAATCGGGTCGAAAGTCGCCCCGGAGAGGTGACCACTGTTGAGGAGGCCCTCGTTTGACTGGGGAAGGGCGGCAGCTCCTTCCTCAGTCCGAGCCAGCTCCTTAGGGCCGTCGGAGAAAAGATCGGTCAGTAAAATGGACGATCACTTTGCTGCACCAGCCGAAAGCCAGAAGAACAACTAAGCATAAAGAACCCCCGTGGAGAATCCGGGTGAGACCTTTCCTCCCCCTTCTTTCCCTAATTACTCTCCTGTAAAAAGCTTTTGTATTTGAATTACTTCCCTGCTGTGCGGGAGCAGCGTTTGGGCACTTGGGAAAAACAGCTTTGGGAATTGAAAAAAAAATAAACCAGTTAACTTTTATTGACTAATCAATTTCTGGAATACTGAGGGGGCCTGAAAATATTTCTATTCTTGATCATTACTATCATAACTACGCGTCTACTATTTTGGAGAGGCCTTTCTTCATTTTTTTAACGTGAAAAACAAAAAATCTATTAACTTGGAAAGAAAGAAAGACCTTATAGCCTGCTGAGGACATCTTGTGACAAAAAGTGTTACTGCAACTGTATATTTTTTTCATTGCTGGAGGATGGCTCTAACCTTCAAAGGATGATAAGAGCAAGATAACTGAAACAGCTGTGTGGTGATTTGGTCTATTGAGAATTGGAGGTGAATATTTGTTGATTTCTATGAAATAGAGCCTTCACTAAAAGATTAAAAGAACTTTTTACCACTGACATGGAATTTAACACACAGCTGGACTATGAGCTTATACTGGAAAAAATCTTGGAAGCCACGGAGGATATGAACTCTTACTTCCAAACTTTGACGGATCAAGTTATAGGCCGAAAAACAGTGGAGAAGGAGCAGATTGGCACTAAAGAGACCAGTGAGAAATATGTACAACCCAAAGAGGAACCATGTCTACAACTCAACTATGAAACTACACCGAGAGAAATTGTGGAAACTAAGGAACAAATTAACTTTATACAACCCCAAATGCAATCTATGGAGAAGCTTGATGATCAAAGAATAACTTTAACTGAGATGCCTGAAGCATCAACATCAACAGAGACTGACACTCAGATACAAGTTATTGAAAATTGTGATAATGTGGATAAACAACTAGTAACTATAACATGGAATAAAACGGCTTCTATCATCCAAAGGCTATTAGAAGAAAGGGAAGAGAACTTTGACCAATTTGAAGCGCTGAGGAATACTGACTTTCTAATATTGTGGTTTGATGATGCAGGAATTTTATTATGGAAATCGGTATGGCACAGAAAGAAACCTAGAGTTAGATTTAAAAATGTATTTTAAAGTTTCATTTAATGGGTTTAAAAAGGCTTTTGAGTTTTTGACTGATTTAATAACTAACGGAGTATGTGAATTCTGTAAGAGGATATCCTTTGTAATAATATTTTGTCTTAGATATGATAATTACTGGAGAGGTAAACTTTATCTACTGGGTTAAAAAGATTTTTTATAGACATAGATGAATTGATAGAATATATATTTAAATCAGATAGAAATGTATTTGGTGGATTGATATTTTTATTTTAAATAAGATAATTATTTGGTAATAGAAGAAGAATAAGAGGGATTGGTGATAAGAGAAGAAATGGTATTAATGAAGAAAACATAAGAATGTTACTGCGGGAATAATATACTTATTTTAGATATAATCATTACGTTAAAAAGGGACACCCGAAGTGTTAATAATATGTCTATTTAAGGCTAATTGGAATATGGTAACTGTAAATTAGTAAAGCCTAAAAACAGGACTTGGATTTCTATAATTGAAATGTGATTGATATTTGATAGGATTGTTTGAAGTTTATTTAGAAATGTATTAATTTGAATATGTAAGACTATATGAGGGAATTAGAGAGGGAATTTTCAATGAATTAATTTGAGCTATATATCTGTGATTGTTCTTTTGGATGTTTGATATACCCATCTCCACAGTGTTTCCTAAGCACCTTGATGTAACCCTTCCACCCCCATAAAAATCCAATAAAATATATTTTTTTAAAAAAAAAAGATTCTCCATACTTTGCATCTGTGATATAATCTCTTCCTCTGTGTTGATTGGTTCCTCTTCAATAGATTGTAGATATATTTCCTCCATCTCGTTGAATTGTGGTTGTTGCATATCGGCCTCTTTAGGGTTGATCTGTTCTTCCTCTATTATTCCTTGATCTATAAATTGGTCAGTCAAAATTTGAGTCAATTTTTAATTCTGGAGCATCATCTTCCATGTCCATTCTAAATTGTTCTTTCAGTTCCAAAATTTTTTCTAGTAAAATTCCATAGTCAAGCTGTGGGTGAGATTCCATTTCAATAATAAAGTAGTCTTAATTTTTTAGTGAAAGTTCAGTTTAGAAGGTAAATACAACAATAAAAATTCTGTAGTAGAAATAGTATAAGGTATAGGATCCAAACAGAAATAGTAAAAAACAAAAAAATCCGGCCAAATAGAGATTCTATAGCAAAATTATAAAATGTAATATCCACACAGGAGTAAGAAAAAATGAAAAAGTCAAGCCAAACAAAAAGATAAAGGCAGAAAAAAATCAAAATCAGTATTATGAGTATCCAATTTATAGTCCAAAATAGTAATAGAAAAATATGCCTTAAAGGTCAATTATTATCTTGTAATCCAAAAAAAGAAAAGTCCATTTTTCTAGGAAATATATTTTGTATTATAAAGTCAAAGTAAACTACTAGAAGAAAGCAAAGGAAAGCAAAAAAAATGAAGCCTTTCAGCTGGTTTCAATACAGATAGGAATGTCTGGGCGTCACGCCAAGTTTAAGCTGAATACGCATCCGACAAGGCAAAGTGAAAGTGAGTAGCTTAAAATGGATAGTTTCTTGCCATTTCAATCCACAAAACACCGCCCAGACAGCCGAAATTTTTTTTTTAAAAGAAACAGTAATGTTCAGAAGGGAGGGGAGGAAGAAAAACACTCCACCCCCCCTCCCTAAAGTCTTCCACTTAGACTAAAGACAAGCAGGCAAAGAGAAAGAAAATCCACCTTCACAATAAGGATTTTTTCAAAATCCCCGAAATCCAACAGCTCCAATAGTCAGTAAAAATTAATTATTTTTCTCAATGCTCGTTTTCCCAAGTATCCGAACGCTGCTTTCTGAAAATAGGGAAATAATTCTAGAAGCTTTTCTCTGGAAGGTAAATAGGGTATCAAGAGGGAAGGAAAGGTTTCACCCGGATCACCCACGGTGGTTCTTTTCGCTTAGATGTTGCTGTGACTTTTGGCTGAAGCAGCTAGATGATCGGCCATGTTAATGGCCGATCTTTTCCCTGTCGGCCCAAAGGAGCTGTCTCGGACCGCAGAGGGAGCTACCGCTCCCTCCACCATCAACAAGAGTCCTCCTCAACGGTGGCCGCCCCTCCAGGGCGACTTTCGACCCTGTCCAGGGTCTACCGGCAGGGGGAAACCGGCCGGCAAAGAGAGCAAACTCTTTGTGCGACCGCCTGCACTGTGACCAAAACCGGAAGTCTGCACACACCTTAAAGTGTTGCCAAACCATCTTGCACTCCAGGGATGGTTGACTTTTTACAAGAGCAACTTGCAGTGAAAACTTGTTGAAACACAACTTGACCAAGCGAAACAAGGTTATAAGAAAGCAGCAGATGCACATCAGCAGGAGGACCCACCCATAGCAGTAGAAGACAAAGTTGGCTCTCTACTAGATTCTTAGCCACTTCAAGACCTTCCAAGAAGCTAGACGCTAAATTTATGGGCACATTGAAAGTTCTCCAACAAATCAACCCTGTGGTCTTTCACTTATAATCACTCCTTTCAATGAAGATGCATCCAGTATTTCACCGAGCATTACTATCCAAAGATGTCCCCCTAAGCACAATAAGATCCCAGTGACATCTTCTACCGCCAGTCATAATAGAAGGAGAACCAGAATACGAGGTGGAAGAAATCTTAGACTTTAGGAAAAGAGGCAAAGGCACCCAGTACTTGATTCATTGGAACGGATACCCGGTTTCCGATTGTTCCTGAGAGAATGCCTGGTATGTACATGTTCCTGATTTAGTTCATCAGTTCTACCAGCACTTCCCTGACAAGCCAAGGCTGACTAAGCTACAAGTCCCCCACTCAACCTGTTGAAGAAGAGGTTAATTAGACCCTCTGCATTCCTTTGGGGGGAGGAGGGAGACTTGCCCATGATGGACCTGCCACATCTGGCCTTCAATTCCAGAGAAGGAGAGAGGAGGGAACCTCTAACGATGTTTATGTGTTACAGCAATCACCACCTAGCTCACAGGCTCCTGCAGAGGAGTGGGAGGAGGATTCCTTTGAGACGGCTTCCCTTCTGCCCTTTCCAAGTTTCCATGGGAACTCAGACTCTGAAGACACAATACTGGAAGGGGAAAGCAGAGAAGAACCTATAGAAGAGAGGGGGGGCAAGATGGAGGAATGGGTGATGTAGGGATGGTGATTACCAGACCAATCCCAAGGGAGGGGGTCAAACATATCATAAGTCATGAGTTCCTGTGGGCACACAATTAAACCTTCCAAGAAAGCAGAACTCTTGAAACTTGCATTGTTCCAACAGAAACTTTTATTGGAAGGTATTGACAGCAGGAAAGTAAGGCAGGATCTGAGGATTTCCCGTGCGAAATGGTAGATTAAAAGAAACCATTCAAACCCCACCTCAACTGTCCATCCGGCCGGTTCAAACAGGGCCAATCCATAGGTGTCAAATTTTGTGGGAAAGAACCAATAGGGCGCTGCTCTCAAGGCTGTCAGGTCTCTCCGCAGCTTCTTCCCTCTTCCTGGAGATAAGGCAGATGGCCTGAGGCACATTCCATTCTCACCCCAAGAAAGATACTTTAAAGAGGAAAGAACAAAGCAAAAGAAATACACTGCAGAATGCCCATAGGTCCCCTTCCCCCCCCATCAGAATGGCAGAACCTGAAAATGAGGAGGAAAGAATAGGAAAGAGGTAAATAGGGGTTTTGACATTATATCATATTATATGAATATATTCGAATCCCATAGAGAGTGTGGCTAGCTGATGAGGGCAGAATGAGTCCGAAATATTCATATAGATAATTTATCTGTTCTGTTGTGCTTAAAATACAGTTCCTCACATTACTAATTCCTTCTCTTCCATTACCATAATGCAGGCATAGGTGACCAGTGTTTTAGACTTTAAGAGAGCTGACTTCAACAAATTAAGAGAGAGATTAGGAAGGATTCCATGGGTGTAAATCCTAGAGGGAAAAACAGTTCAGGGTGCATAGGAAACTCTAAAAAATGAAATACAAAAACAGTACCACAGAGAAAGAAAAACAAAAGACACCAGATGGGACCAGCAGGGTTACACAAAGAGCTCTCTGACAAATAGAGGGACAAAAATGACAAACAGAAAAAATTGAAAGAGGACACATAACTAGAACAAAATACCAGCAAATAACCTGTATCTGCAGGGATGGAGTCAGGAAAGCTAAGGTTCAGAATGAACTAAGACTTGCAACACATGCCAAAAATAATGATGTTTCTTTCAAAATATAAGGAAAAATAAGAAGCCAAGAAAACATTGCTCCATTAATGGGAGAAGATGGCAAGAAGTTGGTGGGCATCAGGGAGAAAGCATAACTGCTTAATTCCTTCTTTGGATCTGTTGTCATGCAAAAAAAATAAAAATAAAAATGCCCAACCTATCAAAAACAATGCCATGGGAGACAGAATAGAAATGTAGGTGAAAATAGGGGAAAAATTGGTAAAAGAACACCTATCCACTTTAGACCAGTTCAAATCGTCGGGACCAGATGGGTTTATATTCCAGGATTCTGAAAGAGCTGGCAGAACTTATTCAGAACTATGAATAAAATGTTTCAGAGCTCCTGGAGCTTGACATCAATGGCTAGAAAACTCCTGGAAAAGATAATCAAACAGCGGACTTGTGAGCACCTAGGAATGAACCACGTGATCACTAGAAGCCAACATGGGTTTGGTTAAAAACAGATCATGCCTGACAAACTTTACTGCCTTCTTTGATAAAGTGACTATATTAGTGTGTCAAGCAAATGCTGCAGATATAGTTTACTTGAATTTCAGTAAGACATTTCACAAAGTATACCATTTTGAGGATAGAAGGGGATAAAAGGGAAACTAATGAAATTTGCAGATAGCATCTAGTTGGGGGGAATTGCTAACACTTTGCAAGATAGACTCAAGATTCAGAAGGACTTGAGCATCAACAGAGGGATACCATCAAGATCACAAGAAGTAATAGTACTGCTCTATATTGCACTAGTGAGGCCACACTTGGAATACTATGTCAAGTTCTGGTTGTCATGATATAACAAAGATGCTAAGACCCTGGAAAGTGTGGCAGAGAAGAGAAACAATGTTGATAACAGATCTGGAGGTTAAACTGTATGAGGAACAGTTAATGGAACTATGTATCTCTACCTTAAATGAAGGGAAGGATTAGGGGTGACATGATAGCTGTCTTCCAGTACTTGAGGGGCTGTCACAGAGTAGAGAGGGTCGACTTATTCTCCAGAGCACCTGAGGACAGGACAATGAGTGGAAGCTCATTAAAGAGAGATCCAACCTAGACTAAAGAGAAATATCCTGACAGTGAGGACAATTTATCAATGGCACAGCTTG
The DNA here is from genome assembly GCA_023970755.1 of Azemiops feae. Taxonomy (NCBI): domain Eukaryota; kingdom Metazoa; phylum Chordata; class Lepidosauria; order Squamata; family Viperidae; genus Azemiops; species Azemiops feae. The sequence continues at coordinate 4,673,640 of JALGBA010000235.1, read as the reverse complement.
CCTCCCAGAGTTGTGGGTGCTCAACCGTTGGAGGTTTTTAAGAAAAGATTGGACATTGATTTGTCTGGCATGATATAAGGTCTCCTGCCTTGGGGGTTGTGTTAGAAGAACTCTAAAGTCCTTTCCAGCCCTATGATTCTATATCAGCTGTTCCTTATTCAAATGAATGACATTCTAATTGGTATATGAAAGGGGTCGGTGGGGTGAAAAAACAGGAAGTATGGGAACAGAACAATTTGGAAATGACACAAAACAGAGCTCTGCAAAATACAACAATTTGTCATAGGACCATTTGTCTGCCCTATTTATGCTTGTGATGCTCAGAAAAATGGTAAAGATTGGCAGTATTTCTCCCTAATTAAATGTAAAATTTTCAGAAATAGTGATGGGAAAGTAACTTCTCTTAGAATTCATTTCTTCTCTGGATGATCTTCTATCTGTTTTGGATGAGTTTACACTTCCTTTGAAAGAGTTTGGGGGTTCTCACTGCTTTCAATACCATGTTTCCCTGAAAATAAGATCCAATGAGAAAATAAGCCCTAGCCTGATTTTTTAGCATGCTCCTAATATAAGCCCTACTCCAAAAATAAGCCCCAGTTAAGATTGTCATCAGCCCTGGGGGGGGGGCATGTCCAGCACAGGAGGCAGTGAGCAAGCAGGGGCCAATGGTGTCCAGCAGCAGCCGCAGCCCACCGGCCCCTTGGCACAGCCCGCGCAGCACAGGTGAGTTGATTACCTGTTCTGTCACAGCTGCAGGCAAACTGAGAGATGATGGCCAGCCGGCCGGCCACAGGAGGCTTGTCCTTGCAGCGGCGGCACTGGCAGCAGGCGGAGGCAGAGGCAGGGGGGGAGGCAGACGATCCCGACGTGCCACGCGGCTGGCCACCCACCCATTCCATTCCACAGTGTAAGGACTCACTTCAACTAACTACCCAAGAAAGCAGAACTCTTGAAACAGGCATTGTCTGAAAAGGATACTTTTATTAGGGGTCAGTGACAGTAAGGGCTTTATAGGGCTCCCTGGCTTCATCCAGGGGCCTTCCTGACCACTGGCCAGGTGTTTTACAATTGTTTGATCCACTCCTGCAAGGAGGGGATCTCAGGTTCTTTGGTGGGGAATTCAGGCATGGCCAAAAGGTTTGACCATTTGCTACTTGAAATGGAGTGAAACCAGTACTAGAGTGTACAGCATTATTATAGGCAAGCTCAGCAAACGGTAGCAGTTGGCCCAATTGTCTTGTTGGTAATTAATAAAACATCTCAGGTATTGTTCTAGAACTGAGTTAAGCCTCTCTGTCCCTCCATTAGTTTGAGGATAGTGAGAAGATGATGGCCCCTGATTAGAACCCATTAAGTCCAGAAAAGCCTTCCAGAACTTAGAAGTGAATTGAACCCCTCGGTCTGAAATTATACATTGCGGGACTCCATGAAACCTATATATGTTCTGCACAAATAGTTTAGCTAAAGTTTTTGCAGTTGGAATCTTGGGGCATGGGATGAAGTAAACTTGTCTGAAAAACAAGAATGTTACAACCCAAATGACAGTGTTGCCAGCACTTTCAGGCAGTTCTACAATGAAATCCATAGAAATCTCTCTCCATGGTGATGACAGATTTGCTACTGGCTGCAGCAGTCCTGGGGATTTCCCTTGTTGCCTCTTGGCAGTTGCACATGTGGGGCAACTGGCCACATAGTTTTCTATGTCCTTTTTCAATGGAGGCCACCAAAATTGTCTCTTAAAAGATGTAAGGTTTTTACAAAACCAAAATGTCCAGCAGTTTTCGAATCGTGTCCTGCTTGCATCACTTTAAGTCTCAAGGTTGCTGGGACATAAAGCTTCTCTCCAATCCACGCTAATCCATATTTTAATGCACACAGGTTATTATGGTTATGAAACCATTCACCTGTTTCTAAGGCAACTTTAAATTCCTGTAATAAAGTATTTCTAACAGATTCCACTGGTTTTGATTGGGCCCTAGTGGTTATTGGGGCCGCCAGTTGATGAGGATGCAGAAATGGTTTGGCCACTTCTGCTTTCTTACTATTATAATGTGGTAACCTGGATAAGGCATCAGTTAGAAAATTCTTCCCTCCAGGGAGGTAATGAATCGTAGAACTGAAGTGATGGAAATGTTGGGACCACCTTGCTTGTTTAGGGGAGAGTTTCCTGGGTGTTTTCATGGCTTCAAGGTTCTTATGATCAGTCAATACATGAAATGGTATTTTATTTCCTTCAAGGAAATGCCTCCAAGTGAGCAAAGCCCACCGTACAGCGTAGGCCTCTTTCTTCCAGGCTGCCCACCTCTGTTCAGTCTCTGACAATTTTCTCGAGGTGTAAGCACAAGGTGAACACTTGTGCCAGGAAATACCCCAATGGCTTCGGGTCTCCATCAAACTTCACTCCGATTGGAATTGGTTTCACCACGGCTGGTTGAGGAGGTCTGCCTCTGGCTCCTTGAGATGGATGGCCCTGCCGCTGTGCTGCCTCCTGGGCTCCAGCCACTGCCATCTCTCAGACTTCCGATTCTTCTCCTCCAATTCCCCCTCCGACTCTTCTTCTTGTTGACCCAGAATTAGGAGACAGCATAGGAAGTATCACTTGTGAATATGTGCAGATGGCCCTGCTATCTTTGGGCACTTGCAGAGTCATGGATGCAGGGTCATGAAAGGACAGCAAGGAAAACACCCAATGTCCTAACCCACCAGGGAACGTACGATGTCTTTAGGGAAATACCCAAAAGGGAACATTTTTAGCTACTTCTGCTTTCTCCCTTATCTACAGTGTACCAGACATACTGGGTGAAATCTTTATCTTATGTGTGTCAGCTTTTCTGGGTGGATTGCTTATGTAATCAGAAAGAATAAATACAAGGATTTCTTGTCTTTCAGGGCTTCTCTCTTTAGAGGAGCCTGTCTTTGTTCAGCTGAATAAAAACGTAAAGCTTAAAGGTAACTTCTGGTTTCCTGTATTTTTTTATCAAGCAAAACCTCAGAACCTGCACAGCATTCTGACTCACGGCTTTCCTTCAGCTGCATTTTAAATTCATTGAGGGTCTTTTTCACATACTCCATCACCACTTCCATTGGCCCTGATTTCAATTCCTCCTTTTCTCCATCTTTGTCAGGAGGGGCAGGCTCTGGATTTTTCTTCTTTGCTTTCTTCTTCCCTTCGCCTCGAGTAAGAGTGACTTTGGGGGCTTTCTCCTCCCATCCTTCCTTCTTACTGACCCCGAGTGAGCATCTGGCTTGATCTTCTTCACCAGAAGTTCTGGCCTCTTCCAGGTCCCTGGAGAGGCTTTCATCGGCTTTTAGGCAGAGGAGATCTTCAGACCATTTCTCTGCCTGGAACTCTTCCGTGTAGAAATAGTTTGCGACTCCCCTGGTAGGGCAGCAACTTCTCCGGGTTGAGTACTATGCAGATCTCACCTTATGTAAGGACCCACTTCAACTCACCACCCAAGAAAGCAGAACTCTTGAAACAGGCATTGTCTCAAAAGGACAGTAGGGAAGTCAAGGTGAGATCTGGGGAAAATCTCACGCAAACGGTATAGTTAAGCAAGCAATATTCCTCCTCCCACCAAAGTCATAATGTCCATTTGAAATTCAGCCAATCCACAGGTGGTATGATGTGCAGTTAACTGGCACAGTTGGCGCGCATGTCAAGGTCTTCTCCAGCTTTCGTTTCTCTGTAACCGTCTCCCTGATAAGGGAGATGCATTCCTTTCTCAAGATGATAGAGAGGGAAAGTAGAAACCGAAAGTTATCCCAAGCTCCCCCTCCCCCCAGCAGAATGCCAGGCCCCAAAAGTAGAATGTATATGCAAGGGAAAACACAGAGGTTTTGGGGTCCTGACACAGTCTCTCAGCTTGCCTGCAGCCACAATGGGGCAGGTAATCAACCCATCTGCGCTGCCCCAGCTGCACAACCCCAGAGTGCGTGGGCCAAGGGCTGATCACCCTGATGCCGTGTTTCCTTGAAAATAAGTCCTAATGCATCTTTTGGAGCAATATATATATATATATAAGACCAGGTCTTATTTTCAGGGAAACACAGTAGTAATAACAGCTACTATGATCTACCTGTCTGACTGCAGAGTTCACAATATCACTATCTACTTGTTAAGTTCCCCCACCCTTCCAATTATGGGAACTAGGAACTTTATGGGCCTTGATAATGGACTACAATATATTAAAGCTCCTAAGTTACAATTGGTAATACTACTACATCATATGAAGCATGGCAAATGGCAGCCTCGCCTATAGTCAACAATGCCTAAGATGGTACAAATGTCAGTGCTGTCAGCAGCTGCTTTTTTTATGCTGCTTTTAAGAATCTGGGCTGTGGAGAGAAGCTTGTCACTAATGCATTAGCAGAACTGACTATCCCAGGCAGACAAATATAGTTGAAAGATGGGATGCATATCAATAAATATGTTATCAAGTTAATGCTATGAATGTTCTTATATTTAAATAACTTATTTGGTTCCTTCTAGAAGCCACATTAGATATGATGCTGGTGAGCTTGTCTATTAAATGAGCTAAACTGAGAAATGTATTTTAATACTTAACTATTGCAAGTTTATATTGCAACATTTAAATTATAGAAACATTTATTGCAAAAGACATACAATAAATACATTTCTGTGTAGATCAGTATAAATGGAAGTTGTACCCAAGTCAAGCACAAGGTGGTGCTATCACACAATGCAGAATAAAAGATTAGGGAGTACCTGCCCTCTTAGGGAACTGTAGCCAGATGGCAAAAGGAGTGGCATAAGACAACAGCAACAAAGAGACAGCTACACTGATGAGAGGAGGAAAATCCTATTATAAAATGTAAAAACTGGACAGATAAAACGCCAAAAGGACAACATATGTTCTTTCAACCATCAGCTCTGAGGTGAGTCTGAAACAATGGAAATGTATCTCAAGAGCAGGCAAGTTTTAGCAGTTTTTTTTTCTTTATCTCGGCATGTATTCAGCAATGTGCAAATCCTTTATGTATTCAGTACCTGAGGAAACAAAAACCTGGATCCTTGATTAGGAAAGCCATACCTGGAATACTGCATCCAGTTTTGGGCACCAGAATATAAAAAAGATGTTGAGATTCTGGAAAGAGTGCAGAGAAAAGCAGCAAAAATGATTAGAGGATTGGAGACTAAAACATATGAAGAACAGTTGCAGGAATTGGGTATGTCTAGTCTAGTGAAAAGAAGAACTAGGAGAGACAAGACAGCAGTGTTTCAATATTTGAGGGGCTGCCACAAAGAAGAGGGGAAGTCAACCAATTTTCTAAAGCACCAGAAGGCAAGACAAGAAACAACGGATGGAAACTAATCAAGGAGAGAAGCAACCTAGAACTAAGGAAAAATCATTAGATCGTGACAATATTTCACAGTTGATTTTGATGCTGTCTGCTATAGATGGAGGCTTTCCGCTCAGAACTGAAACAACATAGCTATTGATGTTTTAGGCATTAATGATAATTGTCCTTATACTGAACAATCCGTTTACTCAGTGAAATTAAGAAAAAACAGTTGGATACCCTTGTTGCTAAAGTGGAAGCCAGTGATAGAGACATCAAAACCAATGCTCATATTACATATTCTTTCAGCCAAATATCAGAAAGAGTACTCAGATCATTTCAGCTACACAGAAATATGGAGAGCTTATTCTTGCAGGAAGAATTGATATGAAAAAATACAGTAATGATAAACTGAACCTCAAAGCCATAGATGGAGGAGGACTCTGCTTATTGTAAGGTCCTTGTGAATATTGAGGATGAGAATGACAATTCTCCACAAGTGATCGTATCATCTTTGACCAACCTTTTACCAGGAGACTCTCCTGAATGGTGACTATCTTCAGTGTCACAGATAGAGACACAGGAGACAATGGCCTAACTTCCTGCAACATTGATGCAAACCTACTTTTTCAGCTGAAACCCACAAAGAACAAATATCACCAGTTTGTGACACAACAGCTGTTGGACAGAGAACAAATGTTAAAATATAACATCACAGCTGCTGACCAAGGTTCTCCTACACTCACTTCAATGACAGCATTTAATTTTCAAGTTTCAATGATAACCCTCCAATGTTTGAAAGATCTTTCTATGATTTGCACTTGAGAGAAAACAACATTCCAGGACTGCTCATTGGATCAGTCCACGCTGTGGATGTGGACACGGAACAAAATGCCAAACTGACCTATTGGCTTTTGCCTGGGAAAATCAGGGATGTCCCTGTATCATCTTACATCTCCATCAACTCCGAAACTGGGAAGCTGTATGCCATCCGATCTGTGGATTATGAGGATATACAAGATTTCCAGGTGATGGTGAGGGCTGTAGACATGGGCTCACCTCCACTGAGCTCAGAAACCATGGTCCGAGTTCTTATCAGAGATGAGAATGACAACGCCCCCTTCGTCCTCTGCCCCCTGCAGAACAGCACTTCTCCATCAAAGGAGCTGGTTCCCAGGGGAGCAGAGACAGGCTACCTGGTCACCAAAGTGGTGGCAACAGACAGGGATTCAGGGCAGAATTCTTGGCTTTCCTATCAATTGCTGAAGGCCACAGATCCGAGTTTCTTTGCTGTTGGGATTCAGAATGGGGAAGTGAAAACCACGAGGCCAGTGAACATCCGAGACAGTTTCAAACACACTCTTATTGTGGCAGTTAGGGATAATGGGCATCCGCCTCAGTCTGCCTCTGCGACCCTAAGAATTCTTCTAGTGGACGGCTTCCCTGATCCGTACATGAAAGTTATGGATAATCCTAAGGGTGAAGTCCCGCAGGAGGGAGATCATACTCTAACCATGTAATTGCTTGGTTTCCATCTATCCATTTTTCCTCCTTTCTGCCTTGGTGTTTATTGCAATCTAGTTTCAGAAATGGCAGAAATTCATGGGTAGCACTAATTCTGTATCTAATGTAATTTTGGGACACAATTTGCAAGAAAGCTGTAGCAATCCTAGTTCTGATAAAATTACAAGGTATGTTTCATTGGCTGATTTTTGATTAGTGAGTTCCGATTCCTCAGGCCTCTGTTTCCTGTTTTGTTTTGGGGGTTTTGGGGTTTTTTTTAATGGATCCTATTTGCACCCAAATGCATCCAAGGAATTCAACAGATTCCCATAAAACCAAAGCTCATATTAAAGAAGGTAAACTGATGTCCAAAGTGGGAATAGTATTACAACATTTCAAAAGGTTTTACATTTTAGTTTATAATGTTTTATTATTTAAATATGTTGTCAACTGTATAGAACAGTTTTGTGATTAATTTTAGAAAAGATTTATCTGTGAGAAGATTGCTTTGTCTGGTATGCATTTCTGAATAAATCTCTTTGCTTTGCTTTGTTTTCTTTTTCTTTTGTTTTCCTTTCTCACTGTTTCTCTGTATTTGCTTTTGTAATCTTCATTCCTGTCCATTTTGAAGAAGTCATAATCATATAAATCACCAGGACCTGACAGATTACATCCCAGAGTTCTGAAGGAGCTGGCAGATGTTATCTCAGAACCATTGCACCATATCTTTCAAAAATCCTGGAGCACCGGGGAAGTACCTGAGGATTGGAAAAGGACTGATGTGGTTCCCATCTTCAAAAAAGAAAGAAAACAGACCCAGGAAACTACAGACCAATCAGTTTAACATCAATACCTGGGAAGATCCTGGAAAAGATAATAAAAAAACAGATCTGCAAACAACTAGAAGCAAACAAAGTTATAACTAACAGCCAGCATGAGTATGTGAAGAGGCAGAAGCTGGATATGTGAAGTAGGCGAAGGCCATTTGTTGGCCACTTCCAGGCGATGGTGCACTTCTTGATTCCTCACGAAGGGTGACAGCATGCACCCAGGGGTCAGGGCCGAGGACGGCCTTGTGTAGCTAAGACTGAATGCGTTCCAGCATGGATGGCCACCACAAAATTGTACATTGGCTCCCGGCTGGCCTGGGCCAGGGCCAAGGCAGCGGGGACCATTCCCTCGCTGTTTCCAGGATGGCTTCACGGGCCACATGAAACCACTTTGTGGGCCGAATCCGGCCCATGGGCCTTGTGTTTGACATGTCTGGACTAGACAGTCACTTGTTTGAAATGGTATAGGTTCTCCTGCTTGAGCAGGGGGCTGGACTAAAAGATCTCCAAGGTCCCTTCCAGCTCTATTCTATTCTATTCTATTCTATTCTATTCTATTCTATTCTATTCTATTCTATTCTATTCTATTCTATTCTATTCCATTCCATTCCATTCCATTCCATTCCATTCCATTCCATTATTTTTCTCATTTAAGATAGAGCAACTTTATGTGATTCTTTGAGTTTCCGAAGGATTGAAAGTGCAACAGATAGGGAGCATAGAGGCTTTGAATAAAGTAGCTCTTACTTCAGAAAGAACCCCTCCTATGTTCTTTTCATAGATCTAATAATATTTTGATCACATTCATATTTTTTAAATTAAACTCTAATAATTTCAAAATAAGGTAATCCCCATAGTTACATATACTGCGGGCCTTATTCATGTTTTTCTGTGGCTGAAATTAGATAAATCTAAATGGGGATGATTAACATAGATCCTTACCTTTCCTCTTATTGTTCTGTTCTGATACACTTTAATCAATTTATTTCTGGGCATCCTTAGGAAAAATTATATTACACTGCTAGAGTTGTATCCCTCTCACTGAATATGCTGTTGAACAATAATATTATTGTTTGGGGATGAGGTAACTAGAATCTCACCAACCTTAAGAACCATCATTTCCTGTAGGATCTTCATATTTTGAATAGGTAGAGAGCCTTCAAAACTATGATTTGCTGCCTTTAATTTAGAACGGACTCTTTAAATAAGCAGTCCTAGAGGTGAATTCCTCAAACAGCCACATGGTGGCAGAATAGGCAAACATATTACTGGGAACTCAGAATTTTGGGGTGAGACGAAATGAACAAAAAGCTATGACTAGGATCTTTCAAGAAGAGAAGAAGATTTTAACCAATGAAAAGATGAAAACTGGGAGGTAAAGCAGCAGGAAATTAGCTCTTTGTCAGAGATAATAACTGGACGAAAATAAGGAGCTGTGTGTTCTGTTCAAAAATTAAGGAGAGTCCTGAATCATGGAACAATGCATTAGGAGTAAACAAGGTATGTATCTTTTTTGGTTGCTTTGTCTTCCTGGAGCATTATGTATTTCAATCTATTATTCTACACTGGAAGAAACCAAAAGTGGTTCTATAGTGGCTAATGTGCTGAAGGATTTGAAACTGGAAGTAGAGGAATTCATTGATCGCAGAGCCCATCTCATTTCTCAAAGCACTAAGCAGTATTTCTCCCTTGATATTGATACTGGGGATATACTGATAAATGATAAAGTAGACCGGGATGTTTTGTGTGGCCAGACAGATGCTTGCATACTTACCTCTCAAATTGTGCTTGACAACCCTTTGGAATCATATAATATTGAAATAGAAATAGAAGACATAAACGACAATCCTCCCAAGTTCTCTAAAAATGAATTTGAGATAGAAATTCCTGAGAATGTTCCTACAAATATGGTACTTCCCTTGGAATCTGCAGATGATGAGGACCTAGGAGAAAACAGCATCCAAAACTATACACTCAGCGCCAATGAATATTTTTGGCTTCATGTGCAAAGGAACAAAGACGGAATTAACAACGTGGATCTTGTTCTAAAGAGATCACTAGACAGAGAAAAGGTGCCACATCTCAATATCACCCTAATGGCTGTTGATGGTGGGGTACCACAGAAAACAGGCACTGTTCAAATTAACATTGATGTTCTGGACAGTAATGATAACCCTCCTCAATTTTCCCAATCTGAATATAAAGTAAAAATAAAGGAAAACCTTCCTACGGGCACTGCAGTGGCTAAAGTGGAAGCTACAGATCTTGATTTGGGTTCAAATGCACAAGTCACCTACTCATTCCACAGAACGCCTGAAAAAATAAAGAGTTTGTTCCTTTTAAATGAAAGGACTGGAGAAATCACTGTTAGGGGACAGATTGATTATGAAAAAGAAAGGAGTTATAGCATAAATATCAGAGCAATAGACGGAGGAGGACTTTCAGGACGCTCCAAGATAGTAATAGAAGTTGAAGATGTCAATGACAACCCCCCAGAAGTGTCCATCATATCTCTGACCAGCATCTTAAAGGAGGATTCCCCTTTGGAGAAGGTTGTGGCCCTCTTCAGTGTTAGAGACCAAGACTCTGGAGACAACAGCAAAACGGTCTGCTCTGTGGAGATGAACCTCCCTTTTGTGCTCAGAGGCACCACAAACAACTTTTATCAGCTTGTGCTCCAGAGTCCCCTAGACAGAGAGACGGTCACCGAGTACAACATCACCATCACAGCCATTGACTGCGGCTCTCCTAGGCTCACTTCAACAAGACTGATTAATGTTCAGATCTCCGATGTCAATGATAACCCTCCTCTTTTTGAAAAGTCTTCATTTGACATGCAGATCCGGGAGAATAATATTCCAGGCTTGTTCATCGGCTCAGTCCACGCTGTGGATCTGGACACAAAGCTGAATGCTAAAGTGACTTACTCAGTTCTGCCTGGGAAGGGTGATGGCCTTTTGCCCACTTTCATTTCAATCAACTCCGAAACTGGAAACCTGTATGCCCTCCGATCCCTGGACTATGAGCAGATAAGAGGCTTCAGAGTTACTGTGAGGGCGTCTGATGGTGGTTCTCCTTCCCTGAGCTCAGAAGTGATTGTCCGCATCCACATCATTGATGAAAACGACAACGCTCCCTTCTTCCTGTATCCCCTCCAGAACAACACATCCCCATGCAATGAGCTGGTTCCCAAGTCAGCCGAGGCCGGTTATCTGGTCACCAAGGTGGTTGCAGTGGATACAGATTCTGGCCAAAACTCTTGGCTTTCCTATGAATTGCTGAAGGCCACGGACCCAGCCCTTTTCAGCATAGGAGCGCAGAATGGGGAAGTGAAAACCAGGAGAGCCCTGAATGAGCGAGACACAAACAAGCAGAGGCTGGTGATACTGGTCAGAGACAACGGTCTTCCTCCACAGACTAGCACGGCGTTGCTTAATGTCCTTCTTGTGGATGGCTTTTCGGATCCCTTCCTGAGGAGGGTGGATGTCAGTGTGCAAGAACCGGAAGAAGATAAAACCTTGACCAAGTATTTGGTGATCTGCTTGGCTGCTGTCTCCTTTGTGTTCCTGGTCTGCATTGTTGTGTTTGTTGTGGTCAAAATCGTCAAGAAGGACCCCCAAAGCCATTTTACTGCAGCTGTTCCTCACTTCCCACCTGCCAGTGCTGATGCCCCAGAGAACTGTGCAGATTCACAGAATGGGTCACTTTCCAGGACTTACCGTTATGATGTTTGTTTGACTGGTGGATCCTTAAGTAGCGAGTTCCGATTTCTCAGGCCCCTCTTTCCTGTCTTTTCTGTGGGAGATGTAAACGTCCCAGGGAACCACAAGTCCTCTTCTTCCACCCGATATATCCCTAAGCAGGATGCAGATGAGCACTTAAATGAGCAGGTGAGTCATGTTTAAATGTTACTTGTATATTTTTTTACACTTTGCATGGAACTTCTCTTCTACCTGAATCCTATGGATATTTATGGTTTGTGCAATATGTTAAATTAGAAATATTTTTTCCATCAATCTCCAAGAATACTTTTATTGCAATATAAGCTTTTACAGTATTGTAAAATGCAGTTTTCAGTCATCCTGTTAACTCCCAAGTTAGGTAAACAATGGATTTTTAAGCTTTACTTCTGTCCACTAAACATATGCTTATAAAGATGTTGTTACAAAAAATATTCTAACTCTATTTCAGCCTTGATTATTGCTTTTTGCAAGTTTTATTTATGTTTTCAACTGGCATTCAGTAGATAAATCCTCTTGCATTTTCTTCTTTGATTTCTCATTATTTAAATGAAAGAACATTGGTTTTAGATGTTTTTTCAAATCTGGCTATTCATATTTGAATAATCTATTCTCACCCTTGAGAATAAGGGTGCAATGTGGACTTTCAGGCATTGGTGTTTGATAAGCAGTTTCCAAGAGATGCTTGGAAATGTCATGTCATCTTGTCAAATGTCATTTTATTGTCATTTCTCCAGTTGTCTTTCTGGCTTTCCACATTTCCATTACATCTCAAAGGAAAATATCAGGAGGAATCACCTTTTGAGGGGCTTTATCTTTTTAAAATTAGTATTATAATTTTATTGCAATTTATAAAAATACAGAAAAAATGTACAAAAGAAATCAAAAGAAAAACAAAAATACCATTAATTAATTAATTAATTATGAAATTTTAATAGTAAATGAGCTAAGAGGGTAAAAATAGAAAATTTAAAAATTACCATAATAAATTAATATAAATCACCTAAATGAGAGTTGGTTGGTGTAGTGGTTAAGGCACCAAACTAGAAACTAGGTGACCCCGAGTTCTAATCTCACCTTGGGAACAAAGCCAGCTGAGTGACTTTGGGCCAGTCATTCTCTTTCAGTCCTAGAAAGCAGCCAACGGCAAATCATTACTGAAAAAACCTTGCCAAGAAAACTGCAAGGACTAGTCCAGGCAGTCAACAGTCAAAAACTCAAATTGTATTTTGCCTCTCTCTTTATATCCAAAGGAAATGGTAATTTAAGCAGCACAGATTGGGAATGAATACAGTGTGAGGTAGCAGCTAGAAGGTATAATACAGTTCTGGGCTGTGTTAGAAGAAGCATTGTATGGAAGATATGTGAAGACATTATTCCTGTCTGCTTGGCACTGGTAAGAGCATGTGCCAGAAGTGGGCATCCCATTTCCAGAAGAATATTGATAGGTTAGAGAGTGTTCAGAGGAGGGCAATGAAAATGATACAGGAATTTGAGCTGCCCAGTAAGTATGTGGCTAGGTCCAAGCAGTGGTAAATTTATCTTTGACTGAGCGGGTGATCCCACTTGCCTTGAAAGAGGTTGTGATGTGCCCTCTCCTCGAGAATCATGATTTAATTCATAGATTTTGAATAATTTATGACCAGCTTTCCTTTGGGGACAAGGTTACACAGAAAATGATGAATTTGCAGCTTTAGAAGGCCCTGCAAGGAAGCATATTAACCAAACCTTTTCACCTGGATTTCAGGCCTGAGTACAGAGATGGCATTGTTAGCACTTGTGAAGAACCTCTCATGGGACTGCAATAGGGATATTGGGATTCCCAGTGCTTGATCTCTCAATGAATTTTTGATACCATTAATCATGAACCCTTTTAGATCATTTGGAAATGGGGAATATTGAACGCAGTAGTTTTCTTTTCTTTCTTTTTTTTTACATCCAAGGCTGTTTCTAATCAGTGTTGGTAGACAGGAAATAGTTGAATATGATAACTCACTTGTGGGGTTCTGCAGAGCTCTATGCTCACTTTGTTCCTGTTTAACTTTTACCTGAGATCACTGGACAACATCATTAAGGTGAGCATGAGGTCAGGTTTCAGCAATATGCATATGATACCCAATTGTATATGTCAGCCAATGCTGTGTCTGGAGGCTGTTACTATCTGGATAGGAAGAACAATATTAAATTTAACTCTAGCAAGACTGAAAGACTGTAGATTTTTTTATTTTCAGGAATATTTCAATTTTAGTTCTTGACAAAGTTGCACTTTACCAGATAGAACTTGCTGTAATTGGTGGGTCCTTCTGGGTTCATGGATCTTGCATGAGAATGTTAATAGATTCTCTTGCATTTACATAGATTCTTTTGTGGGTCATTTAGGCCCCTTCCTGAATTGGGAGGACCTATTCATCTCATGCCTTAGTTACCTGTGATTGACTATTATATGAATTGTACATGGGGCTGCCCTTGAAGACTACCTGGAAGCCATAGTTGGTCCAAAATGTGGCAGCATGAGTAGTTGTGCAAAGCAAATAGGCTCTCTGTGTTGCACTAATTTCCATTAGGTTTCCAGGTGGAATTCAAGAGGTGGTTGTTTTTATCAATAAAGCCCTTAATCTCCTGGGTCTTGGTTATCTGCAGCAGTGGTCACCAACCTTTGTGGCTCTGTGGATTGGCAGCAGTGGGGGGGGGGATAGGGGATACTTTCATACTCATGTGCCACTAGTGCAAATGCAGCTTTGCATGTTTGTCTACCGCTTGTGTAGCCTAATTCCCAACAGGCTGTGGACCAGCAGTGGGCCACAGACTGGGGCTTGGGGACCCCTGATCGGCAGGACTACCTCTGTCTAGTTATGTCTATCTACTCTATTAGTAATTAATTATAGTAATTACTGCAATTTAACTTACTGCTCAAAGCCAGAAATTGCTTTATTCAAGTCTGCAACATGAAACCACCCTCTTCTTTGTGGTTGCTATCCATGAGATGCAGTCCATTTCTAGTCCACTCCCAAATCAACAAAAGAATACTTAGAACAGGAATACTATATGTTAATCCTGAATAAGAAACAATAAACTAAGAAACAATAAACTAAGAGCAGGTAACAAACATAGACCAATAAGTTTTTCTCAGTGAAAACCTTGTCTGGGTTGTGTTGTCCCCAAATTTGGGTCTTAGCCTGGTGCCAAAGCCGATGAAGACTATGAGACATGAGGTGCAGGATTGATTTCCCTTTGAAGAGCTTCAGCAAAAGGGGTCCCAGCCAGCAAAATGCCAGGACCCAGAACAAAGGATTCAACAAGCTTTTATATAGTTTTTCAAGGCGGGATAAAAAAACATTGTCTAATAGGCTTTTTGAAAGTTATTTAAAGGGTCCTCTATTGGCTCCACGCCATCCCTATTTCTAAGTCTTAACTAATAAACACTTCAAAAGCTATCTAACAAGTACTCTATTGGCTCTACTTCAACCCTATTGCTAAAAGTTAACTAATAGGCATCCTAGAAGACTTTTAGCAAGTTTTCTATTGACTCTATCTTAGCCCTGTTCCTTATCTTAGCAATATGTCTTGTATGATATGCCTGACAATCAGTTCTTGTTTTGTACATTGAAAGGGATCCTACCAGTCCACACTCCCTCTTCCTTTATCTTTGTTATGCAGGCTTTGTACATACATATCTCCTCCCTTCCTTCTTAATTCATGCCATAACCTTGCATTTTTACAGCAAATGACCCATCAGTTTTGTTGATCATTAGTTAAAGGACAAATTAGAGAATAGGAAACTGTTAAATATTAAAATAATAATCGTAGTAGGAAAATAAATCATACCAGAGCAAGATTTACTGAGTGTAGAATGAAGAGAACTGCAACAGAACCAACTTACTTTGATGGCCGCAACTGTCCTGGCCATCATCTTAGGCTTCTCTGCCTAAATGGAGGAGAGACATGGTAAACTTTCTAATGAACCAGCTTACCATTTCCTAATCCTGTGGTTGGAGATGGAAAACTTAATAAACAAACGCTACAGAGAGTGGGAGATCAAACTGGTTCCTGACATGCCTAGATGACAGCTTTGTCATACAAAAGCTAGAGGAGGGAACTAGAGAGACAACTATACTGGACTTCATTCTTACTAATAGGGATGAAATACTTGAGGGGATAGAAGTTATAGGAACTTGACATACTTGAATTCACCATAATGCAACTATAGGTAAATAAACCAAGTCAGACTAGTGTTTTGGACTCTAAGAGAGCTGACTTCAACAAGCTAAGAGAGAAACTAGGAAGTATTTTGCATTCCAAGATGGTGGCAGCATAGGAAGCAGTTTTAGTTCACAGGGAGACAAGTTACTAAACTAACTAGGAAGATACAAGGAGAGGGGGAAGAAAGGGAGAAAAAAGGAGCAGAAAGTTAGATAAGGAAAATAGAAAGGATAAAAGAAAAGAAGAAACTGGGGTAAGGAGGAAAACACCAGCAAAACAGTAGCACAGCAAATGAATGGCTGCACATGGAGCCAGTAACAGAGAATGATAGATACAGCTCAGAGTCCAACTAAGCAGTCCAACGCTGGAAAAGAGGCAACTGAGAGCAGCGAACTGGTGGCTGAACAGCAGACAAGAAGGGAGGCTGTTGGAGGCAGCAAACTGGTGGGTCATAGTATATTCAGTAATTGCCTAGACCCTTATTCCAATCTAGGCAGCCCGGCTCAAGGGGGCAGCCAGGCATCCTGACCCAGGGCCCAGCAAACTAGAGGCAGCATGACTACCACAGCCCTCCCCCTTCCAGCCTCTCAGCCCTCCCCAGTGACTTGCACCAGGTGGAGGACTTGTGGAGGACTTGATCAACATTCCTTCCCCAACGAGATCAGCAGCCCCCCCCTGCCTCCTGCTAGCCCAGCAGCCCTTCCCAGTGGCCCAACTGGCAGAGGACAAAGGGCCTGGAGCAGCGCATCCAACAAAGGGAACCAGTGGCTGTGAGAAATTGGTGGTGGCAGAATCTGTGGAGGGGAGAAACACAGCAGCAGAATCAATGGAGGGGAGGTTGCAGCAGCAGCAGCAGAGATGGGCAACACAGCAGCAGAAGAGGCGCATCGAGCTAGAGAGCTCTGATCTCTAAAGCTGAATGGCCAGCTGAGTGGAGCAGACCAGACAGAGGAGCTGAGCCGACTGGAAAAATGAAGCAAGAAAATGGTAAGAGAACACCTATCCGATCTTGATGAATATAAATCGCTGGGACCTGACAGATTACATCCCAGAGTTCTGAAGGAGCTGGCAGATGTTATCTCAGAACCATTGTACCATATCTTTCAAAAATCCTGGGGAAGTACCTGAGGATTGGAAAAGGGCTGAAGAGGTTCCCATCTTCAGTAAAGGGGAAAAAAACAGACCCAGGAAACTACAGACCAATCAGTCTAACATCAATACCTGGGAAGATCCTGGAAAAGATAATAAAAAAACAGATCTGTGAACAACTAGAAGCAAACAAAGTTATAACTAGTGGCCAGCATGGGTTTGTTAAAAACAGATCATGCCAAATCAATCTCATTTCATTCTTTGATAAAGTGACTAAATTAGTAGAAATGCTGTGGACATAGTATACTTAGCTTTCAGTAAGGCAAAGTAGACTACAACCTACTTCTTGGTACAATAGAAAAATGTGGAATAGACAACATCACAACCAGATGGATTTGTAGCTGGCTGACAAACCACACTCAATGAGTAGTCGTTAATGGTACTACATCCACATGGAGAAAGGTAAGCAGTGGGGTACCACAAGGCTGTCTTAGGCCCAGTACTTTTCAATATCTTCATCAATGACTTAGATGAGGGAATAGAAGGGGAACTCATCAAATTGGCAGGAATAGCCAACACATAATTAGTAGCCAGCACGGGTTTGTTAAAAACAGATCATGCCAAACCAAACTTATCTCATTCTTCGATAGTCACTAAACTAGTAGACCAGAGAAACGCAGTGGACGTATTATACTTAGATTTCAGTAAGGGATTTGACAAAGTAGACCACAACCTACTAATTGACAAACTAGGAAAAGCTGGAATAGACAACACCACCACCAGATGGATCTGTAGCTGGCTGACAAACCACACTCAACGAATAGTCCTCAGTGGCACTACATCCACATGGAGAGAAGTAAGCAGTGGGGTACTACAAGGTTCCGTCTTAGGCCCGTACTCTTCAACATCTTCATAAATGACTTAGACAAGGGAATTGAAGGGGAACTCATCAAATTTGCAGATGACACCAAACTGTCAGGAATAACCAACACTCCAGAAGACAAACTCAGGATCCAAAAAGATCTTGACAAACTCAAACAATGGGCCCTATCCAACAAAATGAGTTTCAACGTGGAGAAAAGCAAAATCCTGCACTTAGGTAGGAAAAACCAAAGGCATGAATATAGATTGGGCGAGACCCGGCTTAAAAACAGTAACTGTGAGAGGGACTTTGGAGTCCTAGTGGACGATCACTTGACTATGAGCCAGCAGTGTGCAGCAGCCGCCAAAAAAGCTAATACAATCCTGGGTTGTATAAACAGAGGCATAGAATCAAGATCATGCGAAGTACTAATACCGCTTTAAAAAGCCCTAGTAAGACCACACCTGGAATACTGTAGCCAATTCTGGTCACCACATCACAAAAAAGATGTTGAGAATTTGGAAAAAAATTCAGAGAAGGGCAACTAGGATGATCAAAGGCCTGGAGGCTAAAACATATGAAGAACGACTGCGGGACTTGGGTTTGGCTAGTCTAAAGAAAAGAAGAAATAGGGGAGACATGATAGCAGTGTTTCAGTATCTGAGGGGCTGCCACAAGGCAGAAGGGGTCAGATTGTTCACTAGAGCACCAGAGGGAAGGACAAGAAACAATGGTTGGAAACTTATCAAGGTGAGAAGCAACCTGGATTTAAGGAGAAACTTCCAGACAGTGAGGACAATTAACCAGTGGAACAGCCTACCCCCAGAGATCATGGGCACCCCATTACTGAAGATCTTTAAGAAGAGACTGGACAATCACCTGTCTGAGATGGTGTAGGTTATCCTGCTTAAGCGGGGGGCTGGACTAGAAGACCTCCAAGGTCCCTTCCAGTTCTATTCTATTCTATTCTATTCTATTCTATTCTATTCTATTCTATTCTATTCTATTCTATTCTATCCTATCAAGCTCAGGATCCAAAAAGATCTTGACAAACTTGAACAATGGGCCCTATCCAACAAAATGAAATGTAATCTGGAGAAGAGCAAAATTTTACATTTACGCAGGAAAAATCAAAGGTATAAGTACAGATTAGGCGAGACCTGGCTCAAAAACAGCAACTGTGAGAGAGACCTTGGAGTCCTAGTGGATGATTGCTTGACTATGAGCCACAAAGGTACAAGACAAGGATGTCCATTATCCCCATTATTATTTATATTAACACTGGAAGTATTGAATAGAAATATTAGGCAAGACTCAGAAATTAAAGGAATGGAGATAAAAGATGAAAAATATAAACTACAAGCATTCGCGGATGACTTGGTCTTTATATTAGAAGAGCCGCTTGAGACAAGCCTCAAACTTTTGAAAAAGATAGAAGAATTTGGAGAAGTGGCAGGACTGAAAATAAATAGAGAAAAGACCAAAGTGATAACTAAAAACCTTATAGATAAACAAAAAAACCAACTGTCAGAAAAACATATCTTCAAATAGTCAAGAAAGTTAAATACTTGGGGATATACTTAACAGCAAGATGCACAACAATAAAAGAAGACAACTACGTACAATTATTAAAACAAAAAAACCTAGACTTGGAAAAATGGAAAAAAATCCAACTTTCAATGCTAGGGAGAATAGCAATGGTGAAGATGAATATTTTACCAAAATTACTTTTTTTATTTCAAACAATACCTATAAAGCTGGGGGGGGGGGAATTCTTTGATGAATTAAATACATTGATCTTGAAATTTATTTGGCAAGGAAAAAAAGCCAGAATTAGATTGAAAATGCTACAAGAAGCGAAAGCAAATGGAGGATTTGGGCTGCCAGATTGGGCTTTATATTATCAAGCATCTGTATTAACATGGTTAAAAGAATGGATAACTCTTAGACATAAAAGATTACTATACCTAGAGGGGCATGACCTCAACTCAGATGGCATGCCTTCCTATGGTATGGAAAAAATAAAATACATAGATACTTTCAAAACCACTATATAAGAAATATACTTCTTCTAGAATGGGAAAAGGTAAAAGCAAAAATTTACATGAAAATACCTGGGTGACTTTCAACAATGGAAGTGTTTGTTCACCCAAACCTAATTAACTATGAGAAAATTGTGACTTATAAAGACATTTTGAATATTGAAGGGAAACTAAAATCTAGACAAAAATTGGAAGAACTGGGCATTGATCTATCATGGTGGGCACACCTGCATATTCAAACGAGATATGAAAAAGATGCTAAAACATCTGGATTTTATTAAGAACAGAATTTGACCAGATACTATTGACATCAGATGAAAAATTAATTAAGAAACTGTATAAGTATATGTTAAGTTTAAAGATGGAAGAGGAACAAGTTAAAGAAACAATGATAATATGTGAAAAAAACTTAGGGCATAACATAGAGTTAGAAAACTGGCAAAGCCTTTGGGAAAGAAATTCTAAAATAACAAAGGTGGTGGCTTACAAAGAAAACCTATATAAAATGTTTTACAGATGGCATTTAACACCTGTGAAACACCTGTGAGGTTAGCAAAAATGTTGAAAAATATGTCTTGCAATTGTTGGAAATGTAGACAAAAACCAGGCACATACTATCATCTTTGGTGGACATGCTCTAAAGCCAAAAGATTTTGGTCAAGAATACATATATGATTAGAGAAAATGATAAAAAAAAAATGTGCATTTTAAGATAGAATTATGTTTGTTAGGTATAATTGTTGGAAATTATGAGAAAGAATGTGTATATTTAATGTTACATGTATTAACTGCAGCAAGAATTGTATTGCTCAACATTGGAAAGATGAAGAACTACCATCAGAGGAAGAGATAATTAAGAAATTTTGGACTGTGCAGAAATGGACAGACTTACATTGAAAATGAAGGAGAAAGAAGATTCAGAATACTTTAGAACATGGGATACATTTTATCAATGGCTAGAAAAACGAGGTAGAGAGAAAGGAGTTTAACATGCATTAGTAAGCTAAATATTGGAACCCAGACAACATGTTGCTGATAAAATATTAAGGATTTCTGACTATAAAAAATTAATAAAATATTGATAAAAAAAGAATTTAAATGCATGCTTATTTCCCATACTCCAAGCTCTACTATATAGTGTTTAAAAATCCATGTACTTGTAGATTACTTCTAGGTTTTTGTCTCCAAGCGCAAGGGGATCCCTTAAAACCTTTTGTTCAACCTCGCCCTACTTCAGCCAAACACACTCTACAGTGCTGTGATATAAACAGCCCATTACATACAAAACTGAAACCAGAACCTGAGAAACTAAGTATCTTACATCAAGATGATTTTCACTGACTTTTACTTGAATGAAATTTAAACTGCTTATTTGCATCACTTCAGTTCATCTTAGGATTTTACCTAAATGGAAAAAATAATTATATGGACTCCAGATTTACTCATATATGAGGAAATACTGGATACCACCTCTCAAAGGAAGGCTTATTTATTTGGTAAATGTGCTGTCCAGGCCTGTTCTCTGATAGCATCAAGTCTCTATTTATTAAAAAATAAATACTGTAGCCAAATACCTGCGATTCTGGGATTCCAGCAACATATATAATAAATAGTTGAGCAATACAGGTCCTCCTTGACTTACAGTTCACTTAGTGACCGTTCAAACTTTCAACGACACTGAAAAAAAGTGACATATGATCATTTTTCACACTTAAGGCAGCTGCAGCATCCCCACGGTCATATGATCAAAATTCAGACGCTTGGCAACTGACTTGTCTTTATGACAGTTGCAGTGTCCTGGGGTCATGTGATCACCTTTTGTGACCTTCCAACAAGCAAAGACGATGGGTAAATCAGACTCACCTAAAAACCATGTTACTAACTTAACAACTGCAGTGATTCACTTAACATCTATGGCAAGAAAGGTCGTAAAGTGGGGCAACATTCATTTAACAATTGTCTCGCTTAGCAGCAGACATTTTGAGCTCAGTTGTGGTCATAAGTTGAGGACTACCTGTACCACAAAACTGCTTAAATAAAACCAGCGATATATGTAAAAATAAAAGGAGTGCCAACCCTGGCCAACCACATCCATTCCTCCCTTATCCAGTCTAGAAGAAAATCTCGCTGCAACCCACCATTCACCTAAAAGGGTTTCCACCACCACTGCTTTCAATATGAAAGGAAGCTTTCTGTTTTCCTATGTAGAATCTTCCAGTCGATCCCTGCCCTCTCTAGTCTCCTCTCCCAAAGCCCTGGGAGTGATTTCCAGTCAGGGTAAACAGTACTATACCTTTTTTTTTATTATTACAGAGAATCTGTAAGTGAAGTGTCATATTGTATCACAAACGCAGCACAAGGTGGTGCTATTGCATAACGGAGAACAATATCTAAAAGCCAACTGCTCTTCTGGTGGCCTGCAAAAAAAAAATATAACACATTATTATGCACACGGACCTCAAAGACAAAGGCAACAGAGCTTTATGAAAAGCAGACTTAAGAAATCTGGGGGAGGGGGGAAACGTCCAGTACAAGATACAAAGATAGGACAAAATAAAGATTCCTTGGGAGGAATAACTATGGACAGTGATTCCTGGTTTTCCATTCTGCATTCAAGTGAACCTGGATCAATGGAAAGAGGTTGCATTAAAAGGCAAGTTTTGGCTTTTTTTCTCTGTCTAAATATTCTCTGTCTAGAAATGTGTGAGTCTTTGCGCTATTCAGTGGCTGAAGAAAAGAAAACTGGGTTTCTAGTAGCTAATATGCTGAAAGACTTAAAAATAGATGTAAAGGAATTATCTGCTAGGAAAGCCAAGCTAGTTTCAAAGGGCTCTAAAGAGTATTTCCAGCTGGATCCTCATTCTGGGAATCTAATATTAAAGGATACAATTGATCGAGAAGTTCTGTGTGGTCAGAATGACCCCTGTATTCTATTCTCTGAAATTGTGCTAGAAAATCCATTACTGCTACATGGAATTGAAGTAGAAGTAGAAGATGTGAATGATAACATTCCCAAATTCTCTAAAACTGAGTTCCTTTTTGAAATATCTGAGCACATTCCAACAAAGACCAGATTCCCTTTGGAAAGGGCTGAAGATTTAGACAAAGGAGAAAATGATGTTCAGAATTATATACTTGCTCCTAATGAACACTTTAAACTAGAAGTGCAAACTTACACTGATGGTAGCAAATATGCAGAACTGGTTTTAGAGAAAGCATTAGACCGTGAGACGATTCCTCAGATTACCCTAATTCTACAAGCAGTGGATGGAGGGATCCCAAGGAGAACTGGTACAGTGCAAATAATAATTGATATTTTAGATGCAAATGATAATGTTCCTCATTTTGAACAATCTGTGTACAAAGTGCAGCTTGTGGAAAACAGCCCACCAGGTTTATTGGTCACAAAAGTTGCAGCCAGCGATGGTGATAAAGATGCTTATGCTCACATTACTTACACTTTTAGCCAAGTACCAGGAAATGTGCTCAGATCATTCAAGTTAAACAATCATACTGGAGAAATTACTCTTGTAGGGAAAATTGATTATGAAGAAAACCATAATTATGAACTCAACATCAAAGCCACAGATGGAGGGGGACTCTCCACTTACTGTAAAGTTCTTGTTGACATTGAAGATGAGAATGACAATGCCCCAGAAATAGTTGTGTCATCCATCACTAATCCTTTACCAGAGAATTCTCCCCCGGAAACGCTGGTGGTACTTTTTGGCATCAGAGATCAAGACTCTGGAGACAATGGCAGAACTACTTGCAACACTGATAAAAACCTGCCTTTTATACTAAAACTGACTGAGAACAATTATTACCAGCTTGTGACTCAACAGCCACTGGACAGAGAACAAATGTCACAATATAACATCACCATCACAGCCACTGACCAAGGTTCTCCCAGACTCACTTCAAAGACAGTTATTAGCATTCAACTTTCAGACGTCAATGATAACCCTCCAATGTTTGAAAGATCTTTCTACGATTTGCACTTGAGAGAAAACAACATTCCAGGACTGCTCATTGGATCAGTCCACGCTGTGGATGTGGACACAGAACAAAATGCCAAACTGACCTATTGGCTTTTGCCTGGGAAAATCAGGGATGTCCCTGTATCTTCTTACATCTCCATCAACTCCGAAACTGGGAAGCTGTATGCCATCCGATCTGTGGATTATGAGGCTATACAAGATTTCCAGGTGATGGTGAGGGCTGTAGACAAGGGCTCGCCTCCACTGAGCTCAGAAACCATGGTCCGAGTTCTTATCAGAGATGAGAATGACAACGCCCCCTTCGTCCTCTGCCCCCTTCAGAACAGCACTTCTCCATCAAAGGAGCTGGTTCCCAGGGGAGCAGAGACAGGCTACCTGGTCACCAAAGTGGTGGCAACAGACAGGGATTCAGGGCAGAATTCTTGGCTTTCCTATCAATTGCTGAAGGCTACAGATCCGAGTCTCTTCGCTGTTGGGACTCAGAATGGGGAAGTGAAAACCACGAGGCCAGTGAACATCCGAGACAGTTTCAAACACACTCTTATTGTGGCAGTTAGGGATAATGGGCATCCGCCTCAGTCTGCCTCTGCGACCCTGAGAATTCTTCTAGTGGACGGCTTCTCTGATCCGTACATGAAAGTTATGGATAATCCTAAGGGTGAAGTCCCACAGGAGGGAGATCATACTCTAACCATGTATTTGATTATCTGCTTGGTTGCCATCTCATCCATTTTTCTGCTTTCTGTCATGGTGTTTATTGCCACCAAGTTTCAGAAGCGAAAGAAGTTCGTAGGAAGTTCTCATTCTGCATCTAATTTCCCCATGGGACACAATTTGCAAGAAAACTGTGGAGATCGTACTTCTGACACATATTGCCAGGCCTACAATTATGAAGTATGTTTAGCTGGTGGGTCTTTAAATAGTGAGTTCAGATTTCTCAGGCCAATATTCCCTATTTTTTCAATGGATCCAAAGAATTCAACAGACTCTCAGGATACCAAAACTCATGTCAAGGAAGATGAACTGATGACTCAGGTAAGAATAATATTATACCTTTCCAACAGTTTTCTATCTTAAATTTCTAATATTTGATTATTTAAAGATACCATAGGGAGCAGCTTTTCTATGGTTAATTCTAAAAATGTTGTGTCCACAAATAGACTGCATTGTTCTGCATTTATTTCTGAATAAATCATTTTGTTTTGCTTTGCTTTCTTTTACTTTCCTTTGGGGGTTTTTTCTCACTATTTTTCTGCATCTGTAATATTCATTTCTGGCCAAAAGTCAAAAGCATCTTTCCTATTTAAGATAGAGAATTTTTATATGATTCTTTGAGTCTCAGAAAGGCCAGAAAGAACTGCAGCTGAAAGGAAGGTTAAAGGCTTTAAATAAAAAACCTTTCACTTCAGAAATAAACCCTCCTATGTTCTCTTCCTCATTTATGCATTGATGGTCAGGATGTCTATTCCATTTCATAGAATAGAATAGAAAGATATAGAATAGAATAGAAAAAAATATATCTAACTGTGACTATTATTGTGGGATATGAAATTGGAAAGACAGTTGTTCCAATTAAAGCTGGATTCCCTGCAAATGCTATTACCATATTAACAACTGTTGTTACCATGTTACAATATTTCATTTGAAAACACAGAGGCATTTTTAAACAGGTGGGCAATATGGGTATACTGATCATGATGAACATCATTATGCATCTTGTATAAAGATACGTCTTGTATAAAGAGCTGAATGAGTCCCATCTGCATATATTAACCAAAAAAACTCACAAAAGCTTTTGCCTAGCAAAATAAAAGTCCAGTGAGGAAACTGGAGTCCCCCATCACTTGAGAGAAGGACTTTGAAGAAGCACTTTGTCATAATCTCCAGCTTTAAACAAAATCTTCCATTTACTTTTAGCATGTGGTGGAAAAACAGACTTACACAAACTCACTGATCCTTGTAAGTGCCATCATTCAAATGGTGTCACACAACTGAAGACTTTGCACATTCAGGGCTACCAAATGCACAGGTATAGAATAGTGATAACTGGCTCAATAGTAGTAATTGCAAGACGGATCTTGGACTCCTAGTGGACAGTCACTTAAATATGAGCCAGCAGTGTGCTGCAGCTGTCAAAAAAGCCAATGCAATTCTAGGCTACATTAACAGACGGATAGAATCAAGATCATGTGAAGTGTTAATACCACTTTATAATGCCTTGGTAAGGCCACACTTGGAATACTGCATCCAGTTTTGGTCACCACAATATAAAAAAGGTATTGTGACTCCAGAAGAAGTGCAAAGAAGAGCAACAAAAGACGATTAGGGGACTGGAGGCTAAAATATACAAAGAATGGTTGCAGGAATTGGGTATGTCTCTAGTTTAATGAAAAGAAGGATTAGGGGGTGACATGATAGAAGTGTTCCAATATCTCAGGGGCTGCCACAAAGAAGAGGAAGTCAACCTATTCTCCAAAGCACGAGAAGGCAGGACAAGAAGCAATGGATGGAAACTAATCAAGGGGAGAGTCAACCTAGAAACTAAGGAGAAATTTCTGGCAGTTAGAAAAATTAATCAGTGGAAGAACTTACCTCCAGAAGTTGTGGGTGCTCCAACACTGGAGGTTTTTAAGAAGAGATTGGACACACATTTTTCTGAAATGATACTTCCTGCTTGAGCAGGGGATTTGACTAGAAGAACTCCAAGGTCCCTTCCAACTCTGTTATTCTGTTCTGTACTGAAATAAATGTTCATACATCAGAATATATACATTTCCGAAGAAAATTGCATTATCATTGGAGTGACATCAGACTTTGTTTTTATTAACAGCTGTCTAGCATTCTAGCTGGTGGCAAAATATCAGATCTTTCATTTTCAGTGTAAATCTTTCCATCTACAAAATTGAAACTATCAAATACAATTCACTACTAAGTTATTTATGGTCATGCAGAGGAAAATAGATTATTTAGCCAGGTCTAATACTGTTTTTAAAATTAAAAATCCAATAATAAATTTTAATAAAATTAAAACTCTAATAATTTCAAAATAAGGAAATCCCTATAGTTACATATACTGCGGACCTTATTCATGTTTTTTTGAATATAAATTTAAATGTGGATGATTAACATAAATCCTTTCCTTTCCTCTTATTGTTCTGTTCTGATACACTTTAATCAATTTATTTCTGGGCATCCTCAGGGAAAATTATATTACACTGCTAGAGTTGTATCCCTCTCACTGAATATGCTGTTGAACAATAATATTATTGTTTGGGGATGAGGTAACTAGAATCTCACCAACCTTAAGAACCATCATTTCCTGTGGGATCTTCATATTTTGAATAGGTAGAAAGCCTTCAAAACTATGATTTACTGCCTTTAATTTAGAACGGACTCTTTAAATAATAAGCAGTCCTAGAGGTGAATTCCTCAGACAGCCACATGGTGGCAGAATAGGCAAACATATTACTGGGAACTCAGAATTTGGTGTGAGACGAAATGAACAAAAAGCTATGACTAGGATCTTTCAAGAAGAGAAGAAGATTTTAACCAATGAAAAGATGAAAACTGGGAGGTAAAGCAGCAGGAAATTAGCTCTTTGTCAGAGATAATAACTAGACGAAAATAAGGAGCTGTGTATTCTGTTCAAAAATTAAGGAGAGTCCTGAATCATGGAACAATGCATTTGGAGTAAACAAGGTATGTATCTTTTTTGGTTGCTTTGTCTTCCTGGAGCATTATGTATTTCAATCTATTATTCTACACTGGAAGAAACCAAAAGTGGTTCTATAGTGGCTAATGTGCTGAAGGATTTGAAACTGGAAGTAGAGGAATTCATTGATCGCAGAGCCCATCTCATTTCTCAAAGCACTAAGCAGTATTTCTCCCTTGATATTCATACTGGGGATATATTGATAAATGATAAAGTAGACCGGGATGTTTTGTGTGGCCAGACAGATGCTTGCATACTTACCTCTCAAATTGTGCTTGACAACCCTTTGGAATCATATAATATTGAAATAGAAATAGAAGACATAAACGACAATCCTCCCAAGTTCTCTAAAAATGAATTTGAGATAGAAATTCCTGAGAATGTTCCTACAAATATGGTACTTCCCTTGGAATCTGCAGATGATGAGGACCTAGGAGAAAACAGCATCCAAAACTATACACTCAGCGCCAATGAATATTTTTGGCTTCATGTGCAAAGGAACAAAGACGGAATTAACAACGTGGATCTTGTTCTAAAGAGATCACTAGACAGAGAAAAGGTGCCACATCTCAATATCACCCTAATGGCTGTTGATGGTGGGGTACCACAGAAAACAGGCACTGTTCAAATTAACATTGATGTTCTGGACAGTAATGATAACCCTCCTCAATTTTCCCAATCTGAATATAAAGTAAAAATAAAGGAAAACCTTCCTACGGGCACTGCAGTGGCTAAAGTGGAAGCTACCGATCTTGATTTGGGTTCAAATGCACAAGTCACCTACTCATTCCACAGAACGCCTGAAAAAATAAAGAGTTTGTTCCTTTTAAATGAAAGGACTGGAGAAATCACTGTTAGGGGACAGATTGATTATGAAAAAGAAAGGAGTTATAGCATAAATATCAGAGCAATAGATGGAGGAGGACTTTCAGGGCACTGCAAGATAGTAATAGAGGTTGAAGATGTCAATGACAACCCCCCAGAAGTGTCCATCATATCTCTAACCAGCATCTTAAAGGAGGATTCCCCTTTGGAGAAGGTGGTGGCCCTCTTCAGTGTTAGAGACCAAGACTCTGGAGACAACAGCAAAACGGTCTGCTCCATGGAGATGAATCTCCCTTTTGTGCTCAGAGGCACCACAAACAACTTTTATCAGCTTGTGCTCCAGAGTCCCCTAGACAGAGAGACTGTCACCGAGTACAACATCACCATCACAGCCATTGACTGCGGCTCTCCTAGGCTCACTTCAACAAGACTGATTAATGTTCTGATCTCCGATGTCAATGATAACCCTCCTCTTTTTGAAAAGCCTTCATATGACATGCAGATCCGGGAGAATAATATTCCAGGCTTGCTCATCGGCTCAATCCACGCTGTGGATCTGGACACAAAGCAGAATGCTAAAGTGACTTACTCAGTTCTGCCTGGGAAGGGTGATGGCCTTTTGCCCACTTTCATTTCAATCAACTCTGAAACTGGAAACCTGTATGCCCTCCGATCCCTGGACTATGAGCAGATAAGAGGCTTCAGAGTTACTGTGAGGGCGTCTGATGGTGGTTCTCCTTCCCTGAGCTCAGATGTGATTGTCCGCATCCACATCATTGATGAAAATGACAACGCTCCTTTCTTCCTGTATCCCCTCCAGAACAACACATCCCCATGCAATGAGCTGGTTCCCAAGTCGGCCGAGGCCGGCTATCTGATCACCAAGGTGGTTGCAGTGGATGCAGATTCTGGCAAAAACTCTTGGCTTTCGTATGAATTGCTGAAGGCCACAGACCCAGCCCTTTTCAGCATAGGAGCGCAGAATGGGGAGGTGAAAACCAGGAGAGCCCTGAATGAGCGAGACACAAATAAGCAGAGGCTGGTGATACTGGTCAGAGACAATGGTATTCCTCCACAGACCAGCACGGCGTTGCTTAATGTCCTTCTTGTGGATGGCTTTTCGGATCCCTTCCTGAGGAGGGTGGATGTCAGTGTGCATGAACCGGAAGAAGATAAAACCTTGACCAAGTATTTGGTGATCTGCTTGGCTGCTGTCTCCTTTGTGTTCCTGGTCTGTATTGTTGTGTTTGTTGTGGTCAAAATCCTTAAGAAGGACCCCCAAAGCCATTTTACTGCAGCTGTTCCTCACTTCCCACCTGCCAGTGCTGATGCTCAAGAGAACTCTGCTGATTCACAGAATGGATCACTTCCCAGGACTTACCGTTATGATGTTTGTTTGACTGGTGGATCCTTAAGTAGCGAGTTCCGATTTCTCAAGCCTCTCTTTCCTGTCTTTTCGGTGGGAGATGTAAACATTCCTGGGTATCAGAAGAATTCTGCTTGTGGAGATATCTCTGAGCAGGTTGCAGATAACCAATTAAATGATCAGGTGAGTTACCTTTAAATATATTGATTGATTGATTGATTGATTGATTAGCCCTTGGGCCATATCAAAGTGCAATGTTCCAGAAACAAATTATTACTAAAATTTGATAAAAGCCATTTAAAATGGAATTAAATAAAATACAATTTAAAATGAAATTGTAATAAAATAAAATGAAATTCGAATAAAATACAGTCTCAAATGAAATTGGAATAGAATACAATAATTTAAAATATAGATAAAATATGATAAAATTATATTTCGATGTCACCCCTGCAATCTACCCCAATCAGTGCCACATATGCAGGTCTCAACTGAACCATTTTGCTTAAGTACTGTGCTGTGTTAAATGTTATTTTCAGATTCTGGCCTGACATAAGGTAAGTTGTTTTGATATGGGGATCCCAATGGGTCATTCGTTTGGTATATAGACCGAGATACCTGTCTCTCTCCCTCTTATACAGGCAACAATCAAATAGGATGTGAGCCAGGTCTTCTACCTCTGGCGCTCCGCAAATGCAGACACATTCATTGTAGGGTATGGAATGGAATCTCCCATATCTAGCCATTGTGTCGAGCTGTTCGAATCTCGCTCGCGTAAATATCTCCCTTAGATGTTTTGGCAGTTGTAACTTCAAATAGCTGTCTATTTGAAAAGTACATTTGTATTTCCTCAGTCATTTCAAGTTACCCACCTTACTAAGGATAGCTATGTCATTTTGTGTTTCTATATCTTTAATTCTTTGGGCAGCTCTTTTTTTAAATCGTTCTGTTATGCAAGAGTCAGGAAGGCCACAACTTCTTAACAAAATTTGTTAGTTTGGTGATCCAGGAGATTTGTGATTGTAATTTTATTTGCTCTAGTAGACATAACTTGGGGAGTCTATCAGTCTCCATTTCATTGACTTTATGCCAGTAGTTATATGCTCTAATTTTGGATAATGAATTGTATGAATTCCCAATTCAGCTCTAACTGCTGCAGCAGATGTTCTTAGATCTACACCCAAAATACATCTCAAATGCTGGGATTGTGTTTCTATTTGTATAGACCCCAAAGCTCTGCTCTATACAAGAGCATAGGGGTAACCTTAGCTTTATATATTTTAATTAATGGGGCTAGGGACCCTGGGTAACTATGATTCTTTAGTTTAAGCAGTAAATTCAAACAAGCTTTTGCTCTAAGTGTACTCCATTGATGATGGCAGGCCCAAGATCCAGTCTTGGAAAAAGTTACGCCTAAATATACAAAGGTATTAACCTGTTCAATTGGTTCATCATCTAATTGCCATCTATGTCTCTGTTGATGTTTTCCAAACACCATGGTTTTTATTTAAATTTACTAATGGTTAGGGAGTTATCCTGGCAATAAGAACTGAATCAACGTTTGACCAATTATTTCTATCTTCTCCAGTATCATCTCTTGGTCTCCTGGGCAAAGGGTAGCAAACTGATGGACTAGCTCTTCTTCATCATCCATGAATTGAAGCTTTCCATTGTGTAGGTTTAATTATTCTTTTCTATTGTCCTTGTCTTTTCCTAACCTTGTTAGTTGAGGGCTTGTTTGTTTGGCCATTGGTATTTTGGAGTAATAGACACCTTGTAATTCTTAGTCCCTGCAGAATGGCATAGGCCCAAATATATTTCTTATTTCTGTGGAAATAAAGCAATTTTTTTCTGGAAGGAAGAGAGGAACATCCCTGAAGATGCTTTTTCTCTCCTAAATCACTACGCCCATCATGTGTTCTTCCTGGGAGACAGAGGATGCACCTTCTCACTGATCTTCAATCCCCACTCAGCTGCAAAGTCCAAGTACAGTTTAAGTGAAATTTTTCGAAGTGCCATTTCACCTCAACAAGGCAACCACAAGAGGAGACAGTAAGGCCAGCCATGCACAAAACAAAGGATGCTAGAATGCATATGGATCAACATAAAAGGAAAAAAGAATGACATTGTCATAGTTGTATACTGTGTAGGCCACCCAACCAAGCAGAAGAAATAGATGGACTTTTTACTAACCAGTTAACAAATGTATGTAAGAAACACAGTAGTAATGGGGGACTTTAACTACCTTGACATTAACTGGGAAACAAACTCAGCAACAAGTAGGAGATTGAACAGGTGCCTGACCAACCTAGCTGACAAGTTTGTTACCCAAAAGGTAGAGGAGGCAACTAGAAGGGCAGCTATACTGGACCTTATCCTTACTATCTGAGAAATAGTGATAGAGAGGATTGAAATTGCAGGAACTTTGGGGAAGAATGACCATGTCACATTAGAACTCAAAATAAAACAAACACAAGCAATGGACCATAATCAAACCAGAATCTTAGACTTTAAAAGAGCTGATTTTAACAAAGTCAGAGCTTAGGGGGGATCCCACGGATGAAAACCTTAAAGTGGAAAAAGAACTCAAGAACTTTGGGAAACTTTGAAAAATATGATAATAAAAGCACAGTTCCGCTCAATACCATTGAAAAAGAAAAACAAGAAATCCAAGAAAAAACTAGCATGGTTGCATAAAGAACTCTCTGACCAACTGAATGGAAAAAAAAGGGTAAGTACAAAAAATGGAAAGAGGGACACATACCTAAGGCAGAATAGCAACAAATAGTCCAAACCTGCAAAGATGAAGTTAGGAAAACTAAGGCTTAGAATGAAGTAAGACTTGCAATAAAAAGTTTCTTTCAACACATAAAAAACAAGAATAAAGTCAAAGAACAATTAGGAAAGGGAAGTAAGTAGTGGGGTACCCCAAGATTCCATTTTAAGCTCAGTGCTCTTCAATATCTTTATAAAAGATCTAGATGAGAGAATAGAAGGAGGACTCTTCAAATTTGCAGATGACGCTAAGTTGGCAGGAATAGCCCACACCCCAGCAGATAGGCTCAAGATCCAAAAGGATCTTGACAGACTTGAACGCTGGACCCTGTCTAAACAAAATGAAATTCAGTGTAGATAAAAGTATTGTTTTATACTTAGGCTAGAAAAACCAAATTTATAGGTAACAAACTAGGTGAAACTTGGCTTAATGCCAGTAACTGTGAGAGGGATCTTGGATTCCAAGTGGACAATCACTTAAATATGAGCCAACAGTGTATGGCAACAGTCAAAAAAAGCCAATGCAATCCTAGGCTGCATTAATAGAGGGATAGAATAAAGATCACGTGAAGTATTAATAACGTTTTACAAAGCCTTCGTACAACCACACTTGGACTATTGCTTCCAGTTTTTGTCACCATATTATAAAAAAGATGTTGAGACTCTGGAAACAGTGCAGAGAAGAGCAACAAAGATGATTAGGGGGCTGGACGCTAAAACATATGAAGAACAGTTACAGGAATTGGATATGTCTAGTGTAGTAAAAAGAAGGACTAGGGATGACATGATACCAGTGTTCCAATATTTGAGGGGCTGCAAAAGTTGAGGGGTCAAACTATTTTCCAAAGCACCTGAAGGCAAGACAAGAAACAATGGATGGAAATTAATCAAAGAGAGAAGCAAACTAGAACTAAGGAGAAATTTCCTAATGGTGAGAACAATCAACAATCAACCCAATGGAATAGCTTGCCTTCGGAAGTTGGGAGTGCCCAAACACTGGAAGTTTCAAAAAGCGACTGGACAGCCATTTGTCTAAGTTCTTTACCCTATTAGTATATGAGATACACAGTAAAAAAAAAATGGAGGTCACCTTTCTATCCATTCAGTAAGAAAGACCTATTCTAGATTTTCTGTCTTTTAACATGATCAGTACTGGCAGTGATTGACATAAACACTGACTGAAGACAGAGGTGTCCTGTTAATTTATAATTAAAATTTTCCATGGCAGGAAGTACAAAAATAAAACAGGCGTTTGTAATATCCCCAATTCAGACAGTATCTTATTTTTACTTGGCAATTATTTTTCTTTCTAAGGTTAAAAGTGAATAAATTATTCTATTAATGCATCTGATTATAAGGATGCTTATGCTCATATCACTTACATTTTAGCCAAGTACAGGAAATGTGCTCAGATCATTCAAGTTAAACAATCATACTGGAGAAATTACTTTTGAAGAAAAAATTGATTACGAAGAAAATGGCATGTATGAACTGAACATGAAAGCCAAAGATGGAGGTGGACTGTCCGCTTACTGTAAAGTCCATGTGGACATTGAGGATGAGAATGACAAAGCCCCACAAATGACCCTATTATCTGTCACTAATCCCACACCAGAAGATTCTCCCCCAGGAACAGTAGTGGTCATTTTCAGTACCATTGACCCGGACTCTGGCGACAACAGCAGAACTACTTGCAACATTGATTTAAACCTGCCCTTTATCATAAAATCCACAAAGAACAATTATTACCAGTGTGTGATTCAACAACCATTGGACAGAGAACAAATTTGTGATGACTCCCCTGGACACTTACGCAGATGCCTCTCCAGATGCTAGTTCAAAGGAGGATGAACTGATCCCTGGCATGTCAGGAGGGGAGGCAGCCGAGAGCTACAAGCCAGGAGTGGAGTGGTCAAGGACAGGGGAGCGACCGGACAAGCAGCAGCCTGTGCTAGAGACAGCTGCATCTGGGAAACCCAGAGACTTTGGGTGGAGAGGGCATACAGCTGCAGCTGGTCAGTGGAGATGAAGAAGAAATGCCTTCTCCTCCTGATCTGAGAGCATGTAGAGCTGAGAGGAGGCAGGCACAATGAAGGTCATCTAGGCCAGTGGTTCTTAACCTTTTTGAACGAATCGCCCCCTTGAGCCAATGAGGAAGTTGTCATCGCCCCCCTCCCCCAACGTGCTCCAGGCGGCGGCCTACCGGCGGCACGGGAGGCTCCAGCGTTGGTCCTGGCGGGAAGCGGATTGTTGCCCCGGTTCTGACCGAGGACGGCGGCGGCGCGGGAGAATGTTTGGTGACGCAGCCGAAGGGGGTGTTCCGCGGATGCCCCGCGGCCCGTGACTTGAGCCCGGGGATGCCGGCAGCGCGAGGGGAGGGTTGGCGACACAGCCGACGGGTGGGGCGTTCTGCAGATGCCCCGTGGCCCGCGGCTTGAGCCCGGGGATGCCGGCAGCGCGAGGAGGGTTGGCGATGCAGCCGATGGGCAGGGCGTTCTGCAGATGCCCCGCGGCCCGTGGCTTGAGCCCGGGGATGCTGGCAGCGCAAGGGGAGGGTTGGCAACGCAGCTGATGGGCGGGGCGTTCTGCAGATGCCCCGTGGCCCGCGGCTTGAGCCTGGGGATGCCGGCGGCGCGAGGGGAGGCTTGGTGATGCAGCTGATGGGGGGCGTTCTGCAGATGCCCCATGGCCCGCTGTGTCGCCAAGCCTCCCCTCGCGCCGCTGGCATCCCTGGGCTCAAGTCGCAGGGCATCCGTGGAACGCCCCCGTCAGCTGCATCGCCAAGCCTCCCCTCGCACTGCCGGCATCCCCGGGCTCAAGCCGCGGGCCATGGGGTATCTGCAGAATGCCCCGCCCGTCGGCTGCGTCGCCAAGCCTCCCCTCGTGCTGCCAGCATCCCCGGGCTCAAGCCGCAGGCCATCTGCAGAACGCCCCGCCCGTCGGCTGTATCGCCAAGCCTCCCCTCGCGCTGCCGGCATCCCCAGGCTCAAGTCGCGGGCCACGGGCCATCTGCGGAATGCCCCCCTGTCGGCTGCATCGCCAAACATTCTCCCGCACCGCTGGCGTCCTCGGTCAGAAACGGGGCAACGATCCGCTTCCAGCCAGGAGCAACGCTGGAGCCTCCCGTGCTGCCGGTAGGCCGCTGCCTGGAGCATGCTTCCCCCCCTTCCCGTGAATGTCGAGCCCATGGGGGCTTGACAGTGTGGCCGGCTCGGCTGCCCAGGGAGCGGCCCGGGGATGGCCCCCTCTCCCCCCCATATTCTGCTCACCTCACCTTCGCTGACAAAGCAGTCGGGGCTCCAGTGCACCTTCCCGGTCAGCTGGGCCAATGGTCCCGCTGGCTGGGGATCGCAGGGGCTGCTCTCCCCCGGGGCCACAGCTTGCAGGAGGGCTGGCCACGTGCACCTCGGACGGGGCCAGCCAGGGAAAGGGACTTCGTGGCCGCGCTGCTCCCAGGAGGCAGGGCACCCGGGTGCAGGCCCAATCAGGAGCCCTGCATGAGAGAGAGACAGAGACAGAGAGGGAAAGCGCAAGTGCCTCTCTCTGTCTCTGTCTCTCTCTGCAAATGGCGGAGGAGGCTCGGAGCCGCAGGGGAAGACTGAAAAGTGTCCCCAAAACGTCTCGCTCCATCGCCCCCATATCGCCCCCTTTTCGTTCCTTCGCCCCCACGTCGCCCCTTTTCGTTCCATCGCCCCCCTGAAAAATGAAATCGCCCCCTGGGGGGCGATATCGCCCAGGTTAAGAACCACTGATCTAGGCTACTTGTGAGAAGGCAGCCTTGCCCCTCTTGATTGGCTGCACCCAGAAGCAGCTATTTATCTCAGGAAGGGGAGTGAAATGATGCTGGGAACAATGTGTTTCTTCCCTTGCTGTATGTTCTTTAGCTGTTGTGATTCTTGCCTTGAACTTTGGATTGTGCCTCTTCAACTCTGGGATTGCCTTGTGGACTTGCCTTTGCCTTGTGGACTTGCCTTTGCCTTGTGGACTTGCCTTTGTCCTGGGGTTTTGCCTTTGCTTTTTGGACTTGCCTATACCTAGTGGACTTGCCTTTGCCTAGTGGACTTGCCTGATGTTTGCGCTGTGGACTAGTGCTGGCTTCTTTTGAGTAGCCTGTTGAGCTCATTGGGGGTGGGCTGGTGCTGGTAAAGGGAATAGTCAAGGAATACTAATTCAGGCTTGGAAGCCTTAATAAACACTCCTAACACCTGTGGTGTGTGTGTGTCTGTGAGACTGGGACAGCACAAAATATAATGTCACCGTTACAGCCACTGACCAAGGCTCTCCCAGACTCAGTTCGATGAGAATTATTGCGATTCATATTTCAGATATCAATAACAACTGTCTGGTATTTGAAAAATCTTTTTATAATTTGCACTTACAAGAAAACAATTTCCAGGTCTGTTCACTGGATTCATCCATGCAATTGATTTGGATGCAGAGCAGAATGCCAAAGTGACCTATTTGCTTTTGCCTGGGAAGATCAGGGATGGCCCAGCATCACCTTTCATCTCCATCAGCTCTGAAACTTGGAACTTCTATGCCATTTGATCTATAGATTATGAGGATATACAAATTTTCTCCGATGAACAAGTTAAAGAAACAATGATAACTTGGGCAAAATGTTTTGGACATAATGTAGAATTAGAAAAATGGTAAAACTTGTGGGAAAGAAACTATAAAATAACAAGGGCAGCTACTTATAAAGAAAATTTATATAAAATGTTTTATAGATGGCATCTGCCACCTGCAAGATTAGCAAAAATGTTTAAAAACATATCTAGTAATTGTTGGAAATGTAGGCAAAAGCCAGGCACGTACTATCACCTCTGGTGGACATGCCCTAAAGCAAAAGAAAATTGGTCAAAAATACAAATGTGGTTAGAGAAAATGTTAAGAAAACATGTAGATTTTAAGCCAGAGCTATTTCTTCTAGGTATAATCACAGAAAACTATGACAAAAAAATGTATATATTTAATATTACATGTATTAACAGCAGCAAAAATTACATTTGCACAGTATTGGAAAAATGAAGAAATACCAACGGAAGAAGACATAATTAGGAAAGTTTTGGACTGTGCGGAAATGGATAGGCTTACATTGAAAATGAAAGGGAAAGAAGATACAGAATATTTTCAAACACGGGATAACTTTTACAAATCGCTAGAAAAACGGAGTAGAGAGTAGGAATGGAAGTTGAGCTCAGAAGCCATGGTCCGAGTTCTTATCAGAGATGAGAATGACAACGCCCCCTTCGTCCTCTGCCCCCTTCAGAACAGCACTTCTCCAACAAAGGAGCTGGTTCCCAGGGGAGCAGAGACAGGCTACCTGGTCACCAAAGTGGTGGCAGCGGACAGGGATTCAGGGCAGAATTCTTGGCTTTCCTATCAATTGCTGAAGGCCACAGATCCGAGTCTCTTCGCTGTTGGGACTCAGAATGGGGAAGGGAAAACCATGAGGCCAGTGAACATCTGTGATTCTGCATCTAATCTCCCTATGAGACAGAATTTGCACAGATCCTAGTTGTGACTCATATTGTCAGGTCTATAATTATGATGCGTGTTTAGTTGATGGATCTTTGAATAGTGAGTTCAGATTTCTCAGACCTCCGTTTCTGTTTTTGATGGATCACATGAATCTCTGGATTAAATCTGCAGAACCTTTTGGTAGAGACGAAACCTGTATACCAGGTGAGAATAATTTTGGGGTGTTTTTTTTTTTTTTATGGTGAATTTGAAAATGGTATTGGGAATTTTCTGTTGCACTCTATCTTATGTTTTTATTTTTTATTGAATGTGTTCTAATTTGTGTAAAATGTAGACCTAAATTTAACACATTTAAAAAATATATAAATTTGACTTCAGAATGCTTCTCTTTTTTTTGTTATTGTAACATACATATACCTTAAAATTCATATACCTTTAAAATACTTAAAATATTTTTTCCTTTTATAAATTGAGGGAAATTAATGATTTTGCTGTTCTTGTAATTTGCAATTTGCTGTTCTATGTAATTTGTTACATTTCCATGATTATGACTTCCCAAACTATTTCTGCTAGTAGAAAAGTTAATGGTATCAACTAAAGCACAGAGAAATAAGAAATGAACACATGAAATAGGCTCCCAGATATTATTTTTTAAAAATCTCTATGTTAGAAGTTGTTTATCAACAAAATACTATAGAATTTTACTGGAAATTTCACATAAATATCCCATTTTCAAATTTTATCTTTTTCTTAATAAAGACAATTCAAAAGGTAGTGAGACCGAAAATAAAAGTCAGGGTATTTATAACACAAAGTAGTCAGTACTTTTTCAGTTAAAGATCATAAGCATGTTTTCCAGAAATTTTACTAACTTTTGCTGGACTTTTTAAATCAAATAATCTGTTTCAAACAACTAAGCAATATATCTCAGATCTTCAAGTTATGTCTCTATTGTGCAAAGTGATTTGTTTCCTTGTTCAGCCACATAGTGGCAGCACAGGCTAACATATTAATAGACACCCAGAATGTTGTCTGAGGAATACGGAGGAAATGATTATTAGAGAAGGGAATGAAACAAAAACTCAGCAGAATATGAGCAAAATTTCAATGGAACCAAATATCCACACTGCACAACAAAACAGGTTTTCCTTATCAGCAAACATTTGCACTGGATAAAAATTAGGAAGCTTATGTTTGGAGCAAGAATTGGACATAAAGATATTTCCTACACAATGGAAGATCACTTCTTCAAGGACAAACAAGGTCTGTATCTTTTGCTTTTCCTCAGTCTTTTTGGAACAATGTGTACTTCAGTTCATTATTCTGTCCCTGAAGAAAAGAAAAATGGGTTTGTGGTGGCTAATGTATTGCAGGATTTGAAATTGAAAAAAGGAGAACTCTCTATTCGTCGAGCCTGTTTAATTTTTGACAACACTAAGGAATATTTCCACCTTGATATCCAAAGTGGGAATTTGTTGATAAATGATAAAATAGACAGAGAAGCTTTATGTGGTCAAAAGGAGCCTTGTTTAATTTTATCCCAAATTGTTTTAGAAAACCCACTGAAATTCTATAGTATTGAAATACAAGTAGAAGATGTGAATGATAATGCTCCTAACTTCACAAAAAATATATTTACTATACAAATATCAGAACATGTCCCGGTGAATACCCGAATTCAGATGGAGTCTGCTCAAGATGCTGATCTAGGAAAAAATGGTATCCAAAATTACACACTCACTAAAAATTCACATTTCACAGTAGAAGTACAGATTGATGAACATGAAAAGAGAAATGTTGACCTTATTCTGCAGAAACCACTAGACAGGGAGAAGATGCCTCATCTTCAGTTAACTCTGATGGCCATTGATGGAGGAGTGCCACAAAAAACAGGCACTGTTCAAATTAATATTGATGTTCTAGATATAAATGATAACTCTCCTCAATTTTCTCAGTCTGAATATAAGGTAAGAATAAAGGAAAATCTTCCTGTGGGC
Organism: Azemiops feae; assembly: GCA_023970755.1. Lineage (NCBI taxonomy): Eukaryota > Metazoa > Chordata > Lepidosauria > Squamata > Viperidae > Azemiops > Azemiops feae. Next base: position 4,633,910 of record JALGBA010000235.1, on the reverse strand, counting down.
ACACTGCTGATTAAGGTAGAGGCTAGAGATCCTGATTTTGGTTCAAATGCACAGATCCTCTACTCATTCCATCGAGTGTCTGAAAGAATAAACAATTTGTTCCTTTTAAATGAAAGGACTGGAGAAATCACTGTTAGGGGACAGATTGATTATGAAAAGGAAAGGAGTCATAGCATAAACATCAAAGGAATGGATGGAGGAGGTCTTTCAGGTCACTGCAAGATAGTAATAGAGATTGAAGATGAGAATGACAACCCCCCAGAAGTGTCCATCATATCTCTGATCAGCACTTTAAAGGAGGATTCTCCCCCAGACACAATGGTGGCCCTCTTCAGTGTTAGAGACCAAGACTCTGGAGACAACAGCAAAACGGTCTGCTCCGTGGAGATGAACCTTCCTTTTGTGCTCAAAGGCACCACAAACAACTTTTATCAGCTTGTGCTCCAAAGTCCCCTAGACAGAGAGACGGTCACCGAGTACAACATCACCATCACAGCCATTGACTGCGGCTCTCCTAGGCTCACTTCAACAAGACTGATTAATGTTCAGATCTCCGATGTCAATGATAACCCTCCTCTTTTTGAAAAGTCTTCATTTGACATGCAGATCCGGGAGAATAATATTCCAGGCTTGCTCATCGGCTCAGTCCACGCTGTGGATCTGGACACAAAGCTGAATGCTAAAGTGACTTACTCAGTTCTGCCTGGGAAGGGTGATGGCCTTTTGCCCACTTTCATTTCAATCAACTCTGAAACTGGAAACCTGTATGCCCTCCGATCCCTGGACTATGAGCAGATAAGAGGCTTCAGAGTTACTGTGAGGGCATCTGATGGTGGTTCTCCTTCCCTGAGCTCAGAAGTGATTGTCCGCATCCACATCATTGATGAAAACGACAACGCTCCCTTCTTCCTGTATCCCCTCCAGAACAACACATCCCCATGCAATGAGCTGGTTCCCAAGTCAGCCGAGGCCGGCTATCTGGTCACCAAGGTGGTTGCAGTGGATGCAGATTCTGGCCAAAACTCTTGGCTTTCCTATGAATTGCTGAAGGCCACGGACCCAGCCCTTTTCAGCATAGGAGCGCAGAATGGGGAAGTGAAAACCAGGAGAGCCCTGAATGAGCGAGACACAAACAAGCAGAGGCTGGTGATACTGGTCAAAGACAACGGTCTTCCTCCACAGACCAGCACGGCATTGCTTAATGTCCTTCTTGTAGATGGCTTTTCGGATCCCTTCCTGAGGAGGGTGGATGTCAGTGTGCAAGAACCGGAAGAAGATAAAACCTTGACCAAGTATTTGGTGATCTGCTTGGCTGCTGTCTCCTTTGTGTTCCTGGTCTGTATTGTTGTGTTTGTTGTGGTCAAAATCCTCAAGAAGGACCCCCAAAGTCATTTTACTGCAGCTGTTCCTCACTTCCCAGCTGCCAGTGCTGATGCCCAAGAGAACTGTGCAGATTCACAGAATGGGTCGCTTCCCCGGACTTACCGTTATGATGTTTGTTTGACTGGTGGATCCTTAAGTAGCGAGTTCCGATTTCTCAGGCCCCTCTTTCCTGTCTTTTCGGTGGGAGATGTAAACAATCCCCAGGGCCACAGAACATCTTCTGGTTCCCAAGACACTGGTCAGGAGATTGCAGATAGTCAATTAAAGGAAGAGGTAAGTTCACCTTTAGATGAAAGTACAGATTTCTTATCTTTCTTTTTCTGTATTCTTTTGTTTCACTTTTTCTGTGAGTATCCTCCAATTACTTAAGGCTTGCTTATATAATGCAATGAAGTAGAATAAATTGGGACAGCAGTAACTGTCTTTTTACTGTATAACTTAGCATTACTTGAGGTCATTGTATTTAGTTGGGGCTAGCATTTTTTATAAATACAAACATTAAGTTGTGTTAAATAGATTTCTATTTTTATTTTTTATTATAAATTGAAACTATGTCTTAGTATGTTATACAAATTTGGCCATTTGGTTAAGATAAAAGTATGTGCTAATGAAGCATTTGCAGCAGAGGAAATATATAGAAAAACATTAATGAACCTATAATCAGTCATGTATATTATTGTCATGGAAAATATTATCTGCAGATATCATATTTTCAGTTTTTGGCTTCAGAGGCTATCCTTAAAAGCTTTCAGTAATAAAGAAGTCTTCTGTATGTAAGAAAAATTGAGGCCTGTTGCCACAAGCCTTCCTCATCTTCTACTTGTAGCTTGCTATATTACACAGTAGCTTACAGAACGAGCCCTCATTTTTCAGCCACCGTGCCATATAGGTAACTAATTAAATACTGGCTTAGGAATGAATCACAACTTATTTAGAAATTGCTTTCCCCAAGAAAAAGCATTTGATTCCATCTTGATTTTTCTTTGATTCTGAAATTCCTTCTTTTCTAAAATATTTTTTTTTAGAATATAGCAATCCAAGATATATTGTTGATGAGTTATTTCTCACAACATACCCTGCTAAATATTCCTAAATATACAAAGAACCAATTACTTACATTTGGTCCTCTGCATGATTGGTTTTCTTTCTAGTGTTTAGCCATATCTTTGGAGTTTGGCCAAGAACAACTGGATAAAGACACGATCTGTTGAGGGGGGGGTTGCCCCAGTTCCTCCCTTAAAGAGGCATTAATCCAGCCACACAGGTCCCATTCAACCACATAATTAAACCAGCCGATCAAGCTTATATGAGGCAGAGATCATGTCACTGAAGGCTGTTTCCACATCCTGAGTCTCCAAGAAGCTCAAAATCTCAACAGACAAGAAGCTTGCTTTCAGAAGTTGTGCGTTCTCCCTCACTGGAGGTTTTTAACATTGGACAGCCATTTGTCTGAAATGGTATATGGCAGGAGTCCCCAACCAATTGGCCACAGCCCGGTACTGGGCCGCGGCTTGTTCAGAACTGGGCCGCACGAGCAGCAGGCCAATGCGTGTATACAGCTCCTTTTGCATGAGTGCGAGACACTCTTGTCTGCATGAAGCTCTATTTGTGTGAGCAGTGGGTGTGCCCACCTCTCTCACAAAGAGCTTCACATGCACACCGAGTGCCCACTACTCGTGCAAATGGAGCTTCACTTGCATGTACGAATGCTCACCACTCGTGCAAATGGAGCTGCAAATGCTTGCACCTGCCGCTCACACAAAACCATTTCATCTCCCCTTCCCACCAGTCCACAAACCTGGAAAAGTTGGGAACCACTGGTATATGGTCTCCTGCTTGAGCAGGGGTGGGACTAGAAGACCTCCAAGATCCCTTCCACCTCTGTTATTCTATTATTCTTAAGTGATAACTGATCCAGGAAAGCTTATGCAAAAAGAATTGGTTTATTTGTCAGGTGCTATATTATAAGGTTATTTGGAATGTTTGTTCCCAAGATTAACACAGCTACACCTGTGAAAATTAGAATACGTCATTCTGAAATCCTGTTATAGATAATGTAGGTTATTGATTGCTTATATCTCATTTTCAAAGGTACTTGCATTGTAAGATAGTAAGTAGAGTCTCCATCTCTCTCTAACTCACATTACAATGTGGTCAGTTCTTTGTGCAAGTTCTCTACTATGTTTCATTTATTTACATCTCTATTTGTTCATATTCTGCCTTTCATTTAGGAGCTGAAGCTGCTATATATAACATCCATTCTTCCTATTTTTCCCAAAACAATCTGTGAGGTAGCTTACTAATGAAGGGGGTCTGTCTGCTTGCTGCAAAGTTCTTGTTGACATTGAGGATGAGAATGACAATGCCCCAGAAATTCCATATCATCCATCACCAGCTCGTTACCAGAAAACTCTTCCTCAGAAACACTGGTATTGTGTTTAGTGTTAGTGATCAAGACCTGGGAAATAATGGCAAGATTACAGGCAACACTGTTGCAAACCTGCCATTTCTGCTGAAACTCAAAAAGAACAATTATTACCAGCTTGTGACTCAACAACCATAGGACAAAAAACACCTGTCTGAATATAACATAAGATTTTGACCAAGGCTCCCGCAAGCTCACTTCAATAATAGTTATTAATATTCATATTAATAACTCTCCAATGAAACTCTCCAATGAAATATCTTTCTATGATTTGTATTTGGAAGAAAACATTTCAGATTTGCTGATTGGATCAGGCCATGTAGCAGAATGCCAAAGTGACCTATTTGCTATTCTCTGGGAAGGTCAGGGATAGAGCTGTATCATCTTACATCTGTCGGGAAAAAATCCAGCAAAGAAAAACAAGAGACAGAAACACAACAAATACTTCTCACTTTAAAATTCAGAGGTTTGTTTTATTGTAATTTAAAACACACATGCAGCATTACTTACTTTAAAAACCCATTGCAATGAGGACCATTTGGTAACGAGCAGTCTCTGCAGGGACAGCTAGTGGCCAACGGCAAATCAATCAGATCCAGTCCTAATCTCTTATACCCTTTCCCGTCCTAAGACCACAGACAGATGGTCAGCAATCTTACTTTCTGCTGACCCTCTGCTGATCATAACTTTCCACATACCCGTGTACATCGGAACCCTTCAGCTACTTTCAGTTACTCATTTCTCACAGTTCCAGTCCTTATGTTCTAAATATATTTAAAACAAGCAAGCTTAGCAAAATCATATTAAGTAAAATACAGTTGCAGTTGGGATTACAAATAACTCCTTTGGATTGTAAACTGAGCACAACACAGACTTTAGTTCAATACTTTTCCATGAGGCCTGATTTAATTCACCTACGCCTAAACTTTGCATAAAAGGACTATAGCATAAAATTTCTCCTCTCACACATTGATCTATAGCTTATGACAATATACAAGTTTTGGAAATGGTGATGGTGAGGGCTGTAGACAAGGGCTCGCCTCCACTGAGCTCAGAAACCATGGTCCGAGTTCTTATCAGAGATGAGAATGACAACGCCCCCTTCGTCCTCTGCCCCCTTCAGAACAGCACTTCTCCATCAAAGGAGCTGGTTCCCAGGGGAGCAGAGACAGGCTACCTGGTCACCAAAGTGGTGGCAGCGGACAGGGATTCAGGGCAGAATTCTTGGCTTTCCTATCAATTGCTGAAGGCCACAGATCCGAGTCTCTTTGCTGTTGGGACTCAGAATGGGGAAGTGAAAACCATGAGGCTGGTGAACATCCGAGACAGTTTCAAACACACTCTTATTGTGGCAGTTAGGGATAATGGGCATCCGCCTCAGTCTGCCTCTGCGACCCTAAGAATTCTTCTAGTGGACGGCTTCTCTGATCTGTACATGAAAATTATGGATATTTCTTACCCTAATAATATACATGATTTTCTTTTAAAAAAAATAAGTTTTATTAAAAAAATTTAAATTACAATCTTTAGAGCTTAGTAAACAACATGTTGTCTGGCTTCATATATTTAACATTAACTTCTTCAATATAAATCTATTCACTACTACACACTCCAGTATTTTTTCCTTGATCCTCCTTTCTTCCCCATACTTTTTCCATTTTCCCCTCATTAGACAATTACCATTCTTGGTACTATTGATGTATACAAAATTAGATATAGACATCTTCATCATATTTTACTAATATTATACAAATAATAATATTGATTCATAAGTCAATATCCTGTTTTAAGTGCTCTTATTAAAGTTTGATTTCCCATCAGTATTTAAAGTATCTTTGTCATTTATGATTTTCTCAATATTATTTACATTTATATAGCTAAAAAGTTTATTCATACCAATCCTCTTATTTTCAAATTTCCCATATCAAAAAAAGAAAAAAGAATGCTATTTTAATTCTAAATCATATCTTCCATTCTAAAATTCTAGTTATATCTAAGGGTCATCCATTCTTTAATCATATTCAAACAGGTATATTAAACAGATAGTGCCCCCTCTGAAAGATCAAATCCTCTGTTTTTTTAAATCTAACTCTCGCTTTTTTTCTTTACCAAGTGGCTTTCCAGGCCAAGGCAATTAAATCGCCCCAAAATTTTCTTTATATTTTTGGGAAAGCTGCTTGGCATGAGGAAGACAATTTAGGTAGAGTACTTTTGGGGGGGAACTCTACCCATCCACATTCCCTAAACATTTCCCCTGCCCGCTCTATGTTCCATTTTCTAGAATCTTCTTCCTTGTCCTCAGGTGTATTTTGGAGAAAGGAGTAAGGGGTCTTTTGTATTTTCATTGTTATAGGTAGGTCTTGCAGTATTTTATTTGTATATGGCAGTCCATATTTCCCTTCTCCTATCTCCTCCGTCTCTAGGTCCATTTCTTCTGCTTCATCCTCTGGTTTCTGGTTTATTTGTTCATACTTTGTAGTCGTTATCTGGGAACTTTCCAGTTGTAGTTTCAATTTGGAGATTTGGTCATTTATATCATCTAGGTTATTTTTAGTCTCATTATGTTTTTTTTATGTCACCTTTGTGTGCAACAATTGTTTGGTGAATTAGCTGTAGCATGGAGAATATTTCCTTCTGAAAGGTATTTGTTTTTTCTTGAGGCATCATTCCTAGAAATCCTCTACTGTCACCAGTCTCAGTAAGAGTGGAACAAAGTTTCCTCTAGTTTTCTAGTCTTTATATGTAGCCTTTATAATCCAGTCCCAATGGCAGTATTTTATAGTAATCCTTTGTCTCAAGTATCCTGAAAATTATCAGTCAGGTAATCCACAATATTCCAAGTGTTCAAAATGTTCAACCTCCCTGCAGACAGACGTATTTAAAAGTCAATTTTTTCTTTCTCTCCCACTAGCTCTTGAGATTAAAAGTCCAAGCTCAGTAGGTATTTATAGTCCAAGAAGGTCAGGACGATAAATATGCCAAAATATTTTCCTTTATTGCCAGCTGTTCTCCCTTCAGCTGAAAGTCACCAAGCAGCCAAGGGGCTAGTTATAGTGCTATTCTCAAATCCACCACTAGATGTCATTCAAAGTCCATTTTCCACTCTTAAAACAAAGGGTTGATTTCTTATATTTCTTATATTTCACCTCAATGATTTTTTCCCAAAGAGAAAATCTTAACAGTTCTTATCTCAGTTCTCAAATTTATCAAAACTGTAGCTTTGTATTACTTTCACTTCAGTATTGTGTATTTCTGTCCCCCATAAAAATTTTTAAAATGCTGCTTCCTTTCACATCTGGAGGTTTTTAGCTTCTTGGGAGCCTTTCCTGGGAAATTCAGTTATAAAAGAAAGGATCAATATTCTCACCCAGTTCCAAACATGCTGTTTACGATGTGCTAATTGAAGGTTTTGTTCTTTTGTTATCAGCAGCTCATGGCTGGCCGCAGAGGTGTGGTCGGTCTTTCCCCTGTCAGTTTAGAGGACTTTCCTTGGATCAAATGGAAAGACCCCATGATCAACAAGGCACCCCTCCTTCTTCATTGCCTCTTCAGGGAGACTTTAGGCCCTTTTCAGGGCTCCCAGCAGGGTGAAATCAGGCACAGAAGGCAGAGCCCTGCCTTCCTGCGTCCGTCTTACCGTGACACAAAACTGGCAGAATAATATATATGATTTTCCACTTGGTTGCCATATCATCCTTTTTTTTCTTCTTCTCCTTTCGTTCATGAAGTTTGCAGAAGTGAAAGAACTTCATAGGACACCCTAATTCTGCATTAAATTTTCATGTGGCAATGAAAATTGCAAGAGAACACATTGGATCCTTATACAGTATTGGGACACCCTCCCAAGCCTACAGGTGTGCTGATGGGTCTCACAGCAATGAGTTCCTTAGACCTTTCTTTCCTGTTTTTTTTTTAAAACTATGGGGCAAACTAAAACACTACCGAATCCAAAGATTAGAAATTACTTCCACAACTGGAGGAATTGGAGGAAATTTCAGTTGAGAATAATCTATTGATAATTTATTGAGAATAATCTATTTCGAGTGACATAGGAGGAAAAAATGAAATATTTTCTATTGAGGTATCTCAGTACCAGTTTCCAGAGAACTAGTTCATGCTATTATGGATAAACATATTTTTATTGATTTACCTGTATTTTAGTTCCTAAACTGATATTTATTCTGATTTGTTCTACACAGCTTAGTGGGTGGGAAAGCTGCAATGTTTTCTTTAAAAAAAAACCGACAAATTATTTTTCTTGCTGTCCTCCAAGATGTGACATGCAGACATCACTCTCATTCCATCTAACTCTTGGTTTTTGAATCTGAAACATTCCTAAGGCAAAATAAAAGAAGAATAAAAGATATTGCTTCCCTATCCCTCTCACCCTACATTGAGTGTATCTGCTCTAGACATAACATGTGCCCATTTGAAGTTAGTGGAGGATTGAATGATTTCTTTGGTATATGGAATATAAATAGAAAGTTTTGTAAAATTCATCTTTTAGTTGGGAATGTGAGAGTATAAAATATGATTCATATGAAGTATGAAGAAATTAGAGTGATATAGAATTTTTCTATTCTAGAGAATAAAAATTCCTTAGAAAATTGTCAGAAAAAGAATACCCTTTAAAAATGTGTTGTGAATTGATCAGAACACTTCATCGTTCATGGTGGGTTCTAAGAAAAAATGCACTTGTTACAGCATGGGCGGGGGGGGAACGAGACCAAATATGAGGTTACTTCCTGGATAGCATTGACCTTAACAGAATGCCCAGTGATTTTAGTCTAAGAGGGACATTTGATGGGTTGATAAAATAGTTCTTCAGAAGTATATCTTGAAAATACTGGATTATAACCTGCAAGGAAAAAATGTGAAATGTACTGTGCTGGTAACTATTCTGTTTCTTTGTGTTTTTACTAGCATAATTGGAAGAATATTTGCCTTGGATGGCAACCAGTTGGATGGTCAACTGATTATATGATAGATAGTTAAGTCGTAACACTATTATTTTGTGACCAAACTAAAACTGTTTTTCTCACAATGAACCACGTGGTGGCAGTGTTAGCAAAGAATTCATTTCTATTCCGCATCTTGTTTAATTTCAACAGTAGAAGTTATTCAGTAAAGAGATAAAATTAAGCAACAGGGGAATCAGATAAGCACAGCTGGTAGAGCAAAGCAACAAATAAAGAAGAATACAAAGGATTTGCAGAATTAAATTGTAAAAGAAGGAAGTTAGAAGTTTTGCACTGGGGCAGAATTTGATCTTCTAATGAAAAATTGGAATCATGGAAAACTGCTTTCGGAGAAGGCAAGGTCTGTATTTCCTTCTCTTTTTCTCATTCTCTAAAGTAATGTGTACTTCAATTTCTTTTTCTATCCCTGAAGAAAAGAAAAAGGGATTTCTAGTGGCTAATGTGCTTAAAGATTTAAAACTGAAAACAAGGGAGCTCACAACACGCAAAGCACATCTAGTTTCTGATGACTCTGAGGAATATTTCCATCTTGACATCCCTACTGGAAATTTGTTGATTTATAATAAAATAGACAGAGAAGCTTTATGTGGCCAGAATGACCCTTGTTTACTTTTAACGCAAATTGTACTAGAAAATCCCTTAGACATCTTTAATATTGAAATCAAAATAGAAGATGTGAATGACAATATACCCAAATTTTGGAAAATCAAAGTGGAGGTGAACATTCCCGAGAATGTTCCTAAAAATACAACATTCCACCTGGAATCTGCTCAAGATGAGGATCTGGGAGAAAATAGCATTCAAAACTATACTCTCAGTCCTAATGAGTATTTTCAGCTTGAAATACATAAGCAGGAAGATGGAAGTAACAATATGTATCTTGCTTTGAAAAAAGGACTAGATAGGGAGAAGATGCCTAATCTTGGACTGACTCTAATGGCTATTGATGGTGGTATACCACAGAAAACAGGTACAATGCAAATTAATATCAATGTTCTAGATATTAATGATAACTTCCCCAAGTTTAGTAAGTCTGAATATAAGGTAAAAATAAAGGAAAACATTCTTAAAGGAACTTTGGTGACTAAAGTGGATGCTACAGATCTTGATTTGGGTTTAAATGCACAGATACTTTATTCATTTTATCAAGTGCCGGAAAGAATAAATAATTTGTTTCTTCTAAATGAAAAAAATGGAGAAATCACTGTTTGGGGTCAGATTGATTATGAAAAAGAAAAGACTTGTAGCATAAACATCAAAGCCACAGATGGTGGGGGTCTTTCAGGGCACTGCAAGGTATTGATAGAGGTTGAAGATGTGAATGACAACCCCCCAGAAGTGTCCATCATATCTCTGACCAGCTTCTTAAAGGAGAACTCTCCCCCAGATACAATGGTGGCCCTCTTCAGTGTTAGAGACCAAGACTCTGGAGACAACAGCAAAACGGTCTGCTCCGTGGAGATAAATCTCCCTTTTGTGCTCAAAGGCACCACAAACAACTTTTATCAGCTTGTGCTCCAAAGTCCCCTAGACAGAGAGACGGTCACTGAGTACAACATCACCATCACAGCCATTGACTGCGGCTCTCCTAGGCTCACTTCAACAAGACTGATTAATGTTCAGATCTCCGATGTCAATGATAACCCTCCTCTTTTTGAAAAGTCTTCGTTTGACATGCGGATCCGGGAGAATAATATTCCAGGCTTGCTCATCGGCTCAGTCCACGCTGTGGATCTGGACACAAAGCTGAATGCTAAAGTGACTTACTTAGTTCTGCCTGGGAAGGGTGATGGCCTTTTGCCCACTTTCATTTCAATCAACTCTGAAACTGGAAACCTGTATGCCCTCCGATCCCTGGACTATGAGCAGATAAGAGCCTTCAGTGTTACTGTGAGGGCGTCTGATGGTGGTTCTCCTTCCCTGAGCTCAGAAGTGATTGTCCGCATCCACATCATTGATGAAAACGACAACGCTCCCTTCTTCCTGTATCCCCTCCAGAACAACACATCCCCATGCAATGAGCTGGTTCCCAAGTCAGCCGAGGCCGGCTATCTGGTCACCAAGGTGGTTGCAGTGGATGCAGACTCTGGCCAAAACTCTTGGCTTTCCTATGAATTGCTGAAGGCCACGGACCCAGCCCTTTTCAGCATAGGAGCGCAGAATGGGGAAGTGAAAATCAGGAGAGCCCTGAATGAGCGAGACACAAACAAGCAGAGGCTGGTGATACTGGTCAGAGACAACGGTCTTCCTCCACAGACCAGCACGGCGTTGCTTAATGTCCTTCTTGTGGATGGCTTTTCGGATCCCTTCCTGAGAAGGGTGGATGTCAGTGTGCAAGAACCGGAAGAAGATAAAACCTTGACCAAGTATTTGGTGATCTGCTTGGCTGCTGTCTCCTTTGTGTTCCTGGTCTGTATTGTTGTGTTTGTTGTGGTCAAAATCCTCAAGAAGGACCCCCATTTTACTGCAACTGTTCCTCACTTCCCACCTGCCAGTGCTGATGCCCAAGAGAACTGTGCTGATTCACAGAATGGGTCGCTTCCCAGGACTTACCGCTATGATGTTTGTTTGACTGGTGGATCCTTAAGTAGCGAGTTCCGATTTCTCAGGCCCCTCTTTCCTGTCTTTTCGATGGGAGATGATAACATCCCAGGGAACTCGAGGATATCTTCAGGCATGAAAGATACTTCTGAAGAGGTTGAAGATAATAGTGCAAAGAAAGAGGTGAGGAAGCACATGCAATTAATCTAGTCCCTTACTTTTTCCTCTCCTTGTTTGCTTTTTTTGCTCCATTGATTATTCCTGAGTAAGTTGCTGGTTATCTACCAAAGAACCAAGTGACTAGGTTACTTAATTTAAGATTTAGGTGCGTGTGAAGATTACCATTCCTTCTGTAATTTTGTTCTAAAGTGCTTGTCTCTCTCTCTCTCTTTTTCTCTCTCTCGTATTTTCAGTTTTATGTGTATTATTTTATGCCTCACGCACTAGCCTAAAATTGGGTAGGATAATTAGTGATTCAGAGTATTTAGGGAAACAGGACAGTGTCCTAACATGCTTTATAAATAGGCCATCACTTTATATAAATGCAAGTACAAGTTATATAAACGCTAAAGAGTAATATCAACCCTGACTGGCAGCAAGACAGAATTTTGCAGCTTTCATATGTCAATTTAGGCTCTGTGTAGTAAGTAAGTAAGTAGTCACCATAAATATAATTTGATTCATGGAATTTTACCAATTGCAGGCTAGAACAAAATATTACAAGTATTGTGCTAAAAGAAGAAGAATTGAAAAACTTGAGCTTCTATTACAGCACCCAACAAGAGCAGATTCTTTCATATAATAATTATTTTTTTTATGCCTGTCTTCTATAATTGCTGAGGAAAGGACTGAATTCACAAAAATAAATACTCTGCAGAACTTCATTATATAGAGGTTATCAAAGTAATTTCACATGGTTCTTGAAGATTCTATTGACATTAAATTCATGGAATTTCCATCATGATCTGATTGTTTATCAGTTTAAATTACCCTTTTCTTAATGTTGCCTTACCTTCTTCATATCACACTGTAAGAGACATTTGAAATATATATTAAAATATGTATCACCTAATCTATTATATTATCATGTTGTTCTCCAATTGATCCATGTTTGAATAGATTTAATTTTGATACTGATCCAGGAAAAAAATAATGATATCCTCGGGGGGGGGGGGGGGGTAGAGGGAGGGAAGATGTGGAAGCAATAGCCATTAGGGTAAATAATGGCATGAGCCTGATTGGGCAGTCCTGACACTTGAAATTTCAAAGGAAAAGAAACCTAAAGGAAACTATCATAACCGTGGGCCTTCGAGCTCACTTTGGTTGAGGATATGTTGTGCATCAGGGTGGACAATTCATTCTTCCATCAGTCCATCCATCCATCCATCCATCTTCTCTGGTGCTCTCTAATACCCAACTTTTTGCAATTAACAAGAGTCAAAAGTAGTTAATAGCACACCTTTTTACAGTTCCTCTTACTCAAATAACATGGACTTAAAGTTGGCAGACTATCAGTTGGAATATTTCATCTGGCCTGAATCTCACAGGATTTTGGTAATCTCACTCAAAAGACATAATATTCTCACAATATCCCCTTGGGCATCAAAATTCCATGAGATCTTGTAATCTTGCTGCGAAGATTGAAATAGTTTAATATTAATATTTGGTGGTTGGATGTATTAGATCATGCATGCCATTATGTTGCTGTTGTTATATACACATCAATCTGAAATCACAGCTGCTACTTTTTTAGCTGGTGTTGGCCTTCCTATATATTAAGTTCTTCCTAAGAACCTAGGATGCTGTAATGGATTGGCATAGTATATGTGCAGATTCACGCAGTGTGGCTTTTTGTAATTGACAGGTGGAAATTTTTGTTTTCTAAGAGCTTTCCAGGATTTTGTTGTTATTGTTATTACCATACTGCCAATTTCTGGTTGATAAGGCATCCCTAAAAAGCTTTCAGTGATAAAGAATTGTTCTGCAAAATGGAAAAGATTGGAGATTGCTGCTACAGATGATGACCACACCACTTCCCCATCTTCCATTCCCAATCTACCCCCTCCTCTTCTCTCAGCCATTCTTTGTAATCCATACTGGTCATTTCTTTTCATAATTATTTTACCAGCTGCCTGTTTAGGCATTAAAAAGCAGTTTCCATTCAGACTAATGTAATATTTTATTCTGCCTTGATTTATTTATATTAGCATTCCAATTGTCTTAATTAAATAGAATTTTCTTAGAAAGTGTAGGCAATTGAAGTTCTTCCTGTCAGCATTCCTAATATAAAGAGAAACAGCGATCTACATTCAGTCCTGCTTGATACTTGCTCTTTCTTCCTCCTATTTCTATTCACTTTATTATATGGGGTATATCATGGGAAACATAAAAGTAAGTTGAATGTAGTAGAAAGAGATTACTTATAAAGTATTCAGTAAAAGGAGATAGGATTAATTAAAGTGTGTAAAACACAAAAGCTAAAGAGCAACAAAAATGTGTTGAGGTGATTTGGTCAGAGAGAGCAAAATATACAGATAATTTAGAAATACAATACAAATAGAAATAATTATCTATAAAGCAACTTAATCCAAAGGCTGTCTAAATAATAGCAATGATTTTAGGCTTACATACCACCTCATAGCACCTTACAGCACTTTCTGGGAGGTTTACAATGTAGAAGCATTATTCGCATATTGTTTTCTGGAACCTGAACTGATGATGCTTTATAGTTCCGATCCAGACAGCATAAACTCAACGAAAATGATTTTAAAACAAATATTTATTGTCCAGGAATTCTAAGCAGAGACTTACTTTGCAGTAGATACATCTGGTCATTTGGATATCTGTTCATTCTCGTAGGTAAAAAGAAATGATTCCCCATCTCAGTTAGGCATAGTTACGGACACCAATCAATGCGTGCATGAAGCGTGATAGACAAAGGATTTTACCACCCTGGCACGTAACCCGGACATCCTGTGATAAACTTCAAAGCCCCTCCCACTGACTAGATAAGATATAGGACTGACTAACAACTAGACTACATTTCCCAGAGGCCATCTCTTTTTTCTTTTTTTTTTAAAATATATTTTATTGGATTTTTGTAGGGGTAGAAGGGTTACATCAAAGTGCTTAGGAAACACCGTGGAGGTGGGTATATCGAACATCCCAAAAAAAACAATCACAAATATATAGCCCAAATCGATTCATTTAAAATTCCCTCTCTAATTCCCTCATATAGTCTTGCATGTTCAAATTGATACATTTCTACATAAGCTTCAAACAATCCTATCCAATATCACTCACATTTCAATTATAAAGATCCAGGTCCTGTTTTTAAGCTTTACTAACTTACAGTTACCATATTCCAATTAGCCTTAAATAGACATATTATTAACACTTCAGGTGTCCTTTTTTTTAACATAATGATTATATCTAGTATATTATTCCCGCAGTAATATTCTTATATTTTCTTCATTAATACCATTTCTTCTCTTATCACCCATCCCTCTTATTCTTCTTCTATTACAAAATAATTATCTTATTTAGAATAAAAATATCAAACCAACAAATAGATTTCTATCTAATTTAAGTATATATTCTATCAATTCATCTATGTCTATAAAAATCTTTTTAACCCAGTAAATAAAGTTTACCTCTCCAGTAATTATCATATCTAAGACAAAGTATTATTACAAAGGGTATCCTCTTACAAAATTCACATGCTCCGTTAGTTGTTAAATCAGTCAAAAAGTCAAAGCCTTTTTAAACCCATTAAATAAAAGTACATTTTTAAATCTAACTCTAGGTTTCTTTCTGTGCCATATCGGTTTCCATAATAAAATTCCTCCATCATCAAACCACAATATTAGAAAGTCAGTATTCTTTAACGCTTCAAATTGGTCAAAGTTCTCTTTCCTTTCTTCTAGTAGCCTTTGGATGGTAAAAGCCGTTTTATTCCATGTTATGTTTACCAGTTGTTTATCCACCTTATCACAATTTTCAATAACTTGTATCTGAGTGTCAGTCTCTGTTGATGTTAATGCTTCAGACATCTCAGTTAAAGTTATTCTTTGATCATCAAGCTTCTCCATAGGATGCGTTTGGGGTTGTATAAAGTTAATTTGTTCCTTAGTTTCCACAGTTTTTCTCAGTGTAGTTTCATAGTTGAGTTGTTGACATGGTTCCTCTTTAGATTGTACATATTGCTCACTAATCTCTTTAACGCCAATCTGCTTCTTCTCCACTGTTTTTCGGCCTATAATTTGATCTGTCAGAGTTTGGAAGTAAGAGTTCATATCCTCTGTGGCTTCCAGAATTTTTCCCAATATGAGCTCATAGTCCAGCTGTGTGTTAGGTTCCATATCAGTGGTAAAAAGATTTTTTAATCTTTTAGTGAAGGCTCTATTTCGTAGAAATCAAACAAATATTCACCTCCAATTTTCAATAGACCAAATCACCACACAGCTGTTTCAGTTATCTTACTCTTATCATCTTTTGAAGGTCAAAGCCATCCTCAGCCATGAAAAAAATATACAGTTGCAGTAACACTTTTCATCACAAGATGTCCTCAGCAGACTATAAAATCTTTTTTTCTTTCCAAGTAAATAGATTTTTTATTTTTCACCTTTGAAAAAGATGAAGAAAGGCCCCAGAGGCCATCTCTTAAGGAGACAGCGTTAACCCTTTAAATGCTAAATGCTCTAACACAGTTCTTAAGCTAATATATGCTCTGGCCAGAGTTATACTGGTCCAGCACACTCCCTGCTTGGAAATATAAATTTCCACTATTAACTACAATAAGCAAAAAAAAAACATAGCATCAAACAATGCGATTTTCATTACTAACTGACTATTAACTAGAATAAGCCAAAAACATTGTATCAAACATATCAAACATAAGGTAAATACAAAACATGCATAACTATAACTGAGATAAACAAAGGCATTTACATCAAACAATGCAATTATGAGGTAAACACAATATACATAGTTCGAGGATCAATCTTCAAGTTCGGTCTTCTTCAGCAGCAGTACCAAGTTGGTGATCGGTCTGGTGTAAAGCCTCTTCACGAGAGTCTTTGAGTCACAATCTGACTCATGTGGCTTCACGGTCTGGACTTCAACTTGGTGAACTAGTCCATCAGAGCTGGGCAGGACCTGGTACACAAGTCCCATGGGCCAAGAGTTCCGATGTGCGTCCTTGTCTCTCAGCAAGACAAGGTCTCCTTCTTCCAGGTTAGGCTCTTTGGTCTTCCATTTGCGGCGATCCTGAAGGGTAGACAAGTATTCTAGCTTCCAACGCTTCCAGAAGGTGTTGGCCAGGAGTTGAACTTGTCTCCATTGCTGTTTATACATGTCTTTGGGAACAAAGTTCCCTAATGGTGCTGGCCAGTCACCTGTCTTCTGGGTTAGCAAGGCGGCTGGGGTGAGGATGGTTGGATTTTCAGGATCAGAAGAAACTGGAACCAAAGGTCGAGCGTTGATGATGGCTGCTACTTCTGCCATGAGGGTAGTGAGGACCTCATGTGTCAGCGTGGGTGTCTTTGTCAACATAGAGTTCAGAATTTTGCGGGATACGCCAATCATGCGCTCCCACGCTCCTCCCATGTGGGATGCATGGGAAGGATTGAATGTCCATACACAATTTTGGGCCTTTAGGTACTTGTCAATTGCTGAGTCGGGGCGAATGCCTTCATCAATCTGCAGTTCCTTGCAGGCTCCTACAAAGTTAGTTCCACGGTCGGATCTAAACACTTTAACTGGGCCTCTGTAGGCTTGAAACCTTCTTAGAGCGTTAATGAAGCAAGAAGTGTCCATAGATTCGATAACTTCAGTGTGAACAGCTCGAATGCTAAGACACGTGAAAAGAATGGCCCAACGTTTGCTGTTGGCTTGGCCACCTCTGGTTCTATGAGCAGACATGGACCAAGGTCCAAATACATCTAGACCTACGTTGGTAAATGGCGGCGATGGGCTAAGGCGCTTGGGTGGCAGGTCAGCCATCAGCTGGTGTTGCATCACACCTCATTGTTTGCAGCAATGCAGGCACCTGTACAAGATTGTGGCGATACATCTTTGGCTCCCATGATCCAGAGTCCAGCCGCTCTGATGGCACCTTCTGTGAAGTGTCTGCCTTGATGGTGGACGGTTTCATGGTAGTGTTGGACTAATAGGTGCGTGACATGTTGACGGGCAGGAAGGATAATAGGGTGCTTGATGTCTGATGCTATTTCAGCCTTATCTATAAGCCCTCCTACTCGAAGTAAGTTATGACTATCCAGAAATGGGTTCAATTTCAGCAATGCACTAGACTTTGGGATAGCCTTTTTAGCTTCCAGACATTCAAATTCCATTGGGTATGTGTCTTGTTGCACACTTCGAAGAATCCCTCTCTTGGCTTGGAGATAGCTGTCTGGGAAGCTCATCTCGTGATGCAGGAAACAAACGATCACTGCTACGCCCACTATGAGAGGTCTCCATCTGGAGAAGCGTTCAAAGTGATTCGGTTCTAGGAAATGATTAGGAGATGGTTTCTCTGTCTCCTTGACATTTGTAGACAAGCAGACAATCTGGACGGTCTTTTTCTCGCCCTGTCTGAGCGATTTGTTGAGAACCTGAGGTCGAACGTCATCGTCTTGGTCTGGGTCTAGAAGCTCGTGATGTTCTGGTTTCTCCGACGTCTGGCTGTCTGGCCAAGCCAAGAACTCAGGACCCTTTAGCCAGACTGAATCTGCCAATTGTGATTCAGGAATGGACCATGTAGCCTGGTCCACTGGATTCT
Organism: Azemiops feae; assembly: GCA_023970755.1. Classification (NCBI taxonomy): domain Eukaryota; kingdom Metazoa; phylum Chordata; class Lepidosauria; order Squamata; family Viperidae; genus Azemiops; species Azemiops feae. The sequence goes on along the minus strand of JALGBA010000235.1, from coordinate 4,615,801 downwards.
GATCGGTTGGCACATATCGCCACTGCTCAGGATTTGAAGATCTTCTGATCCTTTCCACTCTATTGCTTACGTAGATGTAGAAGCGTCTGCTTTGGTTGTGGATGTAGCCTAACACCACCTTGCTGTCTGTATAGAAGGTGGTGGATTGCAGCTCAAGTTCTATCATTTTTGTTATTATGTCTGCTAGTTCTACAGCCAGAACAGTACCGCAGAGCTCTAATCTGGGTACGGTGTGACCTTGTTGTGGTGCCAGTTTTGCCTTTCCCATAACGAAACCGACGTTGTAGCTCTCCCCGCCGTAGACTCTGATGTATCCTACAGCTGCTATTGCCTTTGTTGAAGCATCTGAGAACACATGCAGCTCTTTCTTCGTTGCTGCGGCAAGTGAACTGAGAACATACGTGCACTGTATGTGGACGCTTTGGAGACAATTTAGAGATCTGTGCCACTTCTCCCAATCTTGCTTCTGTTCTGGCGGAAGTGGTTCGTCCCAGTCTGTGGTGTCTTGGGAGAATGCACGCAGAAGGAGCCTCCCTTGGACAGTTACAGGTGCAGCAAACCCTAGAGGGTCGAACAGACTATTTACTGTAGACAAGACTCCTCTTTTTGTGAATATGGTGTTCTGTGTCGGAGCTCTAAAGGTGAAGACGTCTTTCTTTAAGTCCCAACACAGACCGAGACTCCATTGGATGAGAGGATAATCTGTGCCAAAATCGAGGTCTTATAGACCTTTAGCGTGGTCTTCAGGATTGAATGCTTCCAATACTTCTTCATTGTTGGATGCGATTTTGTGTAGCCTAAGGTTGGCTGCCGCTAACATCTGGCATGTCCTTTTTAATAGATCTATGGCTTCTGGGTACAGATTTTAGGCCATCGTCAACATAGAAGCCCCGTTCTACGAAGCGGCTGGTGTCTGCACCATATTTGGCTTCGCCTATATGGGCGGTGTGTTGCAGGCCGTAGTTAGTGATTGCAGGGGAAGAGCCATTCCCAAAGATGTGCACTCGCATTCTGTACTCTGTTATTTGCTGGCTGTGCTGTTCGTCGCTGAACCACAGGAAGCACAGGTAGTTGCGATGATCTTCCCTGACGTAGAATGAATAAAACATCTGTTGGATGTCAGCCATGACCGCTATAGCTTCCTTCTGAAGCAGATGAGCACGCCAAGTAGACTGTTGGTGAGATCAGGCCCTGTGAGAAGGACTTTGTTCAAAGAGATGCCTTGGAACTGCGCACTGGCATCGAAGACTACTCTTATCTGTCCTGGCTTTTGTGGGTGGTACACTCCAAAAAATGGTAAATACCAGCATTCTTCATCTTTCTTTAATGGTGGGGCAAGCTTGGCGTGTCCGTCCTGGATCATCTTTTCCATGAACTTCACTAAATGAGCTTTCATTTCTGGCTTCTTGTTGATGATTCTCCTCAAGCTGTTGAGGCGAGAGAGAACTTGCTCATGATTGTTTGGCAGGTGCTGCCTAGGTATGCGGAAGGGTAGTGGGGCTACCCAACTCCCTGTAGCATCCTGTAGGAATTCTTTATTCATGAGCTCTAGGAATTCCTTGTCCTCTATCGACAAGGCCACGTCGTTGTTGTCTTTGCTGGTCTGGAACACTGTCGCTCCTAAAACGGGTTTGGTTGTCGAAAGCGTGAAGTGTTCTTGGCATGGTTTCATGTGGGACGCTCTCCCATTACTGAGAATGGAAATCGCTGCGATGTACGCTTGGGTTGGGGCTTGCAGCCGATCGACACAGACCCTTCCTGCTATGATCCATCCAAGATCCGTCTTAATGGCAGCTGGGGTGCCTGATGGGCCTTTGACCGCTTCCTGACAAAAAAAAGCATCAGGGGCGTCTTGTCCCAACATAAATAGAATTTTGGCTTTGGGATCTAGGGGAGGGATATGATCCGCGATGTGCGACAGGTGAGGTATGAGTCTTGCCACCTCTGGTGTTGGAATTTAACTGCGGTCATCTGGTAGGGAGTCCCATTCTGTCACTGGCAGCAGTCGGAACCATGAACTTCCATCTAACGACTCTATGCACAGTCCATAGGCTTTCCTCCCCACCGTGCTGTGGGGCATAGTGCACGTCGATACTGTGTAAAATGTTTCTTCAGTTGGAACATCAAAGAGGTCGAAGAATGCTGACTTAGCTATTGTGTTAGTGCTTTGTGTATCTATTACTACATACTGTACATACATCTTTACGGCTTCTTCCGGGCGTCCGTCAGGGTAAACTTTAGCCAAACAGATGTGAGCGCATGAATGAGGTAGTGGCGAGTCACCACATATTGATGTGCAGTGGATCTTGAGCGTTCCTGCATGCTCTTTGGGACCATGTCGAGGCTCCTTCATCGTAGGAGGAGTAGAAGTTGCTTGTCGTGGCTGCTTAGAGTCTGGATGCAAGGCTCCCGGGTGCTTGTCACGCTTGCATAGTTGGCATTTCACCTTAGCTGTGCAATCTTTGGCTATGTGTTCCATAGATTCACAGCACTTGTAGCATATTTTGTACTCTTTGAGCAAATCTTTTCGATCGTCTAGGGATTTCTTTCCAAATTCTCTGCATTTGTTCGGAGAGTGTGAGGATTTATGTAGTGGACAAATCAGGACTGTGTCTGACTGCAAAGGTTTAGATTGCGTTCTTTTTGACAATTGCTCGTCTGCAGTTTTCTTTGGCCAGGTCGTGACCTCTGTCTTGTGCACGGAAATAAGGGTTTTCCCCTTTGCGGTTTGGAATGGACCCTTGGTTGCACCAGAATTCTGACTGGTCCTTTTGGCCACAGGAAACCGTTTTTCTCTGTTGCCGGGGTAATAAGGGCTATTGCACCGGTCTGCTTGGCAGGTGACAAACTCTGCGAGAACAGCAATGGGGGGTGTTGCCAGGGTTCTGTTTTTCGTAAGTTTTAGTTATATCGACCCATTTGTCACATAACTGTCTTGGTAGTTTTTGAACGATGAGTCTTTGCGTCTCGAACTGATCGAGATAGACAAGTCCCGGTAAGTTGGGATTCTTTTGTGCTATCTTTTGTGTGAGTAAGTCTGAGAATTCCTCCAACTGGTCAGGATCGCTGATATTGATGTTAGGGAATTCGTAGACGCAATCCAAGAACGAAGACTCTGTCAATGCGTGTGCGCCATATCGCTTATCGAGCCTTTTCCAGGCTTGCTGAAGGGCGGTATCTGGATCACCTAAGAGGGATAGGTAAATGTCCTTTACTACCTTTGCAGATCTTGGTCCCAGCCATGCCGTCATAAGCCCGATCTCTTCGGCTGGTCCCAACCCTTCGTTGTGGAGGGGATGCTTGAACATGTGCTTCCACAATAAGTAGTCCTTCCCCGGTTTATCGGAGAATTTCTGCACACCTTTGGATGCCAAATCTAGCCTTCCTCTCCAGGGTTTTTTAGGATACATTGGTGCTGCATAGATGGGGAATCATTTCTTTTTACTTTTCTGGAACCTGAACTGATGATGCTTTATATAGTTCCGATCCAGACAGCATAAACTCAATGAAAATGATTTTGAAACAAATATTTATTGTCCAGGAATTCTAAACAGAGACTTACTTTGCAGTAGATACATCTGGTCATTTGGATATCTGTTCATTCTCGTAGGTAAAAAGAAATGATTCCCCATCTCAGCTAGGCATAGTTACGGACACCAATCAATGCGTGCATGAAGCGTGATAGACAAAGGATTTTACCACCCTGGCACGTAGCCCGGACATCCTGTGATAAACTTCAAAGCCCCTCCCACTGACTAGATAAGATATAGGACTGACTAACAACTAGACTACATTTCCTAGGGGCCATCTCTTAAGGAGACAGCGTTAACCCTTTAAATGCTAAATGCTCTAACACAGTTCTTAAGCTAATATATGCTCTGGCCAGAGTTACACTGGTCCAGCACATGGAGGGTTGTGCTATTATTGTTATATTTCAAACTCTTATGTTTTTAATTATTGCACTACATCCACAGTCCATTTGAATAGAGGTGGTAGATAAATCTAGATAGGATAAGAGGGAGGGAGGGAGGGAGGGAGGGAGGGAGGAAAGAAAGAAAGAAAGAAAGAAAGAAAGAAAGAGAAAGAAAGAAAGAAAGAAAGAAAGAAAGGACAGTTCAATCTGACCATCAGAAAGACCTCTCAGTTCCATATAATACTATTCCTCTGCCCTTAGATAAATTAATTCATAAATTAAATTCATTTATATTCAAAGTAAATTGTTATTCTCTAAAAATGCTTCTACCAATATCAGGTTTCATTTCTGCTATCAATATCAAGTATCAGTCCTGCCCTATCACCCTAAAGTTCTTCTCTACAATTTTTTTGGTAAAGCACATATCCTGTTTTGGTGAAGCCTGACCCAAAAAAGGAGTTGAGTAATTCAGTCTTTTCTGTTTTCAGGTAATATTTTGATATCTTCAATGAGTAGATGGTGTATTGATTCATTGGTTTTCCTTTCATTTTGAATATCCTTTATCTGAAGAAGCTTTTTATATTGTTGCTTTTGGCATCCTACACCAACCTCAACTCATATTAAGCTTCCTGATATCACTTCTACAATTGTAGCCTACTTCTACCAGTTACTGACCTCTTTTTCATTTCCAGTGTATGTCCGTTTTTGTTTTCAGAACTTCACAGAGATTTTTGGGCAGCTACCCACATAACTTCCTCTATCTGGTTTTCTTCACTGAAACTATTTGATGTTTATTACTTAATTACCACCTGCCTTGAACTCCTATTCCCATAAGATTCTCTTGCCAAAAAATCCTACTATCATTACCCTGAATTTATTAGATGTTTTTGTACCACTAGATATGTATTTGGCTGAATTTAGTCCATATTTCAAGGAAATATAATATCTGGGTTGTAAATGTAGATTGAAGAGGCCATAGCAGTTACATATCAGAGTGCATTTGCCCTATGGATAAAAGGGCCAAGATCCAGTTCCTGCCCATAGCTGAGATAGGCCTCTATGAAATGTTTGTAGATTAATTTTGGATCTGTTTGTTTTCTGCTTATAACCACAATAGTGGCTGGATTGGTGATGCAGGAGTGGGAGAACGACATATTGAAAAAATGCATCAGCCATACAGTACATTATTCAATAACATCTCTATCCAGTGATTGGAAAAGTTTCATATATTCAATATCTGCTTGACTTTTTGATATGTGCTAGAATATTCACTCTCCCAGGACAAACTGAAGAACTTCTTGAATGAGAAGCGAGACGTTTTCAAAGAAAAAACCAAGAAAGTCCAGTTGTCTTTTGAAAAAAAGCACCTTTGGGATAACCATGACCTGGATGATTGAGAATCTCCATAGACATCCAAGGACAAAGTTGATCTGAAAGATGAAAGCAGATTTATGCAAATTCTGGCATGTTGGTTCTGGCAGAAAGTGGGGGGCGATGCCATAATCGATGAAGCTTCTTGGGTGAGGTGTGAAATGTCTTCTTCTTCCTCAAGGGAAAAAACAGTCCAGTTGCCTTTTGAAAAAGCACCTTTGAAACAACTGTCACCTGGATGTCTGAGAATCTCCACAGATGTTTCTATATATACTTTTACAGCACAATCATAACAAAAGTCATAATTCATACATTCCAGGGACAATCCTTTTTCTCTAAATTGAAAGCTATTAATATATTATCTTAATATGACAAAAGACACCAAGACTGTATAACATTTTGTTCTTTTGAAAAGAAGCACACACTATTCTATACTCTAGAATAAATGCCCTATTCAAAGGAGTTTCATAAACTCAGTGCTCCATTTTACTTTACACACAAGGTGGTGCTATTGCACCAAACAGTAAAAAGAGAGATTCATTTATTTCAGGATAATCTAGTCATTAGACAAAGGAATCTCAGAACAAAAGGCAGCAGCTCTCAGTTTAAATCTTGAGAAATTTCCGAAGAAAATATTCCAGCATGAATACCAAAAAATAACTCCTGTTGGATTCTGATAACAACTATAAAAGAAATTGTAGGAGCTGCTTTACGAAGAATCATATTCCCAGAGAGAGGCTGAGAAAATGGAAGTATCTCCTAACAGGCAAGTGGTCTTGTTCTTTATTTCTCTATGTAGCTCTGGTATGTTGTGTGAACCGTTCCACTATTCAGTGCCTGAGGAGAAGAAAGCTGGATCAATAGTAGCAAATGTGCTAAAAGATTTGAAGGTAGATGTGAAGGAGCTCTCTGCTCGCAGACCACAGTTGATTTCTAAGAGTTCCAGGCAGGATTTCCAGCTGGATCCTCACTCTGGGAATATAATATTAAGGGATAAAATTGACCGAGAAGCTTTGTGTGGTCTGACTGATCCTTGCACTCTATTCTCTGAAATTTTGCTGGAAAATCCTTTGCAAGTGTCCAAAATTGAAGTTCAAGTAGAAGATGTCAATGATAATTCCCCTACATTCTCTCAGAATCAATTCCTTTTTGAAATACCTGAACAGACTCCCATAAATGCACGTTTCCCTTTGGAGAAAGCACAAGATTTAGATAAAGGAAAAAATGCTATCCAGAACTATATACTTAGCACAAATGAATATTTTAAGCTGAATGTACAAAGTCAAAACGATGGCAGCAAATATGCAGAACTGCTTTTGGCAAAACCATTAGACCGCGAGGTGATCCCTCAGTTTATCCTCACTCTGGAAGCTGTGGATGGAGGGATCCCAAGGAGAACTGGTACAGCAGAGATAATTATTGATATTCTGGATAACAATGATAACGTGCCCCAATTTGAACAAGCAGTCTATAAAGTGCAGTTGAAGGAAAAAAGTCATCCAGGTTCATTGGTTGCTAAAGTTGAAGCCACTGACAAAGATATTGGATCCAATGCTCACATCATTTACACTTTTAGCCAAGCACCAGCAGAAGTGCTTCGATCATTCAGCTTAAACAACCATACTGGGGAAATTACGCTTGTAGGGAAAATTGATTATGAAGAAAACCATAATTATGAACTCAGCATCAAAGCCACAGATGGAGGGGGACTCTCCACTTACTGTAACGTTCTTGTTGACATTGAAGATGAGAATGACAATGCCCCAGAAATAATTGTATCATCCATCACTAATCCTTTACCAGAGAATTCTCCCCCGGAAACGCTGGTGGTACTTTTTGGCATCAGAGATCAAGACTCTGGAGACAATGGCAGAACTACTTGCAACACTGATAAAAACCTGCCTTTTATACTAAAACTGACTGAGAACAATTATTACCAGCTTGTGACTCAACAGCCGCTGGACAGAGAACAAATGTCACAATATAACATCACCATCACAGCCACTGACCAAGGTTCTCCCAGACTCACTTCAATGACAGTTATTAGCATTCAACTTTCAGACGTCAATGATAACCCTCCAATGTTTGAAAGATCTTTCTACGATATGCACTTAAGAGAAAACAACATTCCAGGACTGCTCATTGGATCAGTCCATGCTGTGGATGTGGACACAGAACAAAATGCCAAACTAACCTATTGGCTTTTGCCTGGGAAAATCAGGGATGTCCCTGTATCATCCTACATCTCCATCAACTCCGAAACTGGGAAGCTGTATGCCATCCGATCTGTGGATTATGAGGATATACAAGATTTCCAGGTGATGGTGAGGGCTGTAGACATGGGCTCGCCTCCACTGAGCTCAGAAACCATGGTCCGAGTTCTTATCAGAGATGAGAATGACAACGCCCCCTTCGTCCTCTGCCCCCTTCAGAACAGCACTTCTCCATCAAAGGAGCTGGTTCCCAGGGGAGCAGAGACAGGCTACCTGGTCACCAAAGTGGTGGCAACGGACAGGGATTCAGGGCAGAATTCTTGGCTTTCCTATCAATTGCTGAAGGCCACAGATCCAGGTCTCTTCGCTGTTGGGACTCAGAATGGGGAAGTGAAAACCATGAGGCCAGTGAACATCCGAGACAGTTTCAAACACACTCTTATTGTGGCAGTTAGGGATAATGGGCATCCGCCTCAGTCTGCCTCTGCGACCCTGAGAATTCTTCTAGTGGACGGCTTCTCTGATCCGTACATGAAAATTATGGATAATCCTAAGGGTGAAGTCCCGCAGGAGGGAGATCATACTCTAACCATGTATTTGATTATCTGCTTGGTTGCCATCTCATCCATTTTTCTGCTTTCTGTCATGGTGTTTATTGCCACCAAGTTTCAGAAGCGAAGGAAGTTCATAGGAAGTTCTCAATCTGCATCTAATTTCCCCGTGGGACCAAGTTCACAAGACAAGTGTGTGGATCCTAATACTGGGACACCTTCCCAGGCCTTCAGCTGTGAGGTATGCTTAGCTGATGGATCTCTGAGCAGTGAGTTCAAGTTCCTTAGGCCTTTCTTTCCTGTTTTTACTATGGAGCATCGAAAAACTCTGCTGAATCCACAGATTAGAAATGATTGCCGTGATCTTCCTAATCAATTGGAGGAAAGAGAGGATATATCCCAGGTGAGAATAATTATTAATGCAATTAATTTATAAACCTATTTGGTTTGAATGATTCAGAAATAATTAATTTTTAAAAATGGAAGAGTGTCTATTAAAGTACATTACCATGAATTTCCAGAGAACTAGTTCTTTTAGGGTAATGTACTGACAAATTTGTATTGGTTTTATATGTATTTTAATTTCTACATGGGTATTTATCCTGCACTATTGTATGTAATTTGGTAGGTGAGAAGTTATGAAATACATACTGCCTTAAAAGAAAACTGTACAATTTTCCAGGAAAGAAACAATTTGTGAGGTTTTTGAAATGTGGAAGCTACAGCTGGTGCAGCATGCGGTGGCATGGGCAATTCTTGGGGCCTGAAGGATGGCCCATGTAACACCACTGCTCCGCAAGCTCCATTGGCTGCCTGTCTGCTTCCAGGACCAATTCAAGGTGTTGGTAATCACCTTTAAAGTCCTTCATGGCATGGGTCCGGGATATCTGAGGGACCGTCTTATCGCACTGGGATTGGCCCATTCCACCCGTGCCAGCAGAGGAGGCATGCTGCGGGCCCCATCAGCCCGATTGTTCCAGCTAGTAGGGTCCAGGAGAAGGGTCTTTTCTGCTGTTTCATCTGTCTTGTGCAACATCTTGCCCCCTGGTGTGAGGTCAGCCCCGACCCTCCTATCCTTTTGTAAGGACCTAAAAATCTGGCTGTGCCAATTAGCTTGGGGACCCAATGGGGGAGCATCACAGTGGAGGAGGTTGATCGATTTTAACAACAGATTCCACCTCCCCCACATTCTGACTCTACCCTCACCATCTATAATTAGATCATAGATATATATATCTTCTCTGATGACCAGGTCGAGAAGCCGGATATCTTTATATCTTTTTATCTTCTCTGATTGTAAGCTACCAAGAGTTAGCAATAGAGAGCAGTAGCACGTAGACTTATATACCGCTTCACAGTGCTTTATAGCCATCTCTAAGCAGTTTACAGAGTCAGCATATTGTTCCCAACAATCTGGGTTATCATTTTACCGACCTCGGAAGGATGGAAGGCTGAGTCAACCTTGAGCCGGTGAGAATCGAACTGCTGAACTGCTGAACTGCTGGCAATCAGCAGAATTAGCTGCACTCCTGCATTCTAACCACTGTGCCACCTCGGCTCAGTTACCTTGTGGTAAGACAGCAGCCAATAAATTTTATTTATTTATTTATATGTATTTTTCTTTTTACAACGGTGTAATCCCTTAATTTGGGACAACGTTGGGGTGACTGAATGCAGCTGAGCATTTATTGGCCGATGCCCTTCCTGACACCTACTCAGAGTTTGCAGCAGATATTTTCTCTTTGTGCCCTGATAGAGAAACATCTGTCACTGCCTAGGATTGAACTATCAAGCTTCTGAATGGGAGGCAAGCATCTTCATTTCTAGGCCATCACGCCAGTCTAATGAATTTTATAAATAAAAAATAAAATTTTGCAGGGGGTTGAATGGGTGTTTGAGGGAAGGAATGTGGACTGAGTGAAAAATTATTTAAATGAAATTTGAGCACATTGATTAGAAACAGAAGGGTTTATAATGCAGCTCATGATCAAGGCTTAACTCTGATTGGTGGAGAGTGATACAAGTGAGTTAACGCTTAAACATGTCAGGATTTGGGGAAGTGTGTGGTAAAGACACCCAGAAAGGAATGTAACAAACAATTGCTTTTCTGAAAGAGTAAGGTAGAAAGGTGATCTTGGGCCACTCTCTCTCTCTCTCTCTGATATCTAGCAAGGAGGCAATGATACTCTCTCTCTCTCTCTCTCTCTCTCTCTCTCTCTCTCTCTCTCTCTCTCTCTCTCTCTCTCTCTCTCTCTTGCACATGCATCCTCCCACACAAAACTTGGGAAAGCATAGTAGCAAATGAAATAACAGAACAGATTAGAAATAACAGAATAGAGTAGAATTCTTTATTGGCCAAGTGTGATTGGAATTTGTCTCCAGTACATAAGGAATTTGTCTCCAGTACCTACACTGTCAAGAGTACATACAAACAACAAAGACATAATGCAGATAATAAATCATAAGATACAATCATAAATCATAGGATAAGAACAATTAATAAATCATAATATACCAATAGGAGAAAGAACTGGATTACACCCTTTATCAATATTTTTTGTGCAGATTGTCACTCTTTCTTTTTCTATATAATTAAATAGTTCATAAGATAATCTGCTAGTGGATAGATAAAAATGGATTTAATGTAAGTATTCTCTAAACAATGGAAATAGAATTTTTGTCTAGTTCACCACATGGTGGCGATATTAACAAAGAAATCTAGTTCTGCTTCCTCACTATCGGGGCAGACAGTAATACAAAATTGAACAAAAGGAATCTTGACTCTTTTTGCGATGAGACATATGCAGATTATAAAATGGCAAAGACTGAACAATTAAAAATAATTTGCACAGCTAAATTATAAAGAAAGGAAAGAAAGACTGACTGTTGGGCAGAATTTGAGCCTACAAGGGAGAGACTGGAATCATGGAGAATTGCTTTTGGAAAAGACAAGGTCTGTATGTCCTTCTCTCTTTCTCATTCCTTAGAGTAATGTGTGCTTCAATTCGCTTTTCTGTCCCTGAAGAAAAGAAAAGGGGGTTTCTGGTGGCTAATGTGCTCAAGGAGTTGAAACTGAAAGCAGGGGAGCTCTCAACCCGCAAAGCACATTTAGTGGCTGAGAGCACTCAGGAATACTTCCACCTTGATATTCAGACTGGGAATCTGTTGATTAAGGATAATATAGACAGAGAAGCTTTATGTGGCCAGAATGATCCTTGTGTACTTCTGTCTCAGCTTGTTTTGGAAAATCCCTTTGATATCTTTAATTTTGAAATCAAGATAGAAGATGTGAATGACAATGCCCCCAAATTTTGGAAAAATGAAGTGGTGCTGGACATTCCTGAAAATATTCCTATAAGTATGATATTTCAGTTGGAATTAGCCCAGGATGATGACTTAGGAGATAATAGCATCCAAAATTATATTCTCAGTCCCAATGAGCATTTTCAGCTTGAAGTACATAAGAATGAAGATGAAAATAATAATATATATCTTGTTTTGAAGAAAACATTAGATAGGGAGGAGATGCCACACCTTGGATTGACTCTAATGGCTATTGATGGAGGAGTTCCAAAGAAAACAGGCACAGTTCAAATTAATATTAATGTTCTGGATAATAATGATAACTTTCCTCTGTTTAATAAGTCTGAATACAAGGCAAGAATAAAGGAGAATCTCCCTAAGGGCACTCTTGTGATTAAGGTGGAAGCCACAGATCTGGATTTGGGTTCAAATGCACAGATACTCTACTCATTCCATCAAGTGCCAGAAAGAATAAACAATTTGTTCAATTTAAATGAAATTACTGGTGAAATCACTATTTGGGGTCAGATTGACTATGAAAAAGAAAAAAGCTATAACATGAAAATCAGAGCAACAGATGGAGGGGGTTTTACAGGTCAGTGCAAGATACTAATAGAGGTTGAAGATGTGAATGACAACCATCCAGAAGTGTCCATTATATCTCTGACCAGCTTCTTAAAAGAGGACTCTCCCCCAGACACAATGGTGGCCGTCTTCAGTGTTAGAGACCAAGACTCTGGAGACAACAGCAAAACGGTCTGCTCCGTGGAGATGAATCTCCCTTTTGTGCTCAAAGGCACCACAAACAACTTTTATCAGCTTGTGCTCCAAAGTCCCCTAGATAGAGAGACGGTCACTGAGTACAACATCACCATCACAGCCATTGACTGCGGCTCTACTAGGCTCACTTCAACAAGACTGATTAATGTTCAGATCTCCGATGTCAATGATAACCCTCCTCTTTTTGAAAAGCTTTCATATGACATGCAGATCCGGGAGAATCATATTCCAGGCTTGCTCATCGGCTCAGTCCACGCTGTGGATCTGGACACAAAGCTGAATGCTAAAGTGACTTACTCAGTTCTGCCTGGGAAGGGTGATGGCCTTTTGCCCACTTTCATTTCAATCAACTCTGAAACTGGAAACCTGTATGCCCTCCGCTCCCTGGACTATGAGCAGATAAGAGGCTTCAGAGTTACTGTGAGGGCGTCTGATGGTGGTTCTCCTTCTCTGAGCTCAGAAGTGATTGTCCGCATCCACATCATTGATGAAAACGACAACGCTCCCTTCTTCCTGTATCCCCTCCAGAATAACACATCCCCATGCAATGAGCTGGTTCCCAAGTCAGCCGAGGCCGGTTATCTGGTCACCAAGGTGGTTGCAGTGGATGCAGATTCTGGCAAAAACTCTTGGCTTTCCTATGAATTGCTGAAGGCCACGGACCCAGCCCTTTTCAGCATAGGAGCGCAGAATGGGGAAGTGAAAATCAGGAGAGCCCTGAATGAGCGAGACACAAACAAGCAGAGGCTGGTGATACTGGTCAGAGACAATGGTCTTCCTCCACAGACCAGCACGGCGTTGCTTAATGTCCTTCTTGTGGATGGCTTTTCGGATCCCTTCCTGAGGAGGGTGGATGTCAGTGTGCAAGAACCGGAAGAAGATAAAACCTTGACCAAGTATTTGGTGATCTGCTTGGCTGCTGTCTCCTTTGTGTTCCTGGTCTGTATTGTTGTGTTTGTTGTGGTCAAAATCCTCAAGAAGGACCCCCAAAGCCATTTTACTGCAGCTGTTCCTCACTTCCCACCTGCCAGTGCTTATGCCCAAGAGAACTCTGCTGATTCACAGAATGGGTCGCTTCCCAGGACTTACCGTTATGATGTTTGTTTGACTGGTGGATCCTTAAGTAGCGAGTTCCGATTTCTCAGGCCCCTCTTTCCTGTCCTGTCCTGTCCTGTGGGAGATGTTAATGTCCCAGGCAACCACTGGACTTCTTCTGGCCCCGAAGATTTATCTAAGCAGGTTGCAGCTAATGGGAGAACGAAAGAGGTGAGAAAAACATGCAATTAATTCAGCCTCTTTCTATTTATTCTCCCTCTGTTCATTTTGCTCTATCAGTTATTCTTGAACTCCATGCTGGTTATTTATTTAAAAAACCGGCAATTTTACTTTAATGTTAGTTGAGAGCATAGATCACAATTCTTTTACAGGTAGTCAGTCAGTCCTTGGTGAACAGCTACTCCTTTGGCAAACATTTGGTATTATAATGCGCAGGGTGGTAAGTTACGACCGGTCCTAGACCTTCCAGCTGTCCTGGAATCTCCCTGATCACTTGATTCTGATCTGGGCACTTGGCAACCAGCTCACACTTAGGATGGTTCTGTATCCCATGGTCATGTAATTTGCAACCTTCGATGCAGGTTTCCGATAAGCAGTTTCAATGGGGAAGCTGGCAGGGAGGGTTACAAATTGCTTGGGTAAGTCTTACCCGGCTGCATACATTCCCCCAGCCTCTCTGCTGTCACGCTGCGCCTTGCCAATCACCCATACACCCTTGCACACTCTCCCCAGGTTCACTGTGCTCCTGCTGTGTGTCCTGGCCACCCTCCCCTACCCAGCAACATCCACTCCCAGCCCTCCTGTGCTCACACTGGGCCTTCCCTGCCAATTGCACAGCCTCTTTGAACTGCAATCGTACTAGGTTTCCCCGGCCAGAGGCGCACGCTCCCTCACATAGCAGTAGGTACCCCAAGCCCTGGCATGGCTTTCTGTGCATCCCCTCACTGTCTCTCCCACCCAGCAGTCGCCGCTTACCTGCCTGCTGGCCTGCTTGTGAGCAGCCTAGACGTCTGTCAGCCTCCCCACTGATTTTGGTTGTTGGAAGCTGGCAGGAAGTTGCAGGAGGTGACCTGTGATTTTCACTTGCCATTGCTAAGCGATATAATCACGTGATTTATAAATGTATTGCTTAGTGGCAGAAATTCCAGTCCCAACTGCCATCATATCTTGAGATTCCCTGTGCATTGATTTACACGTTATGCACTTGCCTGACGTAATTATACCTAAGATAATTTCTGATTCATTGTATTTCAGGAAACAAGTCACTGTCCTGGTATTCTCTGTAAAGCAGGCCATCACTTAATTCATAACAGTTGTTTGGGAATAGCAAATTATATGAATCTTAAAGATTCGCACTAAGCCTGACTGGCAGCCAGGCACAGCATTTCAGCTTCTTTTTTTATATAATATTTTATTAATTTTACAATTTTACAATTAAGTATTTAAAAAGCAATGTGGTGACTGGGTTAATCAATAATTCCATAACAAAATCTTTAGTGAAAATCTCAGGTTACAACAACAAATATTTCTTCTCTTTTTCCGTTAACATTTACTATCTCATATTCAGACTAGTACATTTCTAATTATATCAACTCAATAAAAACATCATTATTACATTTATCAATAAGTTTTTATCTTATCCATGTCTTAATTACATTCAATCTTCATAAACAATCCATATCCTGTTATTAATTTTTATATATGTTTTTAATTTCTCATCAATATTCCAATTTAACCTTTAATATCCACAATTTTCGAACCTTGGGTAACCAAAATTTCCCTTATCTCATTTCATAACAAACTATAATGTCCAAAATACACCTTTTATCTATTTAAATATAACCTTGATCTATTTCCTGAAAGTTATCTATTTCCCACCATATTAAATCTTCTACTTAATAATACAATATCCCCTTTAATAAATCAAAACCATTATATAAGTTGCCTGGGTTAATCGGTAAGTAAAACATGTTCATGACAATTAATTTTCTTTCCCTTTTAGATCTATTTTTTTTAATATTAAACAAATCAAACCCTTATTATCAACTAGTTTCCAGCTATTTTAAGTTTAATAACCAAAATTCCCCTTATCTCAACATCTCCCTTTAACCCTCTAATTTAATCCAACTTCCACACTGCCAGCCTGGATTTGGGGAAAATAGCATGCAGTGTACATGGTTAGTATCAAGATTGAGAAGGACCATTGCAGTTCAGTGTCAAAGAGTATTCATTTGTCTTTTAAAATAAAAAAGGGCCCAGATTCAATTCCTGGCCATGATTGAAGATAAATTTTGGATTTGTTTAATATTTACTCACACAAACACAGTAGTAGCTTCATTTGGAAGTAGGAATGCCAAGTTGCATTAGCCATACTTTTTTCAGAAATTATCTAGTGATTGGGAAGGTTCCATTTATTCGGTACCTGCTTGATAGCATAGCCCTAAGTTTATCTGAAAGATCAAGGCAGATTTGCCTATGTAAAAACTATAACAGCATATCACACTGAATAAAATCTTTATAGTTCCTGGATATCAGAAGCATCAGTAGAAACTGGAACCACCCAATAACATTGCCTAAAATTGAAGGATCATATTAATATTGATTGGTTGCACAATCAGTTTAGATTGAGTCTGGCATTTATATCCACCGATCATGTCTTCCGAAGGATCTGGGATAGGTAAATATTGATGTTTAATGATGTTAAAGGTATCATTGCAGGATGTAAAGCTGCCTTTTGCAATTGACTGGTGGTGATTTTTTTTCAGTGCCCATGGTTTTCAAGTGATGCTCCAACTGTTTTGGGATTGCAACCAAGGTGCCTATTACAATTGGTACTACCTTTGCTTTCTTTTGCCACAGTTGTTCTATTTGTCATGGTTCCAATAGATGCGACCAGATAAATCAGAACTCCAAGGCTAGAGGCTTCCTCAAAGAACATGTTTATTGGTTACAAAGTATCAGCATAATCAAAAGTTAAACTAAGTCTGAAATTCCCTCCAAAGAATTAGACTATTACAAAGTTAAACTTCCCACCCCAACACTAGGCAATTAGCTACATTTCCCAATATAATAGTTTGGCGAGCTTTCTAACAGAAAACTCAAACCCCCAATCCGACCGTTTGAAATGACCTTGGTTCCCACGGGACAGAGAATTGTTTAGACTATCAAAAAAAAAACCCTCCACTTCCCTTCTCCCATGCTTATGGCAACCTAGAACAAGCAAGATGGCTTCAGCCAGGTTTGTTGTAGAGTTGAAAGTCAAACCCCCTAAAGCACGGGTGTTAAACTTGCCGTGTCACATGATGTGTCGCGACTTATCGCGAGTTTTTTTGCATTGCCGGAGCTGGGGTGGGTGCAGCCTCCACATGATATAACCGGCCCATGGGCCGCCAGTTTGACACCCCTGCCCTAAGGAGAAAGCAAATCCTGCAAAGAAAAGAAAAGCAGAAATTAGGAATCTGAGAATGTTTATTATAAAATCGCCATATTAGTCAGTCTGCCTTAACGTTCGGACTTTTCACCCACGTAGCTTCTGATAATGGATAACCTTTCCACTGCATTAAGTACTGTAATTTCCCTTTAAACAAACAAGAATCAAGAATGCGTTTGATTTCATAATGGGCTTCCCCTTCAACTATAATGGGACCCGGTGCCTTCTTAGGGATTGGTTGTAATGAGGATTTCCTGGCAGGCTTTAGCAATGGAAAACAGGGTGAATCTTCCCTAATAACCAAGGGAGTTTCAACTCAACTATAACAGGATTTTTAATTTTAGTTATGCGAAAGGGACCAAGGAATTTAGGTCCTAATTTCTTGCTAAGTAATTTAAGTCTTACTTAATTAGTCTGTTGGTTGTTAATGTAAAATCTGAAGTATTGTTCCACCATTGCGTTCACGTGTTCAGCCGATCCATTAGTGCTCGGATGAAAAGCCGATGAGAGCCCTTGAGTGGACCGAATTAGCTTGACAAAGTCTCTCCAGAACTTCGCAGTAAATTGGACCCCCCTATCTGATATAAACCTTTTTGACGCTCCATGGAGGCAATAGATATGTTTCAGGAACAGCTTGGTTAATTTTTGAATGGAGGGGAGCCCTGAGCAGGCAGTGAAATGGGCTTGCTTTCAAAAGAGATCAGTGACAGTCCAGATTACTGTATTTCCCTTACTTTCTGGTAATTCAACAATAACATCCATCACTATCTCCTCCCAGGGTTGGGATGGGCCTGCTACCGGTTGCAATAACCCTGGGGGCTTGCCAGGGCATTTCTTCATGGCTGCACAAGTGGCACAGCTCTTTACGTAGCTTTCAATGTCTTTTTTCATCCCTGGCCACCAAACCTGCCACCAGACTAAGTGCAATGTCTCTAAAAATCCAAAGGGGCCAGCCTGCTTGACATCGTGACTACGTTGAAGGGCTTGAATTCTGAGGGAAACTGGCAGGTATAGTTTGGACCCCTTCCAGGCTAAACTATCCGGATAGGTCAACAGAGATTTATCCTCCTGGAACCAGGTATCAGTCTTTAATTCTTCCCTGAGCTTTTGGGTCATGCAGCTTTCTATCTCAGTAGATTTGCGTTTGCGTCTGACCCCTTATGATCACTTGAGAAACTGATTGCAGTAGCAAAGTGATAGTCTTTTGTATTGGGGCATTCTCGACAAGGCATCAGCCAAAATATTCTTCCCTCCAGGGAAGTACATCAAAGTAAAGTTAAAATGGTTAAAATATTGTGCCCATCAGACTTGTTTAAGGGACAGTTTTTGAGGGGTTTTCAGCATTTCTAGATTTTTATGATCAATCCATACTTCAGAAGGCACTTTGCTCCCCTCAAGGAAGTGGCCCCAAGTTAGCAGCGCCCACCTCACTGCAAAAGCCTCTTTCTCCCAAACATCCCATCGCCTCTCAGTGTCTTGTCAGTTTCCTAGAAGGGTAGGCACAGGGTTGTAGGTCCCCCTTTTGGTTTCTTTGTAGGAAACAGTCTCTTTAAGTGCTCAAATGCTTCTTGGCATTCCATAGACCAATGTAACGGTTGACAAGGTCGGGGCTTTTTCCCTCCTTTCCCAGTTTTCAGTAGCTTAGTGATTGGCAGAGCTATCTTAGCGAACAAGGGAATGAATTGCTGGTAAACATTCGTGAATCCTAGAAAGTTTTGAAGCTGCTTATGGGTCAGTGGGGCTGCCATTCCAGCACCGCCTTAACTTTGGCAGGGTCCATCTCTACCTCCTCACTGGAGAGGCAGGGCTGATGGAATTCACATTTAGAGAGCTTAGCATAAAGTTTACCTCTCAGCAGCTTCTTGAGTACTTCACGCACTAATTTGATATGCTCTTCCATGGTCTCGGTATAAATAAGGATATTGTCAAATATCCTTGAACAAATACCCCTTGAACAAATGATCATGCAGTACTTGATTGATAAATTGCATAAATATGGCAGGGTCTCCTTGGAGACCGAAAGGCATAACCTTGAACTGGAAACTCCTCAGGGGCTGTTGAAAGTTGTTTCCCATTCATTCCCCTCCTTAATCCACACCCGGTAATAAGCTTGTCTTGAGTCAAATTTAGTGAAAATTTTCCCCTTGGCTAGGTGGGCCAGCATGTCTTTCATTAAATGAAGGGGGTACATATTTTCAACACTGGCAGCATTTAATCTTTTAAATGTATGCACACCCTCATTGATCCATCTTTCTTTTCCTTAAAAAGCACTGGGGCAGCCACGAGTGATTTGACTGGCTGGATGAACCCCCTGGCTAAGTTCTTGTCAATGTTTCATCTCTCTGGGTGTCATAGAGTACATTTTGGGCTTCGGAAGCTTGGCTCCAGGCAGGATTTCAATGGCACAGTCAGTCACCCGGTGTGGGGGGAGCACATCACATTCCTTTTCACTAAATACCTCCACCAAGTCTCGATATTCACTCGGTATCAGTTGAATTCCTGGTACATGCTCTACAATGGCTTTTAGAGCCTCAAGAATTCCTTGGGTCTCAATTGCGGCAGGCCCCTGTACTTCGCTGGTCGATGTGGGTGGAAGGGGTCCCATTGCTAATCTTAGAGTCCTGACTCCATCCTCCCACCAAATCATGGGACGCCACTTATCGAGCCAGGCCAACCCCAGGATTACAGCCTCAGTCATCTTAGGAACCACCACAAAACGGATAATTTCCCAGTGTCTCCCTATGGTCAGGTGCATGGCAGGGGCTCTTCCGATAAGAGGCCCACCCACCTGTTCAAATTTCATGGCCAGGGGCATTAGCTTGGCATGGATCTCTAACTTTAGTACTATATGGAGATTGATTAAGCATCTGGTACACCCTGAGTCAATTAGGACGTTTAAATCTGCTTGGACACCCATCTTGGGTACTATGATTTTGGCGGAGATTGTGAAAGGTGGGATGGGTCAACTTACCATCGGGTCATCTTCACCCTCCTCATCGCTGTCATAAGGAGCTGGCATTGGCAGGTGCCTGGGTGTAGCTTCTTTTTCTCCCTGAGGAGGGGAGGTGACCCGAATGGCTTGCTCTTGATGGGCCTAATTTGACTTCTCTCGTCCAGGTCGTGGGTTCGGTTTTGGCTTAGTAGTGGTGGCAGATGAACCTTTGGCCTGGGGAACAGGAACCGGATAATCAACAGCCCAGTGGCCTGACTGCCCACACAGAAACATTTGATAGGTGGTCCAGTGGATGCTCAGAGAAAACTGGCAGCTGCAGTAGTTTGGGGACATCTGCCAAACAGGCGCTTTTCTTGGCTCCACTTTGGCTTTGACTCAGTGATAGCGGGTCTCCAGTAGTGGCCCAGTTCGATGTCTAGGGTCACAGCCATGCGATACCACTTGCGGAGCTGATCAGGGACTTCCCAGTAGGTGCACACTTGGAATAGAACTCGGTCTAGCCCCTCTTTGAAATGGTGAATCAGCAATCATTTCGGCCACTGTCTGATCCTGCCAGCAACTTTTCAAAATTTCCAGATATAGTCTTTGGCTGATCGTCCTCTCTGCTTCAGTCTATGGATGTCCTTCTCAGCTTGCAGGGCCTGGGATTCAACTTCGAATCTGGCTCTTCATTCTCCCATAAACAGATTGATGTCCCACAGTTCTGGTGCTTACTCATCATGTAGGCTGGTTACCCAATCAGCTGCTGCTTCCCCTTCTAGGTTTGCATCTACCATCCTGGCATCATCCAGGTTAACAGGGGCGTAGTGATTTAGGTGAGCCCATACCTGGTTCAAGAAGAAGGACAACTTCTCAGGATCTCCATCAAATGTGGGTTTGATAGGAGGCAGGTCTACCGGCTATTGCCCCAGTATTCTGGGCAGTAAGCTAGCCACTGATACTGGGGTCATGGAAGTGCCACCCAGTGGAACCCCCTCAGCTGGGCTCCTGGGCTTGCAGGGCACCAGTCTTGCTTGGGACTTCGCCTGGGTGCCAGGCTTGATGCTGAAGCTGGCCAAGGTCGAAGGGAAGCTGCCCTAGCCATCGCGACTCAGCTTGGGCTCCGACAAGGAGGCAGGAGTGTCAGCGAGCGTCTAGTGGAGATCACAGAGTGAGCAATCGGCTCCATCTCCCCAACCTCGAGCCGGTCAAACTTCTCTTTTCTCTCTCAGTCTCTCGACTGAGTGGCTGTGGATGGCTGTCAGGTATCTCCAACTCTCTGCAATCATCCCATCCAGCTGGCCTTTTCACCTTCCTCGGTGCAGGTGATCGAAGGCTGTAGGATGAAATCAGAGGGAATTCTGCCTTGGCAGCCTTGGGGTGCTCTGTCACTGGGGAGCCGCCTTGTAGCGGCCAAGCTCCTCGAGGGTCAGGATCCCTTCTTGCTGTCCCAATTTATTAGGTGGAATCATGTGGGTTTTCGGTCTAGCTCCTACCACAGAAGCCTTGCTCTCTGCTTGAACAGTAGCCTGTGCTCCGGCAGCCAGAGCCGCGTTGAGGCCAGCGGCCAATTCTCCCTCCTTCTCCATCACAGCTTCTCCCCTGAGTGTTTGTCTTCCTCCCAAAAGTAGTGGGTAGGCGACTGGGGCTCAGGACCCCAAGGCAAAAGGTTTTAGGAGAATTTGTTTAATGTCATGGTTCTGATAGATGCGACCAAATAAATCAAAACTCCGAGGCTAGAGGCTTCCACAAAGAACATGTTTATTGGTTACAAAGTATCAGCATGATCAAAAGTGAAACCAAGTCTGAAATTTCCTCCAAAGAGTTAGACTATTACAAAGTTAAACTTCCCACCCGAATACTAGGCAATTAGCTACGTTTCCCAATATAATAGTTTGGTGGGCTTTCTAACAGAAAACCCAACTCCCAATCCGACCATTTGAAATGACCTTGGTTCGCACGGGACAGAGAATTGTTTAGACTATCAAAAAAATCTCCATTTCCCTCCTTCCATGCTTATGGCAACCTGGAACGAGCAAGGTGGCTTCAGCCAGGTTCGTTGTAGAGTTGACACTTTCTATTTGCAGGTCTTTGTATTTTGTTATCTTCTCCAGTTCTTCTATTCTGCTGTCTTCAGGTACTGCCGCATCCACTATCCAGTTTTTTTTTGTTTTTTGTCTTTCTTAATAACAATGATTAAGTCTCAGATGTTATATGGCAGGTACTTGCCTGTTTGAATTCTAAAGTCTCAGAGCACTTTAGCTTCTTCATTTTCTAATACTTTCTCCATTTTACTTTCTCCAGGTCTTGTTCTTATATACTTTGTCTGCTTCTTTTTAATGTACAGGACAGGTAACTCTTTGCCTTGCCGTGTCTCTTTCCTAGTGTTCATTTGGTCTTTTTTGTAGCAAGTTTGTTTTCTCTACAACTCAGTGCATCTTTTTCATTGTTATTCAGATATTCTTCCAATGCCCCTTTTCCTTCTTCAGCCATCTAGTGTACTTGCAGCATTCCACACCCACCTATTTTCTTGGTACGTAGAGACTGTCAATGTCACTCTGAGGGTGCAGGGCATAATTCATTGTCATTATTTTTCTGGTCTTCCTAGCCAGGGCTTTTAGTTCTGCTTGAGTCCAATCCACTATTCCAAGCATGTGTATTAAATGATTGGCATTGCCCAGGTGTTAATTGCCTTGAAGGTATTTCCTCCACTGAATTTAGGCTTTAAAATCTTCACTCTCTTGATGTATTCTCTTCTGATTTTCTTCTTAATTTCATTGTGCTTGAGAAATGCTCAGCTTGAAGAATGCCCAGTATTTGTAGTGATCATCGTCCTCCAGACTCTTGATGTTGTTTCTATAGGGCATCTTGATTCCCTCAGTTTTCACCATTTTTCCCCTGTTGGTGGTGAGGGTGGAACATTAGTTGAGCCCAAATTCCATTCCAATGTCTTGATCTTACATATGGACAGAATTGAATAATGATTCTATCTCAGATAGTGCTTTTCCATTCAGCTTCATATCATGCATGTAAAGGAGATGGGATAGTCTGGCAAATATTTTGGATGCTTGATAACTATGGCCTAAATTTTCCAGTATAGTTGACAGGAGAATCAGTGCAATAACAAACTTGAAAGATTCCTTTCTTGATATTATCACAGTTGGTTGCACAATCAGCTAGACAATTAGACTGGATTTGGCAGTTTTATTCACTGTTGTGTCCCTCCCAAGGAGCTGGGATAAGTAGAAGTTGTTTGATGGTCATTGCACAATGTAAGCTGTTCCAAGGAAAATTGCCCTTTGCAATTGTTATTATTTTGGTTTGCCACACAGCTTATTATTATAAAAAGAAACCTACACTCCATGCAGCTGATTAAGTCAGCTCAAAGTCATGAAAGGGTATACAACATTACATCTGTTCATCCTTAAGGTGGTAGCCCTAAAAACTTTGCAAGATAGATTATTAAACCTATACCTCTGGAAATTTGAATGTGACACAGGTTGTTGTGTGTCTACACCTCAGCGTCAAAGGTACATTGAAAATTTCTGAATTTTTAGATATGAAATATAAGAATAGAGTCTCCATACCTTTTCCAAGTTGGTCTAATATGATAGTCAATTGGTCATT
Organism: Azemiops feae; assembly: GCA_023970755.1. NCBI lineage: Eukaryota > Metazoa > Chordata > Lepidosauria > Squamata > Viperidae > Azemiops > Azemiops feae. The sequence continues at coordinate 4,592,625 of JALGBA010000235.1, read as the reverse complement.
CCTGTTCTTCTCTTCTGTTTATGTGATACTTGACACAAAAATATGGAAAAAAAGATCCAAAACAAAAGATTAGACAAACAAGAGAGGTAAAAACCTCTACAAAGTAATACAAAAAAAGAAACAACCAAATGCAGTGGCAGCTTATGCAAATGGAGACTTTCTAATTTAGATTCCTGGCTGCTTAATTTTCTTCTGAAAGGAATTATGAAATGTATAGATACGAGTGGAAGTGAAAATCATGACTGTTTCCAAGTATGACTACATGGTCATTATAAACTCATGTCCTATGAAAAGGTGCTAGTAAAAATATAACACAAAAATGAAATTCCTCTGGATACTTAATTGTATACACATTCTTATACATACATTCACATCACAATCATACCAAAAGTTATAGCTCTTACATTTCAGGAGGAATCCTTTTTCTTTAGACTGAAAGCTGTTAATATATTGTCTTGCTATGACGGATGACACCAAGAACGTATATACAGGAGGAACATTTTGTTCTTTTGAAAAGAAGCACACACTATTCTATACTCTAGAATAAATGCTCTTTTCAAAGGAGTTTCATAAACTCAGTGCTCCATTTTACTTTACACACAAGGTGGTGCTATTGCACCAAACAGTAAAAAGAGAGATTCATTTATTTCAGGATGATCTAGTCATTAGACAAAGGAATCTCAGAACAAAAGGCAACAGCTCTCAGGTTAAATCTTGAGAAATTTCCGAAGAAAATATTCCAGCATGAATACCAAAAAATAACTCCTGTTGGATTCTGATAACAACTATAAAAGAAATTGTAGGAGCTGCTTTACAAAGAATCATATTCCCAGAGAGAGGCTGAGAAAATGGAAGTATCTCCTCCTAACAGGCAAGTGGTCTTGTTCTTTATTTCTCTATGTAGCTCTGGTATGTTGTGTGAACCGTTCCACTATTCAGTGCCTGAGGAGAAGAAAGCTGGATCAATAGTCGCAAATGTGCTAAAAGATTTGAAGGTAGATGTGAAGGAGCTCTCTGCTCGCAGAGCACAGCTGATTTCTAAGAGTTCCAGGCAGGATTTCCAGCTGGATCCTCACTCTGGGAATATAATATTAAGGGATAAAATTGACCGAGAAGCTTTGTGTGGTCTGACTGATCCTTGCACTCTATTCTCTGAAATTTTGCTGGAAAATCCTTTGCAAGTGTCCAAAATTGAAGTTCAAGTAGAAGATGTCAATGATAATTCCCCTACATTCTCTCAGAATCAATTCCTTTTTGAAATACCTGAACAGACTCCCATAAATGCACGTTTCCCTTTGGAGACAGCCCATGATTTAGACAAAGGGGAAAATGCTATCCAGAACTACATAATAAGCACAAGCGAATATTTTAAGCTGGACGTGCAAAGTCAAAACGATGGCAGCAAATATGCAGAACTGCTTTTGGCAAAACAATTAGACCGCGAGGTGATCCCTCAGTTTATCCTCACTCTGGAAGCTCTGGATGGAGGGATCCCAAGGAGAACTGGCACAGCACAGATAATTATTGATATTCTGGATAACAATGATAACGTGCCCCAATTTGAACAAGCAGTCTATAAAGTGCAGTTGAAGGAAAAAAGTCATCCAGGCTCATTGGTTGCTAAAGTTGAAGCCACTGACAAAGATATTGGATCCAATGCTCGCATCATTTACACTTTTAGCCAAGCACCAGCAGATGTGCTTCGATCATTCAGCTTAAACAACCATACTGGGGAAATTACGCTTGTAGGGAAAATTGATTATGAAATAAACAGTAAATATCAACTCAACATCAAAGCCACAGATGGAGGGGGACTCTCCACTTACTGTAAAGTTCTTGTTGACATTGAAGATGAGAATGACAATGCCCCAGAAATAGTTGTATCATCCATCACTAATCCTTTACCAGAGAATTCTCCCCCGGAAACGCTGGTGGTACTTTTTGGCATCAGAGATCAAGATTCTGGAGACAATGGCAGAACTATCTGCAACACTGATAAAAACCTGCCTTTTATACTAAAACTGACTGAGAACAATTATTACCAGCTTGTGACTCAACAGCCACTGGACAGAGAACAAATGTCACAATATAACATCACCATCACAGCCACTGACCAAGGTTCTCCCAGACTCACTTCAAAGACAGTTATTAGCATTCAACTTTCAGACGTCAATGATAACCCTCCAATGTTTGAAAGATCTTTTTATGATTTGCACTTGAGAGAAAACAACATTCCAGGACTGCTCATTGGATCAGTCTACGCTGTGGATGTGGACACAGAACAAAATGCCAAACTGACTTATTGGCTTTTGCCTGGGAAAATCAGGGATGTCCCTGTATCTTCTTACATCTCCATCAACTCTGAAACTGGGAAGCTGTATGCCATCCGATCTGTGGATTATGAGGATATACAAGATTTCCAGGTGATGGTGAGGGCTGTAGACATGGGCTCGCCTCCACTGAGCTCAGAAACCATGGTCCGAGTTCTTATCAGAGATGAGAATGACAACGCCCCCTTCGTCCTCTGCCCCCTTCAGAACAGCACTTCTCCATCAAAGGAGCTGGTTCCCAGGGGAGCAGAGACAGGCTACCTGGTCACCAAAGTGGTGGCAGCGGACAGGGATTCAGGGCAGAATTCTTGGCTTTCCTATCAATTGCTGAAGGCCACAGATCCGAGTCTCTTCGCTGTTGGGACTCAGAATGGGGAAGTGAAAACCATGAGGCCAGTGAACATCCGAGACAGTTTCAAACACACTCTTATTGTGGCAGTTAGGGATAATGGGCATCCGCCTCAGTCTGCCTCTGCGACCCTGAGAATTCTTCTAGTGGACGGCTTCTCTGATCCGTACATGAAAATTATGGATAATCCTAAGGGTGAAGTCCCGCAGGAGGGAGATCATACTCTAACCATGTATTTGATTATCTGCTTGGTTGCCATCTCATCCATTTTTCTGCTTTCTGTCATGGTGTTTATTGCCACCAAGTTTCAGAAGCGAAGGAAGTTCATAGGAAGTTCTCAATCTGCATCTAATTTCCCCGTGGGACCAAGTTCACAAGACAAGTGTGTGGATCCTAATACTGGGACACCTTCCCAGGCCTTCAGCTGTGAGGTATGCTTAGCTGATGGATCTCTGAGCAGTGAGTTCAAGTTCCTTAGGCCTTTCTTTCCTGTTTTTACTATGGAGCATCGAAAAACTCTGCTGAATCCACAGATTAGAAATGATTGCCGTGATCTTCCTAATCAATTGGAGGAAAGAGAGGATATATCCCAGGTGAGAATAATTATTAATGCAATTAATTTATAAACCTATTTGGTTTGAATGATTCAGAAATAATTAATTTTTAAAAATGGAAGAGTGTCTATTAAAGTACATTACCATGAATTTCCAGAGAACTAGTTCTTTTAGGGTAATGTACTGACAAATTTGTATTGGTTTTATATGTATTTTAATTTCTACATGGGTATTTATCCTGCACTATTGTATGTAATTTGGTAGGTGAGAAGTTATGAAATACATACTGCCTTAAAAGAAAACTGTACAATTTTCCAGGAAAGAAACAATTTGTGAGGTTTTTGAAATGTGGAAGCTACAGCTGGTGCAGCATGCGGTGGCATGGGCAATTCTTGGGGCCTGAAGGATGGCCCATGTAACACCACTGCTCCGCAAGCTCCATTGGCTGCCTGTCTGCTTCCAGGACCAATTCAAGGTGTTGGTAATCACCTTTAAAGTCCTTCATGGCATGGGTCCGGGATATCTGAGGGACCGTCTTATCGCACTGGGATTGGCCCATTCCACCCGTGCCAGCAGAGGAGGCATGCTGCGGGCCCCATCAGCCCGATTGTTCCAGCTAGTAGGGTCCAGGAGAAGGGTCTTTTCTGCTGTTTCATCTGTCTTGTGCAACATCTTGCCCCCTGGTGTGAGGTCAGCCCCGACCCTCCTATCCTTTTGTAAGGACCTAAAAATCTGGCTGTGCCAATTAGCTTGGGGACCCAATGGGGGAGCATCACAGTGGAGGAGGTTGATCGATTTTAACAACAGATTCCACCTCCCCCACATTCTGACTCTACCCTCACCATCTATAATTAGATCATAGATATATATATCTTCTCTGATGACCAGGTCGAGAAGCCGGATATCTTTATATCTTTTTATCTTCTCTGATTGTAAGCTACCAAGAGTTAGCAATAGAGAGCAGTAGCACGTAGACTTATATACCGCTTCACAGTGCTTTATAGCCATCTCTAAGCAGTTTACAGAGTCAGCATATTGTTCCCAACAATCTGGGTTATCATTTTACCGACCTCGGAAGGATGGAAGGCTGAGTCAACCTTGAGCCGGTGAGAATCGAACTGCTGAACTGCTGAACTGCTGGCAATCAGCAGAATTAGCTGCACTCCTGCATTCTAACCACTGTGCCACCTCGGCTCAGTTACCTTGTGGTAAGACAGCAGCCAATAAATTTTATTTATTTATTTATATGTATTTTTCTTTTTACAACGGTGTAATCCCTTAATTTGGGACAACGTTGGGGTGACTGAATGCAGCTGAGCATTTATTGGCCGATGCCCTTCCTGACACCTACTCAGAGTTTGCAGCAGATATTTTCTCTTTGTGCCCTGATAGAGAAACATCTGTCACTGCCTAGGATTGAACTATCAAGCTTCTGAATGGGAGGCAAGCATCTTCATTTCTAGGCCATCACGCCAGTCTAATGAATTTTATAAATAAAAAATAAAATTTTGCAGGGGGTTGAATGGGTGTTTGAGGGAAGGAATGTGGACTGAGTGAAAAATTATTTAAATGAAATTTGAGCACATTGATTAGAAACAGAAGGGTTTATAATGCAGCTCATGATCAAGGCTTAACTCTGATTGGTGGAGAGTGATACAAGTGAGTTAACGCTTAAACATGTCAGGATTTGGGGAAGTGTGTGGTAAAGACACCCAGAAAGGAATGTAACAAACAATTGCTTTTCTGAAAGAGTAAGGTAGAAAGGTGATCTTGGGCCACTCTCTCTCTCTCTCTCTGATATCTAGCAAGGAGGCAATGATACTCTCTCTCTCTCTCTCTCTCTCTCTCTCTCTCTCTCTCTCTCTCTCTCTCTCTCTCTCTCTCTCTCTCTCACACACACACACACACACACACACACACACACACAGACATTCACCCACACACACACAAAAAAAATTGGGAAGACATAGTAGCAAATGAAATAACAGAACAGAATAGAAATAACAGAATAGAGTAGAATTCTATTGGACACACAAAGAATTTGTCTCCGGTACATAAGCTGTCAAGAGTACATACAAACAACAAAGGGATAACTCAGATAATAAATCATAAGATACATTCATAAATCATAGGATATGAACAACTGATAAATCATAATATACCAATAGGAGAAAGAACTGGATTACACCCTTTATCAATATATTTTTTTGCAGATTGGTACTCTGTTTCTTTTTCTATATAATTAAATTGTTCATAAGATAATCTGCTAGTGGATAGATAAAAATGGATTTAATGTAATATTCTCTAAACAATGGAAATTGAATTTTTGCCTAGTTCACCACATGGTGGCGATATTAACAAAGAAATCTAGTTCTGCTTCCTCACTATCGGGGCAGACAGTAATACAAAATTGAACAAAAGGAATCTTGACTCTTTTTGGGATGAGACATATGCAGATTATAAAATGGCAAAGACTGAACAATTAAAAATAATTTGCACAGCTAAATCATAAAGAAAGGAAGGAAGGAAAGACTGACTGTTGGGCAGAATTTGAGCCTACAAGGAAGAGACTGGAATCATGGAGAATTGCTTTTGGAAAAGACAAGGTCTGTATGTCCTTCTCTCTTTCTCATTCCTTAGAGTAATGTGTGCTTCAATTCGCTTTTCTGTCCCTGAAGAAAAGAAAAGGGGGTTTCTGGTGGCTAATGTGCTCAAGGAATTGAAACTGACAGCAGGGGAGCTCTCAACCCGCAAAGCACGTTTAGTGGCTGAGGGCACTCAGGAATACTTCCACCTTGATATTCAGACTGGGAATCTGTTGATTAATGATAATATAGACAGAGAAGCTTTATGTGGCCAGAATGATCCTTGTGTACTTCTGTCTCAGCTTGTTTTGGAAAATCCCTTTGATATCTTTAATTTTGAAATCAAGATAGAAGATGTGAATGACAATGCCCCCAAATTTTGGAAAAATGAAGTGGTGCTGGACATTCCTGAAAATATTCCTATGAGTATGATGTTTCCCTTGGAATTAGCCCAGGATGATGACTTAGGAGATAATAGCATCCAAAATTATATTCTCAGTCCCAATGAGCATTTTCAGCTTGAAGTACATAAGAATGAAGACGAAAATAATAATATATATCTTGTTTTGAAGAAAACATTAGATAGGGAGGAGATGCCACACCTTGGATTGACTCTAATGGCTATTGATGGAGGAGTTCCGAAGAAAACTGGCACAGTTCAAATTAATATTAATGTTCTGGATAATAATGATAACTTTCCTCTGTTTAATAAGTCTGAATACAAGGCAAGAATAAAGGAAAATCTCCCTAAGGGCACTCTTGTGGTTAAGGTGGAAGCCACAGATCTGGATTTGGGTTCAAATGCACAGATCCTCTACTCATTCCATCAAGTGCCGGAAAGAATAAACAATTTGTTCAATTTAAATGAAAGAACAGGAGAAATCACTGTTTGGGGTCAGATTGACTATGAAAAAGAAAAGAGTTACAGCATGAACATCAGAGCAACAGATGGAGGGGGTCTTCCAGATCACTGCAAATTACTAATAGAGGTTGAAGATGTGAATGACAACCATCCAGAAGTGTCCATTATATCTCTGACCAGCTTCTTAAAAGAGGACTCTCCCCCAGACACAATGGTGGCCGTCTTCAGTGTTAGAGACCAAGACTCTGGAGACAACAGCAAAACGGTCTGCTCCGTGGAGATGAATCTCCCTTTTGTGCTCAAAGGCACCACAAACAACTTTTATCAGCTTGTGCTCCAAAGTCCCCTAGACAGAGAGACGGTCACTGAGTACAACATCACCATCACAGCCATTGACTGCGGCTCTCCTAGGCTCACTTCAACAAGACTGATTAATGTTCAGATCTCCGATGTCAATGATAACTCTCCTCTTTTTGAAAAGCCTTCATATGACATGCAGATCCGGGAGAATCATATTCCAGGCTTGCTCATCGGCTCAGTCCACGCTGTGGATCTGGACACAAAGCTGAATGCAAAAGTGACTTACTCAGTTCTGCCTGGGAAGGGTGATGGCCTTTTGCCCACTTTCATTTCAATCAACTCTGAAACTGGAAACCTGTATGCCCTCCGCTCCCTGGACTATGAGCAGATAAGAGGCTTCAGAGTTACTGTGAGGGCGTCTGATGGTGGTTCTCCTTCCCTGAGCTCCGAAGTGATTGTCCGCATCCACATCATTGATGAAAACGACAACGCTCCCTTCTTCCTGTATCCCCTCCAGAACAACACATCCCCATGCAATGAGCTGGTTCCCAAGTCAGCCGAGGCCGGCTATCTGGTCACCAAGGTGGTTGCAGTGGATGCAGACTCTGGCCAAAACTCTTGGCTTTCCTATGAATTGCTGAAGGCCACGGACCCAGCCCTTTTCAGCATAGGAGCGCAGAATGGGGAAGTGAAAACCAGGAGAGCCCTGAATGAGAGAGACACAAACAAGCAGAGGCTGGTGATACTGGTTAGAGACAACGGTCTTCCTCCACAGACCAGCACGGCGTTTCTTAATGTCCTTCTTGTGGATGGCTTTTCGGATCCCTTCCTGAGGAGGGTGGATGTCAGTGTGCAAGAACCGGAAGAAGATAAAACCTTGACCAAGTATTTGGTGATCTGCTTGGCTGCTGTCTCCTTTGTGTTCCTGGTCTGTATTGTTGTGTTTGTTGTGGTCAAAATCCTCAAGAAGGATCGCCAAAGCCATTTTACTGCAGCTGTTCCTCACTTCCCACCTGCCAGTGCTGATGCCCCAGAGAACTGTGCAGATTCACAGAATGGGTCACTTCCCAGGACTTACCGTTATGATGTTTGTTTGACTGGTGGATCCTTAAGTAGCGAGTTCCGATTTCTCAGGCCTCTCTTTCCTGTCCTGTCCTGTCCTGTGGGAGATGTTAACGTCCCAGGCAACCACTGGACTTCTTCTGGCCCCGAAGATTTATCTAAGCAGGTTGCAGCTAATGGGAGAACGAAAGAGGTGAGAAAAACATGCAATTACTTCAGCCTCTTTCTATTTATTCTCCCTCTGTTTGTTTTGCTCTATCAGTTATTCTTGAACTCCATGCTGGTTATTTATATAAAAAACAGGCAATTTTACTTTAATGTTAGTTCAGAGCATAGATCACAATTCTTTTACAGGTAGTCAGTCAGTCCTTGGTGAACAGCTACTCCTTTGGCAAACATTTGGTATTATAATGCGCTGGGTGGTAGTTACGACCGGTCCTAGACCTTCCAGCTGTCCTGGAACCTCCCTGATCACTTGATTCTGATCTGGGCACTTGGCAACCAGCTCACACTTAGGATGGTTCTGCATCCCATGGTCATGTAATTTGCAACCTTCGGTGCAGGTTTCCCACAAGCAGTTTCAACGGGGAAGCTGGCAGGGAGGGTTGCAAACTGCTCGGGTAAGACTTACCCGGCTGCATACATTTCCCCAGCCTCTCTGCTGTCACGCTGCGCCTTGCCAATCACCCACACACCCTTGCACACCCTCCCCAGGCCTCACTGTGCTCCCGCTGTGTGTCCTGGCCATTTGCACTCTTGTGCACCCTCTCCTACCCAGCAACATCCACTCCCAGCCCTCTTTTGCTCACACTGGGCCTTCCCTGCCAATTGCACAGCCTCTTTGAACTGCAATCGTACTAGGTTTCCCCGGCCAGAGGCGCACGCTCCCTCACATAGCAGTAGGTACCCCAAGCCCTGGCATGGCTTTCTGTGCATCCCCTCACTGTCTCTCCCACCCAGCAGTCGCCGCTTACCTGCCTGCTGGCCTGCTTGTGAGCAGCCTAGACGTCTGTCAGCCTCCCCACTGATTTTGGTTGTTGGAAGCTGGCAGGAAGTTGCAGGAGGTGACCTGTGATTTTCACTTGCCATTGCTAAGCAATATAATCACGCGATTTATGAATGCATTGCTGCGTGGCAGAAATTCCAGTCCCAACTGCCGTCATATCTTGAGATTCCCTGTGCATTGATTTACACATTATGCACTTGCCTGACGTAATTATACCTAAGATAATTTCTGATTCATTGTATTTCAGGAAACAAGTCACTGTCCTGGTATTCTCTGTAAAGCAGGCCATCACTTAATTCATAACAGTTGTTTGGGAATAATAAATTATATGAATCTTAAAGATTCGCACTAAGCCTAACTAGCAGCCAGACACAGCGTTTCAGCTTCTTATGCCAGTCTAGGGGTATTTTACTTACAAAGTAACCAATATAAATTTAATCTGAGTCACGGGAATTTTTATAGATTACAGCATAGAGCAAACTGTTCCAAATATTCTCCTAAAAGGAGCAATATTGACAATCCTGAGTTAAAGTTTCTATTATAGTTCCCTCCAAGAACATTTTTTTTCCTACTATAGTTATTTTTTATTCCTGTTTTCTAGAATTTTTGAGAAATAGATTGAATTTTATAAAAAAATAAATACTCTGGAGTATTTCCCCATTTAGAGATTGTCAAACCAATTTACCACCTGAAATTCAAAGATTCTCTTGCCAATATTGCATTTAGGGAACTTGTATGATGATCTGACTGCATTCAACTAATATTATCTTTTTTTAATAAATGTTATTTTAGCTTCTTCATATTTTCATATCATAAAGGGTATCTGAAATACTGTATATGTTCAAAAACATATATCAATTGATCAATGATATTATCATATTCTCTGATCAATCCATGTTTTGGGTGGATTCACTTTTAATACTGATCCAGGAAGAAAAAAGTATAGTGACATTTATGGGGGGGAAGGGAGAGATCTGGAAGCAATAGCTATTAGGGTAATCAATGGCATTGAACACAACAAATGTAATTGCAGGTCTGATTTGAAACAAGTTTTCTTCATAAAATTCTTAAGGTCAAATAGGAGAATGGAAAAATAAGTTGGCATATAGAGATTCAACTGCAATAGAATATCAGTTTATTTATTTAGCATATAGCATATCATCCATGGACTAGCAATATACAGTAACATTTCACCTAGATTGGTAAAACAATCTAGATATATCATAATATACATGTACATGTACATGTAGATATATATGAACGATAAAGAATATCAGTATTTTGGAGCGGTACAAGTAGATTGTTAATGTTCTGAACAATTTATTATAATTTAGAAAACTGAAAATACTGGACAATATTTTTACTAAAACAATTATTGAAGAGTTTTTCTGATAATTAAGGTAAACACACCGACCTACCCATCCAAGCATTCAAGAAACCTATCTGATATTTAATATTATTTGACTTATTCTTTAAATCACCTGAGAGCAGCACAAGAAACAAAGGATGGAAGCTCCTTAAAGAGATATCCAACCTGGAACTAAGCAGAAATGTCCTGGCAATGAGAGCAATCAGTCAAATGGAGCAACTTGCCTCCCAGAGTTGTGGGTGCCCCATCACTTCCAACCCTATGATTCTATGATGTATCGGGCAACTGTGTCCAAACATTTTAACACATGCAGTGGTTTGCAATGGCTGTCAGTTTAAAATTGACCATGGTTTGGTCTACTAATTTCCAAACTGAAATTAAATTCTTCATGAGTTCTACATACTTGGGACTAGATGCAAATTGTGGTGGTGGTCTGCAGTTGTGGTCATGTCAGAGATAATAACTTGAACTGAAGCTAATTGATTCTCTTCAGCTTTCCTGACTCTCTTGCAGTTTGCCTTAAATTGCAGTGTCCAGAGCTGGATATAATACCAAGGCCGTATTAGACTATTTATAAATAAGTTCAATAATTACTTTCCATGATTTCAAAACTTTCAGTGAAAACTATATTGCCTTCCTTTTTTCCCAGATGAACAGAACAGAACAGAACAGAATAGAATAGGAAGGGACCTTGGAGGTCTTTTAGTACAGGCCCCTGCTCAAGAAGGAGAACCTAAACCATCTGAGACAAGTGACTGTTTAGCCTCTTCTTAAAAACCTCCAGTGATGGAACGCCCACAATTTCTGGAGGCAAGCTGTTCCACTGCTTAATTGTCCTCACTATTAGGAAGCTTCTCCTTAATTCCAGGTTGCTTCTGTCTTTGGTCAGTTTCCAACCATTGTTTCTTGTCCTGCCCTCTAGTGCTTTGATGAATAACGTGACCCCCCCCCTCTTCTTTGTGGCAGCCCGTCAAATGGAATACTGCTATCATGTCTCCCCTATTTCTTCTTTTCTTTAGACTAGCCAAACTCAAGTCCTACAGCCGTTCTTCATATGTTTTAGTCTCCAGGCCTTGCACTGCTAACTCTTAATTGGTTTGTAACCAATTTCTATTCCAACATTTTTTGAAACTTTATCACCTTCTCCAGAAGTCTTTATTACTATGGGGCTCTCAAATTGTAGTATTGCGACATCCAAAAATTATAAATGAATTTCTGCAAAACTTTATCCAAAATAAAAATTATTATTTAATTGTAGTTAGGGTTGGGCAAGAAATGAATAACCACATACTTTTAATTTAATTTAAACTTTAATAGCTTTATCACAGGAGTTCTCTTTGCAGTCCTGCAGTGACCGTTGTGGACTCTGCAGTCAAAGCAAGGAGTTAGGCCCAGAGCAAATGTTGATAGTACTATCATTTTGTCAAGACAAGGTTGCCCTCTACATTCCTTTAAATTTCTTTGAGTTGCAATCCAGTTTGAGAAACCACGAAGCCCTAGTATGAAACCCGTTGTTAAGAACAATGCATGCCAAAGGACAACTTTTCATCACTCTTGTGTCTCTATACTCCAAGCACGTTACAAGCCTGCAATGTCATTTTTGATTCACAAAGATTTAATCCAACTTCCACACTGCCAGCCTGGATTTGGGGAAAATAGCATGCAATTTGTAAGTGTACGTGGTTAGTATCAAGATTGAGAAGGACCATTGCAGTTCAGTGTCAAAGAGTATTCATTTGTCTTTTAAAATAAATAAAGGGCCCAGATTCAATTCCTGGTCATGATTGAAGATAAATTTTGGATTTGTTTAATATTTATTCACACAAACAGTAGTAGCTGCATTTGGAAGTAGGAATGCCAAGTTGCATTAGCCATACTTTTTTCAGAAATTATCTAGTGATTGGGAAGGTTCCATTTATTCAGTATCTGCTTGATAGCATAGCCCTAGGTTTATCTGAAAGATCAAGGCAGATTTGCCTATGTAAAAACTATAACAGCATATCACACTGAATAAAGTCTTTATAGTTCCTGGATATCCAAAGCATCAGTAGAAACTGGAAACACCCAATAACATTGCCTAAAATTGAAGGATCATATTAATATTGATTGGTTGCACAATCAGCCAGATGTTTAGATTGAGTTTGGCATTTATATCGATCTGTCATGTTCTTCCGAAGGACCTGGGATAGGTAGATATTGATGTTTAATTATGTTAAAGGTATCATCGCATGGTGTAAAGCTGCCTTTTGCAATTGACTGGTGGTGATTTTTTTTCAGTGCCCATGGTTTTCAAGTGATGCTCCAACTGTTTTGGGATTGCAACGAAGGCGCCTATTACAATTGGTACTACCTTTGCTTTCTTTTGCCACAGCTGTTCTATTTGTCATGGTTCCAATAGATGCAACCAAATAAATCAGAACTCCAAGGCTAGAGGCTTCCTCAAAGAACATGCTTATTGGTTACAAAGTATCAGCATGATCAAAAGTTAAACCGAGTGAAATTTCCTCCAAAGAGTTAGACTATTACAAAGTTAAACTTCCCACCCCAATACTAGGCAATTAGCTACGTTTCCCAATATAATAGTTTGGCGGGCTTTCTAACAACCCCCCAATCTGACCATTTGAAATGACCTTGGTTCCCACGGGATAGAGAATTATTTAGACTATCAAAAAAAACCCTCCACTTCCCCCCCTCATGCTTATGGCAACCTAGAACAAGCAAGATGGCTTCAGCCAGGTTTGTTGTAGAGTTGACAGTCAGACCCCCTAAAGCACGGGTGTCAAACTCACCATGTCACATGACGTGTCACGACTTATCGCAGGTTTTTTGCATTGCCGGAGCTGGGGTGGGCATGGCCTCCGCATGATGCAACCGGCCCATGGGCTGGCAGTTTGACACCCCTGCCCTAAAGAGAAAGCAAATCATGCAAAGAAAACAAAAGCATAAATTAGGAATCACCCCAAGGTTTCTGAGGATGTTTATCATAAAATCGCCATATTAGTCAGTCTGCCTTAACGTCCGGACTTTTCACCCACGTAGCTTCCGATAATGGATAATCTTTCCACTGCACTAAGTACTGTAACTTTCCTTTATACAAACTAGAATCAAGTGTGTTTGATTTCATAATGGGCTTCTCCTTCAACTATAATGGGACCCGGTGCTTTCTTAGGGATTGGTCGTAATGAGGTTTTCCTGGCAGGCTTTAGCAAACTGCAATGGAAAACAGGGTATATCTTCCCTAATAACCAAGGGAGTGTGATGACCCAGGGCCCCGAATGGAGGCAAAGCAGTCAACTGGCAAGAGCAACAGTCCTTGAATCACTGCCAATGTTCACCCAAAAGCTCCCCCATATGCTGGCAAGAGTTCAACCAAGATAGCCAGGAAAGTTTACAATATGCTCAAGACAAGACAGATAACAAGAAAACGTAAAAAGTCCTTTTACTCTCAGCTTGTCTGCGAACTGCAAACTGCAGACTGCAAGGAGAGATCAGGAATGTAAGCTGTGATCGGGAAGCAGGAAACAAACTGGTCCGGAATACAAAGTGTCCAGGTTACAAGAGCACAAGTCACAACAATCTCAAGATCCCACATTTGTTCCCGGCAAATGCCTCACCCCACAGCGTCTCCTTAAATCCTAATCCCCAGGTGTGCCTTGTGGAGTGGGGCGAGACGCTCTCCTCCCGAGCAAGTGAGCCTGCCTCCGTTGTTCTTTCCTCCTCTCTGCTCTCCTTGCTCTAGGATCGGGGGGGGGCTTGCTCCTCGCCTGAACTCTGCCTTCCCTGTTCCAAACCAGAAGGGCCCTGGCCTGCCTTAGCCTGCTCCTCCCTACAGTCCTCTGAAGCCACAGACACCCCCTCCTAGGCCTCAACAGAGAACTCCATGTCTTCCTCGGAGTCAGGCTTGGACGGAGGCATGACAGGGACTTTCAACTCAACTATAACAGGATTTATAATTTTTAGTTATGCGAAAGGGACCAAGGAATTTAGGTCCTAATTTCTTGCTAGGTAATTTAAACCTTAAATATTTGGTAGATAGGTAGACTTTCTCCCCCCCCCCCATAAAATGGCCTCTGAGAGGATCGCTTCTTATCAGCTTGCTCTTTGTACGTTTTTGTGGCTTGGGCTAATGCTTTCTTTACATTAGCCCAAACACCCTGCCATGATGTCACCCAATGATCTACGATTTGCGAGACAGGGATTCTTGTGGATATTCAGGCATGGGAACAATTTCTCAGCCAGTAGCTATTTTGAATGGGGTAACTCCAGTTCTGCTGTGTGCTGTATTATTATATGCCACCTCAGCAAAAGGCAGGAGGTCAGCCCAATTAGTCTGTTGGTAGTTAATGTAAAATCTGAAGTATTGTTCCACCATTGCGTTCACGTGTTCAGCCAATCCATTAGTGCTCAGATGAAAAGCCGATGAGAGCCCTTGAGTGGACCCAATTAGCTTGACAAAGTCTCTCCAGAACTTCACAGTAAATTGGATCCCCCCTATCCGATATAAACCTTTTTGATGCTCCGTGGAGGCAGTAGATATGTTTCAGGAATAGCTTGGCTAATTTTTGAGTGGAGAGGAGCCCTGAGCAGGCAATGAAATGGGCTTGCTTTCAAAAGAGATCAGTAACAGTCCAGATTACCGTATTTCCCTTACTTTCTGGTAATTCAACAATAACATCCATCGCTATCTCCTCCCAGGGTTGGGATGGGTCTGCTACCAGTTGCAATAACCCTGAGGGCTTGCCAGGGTGTTTCTTCATGGTTGCACAAGTGGCACAGCTCTTTACGTAGCTTTCAATGTCTTTTTTCATCCCGGGCCACCAAACCTGCCACCAGACTAAGTGCAATGTCTTTAAAAATCCAAAGTGGCCAGCCTGCTTGGCATCGTGACTACGGTGAAGGGCTTGAATTCTGAGGGAAACTGGCAGGTATAGTTTGGACCCCTTCCAGGCTAAAGCATCCCGATAAGTCAACAGGGATTTATTCTCCTGGAACCAGGTATCAGTCTTTAATTCTTCCCTGAGCTTTTGGGTCATGCGGCTTTCTGTCTCAGTATATTGCCTTTACATCTGACCCCTTGTGGTCACATGAGAAACTGATTGCGGTAGCAAAATGATAGAATTAATGATTTCCTCTCAGCATCTTTTGTATTGGGGCATTCTCAACAAGGCATCAGCCAAAAAATTCTTCCCTCCAGGGAAGTACTTCAAAGTAAAGTTAAAAAGGTTAAAATATTATGCCCATTGTACTCGTTTAGGGGACAATTTTTGAGGGGTTTCCACATTTCTAGATTTTTATGATCAGTCCGTACTTCAAAAGGCACTTTGCTCCCCTCAAGGAAGTGGCCCCAAGTTAGTAGCGCCCACCTCACTGCAAAAGCCTCCTTCTCCCAAACATCCCATCTGTCATGCCTCTGTCCAAGCCTGACTCCGAGGAAGAGATGGAGTTCTCTGTTGAGGCCCAGGAGGGGGTGTCTGTAGCTTCGGAGGACTGTAGGGAGGAGCAGACTGAGGCAGGCCAGGGCCCTTCTGGTTTGGAACAGGGAAGGCAGAGTTCAGGCGAGGAGCAAGCCCCCCCCACCTGATCCTAGAGCAAGGAGAGCAGAGAGGAGGAGAGAACAACGGAGGCAGGCTCACTTGCTCGGGAGGAGAGCATCCCGCCCCACTCCACAAGGCACACCTGTGGATTAGGATTTAAGCAGACTCTGTGGGTGAGGCATTTGCCAGGAACAAACGTGGGATCTTGATATTGTCGTGACTTGTGCTCTTGTAACCTGGACGCTTTGTATTCCGGACCAGTTTGTTTCCTGCTTCCTGATCACAGCTTACATTCCTGATCTCTCCTTGCAGTCGGCAGTTTGCAGTTTGCAGTTTGCAGTTCGCAGACAAGCCGAGAGTAAAAGGACTTTTTACGTTTTGTTGTTATCTGTCTTGTCTTGAGAATTTTGTAAACTTTCCTGGCTATCTTGGTTGAACTCTTGCCAGCATATGGGGGAGCTTTTGGGTGAACATTGGCAGTGATTCCAGGACTGTAGCTCTTGCCAGCCAACTGCCTTGCCTCCGTTCGGGGCCCTGGGTCATCACACCATCACCTCTCAGTGTCTGTCAATTTCCTAGAAGGGTAGGCACAGGGTTGTAGGTCCCCCTTTTGGTTTCTTTGTAGGAAACAGTCTCTTTAAGTGCTCAAATGCTGCTTGGCATTCCGCACCTATTTTCTTGGTACGTACAGTCTGTCAATGTCACTGTGAGGATTTCAATGGCACAGTCAGTCACCCGGTGTGGGGGGAGCACATCACATTCCTTTTCACTAAATACCTCCACCAAGTCTCGATATTCGCTCAGTATCAGTTGAATTCCTGGTACATGCTCTATGATGGCTTTTAGAGTCTCAAGAATTCCTTGGGTCTCCGTTGCGGCAGGCCCCTGTGCTTCGCTGGTCGATGTGGGTGGAAGGGGTCCCATTGCTAACCTTAGAGTCCTGACTCCATCCTCCCACCAAATCATGGGATGCCATTTATCGAGCCAGGCCAACCCTAGAATTACAGCCTCAGTCATCTTAGGAACCACCACAAAATGGATAATTTCCCAGTGTCTGCCTACTGTCATGTGCGTGGCAGGGGCTCCTCCAATAAGAGAGCCATCTGTCTGTTCAAATTTCATGGCCAGGGGTATTAGCTTGGCACAGATCCTAACTTCAGTACTGTATGGAGATTGATTAAGCATCTGGTGCAACCTGAGTCAATTAGGACATTTAAATCTGCTTGGACATCCATCTTGGGTACTATGATTTTGGCGGAGATCGCAAAATATGGGATGGGTTGACTTACTATTGGGTCATCTTCTCCCTCCTCATTGCTGTTATAAGGAGCTGGAACCCCCTCAGCTGGGCTCCTGGGCTTGCGGGGCGCCGGTCTCACTTGGGACTTCACCTAGGTGCCGGGCTTGATGCTGAAGCTGGCCGAGGTTGTGGGGAAGCTGCCCTGGCCATTGCGACTGGGCTTGGGCTCCAACGAGGAGGCCCGAGTGTTGGTGAGCATCTAGTGTCCCGTCCGGCAGAGATCACAGAGTGAGCAATCAGCTCCATCTCCCCAACCTCGAGCCAAACTTCTCTCTCAGTCTCAACTGAGTGGCTGTGGATGGCTGTCAGGTATCTCCGCTCTCCAGAATCATCCCATCCAGATGGCCTTTTCACCTTCCTCAGCACAGGCAATCGAAGGCTGTGGGATGAAATCAGGAAATTCTGCCTTGGCAGCCTTGGGGGTGCTCTGTCACTGGGGAGCTGCCTCAGAGTGGCCAAGCTCCTTGAGGGTCAGGATCCCTTCTTGCTGT
Source organism: Azemiops feae (assembly GCA_023970755.1). Taxonomy (NCBI): domain Eukaryota; kingdom Metazoa; phylum Chordata; class Lepidosauria; order Squamata; family Viperidae; genus Azemiops; species Azemiops feae. The sequence continues at coordinate 4,574,883 of JALGBA010000235.1, read as the reverse complement.
CCCAACTTCTCAGGTGGAATCATGTGGGTTTTTGGTCTAGCTCCCGCCACAGGAGCCTTGCTCTCCGCTTGAACAGTAACCTGTGCTCCGGCAGCCAGAGCCATGTTGAGGCCAGCAGCCAATTCTCCCTTCTTCTCCATCACGGCTTCTCCCCTGAGTGTTTGCCATCCTCTCAAAAGTAGTGGGTAGGCGACTGGGGCTCAGGACCCCAAGACAAAGGTTTTTAGGAGAATTGGTTTAATATCATGGTTCTGATAGATGCGAACAAATTAATCAGAACCTCCTCAAAGAATATGTTTATTGGTTACAAAGTATCAGCACAATCAAAAGTGAAATTTCCTGCAAAAGGTTAGACTATTACAAAGTTAAACTTCCCACCCCAATACTAGGCAATCAATTACATTTCCCAATAGAATAGTTTGGCAGGCTTTCTAACAGAAAACCCAAACCCCCAATCCGACCATTTGAAATGATCTTGGTTCACATGGGACAGAGAATTGTTTAGACTATCAAAAAAACCTCCACTTCCCTCCTCCCATGCTTATGGCAACCTAGAACAAGCAAGATGGCTTCAGCCAGGTTCGTTGTAGAGTTGGCACTATTTCTATTTGCAGGTCTTTGTATTTTGTTATGTTCTCCAGTTCTTCTATTCTGCCGTCTTCAGGTACTGCCACATCCACTATCCAGCTTTGTTTCGGTTTTTGTCTTTCTTAACAATGATTAAGTCTCAGATGTTATGTGGCAGGTACTTGCCTGTTTGAATTCTAAAGTCTCAGAGCACTTTAGCTTCTTCATTTTCTATTACTTTCTCCATTTTATGATACCACCAGTTCTTGCTTGCAGACCAATGGTATTCTTGCAGATCTTCCAATGCACTGTTGTTGCTATTTTGTCATGCTGTTATTTGTAGTCAATCTGTGTGATATTCTTGCAGCAGCTAACTAGGTGGTCCACTGTTTCTTCAGCTTCTTTTCAGAGATAGCATTTGCTGTCTGTTGCTGTCTTCTTAATTCTTGCTTTGTATGTTCTTAAGGTTGATTTTGTGCAGCCAGAATTAGCCCCCCATCTCTTTCTTTGGTTGCCCTGTTCATAGCCATTGCCAGGTCTTGTTCTTATATACTTTGTCTGCTTCTTTTTAATGTACTGGACAGGTAACTCTTTGCCTTGCCATGTCTCTTTCCTAGTCTTCATTTGGTCTTTTTTGTAGCAAGTTTGTTTTCTCTACAACTCAGTGCATCTTTTTCATTGTTATTCAGATATTCTTCCAATGCCCCTTTTCCTTCTTCAGCCATCTAGTGTACTTGCAGCATTCCACACCCACCTATTTTCTTGGTACGTAGAGACTGTCAATGTCACTCTGAGGGTGCAGGGCATAATTCATTGTCATTATTTTTCTGGTCTTCCTAGCCAGGGCTTTTAGTTCTGCTTGAGTCCAATCCACTATTCCAAGCATGTGTATTAAATGATTGGCATTGCCCAGGTGTTAATTGCCTTGAAGGTATTTCCTCCACTGAATTTAGGCTTTAAAATCTTCACTCTCTTGATGTATTCTCTTCTGATTTTCTTCTTAATTTCATTGTGCTTGAGAAATGCTCAGCTTGAAGAATGCCCAGTATTTGTAGTGATCATCGTCCTCCAGACTCTTGATGTTGTTTCTATAGGGCATCTTGATTCCCTCAGTTTTCACCATTTTTCCCCTGTTGGTGGTGAGGGTGGAACATTAGTTGAGCCCAAATTCCATTCCAATGTCTTGATCTTACATATGGACAGAATTGAATAATGATTCTATCTCAGATAGTGCTTTTCCATTCAGCTTCATATCATGCATGTAAAGGAGATGGGATAGTCTGGCAAATATTTTGGATGCTTGATAACTATGGCCTAAATTTTCCAGTATAGTTGACAGGAGAATCAGTGCAATAACAAACTTGAAAGATTCCTTTCTTGATATTATCACAGTTGGTTGCACAATCAGCTAGACAATTAGACTGGATTTGGCAGTTTTATTCACTGTTGTGTCCCTCCCAAGGAGCTGGGATAAGTAGAAGTTGTTTGATGGTGTTAAGGATTTCATTGCACAATGTAAGCTGTTCCAAGGAAAATTGCCCTTTGCAATTGTTATTATTTTGGTTTGCCACACAGCTTATTATTATAAAAAGAAACCTACACTCCATGCAGCTGATTAAGTCAGCTCAAAGTCATGAAAGGGTATACAACATTACATCTGTTCATCCTTAAGGTGGTAGCCCTAAAAACTTTGCAAGATAGATTATTAAACCTATACCTCTGGAAATTTGAATGTGACACAGGTTGTTGTGTGTCTACACCTCAGCGTCAAAGGTACATTGAAAATTTCTGAATTTTTAGATATGAAATATAAGAATAGAGTCTCCATACCTTTTCCAAGTTGGTCTAATATGATAGTCAATTGGTCATTCCTGTTCTTCTCTTCTGTTTATGTGATTCTTGACACAAAAATATGGGAAAAAAGATCCAAAACAAAAGATTAGACAAACAAGAGAGGTAAAAACCTCTACAAAGTAATACAAAAAAAGAAACAACCAAATGCAGTGGCAGCTTATGCAAATGGAGACTTTTTAATTTAGATTCCTGGCTGCTAATTTTCTTCTCAAAGGAATTATGAAATGTATAGATACGAGTGGAAGTGAAAATCATGACTGTTTCCAAGTATGACTACATGGTCATTATAAACTCAGGACATGAAAAGGTGCTAGTAAAAATATAACACAAAAATGAAATTCCTCTGGATACTTAATTGTATACACATTCTTATACATACATTCACATCACAATCATACCAAAGGTTATAGTTCTTACATTTCGGGAGGAATCCTTTTTCTTTAGACTGAAAGCTGTTAATATATTGTCTTGCTATGGCAGATGACACCAAGAACGTATACAGGAGGAACATTTTGTTCTTTTGAAAAGAAGCACACACTATTCTATACTCTAGAATAAATGCCCTATTCAAAGGAGTTTCATAAACTCAGTGCTCCATTTTACTTTACACACAAGGTGGTGCTATTGCACCAAACAGTAAAAAGAGAGAGATTCATTTATTTCAGGATGATCTAGTCATTAGACAAAGAATCTCAGAACAAAAGGCAGCAGCTCTCAGTTTAAATCTTGAGAAATTTCCGAAGAAAATATTCCAGCATGAATACCAAAAAATAACTCCTGTTGGATTCTGATAACAACTATAAAAGAAATTGTAGGAGCTGCTTTACGAAGAATCATATTCCCAGAGAGAGTCTGAGAAAATGGAAGTATCTCCTCCTAACAGGCAAGTGGTCTTGTTCTTTATTTCTCTATGTAGCTCTGGTATGTTGTGTGAACCGTTCCGCTATTCAGTGCCTGAGGAGAAGAAAGCTGGATCAATAGTAGCAAATGTGCTAAAAGATTTGAAGGTAGATGTGAAGGAGCTCTTTGCTCGCAGAGCACAGCTGATTTCTAAGAGTTCCAGGCAGGATTTCCAGCTGGATCCTCACTCTGGGAATATAATATTAAGGGATAAAATTGACCGAGAAGCTTTGTGTGGTCTGACTGATCCTTGCACTCTATTCTCTGAAATTTTGCTGGAAAATCCTTTGCAAGTGTCCAAAATTGAAGTTCAAGTAGAAGATGTCAATGATAATTCCCCCACATTCTCTCAGAATCAATTCCTTTTTGAAATACCTGAACAGACTCCCATAAATGCACGTTTCCCTTTGGAGACAGCCCATGATTTAGACAAAGGGGAAAATGCTATCCAGAACTACATAATAAGCACAAGCGAATATTTTAAGCTAGACGTGCAAAGTCAAAACGATGGCAGCAAATATGCAGAACTGCTTTTGGCAAAACAATTAGACCGCGAGGTGATCCCTCAGTTTATCCTCACTCTGGAAGCTGTGGATGGAGGGATCCCAAGGAGAACTGGCACAGCACAGATAATTATTGATATTCTGGATATAAATGATAACGTGCCCGAATTTGAACAAGCAGTCTATAAAGTACAGTTGAAGGAAAAAAGTCATCCAGGTTCATTGGTTGCTAAAGTTGAAGCCACTGACAAAGATATTGGATCCAATGCTCGCATCATTTACACTTTTAGCCAACCACCAGCAGAAGTGCTTCGATCATTCAGCTTAAACAACCATACTGGGGAAATTACGCTTGTAGGGAAAATTGATTATGAAATAAACAGTAAATATCAACTCAGTATCAAAGCCACAGATGGAGGAGGACTCTCCACTTACTGTAAAGTTCTTGTTGACATTGAAGATGAGAATGACAATGCCCCAGAAATAGTTGTATCATCCATCACTAATCCTTTACCAGAGAATTCTCCCCCGGAAACGCTGGTGGTACTTTTTGGCATCAGAGATCAAGACTCTGGAGACAATGGCAGAACTATCTGCAACACTGATAAAAACCTGCCTTTTATACTAAAACTGACTGAGAACAATTATTACCAGCTTGTGACTCAACAGCCACTGGACAGAGAACAAATGTCACAATATAACATCACCATTACAGCCACTGACCAAGGTTCTCCCAGACTCACTTCAAAGACAGTTATTAGCATTCAACTTTCAGATGTCAATGATAACCCTCCAATGTTTGAAAGATCTTTCTATGATTTGCACTTGAGAGAAAACAACATTCCAGGACTGCTCATTGGATCAGTCCACGCTGTGGATGTGGACACAGAACAGAATGCCAAACTGACCTATTGGCTTTTGCCTGGGAAAATCAGGGATGTCCCTGTATCATCCTACATCTCCATCAACTCCGAAACTGGGAAGCTGTATGCCATCCGATCTGTGGATTATGAGGATATACAAGATTTCCAGGTGATGGTGAGGGCTGTAGACATGGGCTCGCCTCCACTGAGCTCAGAAACCATGGTCCGAGTTCTTATCAGAGATGAGAATGACAACGCCCCCTTCGTCCTCTGCCCCCTTCAGAACAGCACTTCTCCATCAAAGGAGCTGGTTCCCAGGGGAGCAGAGACAGGCTACCTGGTCACCAAAGTGGTGGCAACGGACAGGGATTCAGGGCAGAATTCTTGGCTTTCCTATCAATTGCTGAAGGCCACAGATCCAGGTCTCTTCGCTGTTGGGACTCAGAATGGGGAAGTGAAAACCATGAGGCCGGTGAACATCCGAGACAGTTTCAAACACACTCTTATTGTGGCAGTTAGGGATAATGGGCATCCGCCTCAGTCTGCCTCTGCGACCCTGAGAATTCTTCTAGTGGACGGCTTCTCTGATCCGTACATGAAAATTATGGATAATCCTAAGGGTGAAGTCCCGCAGGAGGGAGATCATACTCTAACCATGTATTTGATTATCTGCTTGGTTGCCATCTCATCCATTTTTCTGCTTTCTGTCATGGTGTTTATTGCCATAAAGTTTCAGAAGCGAAGGAAGTTCATAGGAAGTTCTCAATCTGCATCTAATTTCCCCGTGGGACCAAGTTCACAAGACAAGTGTGTGGATCCTAGTACTGGGACACCTTCCCAGGCCTTCAGCTGTGAGGTATGCTTAGCTGATGGATCTCTGAGCAGTGAGTTCAAGTTCCTTAGGCCTTTCTTTCCTGTTTTTACTATGGAGCATCGAAAAACTCTGCTGAATCCACAGATTAGAAATGATTGCCGTGATCTTCCTAATCAATTGGAGGAAAGAGAGGATATATCCCAGGTGAGTATTATCTGTTAATGAAGAAGTGTATGTTTAGAACATTGACTAATAGAGTTGAAAGGGACCTCGGAGGTATTCTAGTCCAGAGTTCCCCAACCTTTTGTGCACCAGGAACCGGTTCTGTGGAGAAACATTTTTCCACCGACCAGAGAATGCGTGGTTTTGTGTGCTGTCTGCATCCCATGGATGGGGCTTTGCTTATTTGTGCGGACCAGTTGCTGGCATGCTGCGGCCCGGTACCGGTCCACAGACTGGGGGTTGGGGACCCCTGTTCTACTCCAACCCCCTGCTTGAGCAGGAGACCCTATATCATTTCAGACAAATGGTTATCCTGTCTCTTTTTGAAAGTCTCTAGTGATGGAAAACCCACAACTTCTGAAGGCAAGTATTCCATTGGTCGATTGCTCTCACCGTTAGGAAATTTCTCCTTAGTTCTAGGGTGCTTCTCTCCTTGGTTAATGTCCATCCATTGTTTTGTTTCTTGCCTTTTGGTGTTTTGGAAAATAGTTTGACCCTGTTATCTTTGTAGGAGTCCCTGGAATATTGGAACACTGCTATCATGTCATTCCTTCTCACTATACCCAAGTCCTGTAACTGTTCTTTGTATGTTTCTGCCTCCAGCCCCTCTCCTTTGCACTCTTTCCAGTGTCTCAACATCTTTTTTATTATTATTGTGGTGATCAGAACTGGATGCAGTATTCCAAGTGTGGTCTTACAAAGGCTTTGTAAGATGGTACTAGAACTTTACATGATCTTGATTCTGTCCTCTATTACTGCAGCCCAGGATTGTACTGGCTTTTTTGACAGCTGCTGCACACTGTTGGCTCATATTTAAGTGATTGTCCACTAGGAATCCAAGATCCCTCTCACGGTTACTGGCATTAAGCCAAGTTTTACTTAGTCTTTACCTACACAGTTGATTTTTCTAAGTGTAAAATCTTACTTTTATCTACGTTGAATTTCATTTTGTTAGATGAGACCTAGTGTTCAAGACTGCCAAGATCCTTTTGGATCTTGAGTTTGTCTTCTGGGTGTTGGCTTTTCCTGCCATCTTGTTATCATCTGGAAATTTGATGAGTTCCCCTTCTATTTCCTCATCTAGATCATTTATGAAGGTATTGCAGAGTACTAAACCTAAAATAAAACTTTGGGGTACCCCACTGCTTACTTGCCTCTATGTGAATGTAGTTCCATTAATGACAATTTGTCAACCAGCTACAAACCCACCTGGTGGTGGTGCTGTCTATCCCACATTTTTCTAGCTTGCCAAGAAGTGGATACTTTATTAAATGCTTTATTGAAATCTAAGTATATTATGTCCACAGCATTTCGCTGATCTACTAATTCGGTCACTTTGTCGAAGAATGAAATAAGATTTGTTTGGCATGATCTGATCTGTTTTTGACGAACCCATGTTGGCTTCTGGTTGTAACCTTGTTTGTTTCTTAGGTGTTCACAGATTTGTTGCTTGATTAACTTTTCTGAAATCTTCCCAGGTATTGATGTCAGCTGACTGGTCTGTAATTTCCTGGATCTGTTTTTTTCCCCTTTATTGAAGATGGGGACCACATCAGCTCTTTTCCAGTCTTCAGTAGTTCCCTGATGCTCCAAGAACTTTGAAAGATATGGGTCAGTGGTTCTGAGATTATGTCTGCCAGTTCCCTCAGAACTCTGCAATGTAATCCATCAGGACCCTGTGATTTGAATCCACCTAGAGCTGACAGGTCTTCTATTTGCAGCAGATATTTTCTCTTTGTGCCCTGATAGAAAAACATATGTCACTGCCTAGAATTGAACTATCAACCTTCTGAATGGGAGGCAAGCATCTTCACTTCTAGGCCACCACGCTGCTCTAATGAATTTTATAAATAAAAAATAAAATTTTGCAGGGGGTTGAATGGGTGTTTGAGGGAAGGAATGTGGACTGAGTGAAAAATTATTTAAATGAAATTTGAACACATTGATTAGAAACAGAAGGGTTCATAATGCAGCTCATGATCACGGCTTAACTCTGATTGGTGGAGAGTGATACAAGTGATTTAATGCTTAAGCAGGTCAGGATTTGGGGAAGTGTGTGGTAAAGACACCCAGAAAGGAATGTAACAAACAATTGCTTTTCTGAAAGAGTAAGGTAGAAAGGTGATCTTGGGCCAATCTCTCTCTCTCTGATATCAAGCAAGGAGGCAATGACTCTCTCTCTCTCTCTCTTTCTTGTACATGCACCCACACAAAAATTGGGAAGGCATAATAGGAAATGAAATAACAGAACATAATAGAAATAACAGAATTGCCAAGTGTGATTGGACACACAAGGAATTTATCTCCAGTGCATTAGCTCTCAAAAGTACATGCAAACAACAAAGAGATAGCTCATAGATAATAAATCATAAGATACAATTATAAATCATAGGATATGAACACTTGATAAACCATAATATTCCAATAGGAGAAAGTAGTAGGAAAGTTGAGAGGTGAGAAAGATGAGAAGGTGCCAAGGATGATAGCAATACAGCCTACAGCATAGGTAAATATCTTTAGGCATAAGATAATGCTGTGCGAGTTAGGTGTTTAGCAGAGTGGTGGCATGGGGGAAGAAATTATCTTTATGTCTAGTTGTTTTGGCATGCAATGCCCTACAGTTGTGTCTTGAGGGGAGAAGTTGAAAAAGCTTATGTCCAGGATGTGAGGGTTCTGTTTTTGTCTAGTGGGAGGATGCCCTTCGTCCAAACTGAATGCCTTGAAAGGTGTTGCCAAAGTGTTCCAATGAAGAAATTATTTTCTTACATAGATTTAGACTTGATATGCATGGGCACATAACAGAAGCCACCTAAAGAGTCAGTGGATATGCCCTCAGTCGTTCAGAACTCAACTGTGAAAGAACTAGATTATAGCCTTTATCAATAACTTTTGTGCAGATTGTCACAATGTTTTTTTTCTACATAATTAAATAGTTCATAAGATAATCTGCTAGTGGATAGATAAAAATGGATTTAATGTAATATTCTCTAAACAATGGAAATAGAATTTTTGTCTAGTTCACCACATGGTGGCGATATTAACAAAGAAATCTAGTTCTGCTTCCTCACTATCAGGGCAGACATTAATACAAAATTGAACAAAAGGAATCTTGACTCTTTTTGCGATGAGACATATGCAGATTATAAAATGGCAAAAGACTGAACAATTAAAAATAATTTGCACAGCTAAATCATAAAGAAAGGAAAGAAAGAAAGACTGACTGTTGGGCAGAATTTGAGCCTACAAGGAAGAGACTGGAATCATGGAGAATTGCTTTTGGAAAAGACAAGGTCTGTATGTCCTTCTCTCTTTCTCATTCCTTAGAGTAATGTGTGCTTCAATTCGCTTTTCTGTCCCTGAAGAAAAGAAAAGGGGGTTTCTGGTGGCTAATGTGCTCAAGGAGTTGAAACTGACAGCAGGGGAGCTCTCAACCCGCAAAGCACGTTTAGTGGCTGAGGGCACTCAGGAATACTTCCACCTTGATATTCAGACTGGGAATCTGTTGATTAATGATAATATAGACAGAGAAGCTTTATGTGGCCGGGATGATCCTTGTGTACTTCTGTCTCAGCTTGTTTTGGAAAACCCCTTAGATATCTTTAATTTTGAAATCAAGATAGAAGATGTGAATGACAATGCCCCCAAATTTTGGAAAAACAATGTGGAGATAGACATTCTTGAGACTGTTCCTAAAAGTACAACATTCCCCTTGGAACCTGCCCAAGATGAGGACTTGGGAGACAATAGCATCCAAAATTATACTCTTAATCCCAATGAGCATTTTCAGCTTGAAGTACATAAGAATGAAGACGGAAATAATAATATATATCTTGTTTTGAAGAAAACATTAGATAGGGAGGAGATGCCACACCTTGGATTGACTCTAATGGCTATTGATGGAGGAGTTCCAAAGAAAACAGGCACAGTTCAAATTAATATTAATGTTCTGGATAATAATGATAACTTTCCTCTGTTTAATAAGTCTGAATACAAGGCAAGAATAAAGGAAAATCTCCCTAAGGGCACTCTTGTGGTTAAGGTGGAAGCCACAGATCTGGATTTGGGTTCAAATGCACAGATCCTCTACTCATTCCATCAAGTGCCAGAAAGAATAAACAATTTGTTCAATTTAAATGAAAGAACAGGCGAAATCACTGTTTGGGGTCAGATTGACTATGAAAAAGAAAAGAGTTACAGCATGAACATCAGAGCAACAGATGGAGGGGGTCTTTCAGGGCACTGCAAGGTACTGATTGAGATTGAAGATGTGAATGACAACCATCCAGAAGTGTCCATCATATCTCTGACCAACACTTTAAAGGAGAACTCTCCCCCAGACACAATTGTGGCCGTCTTCAGTGTTAGAGACCAAGACTCTGGAGACAACAGCAAAACGGTCTGCTCCGTGGAGATGAATCTCCCTTTTGTGCTCAAAGGCACCACAAACAACTTTTATCAGCTTGTGCTCCAAAGTCCCCTAGATAGAGAGACGGTCACTGAGTACAACATCACCATCACAGCCATTGACTGCGGCTCTCCTAGGCTCACTTCAACAAGGTTGATTAATGTTCAGATATCTGACATCAATGATAACCCTCCTCTTTTTGAAAAGCCTTCATATGACATGCAGATCCGGGAGAATCATATTCCAGGCTTGCTCATCGGCTCAGTCCACGCTGTGGATCTGGACACAAAGCTGAATGCTAAAGTGAGTTACTCAGTTCTGCCTGGGAAGGGTGATGGCCTTTTGCCCACTTTCATTTCAATCAACTCTGAAACTGGAAACCTGTATGCCCTCCGCTCCCTGGACTATGAGCAGATAAGAGGCTTCAGAGTTACTGTGAGGGCATCTGATGGTGGTTCTCCTTCCCTGAGCTCAGAAGTGATTGTCCACGTCCACATCATTGATGAAAACGACAACGCTCCCTTCTTCCTGTATCCCCTCCAGAACAACACATCCCCATGCAATGAGCTGGTTCCCAAGTCAGCCGAGGCCGGCTATCTGGTCACCAAGGTGGTTGCAGTGGATGCAGATTCGGGGCAAAACTCTTGGCTTTCCTATGAATTGCTGAAGGCCACGGACCCAGCTCTTTTCAGCATAGGAGCGCAGAATGGGGAAGTGAAAACCAGGAGAGCCCTGAATGAGCGAGACACAAACAAGCAGAGGCTGGTGATACTGGTCAGAGACAACGGTCTTCCTCCACAGACCAGCACGGCGTTGCTTAATGTCCTTCTTGTGGATGGCTTTTCGGATCCCTTCCTGAGAAGGGTGGATGTCAGTGTGCAAGAACCGGAAGAAGATAAAACCTTGACCAAGTATTTGGTGATCTGCTTGGCTGCTGTCTCCTTTGTGTTCCTGGTCTGTATTGTTGTGTTTGTTGTGGTCAAAATCCTCAAGAAGGACCCCCAAAGCCACTTTACTGCAGCTGTTCCTCACTTCCCACCTGCCAGTGCTGATGCCCCAGAGAACTGTGCAGATTCACAGAATGGGTCGCTTCCCAGGACTTACCGTTATGATGTTTGTTTGACTGGTGGATCCTTAAGTAGTGAGTTCCGATTTCTCAGGCCTCTCTTTCCTGTCCTGTCCTGTCCTGTGGGAGATGTTAACCTCCCAGGCAACCACTGGACTTCTTCTGGCCCCGAAGATTTATCTAAGCAGGTTGCAGCTAATGGGAGAACGAAAGAGGTGAGAAAAACATGCAATTACTTCAGCCTCTTTCTATTTATTCTCCCTCTGTTTGTTTTGCTCTATCAGTTATTCTTGAACTCCATGCTGGTTATTTATTTAAAAAACAGGCAATTCTACTTTAATGTTAGTTCAGAGCATAGATCACAATTCTTTTACAGATAGTCAGTCCTTGGTGAACAGCTACTCCTTTAGCGAACATTTGGTATTATAATGCGCTGGGTGGTAGTTACGACCGGTCCTAGACCTTCCAGCTGTCCTGGAACCTCCCTGATCATTTGATTCTGATCTGGGCACTTGGCAACCAGCTCACACTTAGGATGGTTCTGCATCCCATGGTCATGTAATTTGCAACCTTCGGTGCAGGTTTCCGATAAGCAGTTTCAACGGGGAAGCTGGCAGGGAGGGTTGCAAACTGCTCGGGTAAGACTTACCCGGCTGCATACATTCCCCCAGCCTCTCTGCTGTCACGCTGCGCCTTGCCAATCACCCACACATCCTTGCACACCCTCCCCAGGCCTCACTGTGCTCCTGCTGTGTGTCCTGGCCATTTGCACTCTTGTGCACCCTCCCCTCCCCAGCAACATCCACTCCCAGCCCTCTTTTGCTCACACTGGGCCTTCCCTGCCAATTGCACAGCCTCTTTGAACTGCAATCACTTGCCATTGCTAAGCGATATAATCACGTGATTTATGAATTTATTGCTTAGTGGTAGAAATTCCAGTCCCAACTGCCGTCATATCTTGAGATTCCATATGCATTGATTTACACGTTATGCACTTGCCTGACGTAAATATACCTAAGATAATTTCTGATTCATTGTATTTCAGGAAACAAGTCAGTATCCTGGTATTCTCTGTCAAGCAGGCCATCACTTAATTCATAACAGTTGTTTGGGAATAGTAAATTATATGAATCTTAAAGATTCGCACTAATCCTGACCGGCAGCCAGGCACAGCGTTTCAGCTTCTTATGCCAGTCTAGGGGTATTTTACTTACAAAGTAACCAATATAAATTTAATCTGAGTCACGGGAATTTTTATAGATTACAGCATAGAGCAAACTGTTCCAAATATTCTCCTAAAAGGAGCAATATTGACAATCCTGAGTTAAAGTTTCTATTATACAGTAGTTCCTTACAAGAACATTTTTTTCCCTACTATAGTTATTTTTTGTTCCTGTTTTCTAGAATTTTTGAGAAATAGATTGAATTTTATAAAAAATAAATACTCTGGAGTATTTCCCCATTTAGAGATTGTCAAACCAATTTACCACCTGAAATTCAAAGATTCTCTTGCCAATATTGCATTTAGGGAACTGGTATGATGATCTGACTGCATTCAACTAATATTATCTTTTTTTAATAAATGTTATTTTAGCTTCTTCATATTTTCATATCATAAGGGGTCTCTGAAATATTGTATATGTTCAAAAACATATATCATCTGATCAATGTCAATCCATGTTTAGTTGGATTCACTTTTAATACTGATTCAGGAAGAAAAAAGTATAGTGACATCTATGCGGGGGAGGGGAGAGATCTGGAAGCAATAGCTATTAGGGTAATTAATGGCATTGAACACAAGAAATATAATTGCAGGACTGATTTGAAATTTAACTGCAATAGAATATCAGTAATTTGGTTCTGTACAAATTGGTTGTTAAAACTAATGTGCTGAATAATTAATTGTAATTTAGAAAATTGGAAATACTAGAGAATATTTTTGCTGACAGACAAGATATGATCCCTCTCTACTCACCAAAGCATTCAAGAAATCAATCTGATACTTAATATTATTCAACTTATTCTCCAAAGCACCTGAGGGCAAGACAAGAAGCAATGGGTGGAAGCTCCTTAAAGAGAGATCCAATCTGGAACTAAGGAGAAATTTCCTGACAGTGAGAACAATTAATCAAATGGAGCAGCTTGCTTCCCAGAGCCGTGGGTGCCCCATCGTTGCAGATTTTCAAGAAAAGATTAGACATCTATTTATAACAGAAAATCGGTTGACCCCCTCTTCTTGTGGCAACCCCTCAAATATTGGAACACTGCTATCTTGTCTCCCCTTATCCTTCTTTCACTACACTAGATATACTGAATTCTTGCAACTGTTCTTCATGTGTTTTAGCCTCCAGCCCACTAATCATCTTTGTTGCTCTTTTCTGCACTCTTTCCAGAGTCTCAACATCTTTTTTATATTGTGATGACCAAAACTGGATGCAGTATTCCAAGTGTGGTCTCATTAAGGCGTTATAAAGCAGCACTAACACTTCACATGATCTTGATTCTATCCAGCCTAGGATTGCATTGGCTTTTTTGGTAGATGCAGCATACTGCTGGTTCATATTTAAGTGATTGTCCACTAGGACTGCAAGATCTCTCTTGCAGTTACTGCTATTGAACCAGGTTTCACCTATTCTATACCTGTACATCTGGTTTTTCTTGCCTAAGTGTAAAATCTTACTTTTCTCTCCATTGAATTTCAATTTGTTACATGGGGCCCAGTGTTCAAGTCTATCAAGAACTTCTGGATTTTGATTGTATCTTCCGGGGTATTGGCTATTCCCACCCTTTTGATGTCGTCTGCAAGTTTGATGAGTTCCCCTTCTATTTCCTCATCTAAACTGTTTATAAAGATATTAAAGAGTACGGGGCCAAAACAGAACTTGCGGTACCCAATTGCTTACTTCCCTCCACGTAGATGTAGTTCCATTAAGGCTACTCACTGAGTGTGGTTTGTCAGCCAGTTAGAAATACATCTGGTAGTGATGCTGTCTATCCCATATTTTTCTAGCTTTCCCCAAAGTAGCTTGTAGTCTACTTTATCAAATGCATTACTAAAATCCAAGTATATTGTGTCCACAGCATTTTGCTGGTTCACTAATTTATTCAGTTGTCAAAGAATGAAATAAAAGCCAAGAAAAAAAAACTAATAAGGTTTTTGATGAACCCATGTTGGCATCTGTTTATAAGTTTGCTTTCTTCCACGTGTTTGGAAATTTGTGGCTTGATTATCTTTTCCAGGATCTTCTCAGGTATTGATATCAGGCTGATTGGTCTGTAGTTTCCTGGGTCTGTTTTCCCCCCTCTTTTTTGAAGATGGGAACCACAACAGCTCTTTTCCAGTCTTCAGTAGTTCCCGGTGCTCCAAGAACTTTGAAAGATATGGGTCAGTGGTTCTGAGATTATGTCTGCCAGTTCCCTCAGAACTCTGCAATGTAATCTATCAGGACCCTGTGATTTGAATCTGCCTAGAGTGGACAGGTGTTCTCTTACAATATTCTTGCCTATTTTAATTTGAATTCCTAGTCTATCTTTTATGGTTCTGTTTTTGGTAGGTTGGGTTCCCTGTGTAACCAAACCATAGGTTCCCCATGGAACCAAGTTCACAAGACAAGTGTGTGGATCCTAATACTGGGACACCTTCCCAAGCCTACAGCTATGAGGTATGCTAAGCTTATGGATCTATAAGCAGTGAGTTCAAGTTTCTTAGGCCTTTCTTTCCTGTTTTTACTATGGAGCATCCAAAACTTCTGCTGAATCCACAGATTTAAAATGTTTTCCATGATCTTCCTAATCAACTGGAGGAAAGAGAGCATATATCCCAGGTGAGAATAATTATTAATGTAATAATTAATAAACATATACAGTTTGAATGACTCAGAAATAATTTTTTAAAAATTAAAGATTGTCTATTAAGGCAGGGGTCCCCAACCTTTCTGGGTTGGCAGCCCGGTGGGAAAGAGAGGGGCAGGCACTTTTATGCATGCATGCGCACACACGCAAATGTGGTTGTATGTGTGCGCACATGAATGTGGCCATGAGCATGCGCGCTTTGCAAATGGGGCTGCTAGCACCATCACGCGGCTCATGGCTTGCGGCTCAGCTAGTGCCAGTGACAGGCTCATGGCTCGGCTAGCACCAGCATGTAGCTCACAGCTTGACTAGCGCCATTGAGAGGCTCACGGCTGAGCTAGTGCCAGTGCAAGGGGAGTGAACGCATGCACATGCATCTACACACTGGCCAGCAACTCACGTGGCCCCGTGTCCAAGAGGCCATGGCCCGGTAGTGGGCCACAGCCCATAGGTTGGGGACCTCTGTATTAAGGTACATTACTATGAATTTCCAGAGAACATATTTGTTTAGGATAATGTACTGAGAAATTTCTATTGGTTTTGTATGTATTTTAGTTTCTACATGGGCATTTATCCTGCTTTGTCCTATGTAATTTGGTAGATCAAAGATTCTGAAATAGACCTTAAAACAAAATCCTACAATTTTCAGGAAAGTTTTTTTGAAATATTGCAAGTGATTGAATGGGATAAGGGATAAGGAATGTGAAGTGAATGAAAAACTGTTTAAATGAGATTTGAGTACATTGATTAGAATAAGAAAAAGGTTTTGTAATACAGCTCATGATCAAGGCTCAATTCTGATTAGTGGAGAGTGGTACAAGTGGTTAAATGTTTAAGCAGGTCAGGATTTGGGGAACTATGTGGTGAAACATGAAAAACAAAGTGACAGAAAAAGGAAAACAATAGCACAAAAGAACACCTACTAAATTTCTAAAGAAGACGTATGAAACAGCTGAAGGTTCGAATAATGCAGAGGTTGACAGTGAAAATTGCACTTTCTGCAACATGGAAAGATGGGACAGGATGCCAACATACTGAGATATTTATTGGATATTATCAGTATAAAAAATGGAAAGAATGACAAGAAACTAAGGCAGAAAAGCAGCATATACCTAGAAAGATGAGGTCAGGAAAGCTAAAGCTGAGAATGAATTAAGACTTGCAACAAATGTCAAGTATAATAAAAAAAAGTTTCTTTCAATATGTAAAAAACAAGAACAAAGTCAAGAAAACAATTGGTCCACTAATGGGAGAAGATGGTAAGAAAGTGACAGGCAGCAGGCAAAAAGCAAAGCTGCTTAATTCATTCTTTGCATCGGTCTTCTTCACACAAAAGGAAAAAATAGCCCAACCTACCAGAAACAGAACCGTAAAGGACAGACAAGTAATATAAATTAAAATAGGCAAGAAGATGGTAAGAGAACACCTGATCATGCTAGACAAGTTCAGTTCAGCAGGATCAGGTGGATTACATCATCAGTGTTATTATCACTTTATAATGCCTTGGTATGATCACACTTGGAATTCTGCATCCAGTTTTGGTCACCACAATATAAAAAAGACGTTGAGACTCTCGAAAGAATGCAGAGAAGAGCAACAAAGATGATCAGGGGTCTGGAGGCTAAAACCTATGAAGAATGGTTGCAGGAATTGGGTTTGTCTAGTTTAGTGAAAACAAGGACTAGGGGTGATATAACAGCAGTGTTCCAATAATTTAGGGGCTGCCACAAAAAAGAGCGGCTCAACCTATTTTCCGAAACACCAGAAGGCAGGACAAGAAAAAATGGATGGAAATAAATCAAGGAAAGAAGCAACCTAGAACTAAGGAGAAAATTCCTGACAATGAGAACAATTAACCAGTGGAACAGCTTCCCTTCAGAAGTTGTGGGTGCTCCGAGACTTCCGGTTTTGGTCGCAGTGCAGGCGGTTGCACAAAGAGTTTGCTCTCTTTGCCGGCCGGTTTCCCCCTGCCGGTAGACCATGGATAGGGTTGAAAGTCGCCCTGGAGGGGCGACCACCATTGAGGAGGCCACTCGTTGATGGCGGAGGGAGCGGCAGCTCCCTCTGCGGTCCAAAACAGCTCCTTTGGGCCGACGGGGAAAAAGATCGGCCATTAACATGGCCGATCATCTAGCTGCTTCAGCTGAAAGTCACAGCAACATCTAAGCGAAAAGAACCACCGTGGGTGATCTGGGTGAGACCTTTCCTTCCCTCTTGATACCCTATTTACCTTCCTGAGAAAAGCTTCTAGAATTATTTCCCTATTTTCAGAAAGCAGCGTTCAGATACTTGGGAAAACAAGCGTTGAGAAAAATAATTAATTTTTACTGACTATTTGAGCTGTTGGATTTCGGGGATTCTGAAAAAATCCTTATTGTGAAAGTGGATTTTCTTTCTCTTTGCCTGCTTGTCTTTAGTCTAAGTGGAAGACTTTAGGGAGGGGGGTGGAGTGTTTTCCATCCTCCCCCCCTTCTGAACATTACTGTTTCTTTTTAAAAACATTTCGGCTGTCTGGGCGGTGTTTTGTGGATTGAAATGGCAAGAAAGTATCCATTTTAAGCTGATCACTTTCACTTTGCTTTGTCGGACGCGTATTCACCTTAAACTTGGCATGACGCCCAGACATTCCTATCTGTATTGAAACCAGCTGAAAGGCTTCATTTCTTTTGCTTTCCTTTGCTTTCTCCTAGTAGTTTACTTTTACTTTATAATATAAAATATATTTCCTAGAAAAATGGACTTTTCTTTTTGTGGATTACAAGATAATAATTGACCTTTAAGGTATCTTTTTCTATTACTATTTTGGACTATAAATTGGATACTCATAATACTGATTTTGATTTTTTCTGCCTTTATCTCTTTGTTTGGCTTGACTTTTTTATTTTTTCTTACTCCTGTGTGGATATTACATTTTATAATTTTGCTACTATAGAATCTCTATTTGGCCTGATTTTTTTGTTTTTTTCTATTTCTGTTTGGATCCTATACCTTATACTATTTCTACTATAGAATTTTTATTGTATTTACCTTCTAAGCTGAACTTTCACTAAAAAATTAAGACTGCTTTATTATTGAAATGGAATCTTACCCACAGCTTGACTATGGACTTTTACTAGAAAATTTTTTGGAACTGAAAGAACAATTTAGAATGGACATGGAAGATGATGCTCCAGAGTTAAAAATTGACTCTCAAACTTTGACTGACCAATTTATAGATCAAGGAATAATAGAGGAAGAACAGATCAACCCTAAAGAGGCCGATATGCAACGACCACAATTCAACGAGATGGAGGAAATATATCTACAATCTATTGAAGAGGAACCAATCAACACAGAGGAAGAGATTATATCGCAGATGCAAAGTATGGAGAATCTTGATGACCAAAGGCAGATTCCAACCAAAATACCTATAATCCTAAAAGCAACAGGAATGGACTTTCAAAAACGAGGCATCGAAAACACTGACAACATGGACAAACAACGAATAACTACCATACTGATTAAGACCGACTATATAGTGCAGACAACACTGGAAAAAAGAGAAGAGGATTACGATCAGACTCAATTGTGGAGACATATGGATAACCAAACATTAAGATTTGATGAGTCAGAGGCTCTTTGGTGGAAACCTGCTTGGCACAAAAAGAAAGCTAGAATTAGGTTTAAAAATGGTTAAAACTTTATTTGACGGGTTAAAAAGGCTTTTAGAGATTTTGACTGAGTTAATACTATCGAGATGAAAACTATGGATTTGACTATGGTTGGGATGTAATTTGACTATGGTTGGGAAATCTAATATGGAAAAGGTGGTAAACAAAAAGTAAATAGATGAAGAAATAGAATACAGATTGGAAATGAAATAAGGTGTCTGGTGGAATAATATGTTTTCTTTTTATAAGTATAATGATTTTGATAGGATTTAAATTTTAGGTAAGGAGTTAAAAAGGGGTTTTAAGATTTATAAAATATATATTTGAAATAGAAAATATATACTTGATAGAGTACAGGAAAGAGAATATAGTTGGGAAGTATTAAAATATAATAGTTGATATAATATGTATATTTTAGAAATAATTATTGTTTGATGGGAAATTGGGAGACCCAAAATGTAACTTATGTGTTCATTTTAGGCTAAAGTGGAAAATGGTAATTGTAAAATAGTTAAACTTAAAACAGGATTTTGATTGATATAAGTGAATTACTATTGATATTCTTTTTACAATGATTGAATTTTATTTAGAAATGTATTAATACTAGGTTATAGCCTGAGGGAAATAGAGAAGGAACTTTTAAGGAATTATTGAACTATTTATGTTTGATTATATTGTGTGTGTTTTTTTGGATGATTGATCACCCTATCTCCACGTGGATTCCTAAAGCACTTTGATGTAAAACCAAAAAATATTAATAAAACTTGTTTAAAAAAAAAAGAAGAAGTTGTGGGTGCTCCATCACTGGAGATTTTTAAGAAGAGATTGGAAGATCATTTGTCTGAAATAGTATAGGGTCTCCTGCTTGAGCAGTGGGTTGGACTAGAACACTAGTCCAACCCACTGTTCCAAGGTCCCTTCCAACTCTGTTATTCTGTTAGTTTTCAAGGATGACCAGTACATTTAGTATAAACAGTTAATTTCAAAGAGATGGTCATAAATATGACTTCCAGGCACATTTTCCTAATGTACTTTGAACGTAATTGTCAGACCTGGGCCCGCTTGGTCCCTTAGGAAAGAAGCATTCTTAACTCCATTGGTAGCGAAAAGATTACTTTTACTAAAAACCAAGTGGTTACAGTAAGCAAAGCCAGAACTAAGAGTTTGTGTGCGAAGATTCCCTAGTTAACTTTCCCTTCTCCACCCCCCCATTATCTTACCATTCTCCAGTCATATTCAAAGAAGATGTTTTGCTAACTGTCCCTGCAATGGTTGGGTAGATGGATAGGTATTGCATTCCATTCCCAGGTCCACAGCCTTGGGATGTATTGGGATGTCTGAAAGCATGAAGATTGCTTTCAGTTTCCCACATCTTCCCACATCTTCTTTCCCCATGGCTTATGACAGACTGGAATCTAGCGAAGCATAGATGTGAGCAAAGGATGGCAGCTCTGACATTCTGCCCCCTTTGGAAAATGGGCTAATCCTGGAGGGAAAGTGGAAGAAAAAAAAAGATGTTAGACATTTAGTTAGTTAGGTTTGCTAGGGTATTGGTTGCGCAATTTTTGGATGAGGTGTGGGGATTGTACATGTTGGGAATCAACCCACTCCAATTCAGTACAGGAATCGGCATCTGTGGATTCATGAATCCAGTATTTCTTTAACTTCAAAGTGTTGTTCCCTTTCAATAAGGATGGGAGCTGGTAGTGGTTTTGTTGTGAGATGGGATGTGTTTGCAGGCTTTAATAGGCTATAGGGGCACACTGGGCGGGCGTGCTGAAGGTTCTTTGGTAATTTCAATTCCACAGTCACCAGATTGGTGATTCTGATGATGGGGAAAGGGGAAAATATATTTGGGTCCTAATTTTCTTGATGGTTCTTTAGATTGCAAGTACTTTGTTGAGAGGAGTACTTCATCTCCTACTTTAAATTCAATTTGTGAGTGCCTTGTCAGTGTTTTTTTATGGGATTCCCTTGTGTCATCTAATGCCTTGCGAATGACTGGCCAAGTGTGTTGCAGGGATTTCATCCACTCAGCGAGGGTGGTGCTTTGGGGTGGTTGTTGAGGAAGTTCCAGCATAGCGACAAAGTCTTGGGTGGCCACCTGGAATGGCACGAATTTGGTGCTGGCATGCACAGCGTTGTTATATACCACCTCTGCAAAGGGGAGAAGTTCTGCCCAGTTGTCTTGTTGACAGTTGACATATCAGCACAGGTATTGTTCCAAAATGCCATTCGTGCATTCACAATCCCCATTTGTCTGGGAGTGGTGTGAAGAGTTTGCATGCAAAGATTTACTAATTAACTTTCCCTTCTCTGGTCCACCCCTGTTATCTTGCCATTGTCCAATCATATTCAAAGAAGTTATTTGGTAACTGTCCCTGCAACAGTTGGGTAGATGGATAGATGTTGCATTCCATTCCCAGGTTTGCAGCCTTGGGATGTCTCAAGATGGCACGAAGATTGCTTTCAGTTTCCCCCATCTCCCCACAGCTCCCTCCCCCCATGGCTTATGATAGAATGGCATTTAGCGATGCCTAGGTGAGAGCAAAAGATGGCAACTCTGACAGTAATCTTCCTCCTACTGAATAGTCTTGACTATTTTTGCCAGAGTATTTTACTTCCTTAGAGGCTAACCTCAGCAATTAATGGGCTACTTCAGAACCCTGTTACCTAGAGAAATGATGAAAGAGTAAACTCTCCCCCCCCTCCTCCTCCTTCCACCCATCCCCATTTCCATAGGTAGAAACCTGTATCATACAAGGCAAATCTCTAAGGTATTTTAACCATGATTTATAATTTATAAGAAAAAATTATGTTATTATACTGCAAAAGGACTAACAAGAATGGAAACTTTTGTTTTAAATCTGTTTGCAAGTGTTGCACATAGATGCATTTTCATGCTTTAACAAATCAACCCACGGTTCTCACTGGAGCCACAAATGACTAGGCTTATATTATCCTCCTTTGGACACATTATGCAAAGACCTAATTCTCGGGAGAATACTTGGAAAAATGGAAGTGAAAAGAAGATGAGGATGCACAACAAGAAAGGAAGGTAACAAACAATTGCTTCTCTGAGACACTAACATGGAAAGGTGATCTTGGGCCAATCTCTCTCTGATGCCTAGGTAGGAGACCAAGGTAAACCTGTTCCAAAAACGTTTTCAAGAAAATTGTAAGGACTAGTCTAGGCAGTTGGCAGGAACTGATTGAAAGCCGCCACCCCCCATGGGGGAAGACGCAGCAGAAAACAAATTGTGGAAGGATGTTGTCACCTGTAATCCAACTGAATACCCTGAAAGCTGTTGCCAAACTGCTTTTCCAGTTTTGATGTTGTGATGAAACAGACGCAGGGAAGCAGGGCTCTGCCTCCTGCTGGGGGCCCAAAAAGGGCCTGAAGTTGCCCCGGAGAGGCGACAGATCATGAGGGGACCTTGTAGATCGCAGGGGAGATGGCAGTCAAGCTGCTTGATCCAAGGAAGCCCTCAGAACCAATAGGAGAAAGACTGGCCGCACTCATGCTGCTAGTCAGAAGCTGCTGTCTGCCGGAGGGAAAAGCATCTAACAAGCATGAGCAACATGTCTGATCTGGGTGAGACTATTTTCCTTCCTCTATGATTGTAAAACCTGTTCTTGAAAAAAAAGCGACCCAAAAGCAAAGAACTCCCAGAACTAAAGGGAGGGGGGAGGTTTCTTTTTTACCCCCATCCCAGAATAAAAGTGGCGGTTTAAGCCTTCTTGGGGGAAAATAGAGAAAACTATAAAATTACTTTGGACATGAGAGAGAGAGAGAGAGAGAGAGAGAGAGAAGTTTGGGGAGTTATAATACTTTAAAAAAACTTACCTTTCCTGGAGAGTATTGGAGCAAAGTCTTAAAAAAAAAAATCTGAGTGGAAAGTTACAAAATGGACACCTAATGACATCTAGTAGTAAAAGAAAAGAACTACACCAAGTTTTGTTTATATACTTTGTCTATATATTTTGTCTGGAGTGAGGGAACTTGGCCAGAAGCCCAGACACAGATTACAGACTGAATCCTTTGATGCCCCTGAACTTCATAGCCTTGCAGATTGCAGCTGGAAAAAGAAAAAAAATTCTTGGGCTATTTTTTCTGCAGGATGGATTACAACTAAAATTACAAACTATTTTAAAGCCATCTGGATTCTTTGGATTACAAATACTGTAGTTCCACAAACCCCTCAGAGACAGAGTGAATGGTAAGGAATTACCAACAGTAAAACATTTTGGATTATAACTTTGGCAGATTGGCAACTCTGGATTTTGGGACGATTTTTTTTCTTTTTTTCTTCTTGTTGTTTGGGGAGCCTATTGGATTATAAACTCTTTATATTAGAACTCTTTATGGACAATGGAAGTATAAATATTGGTGACTTCCCTTGAAGAAGGCCCTATGGACTATCAACTTTGAATAGTGGGACCTTGTGGATTATAAATTCTGACTGAGTGATAAATTTGGACTTTGGACAATCATTCCAGAAGTGAGTCTTATAAACAGAAGTGGATTACAAAATTTTTTTTCCTTTATATCTTGATCTCCTTTTTTTCTCAGGGAGCCTACTGGATTACAGAGAATAGATAAGAACTGTAAAAGTTATTTAAGACAAATAAAAAAGATACATTGTAATATTGAATATAAGATTAATGGTTGGATTTAAGGCGGGCATTGGGGAAAAGTATTAGAGCTGATAAAAGTATTGGGGGTGGAAACAAAATGAGTGTTCCAAATTTAACTAAAACTGGTAAGAAAACAACCTCAGCCCCATCTCTGCAAGCCCTGTGTATCAGAGATCAATCGAATCAATGCTTCAACAAGAAAAATCTAATAACCTTCAGAAGGAGATGCAAGCGACACTAAAAGCAATCCAAGAGGCAATTTCCTCTCACAAAGAAGATACAACGAAAAATCATGAGGAGACAAAAGATAACTTTAATAAAATGAATCAAGAAATTCATAATATAAACTCTCAATTAGAAAGCTTTGTCAGACATATGGTTACAAAGAATGAACAAAGAATTCAGAAAATAGAAGACAAGTCAGTAGAGACTGATCAAAAGACAGAAGAAATAAAAGATGAAAACCAGAGGCTGATGCAGGCAAATAGAGAATTGGAAGATTCAATGGCAGTTTTGGAAATGGAAAAGGCATCTTACTTCTTAAGATTTCAAAACATAATGGAGGATAAAGAAGAGTACCTCGCAGATTTGATGACGGAGCTATTGGCTGAAGCACTGGAAATTGGGAAACAGGAAATGGAAGGAGAGATAGATCAGATATTTTGATTCAATTCAAGCTATGAGAGGAGAAACAAAGTCCCCAGAGAAGTACATGTCAGATTTGTCAAAAGATCTATAAGAGATAAGATATTGAGAAGAGCAAGAGATGATCCTCTGCATTATAAAGAAGAGGAAATCGTAGTGTTGAAGCAGATCCCCAGGAGAATAAGAGATTCATGAAGAGAATATCAATTCCTGACCAGAAAATTAATTGAAAAAGGAGTGAATTTTAGATGGCTGATTCCAGAAGGGATTTTAATTAATTGGGACATGAAAAGATACAGATTGGACACTGCACTTAAGGCAATGGAATTTTATGAGAGATACAAAGCATTCTTGGAAGGGGAAAGTTTGGAATTTTGTGCAGAGAGAGAAACAAAGAAACAGGAAGAGGCAGTAATAGAAGGAGCAGCCAAACCAAGGGAAGAGGAAGAAACAGAAAACACAAATACAGAAGAAGGGGCAAAAAGCAAGAGAACAAAGACAAATAAGAACAACTAGAAGAATAAAACCTAAATATAACTGAAGGAGATGGAGAAGGAAAATGGGATTTTCTCAACGAATATAAACAGATTGAACTCCTCCGCCAAAAGAAAAAAAACCTTTATAGACAACTACAAAAATTAAAAATGGATATAATTTGTCTCCAAGAAACACATATTAAGAGACAACACTATAAACTGTTGGGACAATTGAAAATTGGGAAACTCCACTTCACATTAGCACAACAACAAAAAGAGGAATAGCTTTATATATTAAAGAAATAATGAATCCCAAACAAATCTATGCAGATGAAGAGGGAAGAATAGTAATGGTGGAAATAATGATAAACAGATACTGATGGTAGCTATATATGCACCTAATAACAAACAAGAAGAATTTTATCAAAAATTACATTAAAAATAGTGGAATTGGAATATCAAAATATTTGCTTAATGGGAGACTTTAATGCAATTGTAGATGGGAAGCTGCATTACAGAAGCAGTAAAATAGGGGAAAAAGGAAGGAACATACTAACTTTCTTTAAAATGGCAGAAGAAATCTGTATACAGGATATATGGAGAGAAAAGAATCCAAAAATACCACAATATACGTTTTACTCAAACAGGCATAAATCATGGTCCAGAATTGATATGATATGGATATCTCCTGAATTAAGCACGGTTATACAAGAGATTGAAATAGAAACCAAAATATGGGCAGACCACAATCCAATAAAGATGACCTGGAGAGGAGTTAAGAAAAAATTAAGATGGTCTCTGAACCAGTCTTTACTGAAAGAGAAAGAATTTATACAAATAGCAACAAAAGAAATGGAATTTTTCTTTAAAATAAACAAAAAGGAAGAGACATCGCTTCAAAATGTGTGGGATACGGCTAAAGCATACTTTAGAGGGTAAGCTATAACTTACATGGTAAAAAAGAACAAAGAAAAAAAGAAACAACAAATGAAGTTAAAGGAGGAATTTATGAAATTAGAATTAGAACTACAAAGAGATCCACAAAAGAAAACACTTAAAAAGCAAATGGAAATAATAAATAATAAAACATAAATTAAACTTAGCTGATAAAATGGCCCAACAAATTAAAAGGGCAAAACAAAATTTCTTTGAAAACGCTAACAAACCAGGGAGGTGGCTAGCATACAAATTGAAAAAAGAAAGAGAGAAAAAATTGATAAATAAGCTGCAAGACTCAAAAGGCGATTTACAGTTTCAAAATGACATAATTAAAAAAATAATCAAAGACTTTTATTTTATGACACAGAAAAAACTTCTGAAGAAAAAATATAGCAATATATAAAAAAAGCTGAGTAACCAAAAATTCCAGAGAACATACAAAACATGCTAAATGAAAAAATATCAATGATGGAGGTAATAGAGGTGATAAAAAGGCAAAAAAAAATGACAAGACTCCAGGTCCAGCTGGGCTACCTGCAGAGTTTTATAAATGTCTACAAGATGCATTAAGCCCACTAATGAAAGAACTGTGTAATGAAGTACTCTTAGAGGCTAAAATACCAAAAACGTTACTTTAATACCTAAAGAAGATTCAGATTTGACACAGATAAAGAATTATAAACCAATATCTCTATTAATAGCAGAAAGATTAAAGAAATTCTTGATTGAATTTATACATACAGACCAAAATGGATTTTTACCTAAGAGACAAATAAAAAATAACGCAAGAATGATCTTAGATATTTTGGAATATTATGAAATGCATCCAGGGAAGCAGATGGCGCTAATATTCCTAGATGCATAGAAGGCTTTTGATAACGTAAATTGGCAATTTATGATTCAACAATTAAATGAAATGGATTTTGGAGAAAACTTTATAAATATAATTAAAACAATTTATCATAGACAAACAGCTAAAGTAATCATAAATGGAGACTTTACAGAAAACTTTAATATCAAAAAAGGCACAAGACAAGGATGTCCATTATCCCCATTATTATTTATATTAACACTGGAAGTACTGAATAGAAATATTAGGCAAGACTCAGAAATTAAAGGTTTGGAGATAAAAGATGAAAAATATAAACTACAAGCATTCACAGATGACTTGGTCTTTGTATTAGAAGAACTGCTTGAGACAAACCTCAAGCTTATGAAAAAGATAGAAGAATTTGGAGAAGTGGGAGGACTGAAAATAAATAGAGAAAAGACCTTCAAATAGTTAATAGTCAAATAGTCAAATATTTGAGGATATATTTAACAACAAGATGTGCAACAATAAAAGAAGATAACTACATAAAATTAGACTTGGGAAAATGGAAAAATCTACAACTTTCAATGCTAGGGAGAATAGCAACAGTGAAGATGAATATTTTACCAAAATTACTCTTTTTATTTCAAACAATACCTATAAAACTGGGGAAATTTTTTTTGATGAATTAAATACATTGATTTTGAAATTTATTTGGCAAGGAAAAAAAGCTAGAATTAGATTGAAAATGCTACAAGAAGCGAAAGAAAATGGAGGATTTGGGCTGCCGGATTGGGCCTTATATTATCAAGCATCTGTATTAACTTGGTTAAAAGAATGGATAACTCTTAGACATAAAAGATACCTCGAGGGTCATACCTCGAGGGGCATGACCTACAACAGTGATGGCGAACCTTTTAGAGACCAAGTGCCCAAAAACTGCCCCCCACCCCCGTCCCTGCTCTGCCCTGCCCATTGGGCCACCCACCACCTCCACCGATCACCCAGGCAGCCCAGCAGCGCTATGGTGGCCATGCCCTCCGCCCGTGCCCCGCAGCATCATCTGCGCGCAACGGGGCGCAAGGGCGGAGTCTTGTCCCTGCTGCCCAGCTACCATGTCCTTGGCTCCGCTGCTTCGTGTGGGCCGCGCCCAGGGGCAACTCTCCTCCAGGGGGGCTGCTGGTGAGGGGGCCGTGGGAGGAGGCGGGGCTGGGGAGACGGTGTGTGTGCCCACAGAGAGGGCTCCAAGTGCCACCTCTGGCACCCGTGCCATAGGTTTGCCACCACTGACCTACAACTTGGATGGCATGCCTTCTTATGGTATGGGAAGAATAAAATACATAGATACTTTCAAAACCATTATATAAGAAACACACTGCTTCTAGAATGGGAAAAAGTAAAAGTGAAAATTTACATGAAAATACCTGGATGGCTTTCAACAATGGGAAGCGTTTCTTCACCCAAACTTAATTAACTATGAGAAAATTGTGACTTATAAAGACATTTTGAATACTGAAGGGAAACTAAAAACCAAACAAGAACTGGAAGAACAGGGCATTGATCTATCATGGTGGGCACACCTGCAAATTCAAACGAGATATGAAAAAGATGTTAAAACATCTGGATTTTACAAAGAACAGACAGAATTTGATCAGATATTATTAACATTAATTAAGAAACTGTATAAGTTTTTGTTAACTTTAAAGATGGAAAAGGAACAAGTTAAAGAAACAACGATAATATGGGCAAAAAACTTTGGGCATAACATAGAGTTAGAAAACTGGCAAAGCCTTTGGGAAAGAAATTCTATAATAACAAAGGTGGTGGCTTACAAAGAAATCTATATAAAATGTTTTACAGATGGCACTTAACACCTGTGAGGTTAGCGAAAATGTTTAAAAATATATTTAGTAATTGTTGGAAATGTAGACAAAAACCAGGCACATATTATCATCTTTGGTGGACATGCCCTAAAGCTAAAAGATTTTGGTCAAGAATACATATATGGTTAGAGAAAATGATTAAAAAACACATAGATTTTAAGCCAGAATTGTTTTTGTTAGGTATAATTATAGGAAATTATGAGAAGGAATGTGTATACTTAATGTTACATGTGTTAACTGCAGTGAGAATTCTATTTGCTCAACATTGGAAAGATGAAGAACTACCATCGGAGGAAGAGATAATTAAGAAATTTTTAGACTGTGCAGAAATGGACAGACTGACTCTGAAAATGAAAGAGAAAGAAGATTCAGAATGCTTTAGAACATGGGATACATTTTATCAATGGCTAGAAAAACGAGGTAGAGAGAAAGGAGTTCAACATGTATTAGTAAGCTAAATATTGAAACCCAGACAATATGTTGCTGATAAAATATTAAGGATTTGTGACTATAAAAAATTAATAAAATATTGAAAAAAAAGAAAGAAAGCTGTTGCCAAATTGTCCTAATCCAGAAATGATTTTCTTACACAGGTTTAGACTTGATATGCATGGGCACACAACAGAAGCCACCTAAAGAGTCACTGGATATGCTCACAATCATTCAGAACTATATTGTGAAAGGACTGATTGCAGCCTGTGTTAATAATATGTGGAAATTCTTGTGCAGATTACCACACTGTTTCTTTTTCTGTATATTAAAATAATTAAGAAAATAATCCTCTTTTGCTTAGATAGCTAGCTAGTGGATGGATAAAATGGATTTCGTGTAATTTCTGTATTTAAACAATACAAAGAGAATTTTTGCCTAGTTCACCACATGGTGGCGATATTAACAAAGAAATTTAGTTCTGCTTCCTCACTATCAGGGCAGACATTAATACAAAATTGAACAAAAGGAATCTGACGCTTTTTGCGATGAGACATATGCAGATTATAAAATGGCAAAAGACTGAACAATTAAAAATGATTTGCACAACTAAATCATAAAGAAAGGAAGGAAGGAAAGACTGACTGTTGGGCAGAATTTGAGCCTACAAGGAAGAGACTGGAATCATGGAGAATTGCTTTTGGAAAAGACAAGGTCTGTATGTCCTTCTCTCTTTCTCATTCCTTAGAGTAATGTATGCTTCAATTCGCTTTTCTGTCCCTGAAGAAAAGAAAAGGGGGTTTCTGGTGGCTAATGTGCTCAAGGAATTGAAACTGACAGCAGGGGAGCTCTCAACCCGCAAAGCACATTTAGTTGCTGAGGGCACTCAGGAATACTTCCACCTTGATATTCAGACTGGGAATCTGTTGATTAATGATAACATAGACAGAGAAGCTTTATGTGGCCAGAATGATCCTTGTGTACTTCTGTCTCAGCTTCTTTTGGAAAACCCCTTAAATATCTTTAATATTGAAATCAAGATAGAAGATGTGAATGACAATGCCCCCAAATTTTGGAAAAACAATGTGGAGATAGACATTCTTGAGACTGTTCCTAAAAGTACAACATTCCCCTTGGAACCTGCCCAAGATGAGGACTTGGGAGACAATAGCATCCAAAACTATACTCTTAATCCCAATGAGCATTTTCAGCTTGAAGTACACAAGAATGAAGATAGAAAAGACAATTTATATCTTGTTTTGAAGAAAACATTAGATAGGGAGGAGATGCCACACCTTGGATTGACTCTAATGGCTATTGATGGAGGCGTTCCGAAGAAAACCGGCACAGTTCAAATTAATATTAATGTTCTGGATAATAATGATAACTTTCCTCTGTTTAGCAAGTCTGAATATAAGGCAAGAATAAAGGAGAATCTCCCTAAGGGCACTCTTGTGGTTAAGGTGGAAGCCACAGATCTGGATTTGGGTTCAAATGCACAGATACTCTACTCATTCCATCAAGTGCCGGAAAGAATAAACAATTTGTTCTATTTAAATGAAAGAACTGGAAAAATCACTGTTTCGGGTCAGATTGATTATGAAAAAGAAAAGAGTTACAGCATGAACATCAGAGCAACAGATGGAGGGGGTCTTTCAGGGCACTGCAACATACTGATAGAGATTGAAGATGAGAATGACAACCCCCCAGAAGTGTCCATCATATCTCTGAGCAGCATTTTAAAGGAGAACTCTCCCCCAGACACAATGGTGGCCCTCTTCAGTGTTAGAGACCAAGACTCTGGAGACAACAGCAAAACGGTCTGCTCTGTGGAGATGAATCTCCCTTTTGTGCTCAAAGGCACCACAAACAACTTTTATCAGCTTGTGCTCCAAAGTCCCCTAGATAGAGAGACGGTCACTGAGTACAACATCACCATCACAGCCATTGACTGCGGCTCTCCTAGGCTCACTTCAACAAGACTGATTAATGTTCAGATCTCCGATGTCAATGATAACCCTCCTCTTTTTGAAAAGTCTTCATTTGACATGCAGATCCGGGAGAATAATATTCCAGGCTTGCTCATTGGCTCAGTCCACGCTGTGGATCTGGACACAAAGCAGAATGCTAAAGTGACTTACTCAGTTCTGCCTGGGAAGGGTGATGGCCTTTTGCCCACTTTCATTTCAATCAACTCTGAAACTGGAAACCTGTATGCCCTCCGATCCCTGGACTATGAGCAAATAAGAGCTTTCAGAGTTACTGTGAGGGCATCTGATGGTGGTTCTCCTTCTCTGAGCTCAGAAGTGATTGTCCGCATCCACATCATAGATGAAAATGACAACGCTCCCTTCTTCCTGTATCCCCTCCAGAACAACACATCCCCATGCAATGAGCTGGTTCCCAAGTCAGCCGAGGCCGGCTATCTGGTCACCAAGGTGGTTGCAGTGGATGCAGATTCTGGCCAAAACTCTTGGCTTTCCTATGAATTGCTGAAGGCCACGGACCCATCCCTTTTCAGCATAGGAGCGCAGAATGGGGAAGTGAAAACCAGGAGAGCCCTGAATGAGCGAGACACAAACAAGCAGAGGCTGGTGATACTGGTCAGAGACAACGGTCTTCCTCCACAGACCAGCACGGCGTTGCTTAATGTCCTTCTTGTGGATGGCTTTTCGGATCCCTTCCTGAGGAGGGTGGATGTCAGTGTGCAAGAACCGGAAGAAGATAAAACCTTGACCAAGTATTTGGTGATCTGCTTGGCTGCTGTCTCCTTTGTGTTCCTGGTCTGTATTGTTGTGTTTGTTGTGGTCAAAATCCTCAAGAAGGACCCCCAAAGCCATTTTACTGCAGCTGTTCCTCACTTCCCACCTGCCAGTGCTGATGCCCAAGAGAACTGTGCAGATTCACAGAATGGGTCGCTTCCCAGGACTTACCGTTATGATGTTTGTTTGACTGGTGGATCCTTAAGTAGCGAGTTCCGATTTCTCAGGCCCCTCTTTCCTGTCTTTTCGGTGGGAGATGTTAACCTCCCAGGCAACCACTGGACTTCTTCTGGCCCTGAAGATTTATCTAAGCAGGTTGCAGTTAATGGCACAACGAAAGAGGTGAGGAAAAATATGCAATTAATCTAGCGACTTCCTATTTATTCCCGCTTTTTGTCTTTTTGCTCTTTTGATTTTTCCTGAGCAACTTTGTGGTTATCTATTGAAGAACCAGGTCAGTTGGCCTTAAGATTTAATTTAGAGTAGAGATCACCATTCCTTCTATAATGTTTGCATTGTTTTAAAAGTCTTTCTCTCTTTTCTCTCTCTCTCTCTCTCTCACACACATACATATTGCAAGTTTTATGTGAATAATTTATTTATACTTCATGCATTACTCTGAAATTAAATTAGTGATTCAATGTATTTTTGAAAAGAAGATCATGTCCTAACGCACTGTATAAAGCAAGCCATCACTTTACAGAAATGCAAATAAAAGTTACATAAACTCCAAAGGATGACACCAAGCCTGACTGGCAGCCAGGGATAATATTGCAGCTTGTCCCAAATGTGTTTTTTCAAAAGGCAACTGGACTTTCTGTGTTTTTCTCTTGAAGACATTTTACTTCTCATTCAAGAAGCATCTTCAGTTCTGGATGAGAAACGAAACATCTTCAAGAGAAAAAACAACAAAAGTCCAGTTGCCTTTTGAAAAAGCATCTTTGGGACAACCATGGCCTGGATGAACTGGGAATCTCCATAGACAATACTGCAGCTTCTTATATCAGATCTAGGATGTATATCTGCAAGTACATAGCCAACACATATATATATAATCTGAGTTACAGAATTTTAGAGATTACAGGATAGAACAAATTATTACAAAAGAAGCAGTAATGGAAGTCATGGGCTGGAGTTAGTTATTACATCATCCCAGAAAAGTAGGTTCTTTTACATTATGGTTATTTTTTATACCTGTCCTGTAGAATTGTTTATGAAAGGACTGAATTTTACAAAAATACATACTTTGCAACAGTTCATTATATATTATCAAGGTAACTTGTCATCTGGGGTTTAAAGATTCTGTTGACATTTTTTAAATTCATGCAAATGTTATTATAATCTGTAAACCTTTTAAGTTATGCTGAATTTAATTTAATACTTTATTTGGCCAAGTGTGATTAGACACGCAAGGAAGTTGTCTCCGATGTAGAAGCTCTCAGTGTATATGCAAAGAACAGAATAATGATAATCATAATAATACCAATAAGAGGGGAGTAAGAAAGATAATAAGAAAGATAAATAATAATACTACAGCAATACTACATGGGTAAATTACACATAGACATTAGAAAACACTGTGAGTGATGGTGTGAGGAAAAAAACTGTCCTTGCATCTAGTTGTTTTGACCTGCAATGCCCTGTAGTGCCATCTGAGGGGAGGAGTTGAAACAGTTTATGTCCAGGATGCGAGGGGTCTGCAGGTATCTTCTCCGTCCTTCTTCTGGCCCATGCAATATACAGGTCTTCTATGAAAGGCAGGCTGGTTGCAATTATTTTTTCTGCAGTCTAAACTATCCTTTGGAGTCTGTACCTGTCCTGTTTGGTTGCTGTACCAAACCAGACAGTTATTGAAGTAATTTGTCTGTAAAATTGTATCAGCAGCTCCTGGGACAGTCTGAACTTCCTGAGTTGATGCAGAAAGAACATTCTTTATTCTGCCTTTTTAATGATGGTTTTAATGTTAAGTGTCCATTTCAAGTCCTGGGAGATTACAGAACCCCAAAATTTGAAGGACTCTAGTGCTGATACTGTGCTGTTGAATATGGTAAAATAGAAGAGCTCCTCCTAAAATCCATTCTCATCTCTACAATTGTAAACATGTTCAGCTCCAGATTGTTACAGCTGCAGCTCAGGGCCAGTTGTTCATCCTCCTTTCTATATGCAGATTCATCACCATCTCAAATGAGAGCAATGACCATTGTATCATGTGGAAACTTCAGAACTTTAACAGAGGGTTCCCTTGAGGTGCAGTCATTGGTATAGAGAGAAGAGAGCAATGGCGAGAGTACATAGCCCTGAGGTTTAAATATTAATATTAATATTGATATCACATCATAAGGGACATCTTGAAACATATTCAAAAATATGTATCATGTGATTAATGATATTATCATCTTCGCCAATCAATCTATGATTGGCTAGATACACTTTTATTTTACTGATCCAGAAAGAAAAATAATGGGGGGGATGTTTTTTTAAAAAAGTATTTTATTAGTTTTCTGTCATTACAATTCATTTGTGCTTAATGCACAATGTGTTGTCTGGGTTAATTTTTGCTTAGTCGTAAAGGTTAAGTTCTTACTCTCAATCTTGTTTTTCCAACCATTGATAAAATAAGTTCCGCGTTTGAAAGTATTCTGTGTCTTCTTTTTCTTTGATTCTCAATGTGAGTCTATTCATTTCCTCACAGTCCAATATTTTCTTAATTATCGCTTCCTCCGATGGTGTTATCTCATTTTTCCAGTGCTGCGCAAATGCACAATATACATTTTGTTTATCAAATTTTTCTGGCATTATGCTTAGTAAAAACAGTTCAGGTTTAAAATCTACATGTTTCCCTAATATCTTTTCTAACCAAGTATGTATTTTGGTCCAAATTTTTTTTTGCTTTAATACATGTCCACCATAAATGATAGTATGTACCGGGAATTTGATTGCATTTCCAACATTTACTCGGCATATTTTTAAACATTTTTGCTAATCTAATAGGTGGAAAATGCCATCTATAAAACATTTTATATAAATTTTCTTTATATGAAGTAGCCGTTGTCAGCTTATAATTTATTTCCCAAACATTTTGCCATTTTTCTAATTCTATGTTATATCCAAAAAAAATTGCCCATACAATCATTGTTTCTTTCACTTGTTCATCTTCCATTTTTAAATTCAATAAAAAGTTATACAATTTTTTAATCATTTTTTCATCAAAAATCAACAACACCTGATCAAATAGTCTGATCTTTATAAAAACCATATGTTTTAACATCTTTGTCATACCTCGATTGCATTTGTAATCGGGGCCATCATGATAAGTCAATGCCCTGGTCTTCTAGCTCTTGTTTAGATTTTAATTTCCCATCTGTATTCAAAATATCCTTATAGGTTAAGATTTTTTCAAATTTAACTAGATTTGGGTGAGCAAAAGCTTCCATCGTTGACAGCCATCCTGGGATTTTCATATGAATTTTATGTTTTATCTTTTCCCATACAGATAGTAATGCATATCTTATATAATGGTTTTGGAAGTATCTATGGATTTTATTCTTTTCATACCATAAAAAAGCATGCCACCCAAGTTGCAGGTCATGTCCTTCTAAATATAACAACCTTTTGTTTTTGAGGGTTATCCATTCTTTTAGGCATGTTAACGCACATGCTTGGTAGCATAGAACCCAATCTGGTAAACCAAATCCTCCATTTTCTTTGGTTTCTTGTAACATTTTCAGTTTAATTCTGGCTTTCTTTCCTTGCCAAATAAATTTCAAGATCAATCTATTCAAATCATCAAAAAAGTTTTTTTCTATTTTTACAGGTACTGTTTGAAATAAAAAAAGAAGTTTTGGTAAAATATTCATTTTCACAGTAGCTATTCTTCCTAGTAATGATAATTGTAGGTTTTTCCATTTTTCCAAGACTGTTTTTATTTGACTTAGTAATTTTATGTAGTTATCTTCTTTTATCATTGCACATCTTGCTGTTAAATATATCCCCAAATATTTAACTTTCTTAACTATTTGTAAGTCTATTTTTTCTGACAGTTGTGTTTTTTGCTTGTCTGTAAGATTTTTAAGTATAACTTTGGCTTTTTCTCTATTTATTTTCAGTCCTGCTATTTCTCCAAATTCTTCTATATTTTTCAATAATTTGGAAGTTGTATCCAATGGTTCTTCTAGAATACCAAGTCATCTGTGAATGCTTGTAGTTTATAACTTTCATCTTTTATCTCCATTCCTTTAATTTCCAAATCTTGTCTGATGTTCCTATTGAAAACTTCCAATGTTAGTATGAATAGCAGTGGGGATAGTGGACATCCTTGTCTTGTACCTTTCTTTATATTAAAGTTCTCCGTATAGTCTCCATTGACAATTACTTTTGGTGTTTGTTTATCATATATTGTCCTAATCGTTTTTATAAACTTTTCTCTAAAATCCATACAGTTTAATTGTTGTATCATAAATTGCCAACTTACATTATCAAAAGCTTTTTAGGCGTCTAGGAAAATTAACGCCATTTGTTTTCCTGGATGCATTTCATAGTATTCCAGTGTATTTAAAATAATCCTCAAATTATTTTTTATTTGTCTTTTTGGTAGAAATCCATTCTGATCTGGAAGGATAAATTCAATCAAGAATCTTTTCAATCTTTCTGCTATTACTGAGGCAAAGATTTTATAATCCACTTTTAATAATGATATAGGTCTATAATTTTTTATCTGTAAATCTGAATCTTCTTTTGGTATTAAAGTAATATTTGCTTCTATACACGTATTTGGTAATTTGGTCTCTGATAATACCTCATTACACACTTCCTTCATTGGTAAGCTTAATGTATCTTGTAGACATTTGTAGACCTCTGCAGGTAGCTCATATTTCCTGGGGTTTTATCGTTTTTCTGTTTTTTTATAGCTTATATCGCTTCCATCATAGTAATTTTTTCATTTAGTATATTTTATCAGGTTTTCTGGAATTTTTGGTAAATTAGCATTTTCCAAATATTGTGTCATTTTTTCCAGAGAGATTTCCTCTACATTGTATAATTTTCCATAAAATTCTTTAACTATTTTTTTTATTGCATTAGTTTGAAATTGTAAATTGCCCTTCTCATCTTGTAATTTATGTATCAATTTCTTCTCTCTTTCTTTTTTCAGTTTATAGGCCAACCATCTTCCCGGCTTATTTGCATTTTCAAAGAAGTTTTGTTTTGCCCTTTTATTTGTTGAGCCAATTCCTCTGACTCTTATTAGGTTTAATTTGTGTTTTGTTATCTCCATTTGTCTTTTCACAGTTTTCTTTTGTGGATGTATTTGTAATTCTGACTCCAGTTTCTTGAATTCTTCCCTTAATGTTGTAAATTGTTGTTGTTTTTTTCTTTGTTCTTTTAGCCATATATGTTATAGCTCACCCTCTATATATGTTATAGCTAACCCTTTGGCTGCGTCCCATACATTCTGAGTTGATGTCTCTTCTTTTTTATTTTCTTTAAAGAAGAATTCCATCTCCTTTATTGCTAATTCTACAAATTGTTTCTCTTTTAGCAGATGATGGTGCTGAAGCTGGTTTTTTTAGCAGTTTTAGCCAGGTTTGGGATACTCATTTTGTTTTTTGTTTATCCCCCCCCCCCGGTTACCCTATCATCTGTCTGTTGTGCCCCCTGGAAAGTGTCTTTATCTGCAAAGAAAGACAAATCTCGTATTCAATATACCCTTATACAATTTAAATTTGACATCATGTTGTGTAGTTCTTATAGTTCTTACCTAATGTTACACAGAAAACAAGAGTTTTGTAGTCCAGTTTTATTTGTCAGTATCAGGTCTGGAGGGGGAGTTATAAAATCTTCTACAGCCTTTGTGATCAGAGTACAAAGTCCAAGAATCAAGCGATGTTTGTAATCCAAAATGGCTAGTAGGTCTTAAACCAATCAATAGGACCCACCAAGCCAGGAGTAATAAAAAACCATGTTGTTCTCTGTCTCTAGATGTTTCTTAAAATCCCAGGTCAACCGATGTTTGTAATCCACACTGTGCAGTATAATTCCATATGCTCAATGATAAAATATCACATAGAGTCCTGCTTCTGGATGTAGTATACTTAGATTTCAGTAAGGCGTTTGATAAAGTAGACCACAACCTACTCCTTGGTAAGCTTGAAAAAGGTGGAATAGACAACATCACCACCAGATGGATTGGTAGCTGACTGACAAACCGTACTCAACGAGTAGTCCTCAATGATACTACATCCACATGGAGAGAAGTAAGCAGTGGGGTACCACAAGGCTCCGTCTTAGGCCCAGTATTTTTCAATATCTTCATCAATGACTTAGATGAGGGAATTGAAGGGGAATTCATCAAATTTGCAGATGACACTAAACTGGCAGGAGTATCCAACACCGCAGAAGACAAACTCAGGATCCAAAAAGGTCTTAACAAACTTGAACAATGGGCCCTATCCAACAAAATGAGTTTCAATGTGGAGAAAAGCACAGTTTTACATTTAGGCAGGAAAAATCAAAGGTACAAATACAGATTAGGCGAGACCTGGCTTAAAAACAGTAGCTGTGAGAGGGACCTTGGAGTCCTAGTGGACGATCACTTGACTATGAGCCAGCAGTAGCCAAAAAAGCTAATACAATCCTGGGTTGTATAAACAGAGGCATAGAATCAAGATCGTGCGAAGTATTAGTACCGCTTTATAAAACCCTAGTAAGACCACACCTGGAATACTGCAGCCAATTTTGCTCACCATATCACAAAAAAGATGTTGAGAGTCTGGAAAAAATTCAGAGAAGAGCAACTAAGATGATCAAAGGCCTGGAGACTAAAACATACAAAGAATGGCTACAGGACTTGATTTTGGCTAGTCTAAAGAAAAGAAGAAATAAGGGAGACATGATAGCAGTATTCCAGTATTTGAGGGGCTGCCACAAAGAAGAGGGGGTCACAGAGGGCAGGACAAGAAACAACGGTTGGAAACTGATCAAAGAGAGAAGCAACCTGGAATTAAGGAGAAACTTCCTGACAGTGAGGACAATTAACCAGTGGAACAGCTTGCCTCCAGAAATTGTGGGTGCTCCATCAGTGGAGATTTTTAAGAAGAGGCTAGACAGTCACTTGTCTGAGATGGTATAGGTTCTCCTGCTTAAGCAGGGGGCTGGACTAGAAAACCTTCAAGGTCCCTTCCATGTTCTGTTCTGTTCTGTTCTGTTCTGTTCTGTTCTGTTCTGTTCTGTTCTGTTCTGTTCTATTCTATTCTATTCTTAAGATATTTACTGGATATTATCAAATTCCAAGGATGACCAGTACATTTTGTATACACAACTCATTCCAATGGGATGGTCAGAAAGAGTTGATTTACACCACCTAGTTACCTTGTCACCTGAAAGGGTCTTCAATCACTTTTGGAAAACAGAAACAGAAAATGTCAGCCTTTATTTATATCCCTCCCATTGCAAACTTGACTTCCAGGCACATTTTCCTAGTTCAGTTTGAAAGTAGTCTTCCTTCTAGTGAGTAATCTTGACCATTTAGAGGCTAACCTCAGCAGTTAATGGGCTACTTAGAGAGGAAGAAATGTCTTCTCAACTAAGGAAGCAAAACCCTGTTCCCTAGAGAAATGATGAAATAGTAGAACTTCTACTTCTCCTCCTCCTTCTTACACCAACCCCCACTTACATAAGTACAAACCTGTATCATACAAGTGTAATCTCTCAACTATTTTAGCCGTGACGGTAAAGGAAGGTTTATAAATTGTTATGCTGCAAAATAATTAACAAGAAAATAAGTTTTGTTTTAATCAAAATTGCCTATATGCAAGTGCTTGCATACAAACATTTGTGCTTTAATAAATCAACCCACAGTTCTCACTTAAGACCAGCCTTAAATTATCCTCCTTTAGACATATTATACAAAGACCTAGTCAAATACAAGTCCCACGGGCTGAATCTGGCTCACAATTGGCCCATATTTGGCCTGTAGGGTGAGGGACTGGCCCCCATTGCCCTGGCCCTGGTCCTGCCCAGCCTGGCTGGGTGTCCCTCCCCCAGGTGCATGCACAGGAGGTGATGAGAGCACCTGGGGGCCGATGGTATCTGGTGGCAACCGCAGCCTGGCTCAGCAGCCCACTGCCATCATTGGACCGGCCCTAGTCCGTCCCACCGTCTGTTTTTGCTTGTGGTTGGAGAGCAGGTCACTGCTGATCATCTTCTCAGCCCCCTCGCAGATCTTGCCCTTGGCCCACATGTGGAATGCCTTCCCCTCACGCACCCGACACACCTCGGCCCCACCACAGGTTGCCGCCGCCACCAAGACCACCAACGTTTCCCTCATGCACACAATGCACCTCAGCCCTGCCATGGGCTGCCACTGAGGCTGCCAGCAGCTCGCGCAGGTCCATTAGGCATGCCCAGTCCCAGCAGGCAAAAGACGGCCACCTCGACCGGGGAAAACTGGATTCCCATCGACGCCATGGCTGCCCAGGCCCAGCCAGGATTGCGTGCCTCCCCCCATCTCTGGTGGGCCTGGGTTAGGGTTAGACGAGCCTCCCACCCCCTGCCCCACCCCCTGGAGACCCCTGGATCTCCCCAACCCCGCCCGGCCCCCACCCTTATGCGAGCTACGTCGAGTTGGCTTTGCCCACCCCAGCCACACCCACTCAATCCCCCAAGGGCAACCACAATGCTGATGTGACCCTTAATGAAATTGAGTTTGACACCCCTGCTCTAGAGAAAACTTGGAAAGGTAGAAGGAAAGAATAGATGAGGTTGCACAAAGGAATGTAACAAAGAAAGGAATGTAACAATTTCTTTTCTGAGACACTAAGGTAGAAAGGTGAACTTGAGCTAATCTCTCTGTCTGATGCCTAGGAAAGAGGCAATGGCAAGCCACTTCTGCAAAATCTAGTCAAGAAAATTGTAGGGACCAGTCTAGGCAGTTGACAGGAACAAAAAACTGGGTATGTGTAGTCCAGGGGTAGGCAACCTTGGCTGTTTTATAACTTGTGGACTTCAATACCCAGAATTCCTGAATCAGCCATGCTGACTCAGGAATTCTGAGAGTTGAAGTCCACAAGTCATAAAAGAGCCAAGGTTGCCTACCCTTGGTCTAGTCTAATGAAAAGAAGGACTAGGGGTGACATAATAGTAGTCTCCCAATATCTAAGGAGATGCCATAAGGAAGAGGGGTCAATCTCTTCTCCAAAGTATCTGAAGACAGGAGAAGAAATTTTCCTAGAAATAAGATGTTTCCTGACAATCAATTAGTGCAACAGCTTGCCTTCAGAAACTGTGGGTGCTCCATCACTAAAGGTTTATAAGAAGAGATTAGACAGTAGTTTGTCTGGAATGATAGTGGGTCTCCTGGCTAGAAAACCTCCAAGGTCCCTTCCAACTTCTATTCTGTTCTGTTCTGTTCTATTCCCCCCACAAAAAAGTGGGAACATGTAGCAGAACATGAATTATCCACTGGGAGGATATCATTGCCTTTAGTTCAAACTGTGTTGGCAAACTGTCCCAATGCAGAAATGATTTTCTTACACAGGTTTAGACTTGACATGCATGGGCACACAACAGAAGCTACCTAAAGAGTCACTGGATATGCTCACACTCATTCAACACTATACTGTAAAAGGACTGGATTACAACCTGTATCAATCATGTACAAAAATTTTGTGCATATTGCCACTCTTTTCTTTTTCTATATAATTAAATAGTTAATAAAATAATCTGGACGGTTGACCAGTGGATAGATAAAAATGGATTCAATGTGTCTAAACAATACAAATACAGTAAAGGATTTGCCTAGTTCACCACATGGTGGCGATATTAACAAAGAAATTTAGTTCTGATCTGCTTGCTCACTATCAGAGCAGAGAGTTATACAAAAATGAACAAAAGGAATCTGATTCTTTGGCGGTGAAACGTTTGCAGATCATAAGATGGCAAAAATCTAAAACAAGAAGAATTAAAAATAATTTGCACAGCTAAATCATAAAGAAAGGAAAGAAAGAAAGACTGACTGACTGTTGGGCAGAATTTGAGCCTACAAGGAAGAGACTGGAATCATGGAGAATTGCTTTTGGAAAAGACAAGGTCTGTATGTCCTTCTCTCTTTCTCATTCCTTAGAGTAATGTGTGCTTCAATTCGCTTTTCTGTCCCTGAAGAAAAGAAAAGGGGGTTTCTGGTGGCTAATGTGCTCAAGGAATTGAAACTGACAGCAGGGGAGCTCTCAACCCGCAAAGCACGTTTAGTGGCTGAGAGCACTCAGGAATACTTCCACCTTGATATTCAGACTGGGAATCTGTTGATTAATGATAATATAGACAGAGAAGCTTTATGTGGCCAGAATGATCCTTGCGTACTTCTATCTCAGCTTGTTTTGGGAAACCCCTTAGATATCTTTAATTTTGAAATCAAGATAGAAGATGTGAATGACAATGCCCCCAAATTTTGGAAAAACGAAGTGGTGCTGGACATTCCTGAGAACATTCCTGAAACTACAACATTCCCCTTGGAATCAGCACAGGATGAGGACCTGGAAGAAAATAGTATCCAAAATTATACTCTGAGTCCCAATGACCATTTTCGGCTTGATGTGCAAAGGAATAAAGATGGAAACCACTATGTAGATCTTGTTCTGGAGAAGTCACTAGACAGGGAGAGAATGCCACACCTTGGATTGACTCTAATGGCTATTGATGGAGGAGTTCCAAAGAAAACAGGCACCGTTCAAATTAATATTAATGTTCTGGATAATAATGATAACTTTCCTCTGTTTAGTAAGTCTGAATATAAGGCAAGAATAAAGGAGAATCTCCCTAAGGGCACTCTTGTGATTAAGGTGGAAGCCACAGATCTGGATTTGGGTTCAAATGCACAGATCCTCTACTCATTCCATCGAGTCCTAGAAAGGATAAATAATTTGTTTTTTTTAAATGAAATTACTGGTGAAATCAGTGTTTGGGGACAGATTGATTATGAAAAAGAAAAAAGCTATAACATGAACATCAGAGCAACAGATGGAGGGGGTCTTTCAGGGCACTGCAACATATTGATAGAAATTGAAGATGAGAATGACAACCCTCCAGAAGTGTCCATCATATCTCTGACCAACACTTTAAAGGAAGACTCTCCCCCAGAGACAATGGTGGCCCTCTTCAGTGTTAGAGACCAAGACTCTGGAGACAACAGCAAAACGGTCTGCTCTGTGGAGATGAATCTCCCTTTTGTGCTCAAAGGCACCACAAACAACTTTTATCAGCTTGTGCTCCAAAATCCCCTAGACAGAGAGACGGTCACTGAGTACAACATCACCATCACAGCCATTGACTGCGGCTCTCCTAGGCTCACTTCAACAAGATTGATTAATGTTCAGATCTCTGACATCAATGATAACCCTCCCCTTTTTGAAATATCTTCGTATGACATGCAGATCCGAGAGAATCATATTCCAGGTTTGCTCATCGGCTCAATCCACGCTGTGGATCTGGACACAAAGCTGAATGCTAAAGTGACTTACTCAGTTCTGCCTGGGAAGGGTGATGGCCTTTTGCCCACTTTCATTTCAATCAACTCTGAAACTGGAAACCTGTATGCCCTCCGCTCCCTGGACTATGAGCAGATAAGAGGCTTCAGAGTTACTGTGAGGGCGTCTGATGGTGGTTCTCCTTCCCTGAGCTCAGAAGTGATTGTCCGCATCCACATCATTGATGAAAATGACAACGCTCCCTTCTTCCTGTATCCCCTCCAGAACAACACATCCCCATGCAATGAGCTGGTTCCCAAGTCAGCCGAGGCCGGTTATCTGGTCACCAAGGTGGTTGCAGTGGATGCAGACTCTGGCCAAAACTCTTGGCTTTCCTATGAATTGCTGAAGGCCACGGACCCAGCCCTTTTCAGCATAGGAGCGCAGAATGGGGAAGT
Organism: Azemiops feae; assembly: GCA_023970755.1. NCBI lineage: Eukaryota > Metazoa > Chordata > Lepidosauria > Squamata > Viperidae > Azemiops > Azemiops feae. The sequence goes on along the minus strand of JALGBA010000235.1, from coordinate 4,531,690 downwards.
GAAAACCAGGAGAGCCCTGAATGAGAGAGACACAAACAAGCAGAGGCTGGTGATACTGGTCAGAGACAACGGTCTTCCTCCACAGACCAGCACGGCGTTGCTTAATGTCCTTCTTGTGGATGGCTTTTCGGATCCCTTCCTGAGGAGGGTGGATGTCAGTGTGCAAGAACTGGAAGAAGATAAAACCTTGACCAAGTATTTGGTGATCTGCTTGGCTGCTGTCTCCTTTGTGTTCCTGGTCTGCATTGTTGTGTTTGTTGTGGTCAAAATCCTCAAGAAGGACCGCCAAAGCCATTTTACTGCAGCTGTTCCTCACTTCCCACCTGCCAGTGCTGATGCCCCAGAGAACTGTGCAGATTCACAGAATGGGTCACTTTCCAGGACTTACCGTTATGATGTTTGTTTGACTGGTGGATCCTTAAGTAGCGAGTTCCGATTTCTCAGGCCCCTCTTTCCTGTCTTTTCGGTGGGAGATGTAAACGGCCCAGGGAACTCTAAGATTTCTTCAGACATCAAGGATACTTCTGAGCAGATTGTAAATATTGCAGCAAAGAAACAGGTGAGAAAACTGCTTTGTTAATGCTGCCTTTGCATTCCTCAATTTTGCTAAATTTTAAAAAATTAAAAAAAATTAAAAATATTTTTAAAAATATTTTAGCTGGTGCTCCTTTCTCTTTCACATATTTTTGTTCAATTTATCTTATGTCCACTATGATACCATCTTCTTTCTCTCATGTTTTTTTTCTCATGTTAATCTACCTATTATTATTTAAAAATGCAACTATTACCTAAAAGTACAGACTGATAGAGATAGTGGGCTGAGCACAGATTTGCCAAACAACAAATTTATAGCACATTTATGTATACATAAAATATACAAGTTATATTTATAATATATATGTTATATGCATAAACCTATTTCTGGAATCAATGTGAATTTTCATAGGCTATTGAATAGTATTCATTGCTTTCAAAAAACACACTACTTTGATGATAGAAAGCTCCTACAAGAAAGTTATACACTCTATATTTGTACAAGACAGCTGTAATTTAAAGAAAAAAAAGTAAAAATAAGCTGTGTTTTAACTGATAGTTCTATCATATATTTAGGGTTTTTGTATGATACACAAAGCAGATATCATGCCATTTTACTTTACTTTTCTAACACGTGTTTAATTATTTGGTTACAAGCAATTATGATGATATTCTTGTGAACTATTTTATAGTAGTACAAATAGTTGTAACTAATATGGCTGTGTTTTGTTTATAAGGGCATGTTGATTTAGTGACCAAATTTGAAGCAAAGTGCCAAATCAAAATAGTATTTGCTTTTAAAATACTGGATTAGAGCTTCAATATTCTTTCAGCATTGACCCTAAAAGCTCTTTGGGGCATTCTTTATCTATACTGGTTCTATAATTTAGTTTGCAGTGCTGAGACAGATGGATGGCTTGATTTTTGGACTCAGAGTACTGCTTCAAATTGGACTGACTCATGAGTATTGAAATCATGACTATATTTGTTGGAATGGAGTTGTTCCATGCGGGCCTGATAATTTAAGAAATGTATCAACATGGCCAGTTTTAACACCTTCCAAAAGGGATGGAATTGAAAAATAAGCCTGACCATTTTGATGCCTTTGGAAGTCCATCTGGCTCAAATATGTCTACCCATTTATGTATTTATTATCAATTTGGTGATGTCTCAGTCACTGGAGTTATTCTAGCCAATCAAAAGTTTGTTCTGCCAAAGTAGTCACTCCACTTTCAGATGCTGTTATGCTCTCCCTCCCACTTTCTGCTCCTGCATCAACCAAATCTTTGGCCTCTTCCAAACAATCCCCAGTCTTTCCTCCCCAGTGCAGGTTGTCCAACTCGGTTTCACGCCCTTACTGTACACAATTGGACTCTCTCACATTTCCCAATTAACATTACAGATTTTTTTCCTACAAATCTTTTACACAGAAATCCTTCAAAACATGCTAAATCAGGACAGAGTGACCGATCCCAGTGCTGCCCAGTTGCTTCTGAGTGCTCTACATTTTCCTTAGTCACTTCCTAGAATATGGCTTTGCTTAGTCTTGTACCATCAATTAAACCTCACTTTGTTTCTTCTTCTGGTTGGGCTCAAGTTAAATGTGCCAATACATTAATCTTTGAAGTTGGCTTTATTCGTTTTTAGTAGCATAATCAAGCATTTTAACATCTGATAAAACTTGATATATGCTTAGAAATTTTCTTCTCTCTCTCTTTCTCTCTCTCTCACACACACACACACTCACACACACACACACACACATGCACCCCAACACATACACCAACTCATATACGCACACACACGTGGAGAGAGAGAGAGAGAACCTACATACACAGTTTAAACCTGATATTTTCAGACTCATATGCTAGGCAAGGCATCTTATAGTATGTCTTCGTTTTGCAATCTAATATGCTAGAGGTATCTATGCAAATATAATTTAGTATTGAAAAATTACAATGCTTCCTTTTACAATTTTGCAGGGTAAAGTTCCTTTGACTGAAGATCCTGCTGCTAAATCTGGAGGCCCAAGCTGTACTGTAAATCAAGCAATAGGTGTAAATATGAACTCTGGTCAAAGCGACTGGCTTTCCTATCACTAGATGACAATTACCAACTCCATCCATCATTCTGTCTCTGTCAGAAGATACATGCAAGAATCATCTAGACTGGAAAGAATGGGTCCTCTGTATAAAAGAACATCAGAGACAAATTTTGAAAACTGTTTAAAACAAGCCAGATTGAAAATAACAAGAATGCCCTTATGCTGTTCCATTCACTTTGACTGAATTTGTGTGGAGTGATATACAAATGGATTATGTGCATACATTTTACCTAATATGTAACTGATTTGTTATTTCTGCTTTGTAGACTTTTACAATAGGCTACTGTTTTTTTAACCTAGGAGACCCTGCTGCATGTTTATCATTATGATTCTTTGACTTATGCTTTATGAGATTATGCTCCTTCCATAAAATATTTTAAATAGCTATATTAATTTCTTGGACATTTTATTTATTTAACTAATGAAATGTACCTACATACATTTTGGATAACACCAGTGATTAGATACGCTTAGTTAGAAAAAAAAAGTGAATGGTTTTTCCAATGATGGTGCACTTAGATCCTAGGTGTATCTAAGTCCTCAGTTACATCATTATCTGAGGCTATGCTTGAAATAGTGATTTTCACAATACCCAAACTCTACATGTGCATGTCTACATGCAAAATGGAATTTCAGTAATATACAATTGTTCTTGATTTCCTGCAATCACAATGTACAGTATGTACATACTGTACATTCATACACACATGCATGCATGTATGCATACATAATATACTGCAAATTAACTAATTATCCTTTGGAAAAAGTGGAATGAACTATGCCCTCAGTGGCCTTATAGTCAAGAGCACCAAATAAGCTCCCTCAGTCCTTTGCTGCTCTTTAAGATCTGTTCATTTACAATGATCAGAATTATTCCAAAGGTAACTAAAAGAGATTTAACACCAATATTGACAGTCCTTTCTACAGCAAAAAAAAAAAAAGAGTAATTCAGTAGTAAATCCATAAGAAAGTACTTCTATTAAGGACTACTTTTAAAAATCCTATCTTTTAATATAATTTTCTGGTTTTGTGCTTACATAGTTAAAACGAGATGTCTGTACATTTTGTGTTTTATTAGTAATATTGTGTTCAAACTATCACAAAAATCACAATTGTAAAGAGATTTATATCTGTGGATGAAAAAGTAAGCAAGTAGTATTATATTGATGTAGCAGATTAGATAGTGAAGGATGCAATGCGGAAACAACTGGAATCAGCAAGAAAATGTGTAAATGCTTTAAAGGATGTGGAATACAGTACACCCATTTTGTTTTATGCACTGTAATCACTATGTAAAGGGGGAATAAAAATACCATAGACATATTGTAAGCCGGATTTTAATATGGTATTTGTATGCTCAAAATTAATAAAATTGGTTTGTAAATTCTTTAAATGGAATTAATATATGAAATCAAACCTTGACATTGAAACTATCATCATCATCATCATGGTGTCAGTACATACTCACAGCATGCAAAGGAACAAGATAGCTTTCTTCCACTGCTGCTTTCCACCAACCAGCATTCAGAACATGCTACCAGTGATTCAGTGATTCAGTGATTGTGATCTCAAGCAGGAGCACAAACTGCTATCCATTTCTCTTTATCCTTTTAGGGTTGTTTTTTTTTTTTTTATGTTCCATTAGTAGAAGAATTGTATTTCTTCCGTCTGAGAGGCTTAGATTAACAAAAGACGTACATCTCCTCCAGGCAGAAAGCGTTAAGAGCAAAGCTGTATTTGTTATCTCAGTGGGCCTGCTTCTTGATATTTGGCAGCCCTTGTACCTAAGGCAGGGGTAGGCAACCTTGGCTCTTTTATGACTCGTGGGCTTCAACTCCCAGAATTCCTGAGCCAGCTGTGCTGGCTCAGGAATTCTGGGAGTTGAAGCCCACGAGTCATAAAAGAGCCAAGGTTGCCTACCCCTGACCTAAGGTATACAACATACAAAATATAAAGCCCCCCCCCCAAAAAAAAAACCATGTGTACTCCTTCTAGAGTTAAAAAAAAAATCTTTTTTTTCCCAAATTTTGAAATAATGTTACCCTAAAACAGATTTTGTATTATTTTTTTTGCAAGTCAAAAATTAAAAAAATAGAATCAATGTAATGTGAAAACAAAACCAAAGCATTTTCTTTTCATATGTTCATAATAGATAAATTCAGTTCAGGAATGAGGGATAGACAATTAATTACCTTACTTCCTCTGCAAGATATCAATAGGAATAGGAATAGCATTTAGGCTTCTGTACCTCCCCATAGTGCTTTACAGCAGTGGTTCTTAACCTTTTTGAACGAATCGCCCCCTTGAGCCAATGAGGAAGTTGTCATCGCCCCCCTCCCCCAACATAACCTCTCAATCACAACATAGGAAATAATTCTTCAATTTATGCAAACACTTTTTTTTTGTTTTCTTTAAAATTGTCATCAGGACATATCGATGCAAATAATTTATTTCCAGTCTTTTTCCCATATCTCAACTGTGAGAAAAATTTTGGTGCCACCCGTCACTTTATTCCCAAACTTCGTGATACATGTATTTCATTATTATCTTATTTATTCAAGACACTTAAATGTAATGACCACTGAAAACAAAATTCAATTGCAAGAAAGTGAAATGCCCAAAAAGAAAAACAGTAACATTTAATGATTGAATTACAAGTGAAATTTAAGATGCAAAAAGAAATATAAAAAGGGCATAAGAACAAACCGCAATGCAGGAACTAAGAATTTCAAGACAAAAACTCTGAAACTAAATTAAGATTTGAGGAAAGTATATATATAGTCACGCACACTGTAAAAAGGATTAAAAAGACACAAAGAAAATATAATATCGAACTGGAGTGCACGCTAAAAAAGTACAATACAAAGAGACACACAAAATGTTTTACAGAGCACAACAAAACTTCGAAAACGAAGCCGAAAACTAAAATTGGAACGTGAAATCCAATGCAAGCAAATACAACGATAAAAGCTCAGACAATTATTAACGGAAAAAATGTATGTACACAAAAAGCAAAAAAAAAGAGCATCAATGGCTGCCTTGTGCTTGGTGAGCTGATGCCAATTTCTTGATGTCTGGAACCATTTTTGTTAATCGCATTCTTAAATCACCGCGCTCAGAGATCTTCAACATGTTCCTTGACTTAGAAAGGATCTGTTGGACGGCGCTGAAGCCCCTCTCCACTAAGTAAGTGGAAGGAAAGGCTAAAAGAAGCAACTTAACTTCCTCCCACAATATTGGGTAAGTGTTCCTCATTTTCACCCAAAAAGCTTCGTAGCCGTAACTCTGAAAATGTGACTGGGCTTCACAGTCGTATTTCAGATCTGTCAGTGGCTCTTGCAGTTTGGGATGAAGTTGTGCAAAGTCTGCTGTGGAAGGATTTAGCACCCAAGTGGGCACTTCCAGATTTATCAGTTCATAGCATCTGGTTTCCATATCTTCTTTTAGTTGCTTCAAGTGGCAGCAAAAAACATCCAAATCTTCTCCTTGGAGTTCATGTTCATTACCAAGGCTTGGGAACTGATACAGCTCCTGGCAACTCATATTACTTGCAAAGAGGTCCAATTTGGAAATAAATGAGCAGATTACTCCCTTGGCCTTAAGAAAATTGATTTTATCTCCTTGCAGCTTTACGTTCACTTCATTCTGGCCAATGGCGCGCCACTGTATGGGTAGAGGCTGCTGCACAACGCGCATGAAGATAAGCAATGCGTATTCACATATGTACGGCATTCTGTACTGAAGCTAGCTGGAGGAACATTTGAAAACACAATTCAATCCACTAATAGCGAGCGATCTGAGTTTTTGTACGACAGATATACAGCGATTCACTGTACGAAAAAGTCTCAAAAGTGTCCCCAAAACTTCTCGCTCCATCGCCCCCATATCACCCCCTTTTTGTTCCTTTGCCCCCACGTTGCCCCTTTTTGTTCCATTGCCCCCCTGAAAAACAAAATTGCCCCCTGGGGGGCGATATCACCCAGGTTAAGAACCACTGCTTTACAGCACTCTCTGGGCGGTTTACAATGTAGAAGCATTATCTGCATATTCCCCCCCCCAACAATCGGGGTCGTCATTTCACAGATCTCGGAAGGATGGCAGACTGGCTCAACTTTGAACCCTTCAGGCAAGGACCTTGTGGAAAGGATAAAGGAAAATGACATTGGCCAGAAATCAGTGTAGAAGATGAGCTTTCAGTTAGTATAAAGCGACATTTCTTTGATAGCATAAGAAAAAAGAAACTAAATTGGCAGTATACAGCAACACAGTCTCTACCAGAGGTTTACAGTTACTCAACTATTCTAGCAAGACAAAGTTCAGTGGGATGATGTCAAATACTGTTAACAATTTCCAAAGTTCAGTCAACCAATACTTAGAGGGCTAAAAGCAAACGGCTTGTCCTCCCCGGAAAAGTCAAACACTTAAAGGGATCGTGGCAAACTTATTGATATGCACAAATGGATCGTTTTTTTCCTGTGCTTCTGTATATCTTTGAAAATGAGAAGCATATATTTCTTGTGGGCCATGGATAGGAAAAAACTGAGTCAAACTCAGTTCTTGGTGACTACCTGGACTTGACTGTGTGATTTCTTGGCAATAATATGAAAATGGTTTGTCATTGAGCTGATGAATATGACTGAGTCTTTTGCCCAGGTTAATGAAAATAACATTACTTCTCTCGTGGAAGAATACAATTCTATCTAGTGGTAAGATGTCTGCAGCAACCAACTACTTGGATTACCACAGCATCCATTGTAGATGCAGACTCTGATTGGAATTCTTGGTTTTTCTATAAGTTCTAGGGAAAAATAAACAGAAGTTGAAGAATAGCACCTTCTGGCATTGACTGCTCGTTAATGTACCCCACCCCTCAGTTCAGGAATAATTCTAAATGCAGCTTCAGTAGATGAAGTCTGATGCTTATGTACACTTTTGATATATTAAAATGAGACAATATTTTGATCAAATATTTAACTATCTCTTTGATATCCATTTCTTTTTTATATCAATGAATTTAGATAATAGAATTATGCAGGACAAAGAAGACACAGGTAGGCAGAATAATATAATAAACAAAAACTCTAGAACAGAGGTCCCCAACCCCCAGGCTGTGGCCCATTACCGGTCCGTGGCCTATTCGGAACTGGGCTGCATGAGAGGCGGGCCGGTGGAAATGCACGCTTATGCACAGTGCCACTTGTGCGAGTGGTGACCCAAAGGCTTCTCTCGTGTTAATGGAGCTCTGCGCATGCACGCCAGCCTGCCACCCCTGCAGCCTGGTTCCCCTCTCCCCCTCAGCCTGGCCGCCAAGCCACCTGGTCCCGATGCAACAAAAGTGGAATGGTGAGATCAAAGGCAGAGTGAGACAAGAGTGTCCTGCTTAGCCGTGCTGACTGAGGCTGTCTGCACAGGACACCTGATCAGCTTTCAGTGAGTCTGAAAGAGCACGAGACCGCGCCCCCAAAGGCTTCTCTGTCAGGTGTCCAGTGTGACTTTGAAGGGGGGAGCAAGGCCTCACAATCTGCAGATGGATTCTTGGCATTCCGTTCCCACCCCATGTGATTCAACCACCCAAATCATTGTCAAGTTGAGAGCGAAGAAGTAATTAGGTGAAAAGAAAATCACTCTTGACATTCCAACCCCCCGGAAGAATGATACATCTTTAATAAAAACAAATACACAAAAGCATAAACAATTTACCATGTACAAGACATGTCTCACTTTGGTCACTTAGGGTACCTGGTGTGAAACTTCTTTATTAGTCTAGCTGCTCTAACGTCCTTTGCTGCCACCCATTCTGCATCTGCTACAGGTTAGCCCTTCCACTGCACAAGGTATTGCAACTTTCCCTGGTGGTGTCTAGAATCCTAGATGTCCTTAATCTCATAGTGTTCCTCCCCTTTTACAAGAATCGGAGGCAGAGGGATCTCTCTGACCGGCCTTAGCTAAGAGTCTTGAGCAGGCTTTAGTAAACTGCAATGAAACACTAGATGAACCCGCCTAAGACTTCTCGGCATCTGTAGCTCCACTGTCACTGGGTTTATAATTTGCATAATGGAGAAAGGACCTATATACTTAGGACCTAACTTCTTACAAGGTTGTCTTAGGTTTAAATACTTTGTGGACAAGTACACTTTATCCCCCACTCTGAACTCCCTTTGAAGGGCTGTCTTCCAATCAGCTTGCTTTTTCTGGGCCTCTCTTGCTTTCCCTAATGCCTTGCGCACCATAACTCATGTGCCTCTCAGAGAGTCCATCCATTCCACCAATGTTGCGGAAGGTGGGGTCCCAGGGGGAAGCTCCAGCATGGTTACGAACTCAACTCCCATAGCCACCTTAAAAGGGGTAAGTCCTGTCGTGCTATATGCCGAGTTATTATAAGCCATCTCAGCAAATGGCAACAGCTCAACCCGGTTAGTCTGCTGATAATTTACATAACATCTTAGGTATTGGTTATGAGTTAGCTCATTCTGCTGCCCCATTAGTTCTGGGATGAAAAGCAGAGCTAAGCCTCTGGGATGACCCTATCAGGCTCATGAATTCCCACCAGAACTTTGCAGTAAACTGCACACACACACACACACACACACACACACATACCGGTCTGAGATAATCCTCTTAGATACCCCATGCGGTCTGTAAACATGCTGCATGAACAGTTTTGCTAGGAGCTGGACTGAGGGGAGTTTTGGGCATGGTATGAAATGTGCCTGCTTGGAGAACAGGTCAACAATGCCCCATATTATAATGATCCCATCACTCTCTGGCAGCTCAACTATGAAGTCCATGGCTATCTCCTCCCATGGCAAGGTTCGGTTGGCTACTGGAGATTTCCCTGGCAATCGCTTCATAGATGTGCATACTCTATGTCCTTCTTCATCTTTGGCCACCAAAATTACCTTTTTATAAGGTCCAGGGTCTTTACAAATCACAGGCTCATGGCTGGTACCCAGGGCTTTCCTCAGTTCCTGCTGCTTAGCCACCCTTTTTCTCATGCACCACTTCCCACTGCCCCAGTCTACTCCCCAGCCAGGCTAGCCCCAGGATCATAGTCATTCTGGGGGCTACAATAAAGCGGATAGTATCTATGTGCCTCCCAATCCTTAGGCTCAATGGTTCTGTCAAGCAGGTAGCTGCCCCCCCTCCATAAGGGAACCGTCTAGCTCAGTGGTGGCGAACCTATGGCACGGGTGTCAGAGGCGGCACTCAGAGCCCTCTCTGTGGGCACGTGCGCCGTCGCCCCAGTCCTAGGCCTTCAGCTGGGTTTTTATAAAACTTTCGCTTTAGGCCTCCGCCGCCGTGTGCAAAAAAAAAAAAAAAAGTTCAATCAGTCAATTTCAACTTCTTGCAGAAAAAAAAAAGATCTTGCAAAGTTGGAATTGATTGATTGAACTTTTTAGTCCCACCCTGTCTGCCGTTACCACCGCAGCCATGCCCACCCAATTGGCCATGCCCACCCAATTGGCCACACCCACCTGGCACTCGATGATGCATAAGTGGGTTTTGGGTTGCAGTTTGGGCACTCAGTCTCTAAAAGGTTCGCCATCACTGGTCTAGCTGTTCAAATCCCATGGGCCACCTTAGTTTCTTCAGTCTCAACCCCAATTTTTTCACCGTCGACAAGCTGATCAGGCACCTGATGCAACCTGAGTCTAACAGGTGTCTTTTACTCCCGAGTAGGGCACCAGGATCTCTGCCTGGGCAGTCATTGGGGCGATGGTGCCACTTACCATTGGGTCATCTTCCCCCTTGCTGTGACTCTTGTAAAAGACCAAGCCAGGTTTATCAAAGGTTGGAGTTCCCTCCCCTTCACTGGACTTTCATTCATACTTATATCTACACCTTCACTTCTCTGCATTCCTCAACTCCACAAGATCAGGCTGACTTCATTAAAACTTCTTATTTCTTCCCTTTTCTTTTAGTTTCAGATACATAGCATACATTTTGATTTTTCCTTCATGTCATACACAATTCATGTTCTTTATTATTTACTCAAGTGTCATTTTCAATATGCCATGAGCATCCGCTATAGGGGGATGTTGATACCCACTGTCCATCATGGCTTTCACTTTAGTATATATATTTTTAGTAAACTAAAAAAGGTGCAGATTAGATAACCAGCTGTAACTGTGCCACAAGCAACATTCCCAGTGAGTGTTAAGGGTATCACTAGTCAGTTTTGGCACATTTCGGTCAGTATGCTCTGATCGAACATAATCAAATCCCATTTTTTCCCAAGAATGTGCACATTTATTCATTTAAAAGACTTATCTAACCATCCATATTGTGAACCACAACTCTGAGCAACTCATAAAACAATAAAAACAAAAAAGTACACAATTGATTTATTTGCTGGCTAACAAATAACAACTTTATTTGCTGGCTAACAAATAAAGTTATAATTAGTAGCCAGCATGGGTTTGTTAAAAACAGATCATGCCAAACCAATCTTATTTTATTCTTTGACAAAGTGACTAAATTAGTAGACCAGCGAAATGCTGTGGACATAGTATACCTGGAATTCAGCAAGGCATTCGACAAAGTAGACCACAACTTACTTCTTGGTAAGTTAGAAAAATGCGGGATGGATAGCATCACCACCAGATGGATTTGTAACTGGTTGACAAACTGTACTCAATGAGTAGTCCTTAATAATACTACATCTACATGGAGAGAAGCAAGCAGTGGGGTACCACACATTTCTGTCTTAGGACCAGTACTTTTCAATATCTTCATGACTTAGATGAGGGAATAGAAGGGGATGTCATCAAATTTGCAGATGACACTAAACTGGCCAGAATAGCCAACACCCCAGAAGACAACCTCTGAATACACAAAGATCTTAACAGACTTGAACAATAGGCCCTATCCAACAAAATGATATTTAATGTGGAGAAAAGCAAGGTTTTACACCTGGGCAGGAAAAACCAAAAGTACAAGTACAGATTAGGCGAAACCTGGCTCAAAAACAGTAAATGTGAGAGGGACCTTGGAGTCCTAGTGGACAATCACTTAAACATGAGACAGCAGTGTGCAGCAGCAGACAAAAAAGCTAATACAATCCTGGGTTGTCTAAACAGAGGCATAGAATCAAAATCACATGAAGTATTAGTACCACTTAATAAAGCCTTAGTAAGGTCCCACCTGGAATACTGCATCCAGTTTCGGTCACTATATTACAAAAAAGATGTTGAGACTTTAGAAAAAGTGCAAAGAAGAACAATTAAGATGGTTAAAGGCCAGGAGACTAAAACATATGAAGAACGGTTGCAGGATTTGGGAATGACCAATCTAGAGAAAAGAAGAACTAGGGGTGACATGATAGCAGTATTCCAGTATTTGAGAGGCTGCCACAAAGATGAGGGGGTCAATTTATTTTCCAAAGCACCAGAAGGCAAGACAAGAAACAATGGATGGAAACTAATCAAGGAGAGAAGCAATCTGGAATTAAGGAGAAACTTCCTAACAGTGAGAACAATCAAGCAGTGGAACAGCTTGCCTTCAGATGTTGTGGATGCGTCATCACTGGAGGTTTTTAAGAAGAGACTGGACAGCCACTTGTCTGAAATGATATAGTCTCCTGCTTGAGCAGGGGATGGACTAGAACAGGGCTTTTCAACCTTTTCACCGATTGTACCACTTTTAGAATATGGCAATATTCGAGTACCACCAGTTGCCTAGCAAATGTCAAAAACTTGATGACCAGAAAAAAAGGAATAAAGTACAGGTAGCCTTTGATTTACAATAGTTCGCTTAGTGACTATTCGAAGTTACAATGGCACTGAAAAAAGTGACTTATGACCATTTTTCACACTTATGACCGTTGCAGCATCTCCAGTGTCATGTGATTTACATTCGGATGCTTGACAACTGACTCATATTTATGATGGTCACAGTATCCCAGGGTCATGTGATCTCCTTTTGCAACCTTCTGACAAGCAAAGTCAATGGGGAAGCCAGATTCAACCGTGTTACTAATTTAATAACTGCAATGATTCACTTAACAAATGTGGCAAGAAAAGTCATAAAATGGGGCAAAACTCATTTAATAAATTTCTCACCTTCTCCTTTTATATCCTCTCTTCTCTCCCCCCTTCTCCTTTAATATCTCCTCTTCTCTCCCCACTGTTTCTTTTCTATCCTCTCTTCTCTCCCCTTCCTCTTCTATCCTCTCTTTTCTCCCCCTCCTTCTTTTATATCCTCTCCTCTCCCCTCTCCTTCTTTTATATCCTCTCCTTCCCCCCTCCTTTTCTCTTCAGTGCACCTCCAGCTGATTCCTCTCCTCAAGATTGTGCTTCTCCATCTCTCTTTTGCTGTTTCCTTCTCTTTCCCCCATTGTCTTTTTTTTTCTCCCTCTCCCACCAAAACTTGCTCCTTTTAAAGCCTCTCCTCTCTCTCCCCTCCTCTTATCCTCTTCTGGGTGCTCCCGAAGTGCCAATCCTGAGGCCTCTGTCTCACCCCTGCAGCCCTGCAGAAGTGCACACTGATCCTGGGGCCTCTCTCTCACCCCTGCAGCCCTGCAGAAGTGTGCCCCAGTCCTGGGGCTTCTGCCGAACCCTGCAGCTCCAGCTGACTTTCTCAGGCTTGTGCAATGCTGCCGCCGCTTCAGCTCATTCCCCTCCCCTGCTACATTTGTCTAGGTCTAGGACAGTCGTGTACCACCTGCAAGATGCCAAATTACCACCGGTGGTACGCGTACCACAGATTGAAAAGCCCTGGACTAGAAGACCTCCAAGGTTCCTTCCAGCTCTATTCTGATTGAAATAAAATTCCTGGCATTTTAGCCAATGTTTTCCCATACTGCTCTGGGCAGAATGAGGTCCTCCATCGCAAGGTGTAGGAAATGCCAGCTATTCAAATCCTTCTATGAGACCAGATGAATGGGAGCACTATTGATTGAATGATTGATTGATTGATTGATTTTCAATACTTCTTAGCCATCCATCTCCCTCAGATTGTTCCATGTAAGTTAGGTTGCCTATTTAGAAACCATCTTGCAAGGCAACATATTGTTGCCCCCATAAACTAACTTATTGAGTATACTGGCACATATTCAGTGCTTGAATTCTGTGAATTAAATTAAGACATACCACCACCAGATGAATTCAGTTGGCTGACCAATTGCATCCAGTGTGTAATCTTCAGTGGAACTACATTTACCTAGAGGGAAACATGCAGAGGAGTACCCTAAGGCGGTATCTTGGGCTCAGTGCTCTTCAACATCTTCATAAATTATCTAGATGAATTATTTGACTGGCCGGTTGCTGGAGGAGGAACAGAAACGTCTGGAAAAGCAGCAGAGAGGAGGTGACTACAATGCACAGACTAGGTCTAAAACTGCAACGTCCAAAGATGCCAGCAGAGCAGCCGAGAATATTTGCATGGTGAAACGCTACTTCAAGTGTGGTTCTACAGAGCATCTCTAGAGATGCTGCCCTGAGAGGAGAAACAGAGGAGCAGCGAGACAAGAGCATAGAGCTACACAACCGACGTTTTCCCTGGCAGCAACATTAACGGAGAAAACCCCTTGGCTGTTGGACAGTGGGGTGAATCAGCATATTGCAAATGACCCAGAAATGTTTTCTAACCTGAGACCAGCTATAAGCAAACATTTGTTAGCTTGGTAATGGACAACAGTCTGCTAGAAAAGGGGAAAGTAAAATTTATGTACCTGGTGTTGGAGAAATGGATAATGTATTATATGCAGCAGAGTTAGACCATAATTTACTCAGTATTTCAAGCTTGGATAAACTGGGATATGAAGTAATATTTGCAAAGGGTCAATATACCATTAGGAAAGGTGGGAGTATTTGTGCACAAGGTGTTAAACAGGATAATCTGTATATATTAAGGAAGCAGCAGGAAGGTTGTGCACGAACACTTACAAACACTCCCAAGCATGATAACTGTATACATTTATTACACAGGTTAGGACATGCAAGTTTTAAAGTGTTGCAGAGGATGCCAGATCTAGTTGGGGGACTTAATATTAAAAAATGTAACACATATTTAGATTGTGCTATTTGTAAGGAGTTAAAATGTAGTGTGTATCCTGTAAATAAGAAAAGCACAAGGCAAACAGAGTTTTACAGTTAGGGCACACTGATTTAATTGGTCCTATGGCACCCTCTCTTGGAGGAGCTAGGTATGTACTAGTCTTAGTAGATGACTACACCAGGTATGGGTTCTGCTACTTATTATAGAACAAAACTGAAGTTCTACAACAGTTTAAGCAATGGGTGAACTTTGTAGAAAGAAGGTATGGCCATAAAGTATGCCAGCTACAAACACACAGGGGAACAGAGTTCATGTCTGATAATTTCCAAAGGTGGCTGACCAAAGGGGTCAGAAATAATAGGGATAGAAGAGGATAGACCTGAAATAAAAAGAGAAATAACAGAAACTCAGGAACAGGTGATCCCGAGGAGGTCTGAATGTAGCAATAAAGGTGTACCTCCTGATCGATTCACAGGAAGTGGGGTTATATAGTATAAGGTATGAACTCCGTGATTACCAAGAGATGTTATCATTACCTAAAGTAGAAAAGGATAAATAGAAGGACACAATAATGAACTGCAGTATAAGGCAGGAATGTACACAGAGAAAAATTGTTCAATTGTTCAAGCCCATATGTTGACTAGGTTTTAAATGCAGGCAGGCATCAATGTAAAAGCATTTGGGTTAACAGCTGTTTAGCTTTAAATGGGAGGAGTGTCAAGGTATTAATTTAATAGCTAAACAGCTTATGTAGTGATGTAATGTAAGGTGGATGATGCAATAATAGGAATGACTCAGCAAGGTATGTGTCTGTGTCTTTAAGAGCCTAAAAGGGAAGGCTTTTACTGCTGTGTTCTCTCTCATCTGTTTCCTGCTGTAACTGCTGTATGTTGGAGTTTGCTGTATTAGCACGTGTATGTATTTTGTTTCTAGTGTATATTGTAGATAGTGTAATATAAACCACCATTTAATACAAACCACTGTTTATTGTATTTACTCCTGGGTTACCTCAGCACAATAAGACTGTGCATGCTCTGACAATGAGAGTCCAGCCCATTTTAGCCAGTTCCTAGAGCAAGCAATCAATATGCTGAGGGTCACTTTCGACTCCCCAAGGAGGAGAAGGTGGACCCATGCTGGGGCTCAATAACCACTGGCATGGCAGAAGGAGAGTGCACGGAGAGTGAGGTAGCGAATCTGGGCCTCTCCACCAGTACCTCGGAGACTGCAGCAGCTGCGGCTGTGGCTGCCACCCCTGCGCGAGTCATGCCGGCCAGTGGGGATGGGCACCGGGCCAGATGGAGGAGAGGCCACCAGTCCAGATGGAAGTTCCTGCCTTTGGGGGTAAAGTACAATGGAGAGCCTCAGAAATTGGGGTTCTTCCTGGCTCGCGTCCTGAGCTACATGGAAGAATACGGCCGAGATATCCCCAGCGATCATGGGTGGGTGAGAATCGTAACCATGGTCCTGGAGGGAGCGGCTGCCGAGTGCATGGGGACCCTACACAACGCCGATGCTCCAAAACTGCAGAACTTCAATCACTTCATGGCTGCCCTGAGGAAGAGGTTCAAGGACCCCCTGGCTGACCAGAAGGCTAGGGAACTCATAAAACAGTGAGGCAAGGTCATCGCCCTGTGGCTGAATATACAGAGGAATTCTGAGCCCTAGTGAGCCGACTCAAATGGCCGGAGGAAGTCCTCGTGGGCCATTTTAAAGACGGTCTGAAAGATGATCTATATTACGCCTGCATTCTCTGGGGGGATCCTGATTGACTCCACAATTGGTACATCTTAGCTAAAGAAGCTGAAATTGATCGGGCCCGCAGACAGCAATGTCTGGGGCGGTCCTGGGGATGTCCCCCCTTGGAGGGGGCTCAGGAGTCGGCAAAAACACCCACCGCAATGCCGAGGTCATCAGCCTGTTTCAAGTGCAGGAAGGAGGGACACTGCACGACCGAGTGCCACTCAAAGACCCCTGTGCAGAAGCCTGACCGAGCCAGAGAGGGAAAACCTGGGGAAATGCCACAGCGGCCGAAACAGCCATGAAGAGAATGGAAGTTGTTGAGGTCCAAACCCCAACAATCAAGGGGGGAGGAACTCCAACTCCAGCAGGAAAGCCACCCAAATCCTCTGATAGCAGCTCGGAGGACGAACCCCTGGTAAGTGGACCCATCGTGCCCCTCACCAGAACTGTAGAACTGTTTAGCCCAGAGATGCCGGAAAAGGTGTCATTAAGAGTCCTGATAGACTCAGGCTGCACTTGCTGCCTCATAAGTCCAACCCTGGTGGGGAATTTAGGAATCCTGGTGAGGAGGCTGAAGAAGCTGGTTTTGTTTGGCCAGCTAGATGGGTCCATCATAGGGGGAGTCCCTGCTAACCTCACCACACAGCCCATCAAACTCACCATAAGGGATCACATAGAGACCTTAACTTCTGTGGTGACCCCTGGAATGGAATGCCCGCTTATTTTAGGAATGGTGTGGTTAACGAAATGGAACCTGAGAGTGGACTGGAGGATGGGAGAACTGAGATTCCCGAGGGGGAAATATGGCATAAAGGGAACAATCCAAAAGGGGAATAAAGGTTTAGAAGGCGTAGCCAGGGCAAATGATGGGAGACTGGAAGGCATACCAGAGGAATACTTGGATTTAGCTGAAGTATTCAGTGAAGAGAGGTCCGATGAACTACCCCCCCCCCACTGACCCACAGACTGTGCCATCGAGATTTTACAGGGAGCAAAACTACCTAAGCCGAAAATGTACTCCATAATCCCCTGGGAATTGGAGGAGTTACAAAAATTTATAGACAAAAATTTGTCAAGAGGTTTCATACAACCAGTGAAACCCAAAATGGCAGCCCCCGTGTATTCTATGAGAAAAAGGATGGGTCTCTCCACCTCTGCATAGATTATAGATCTCTGAACGCAGTGAGTGAGCGTAACCTCTATCCACTCCACTTGATGAAGGACATGCTAGTACACTTGGCAAAAGGGGAAATCTTTTCAAAACTGGACTTACAGGAGGCATATTACCAGATCAGAATTAAGATGAGTGGAAAACAGCGTTCAATTGCCCCTTTGGATGTTTCCAATTTAGAGTGCTTCCATTCGAGTTGCAAGGGGCACTTGCCATGTTCATGCAACTGATAAATGAAGTGCTCCAGGAGCACCTCTACTAGGAGGTACTTGTCTATTTGGACATCCTGATATTCATGGAAACCAAAGAAGAGCATGTCAAACTGGTCAGAGCGATGCTAAATAAGTTACGAGCCACCCACCTGTATGTCAAATTGTCCAAGTGTGAATTCCACAAGGAAAGGATTGATTACCTGGGGTACCGTATATCTCCAAATGGTATAGAGATGGACCTGAAAAGGTCCGAGTGGTGTTAGAGTGGGCTCTGCCCCGCACCCAGAAACAATTGCAAAGTTTTCTTGGGTTTGCTAACTTTCATCATCAATTCATCCCCTCTTTCGCCCAAATCGCACTACCCATCACGAATCTGTTAAAGACTAAGGGGGAGGGGAAGCCGAAGTCCAATCAGCCACTTAAATGGACTGTGGAGTGCCAAGCCGCTTTTGAGAAACTGAAAAGGCTATTCTCGGCAGAGCCGGTCCTGAAAAACCCAGACACCCAAAAACCTTTCATCATTCAGGCAGATGCCAGCGATGTAGCAGTGGGCATAGTATTACTCCAGGAGAATGATGAAGGAAAGTTACAACCTTGTTACAATATCAAGAAAATTCACGGAAACTGAACAGAGATGGGCAGTGTGGGAGAAGGAAGTCTATGCCTTTCGTTGGGCTTTCCTAACATGGTGGCATTTCCTGGAAGGGAACAAAATCCCCTTCCAAGTATGGACTGATCATAAGAACTTAGAGGCTCTAAAAACACCCAGGAAATTGTCCCCCAAACAAGTGAGATGGTCCCAGCACTTCCATCATTTCAATTGCACCATTAGACATTTACCGGGGGGAAAGAACTTCCTGGCATACACTCTGTCACGATTGCCACAATGCAATAGCACAAAAACTGAGATAACAGACCCACTTATGCCATTGAGGCAACTAGCAGCACTGATCACTACGTGAGCGCAAACAAAAAATCCCAAACTGCTAGCGAGCGTGGCAGGGGTGGAGTTCAGACAAGCCTTAGAAAAGGCGAATGGTTTTTAAACCATAAGAATCTGTGCACAACGAATGATGGACTGCCTTGGGTGGGGGGAAAGCTCTATGTTCCAAAAAGCCAGATGCACCTTTGTCACAATTCAAAAGTAGCTGGGCACTTCGGGTTCGTGAAAACCCTTCACCTGGTGAAACAGCAGTTTTGGTGGCCCTCGATAAAAAAGGATATTGAAAGCTATGTGGCTAGTTGTCCCGTTTGTGCAGCAGCCAAACAGAGGGAAGGGAAGACCACAGGATTGCTGCAGACTGTGGCAACCCCGTCAGCACCCTGGAGGGAGATTTCTATGGACTTTATTGTGGAACTGCCAGAGAGTGGGGGAAACACTGTCATTTGGGTAGTAACAGACCTGTTCTCAAAGCAGGTGCACTTCATCCCATGCCAAAAAATTCCCACAGCAAAGACACTAGCAAAGCTGTTTGTGCAATACATATACTGACTGCATGGAGCTCCGCAACGGATCATATCAGATAGTGGGGTGCAGTTTACATCTGAGTTCTGGAAGGCTTTCCTGGACCTTTTGGGGACCACTCAGGGGTTATCATCTAGTCACCATCCACAAATGAATGGTGGGTCAGAACGTTCGAACTCAGTACTGGAACAATATTTAAGATGTTTTATAAATTACCAGCAAGACAACTGGACCGATCTGCTTCCCTTTGCAGAAGTTGCATATAATAACACCGTTCACTCCAGCACCGGATATACACCGTTCCAAGTCGTGACAGGACAAAGCTTCTACCGATGCCTGAACTACCAAATAACGAACCCACCATCCCCCTCTCTGAAGGAATGGATAGCACAACTCCAGAATACCTGGCCGGTCGTGAGAAAAGCCTTAGATGAGGCTAGGGAAGCATACAAGATTCAGACAGATAAAAAATGAATAGAACCCAAGCCCTTCCAAGTAGAGGAGAAAGTATACCTGTCCACTAAATATTTAAAATCTCTACAACCGTCAAAGAAATTGGGACCAAAATTTGTGGGTCCTTTTCCCATTAAATGGATAATAAATCCGATGATGGTAGAACTGGAACTTCCTAAGACACTAAGACAGGTTCACCTGGTTTTTCACTGCAGCCTCTTAAAACGAGAATTAAACTCGCCCTTAAGGCCAGGTGCAACTCCTCCTCTTCCTCTGAACATGGTAGAAGGAGAGCAGCATTTTAAAGTCAAAGAAATCCTAGACTCTAGAAAATATCATGGTTCCACACAATACCTGATAGCTTGGAAAGACCTACCTCCTTCCCAAAATGAGTGGGTCCATAAACAACATGTTAGGGCCCTGAAATTACTTTAAAATTTTCATATTAATACCCTGACAAACTGGCTAAACCATTTGTGTTTCTCTCCCTATTTTGTTCCCTCTGCAGGTGTATCTCTCATTTTTAAGGGGGGGGCATGTCAGAACCCATTTGTTGGGAGGGGATATTTGTTCATTCTCTGTTCATGAGGGTTCTGCCATACTCTTGGGGGGAGGGGGGAAGCTATGGGCGCTATAATGTATCTGTCAAACCTACAAAACTACTTTTGGTTACAGCCATTTTTCTTCATTTTTCCAGCTTGCCATAGCTGTGGGGGGGAGGGAAGATGCATTCTTCTAGTCCAGACAAAAACAATAACTTTCTTGTGGGAACCAAGGTCAAATCGCTTAAGTGTTTGGCGGGCTAGAATTACCATTAGAGAACCCACCAAAAGTGTTAATTGGAGAATGTGATTTATTACTTATTTAGTGGGTGGGGAGTTTAACTTTTACTTTGTAACCTTTTGGGGGGGGATTTCCAGTCTTGGTTTCACCTATGTTTGTGCTGATATTATGTAGCCATTAAAAGTTGTTCTTTGAGGAAAGCAATTGCCTCAGAGTTCTTATTTCTACTGGTCTCATCTATCGGAACCATGACAGTATCCTCTCCGCTTTCCTCTATCTGCTTGCTCTTTGATCTATTTTCCTTGATGCCAGCCTGGGGTGAGAATGGAATGCACCTCCGGCCATCTGCCTTATCTCTAACTGCGGAAGAAGAGGCGCGAACACCTAACAACCTAATGGCCATGGGAATGGCATCTTATCAACCCTGTTCCCACAGCAGATTCACACCTGGAGATTGGCTCATTTGAACTGACCAGATGGACTTTTGGGGTGGGGTTTGCTAGTGACTCAGATCCTGCCTTCTATGCCTGCTGTCAACTTCTCCTAATAAAAGTTCCTTTTGGAATGAAGCTGTTCCAGGAGTTCTGCTTTCTTGGGAAGAGGGATTGAGGCAGGTCCTTACAGTTATTTTAATTTGTATTCCTACCTAATCCGTCTTTTAAGGTTGTGTTTTTGGTAGGTCGGGCTATTTTTTTCATTTTGCATGAAGACAGATGTAAAGAATGAATTAGGCAGCTCTGCGTTCTCTCTGCTGCCTGTCAATTCCTTCCCATCTTCTTCCATTAGTGAACTGATTCTTTCCTTGACTTTTTTTCTTGTTTTTTACTTGTTGAAAGAAACTTTTTATTTTTGATATTTGTTGCAAGCCTTATTAGCTTCCTTTTGAACTTTATCTTTCCTGACTTCATCTTTGTAAATTCGAGCTGTAAGCTGATATGCTGGTATTCTGCCTTAGTTTTCTGTCCCTCTTTCCATTTTTTATACTTACCCTTTTTGTCTTTCAGTCTATCATAGAGTTCTTTCTGTAACATGCTGGTTTCTTCCTGGATTTCCTATTTTTCTTTTTCAATGGTATTGTGCTGGACTGGGTTTTTATAATCATATTTTTCAGAGTTTCCCAAGCTTCTTGAGTTGTTTTCCACTTTAAAATTTTCATCCATAGAATCCTTCCCAAACCCTCTTTAAGTTTGTTGAAATCAACTCTCTTAAAGTCTAACACACTAGTTTCATTATGTTCTATTGCTTGTGTTTGCATTACATTGAACTCAAAGAAACAAGGGGTGATGGTGGTGGTTTGTTCTCTGAGCTTGTTCTTTAGCTTCCGAACGTAGCAATGGATGGAAGCTCATTAAAGAGAGATCCAGTCTGGAACTGAGGAGAAATTTCCTGACAGTGAGAATCAATGGAATAGCTTAGCTCCATTGCTGGAGGTTTTCAAGAATAGACTGGACAGACATTTGACCGGGATGGTATAAGGTTTCCTATCTTGAGCAGGAGGTTGGACTAGAAGACATCTAAGGTCCCTTCCAGCCCTATGATTCTATGTTTTATCACATGAAAGCTTGCAATTTTTATTCTGAATCTAATCAAAGGGAAAGCATGGTGTCTGAATATTAATGAATGAGACATTACTGATTTGTAATCAAGAACAACTCTACATTTTTGCTTTGAGTTGCATACTATCCTCACATATCTAATCCTTTATATCCTGGAGACCCTCAAAGATCTGTCAAAATCCAACTGCAAGATTGTAGGATAGATGAGTACCAACAGCCTATTAATAACAATAATCCCAATCTATAAATAATCTTTCTCAGAACTTCATATAAGTATTTCATAACATGGAAGCGAAAATGGAAACTTGTCAGATTCCCCTCACATTTTTGAGCAATGGTGATCCAAGACTATCTTCTGATAGCACCCAAAGAGGTAAGAGGTAAACTACAAGCAATGCCTGCAACTCCCAGCTTTTTCAAGTATTCCAAAAGTGTACTGTGGTCAATTACATGTTTCTTTTATGCAAACTGTAATCTTATGCACTACGTTCAGGTCACTCAAGAAATTATAGCCATGAGACATCAAAAAGAGCAGCCTAATTAAGAGGTCAAAAGAGTAAAGGCAATACTGCTAATACATCCAGCAGGAGCAGAAAAAATGTACCCAAATGGCAAGCCAAGATACAGCAGCCCAAATGACCAAACTGGGTCAATGAACAAATAAGAGAGTGTCCACACACGCTATATTTTCTGTGATCAGAGAAAACAATTACCATGAGCAACAGGGGGGGGGGCACACAGGGAATGAAGAAACATGCATACAACACCATCATACAAACATCACAACTAACACACTTGCATCAGATACCAGGAAACAAGTACGTAATCATGGCAATTGTGTGATGACATCATCGTGCATATCATTTTGTCAGTATCATAGCTTGCTGTTGCCATGATAAATCTTGTGTTGCTTTGAGAGGCTAGTAATGAGTTCTTACTAATGTCTTTCAGGACCAGGAGTTGGCGATTCAGCATCTGCAGACATAGAAAAAATTAGGTTTTTACAGCTTCCAGAACTTGATATGGATGAGGAAAAAACATTTCAAAATGTGTCTTTACAGATTTATTTTGAATTGTTCCATGAAGACGTTAAAATATAAAGCAAATTACAATACATGGTGCTATAACATTTCAATCATTTGATATATTAAACTGTCATTAAATAAACCTAGTATTCCTGAGGAATATTCCTGAGGAATATTTCTGGAAAAAAATGAGGAAGGTTGCAATTTTTGTTTAAAACTCTGAGTGTCACTGTTTTCTCACAGTACTGGGAACTATATATTCCTTCTCTGCTCAGACAGCAGTGAATACACAAAGCTCGGGCATACATTCACCACGTCTGATTATACAATTATAATAATTTAGGTTGTTTGTGCAACTCATCTCCAAATAACGCAATAGATTTGGCAGTTAAACAACCTGGTAGGGTCTATGGAAAATGGCTAGAATGAGAAGATACTAAAAGAAAATTTTGATTTGTTTTGTGCTGACTGGTATCAAGAAGAATTTCTTGCACAAATGTAGTATTTAATTTCTGAAGAACTGGAGAAAGGTTCTTTTGTTGAAGATATTGCAAAGGATTTTGAAGAGGAAATAAACAAGCCATCAAGTGGCGAAGTCAAGGTAATTTCCAGAGGTATGAAGCTATGTTCTGAATTTGATTTGAGAAATGGCTATTTGTAAATAAAAAAGTGACAGAGACTAGATATGCTACCAAATGATTAAGTGTATATTAAAATTTGAGATTCTTATCAATAATAAGATGATTTTTAATAATTAAAATAGCAGATATTAATGATAACTCTCCTAGTTTCTCTATTGAAAAACTGGAATTGAAAATTGCTAAAAATGTAGATTTCAAGGCACAATTTGTCTTAGAAGAAGCTCAGGATCCAAAGTAACTCTCTCCTGAGTAACCTGTTGACTAAGAGTGAACAGTTTTCTTTGAGTGTCCATACTGACGTCCAATATGCAAAAAACATTGTCCTTGAAAAGTTACTAGACTGAAAAGAACAGAAAATGTATTTTATGATTCTGATTGTTGTTCATGAAGGCAAATTAATCTGGTTTGGTATTTTGCATACCTATATTGTTTCAGTTGTAAATGACAATGTGTTCCTAACTTTAGCAAGTTTTAATATCAAGATGATATTTTTGAAAACACCCTAAGAGGATCTGAATTGCTAATAATGCAATTGTAGAATAAATTCAGGGGCAATCTATTCATTAAGAGACGTTTCAGATAAGGCTTCCTAAAAATTCTACTTAGAATTTATCTTCTACAGGGCAAATAACGGAGACTGACAACACAGACTTTGAAGAATCATAGGAAATGGAACTGCAAGGACAAGATGGGGCCAGATTGCCTAGTAGTGCCAAAGAATCATGGATGCAAATGACAGTGCACTGGAGATCATAATAGCAACACTTTTCAACAATCAGCCTAACATCAGTACCTGGGAAGATACTGGAAAAGATAAAAAAAAAACATATAGAAACAAACAAAGTTATAACTAGAAGCCAGCACGTGTTTGCTAAAAACAGATCATACCAAACCAATCTTATTTCATTCTTTGATCAGGTGACTAAATTGATGGACCAGAGGAATGCTGTGGACATGGTATACTTGGACTTCAGCAAGCCATTCGACAAAGTAGATCACAACCTACTTCTTGGAAAGCTTTAAAAAAAATGGGATAGAGAGCATCACCATCAGATGGATTTTTAACTGGCTGACAAACTGCACTCAAAGAGTCCTTAATGTTACTATGTCTACATGGAGGGAAGTAAGGTTCTTTCCTAGGCCCAGTATTCTTCAACATCTTCATAAACAACCTAGGTGAGGGAATAGAAGGGGAACTTATCAAATTTGCAGATGACACTAAGCTGGCAGGAATAGTCAACACCCCAGATGATAGGCACAAGATCCAGAGGGATCTTGATAGACTTGAACACTGGGCCCTATCTAACAAAATGAAATTCAAAATAGAGAAAAGTAAAGTATTACACTTAGGCAAGAAAAACCAAAAGTACACATATAGATTGGGTGAAGCCAGGCTTAATAGCAGCAACTGTGAGAGGGATCTTGGAGTCTTAGTGGAAAATCAATTAAATATGAGCCAACAGTGTGCGGCGGCAGCCAAAAAAGCCAATGCAATCCTAAGCTGCATTAACAGAGAGATTCAATCAAGATCATGTGAGGTACTAATACCACTCTATAAACCACTAGTAAGACCACACCTTGAATACGGCAACCAATTTTGGTCTCAACACTATAAAAAAGATGTTAAGATTCTAGAAAAAATGCAACAAAGATGATTAGGGGACTGGAGGCTAAAACATATGAAGAACAGTTACAGGAACTGGGCATGGCTAGTCTAGTGAAGAGAAGGACCAGGGGAGACATGATAGGAGTGTACCAATATTTGAGGGGCTGTCACAGAGTGGAGGGGGGTGTCAATCTATTTTCCAAAGCACCAGAAGGCCAGACAAGGAATAATGGATGGAAACTGATCAAGGAGAGATTCAACCTGGAAATAAGGAGAAATTTCCTGACAGTGAGAACAGTCAACCAATGGAACAGACTGCCTTCAGATGTTATTGGTGCTTCATCACTGGAGACTTTCAAGAAGAGACTGGATTGCCACCTGTCAGAAATGGTGTAGGGGGTTGGACTAGATGACCTCCAAGACCCCTTCCAACTCTGTTATTCTAAATTCTAAGATGGCAGTAGTCTCTCCACTGGGAAGCACAGCAGATATTATCACCATTCATAACAATGACAGTGGGAATGGAGACATCACATGCTTCCTATCAACAAGCCTTCTATTTCTATTGAAGAAATCATTTGATAGTTATTGTAAATTGTAAGTGTACTTGATAGGGAATAGTTATCAGCATAAACATCACAATTCTAGTGAGTGACAAAGGGATTCCTCCTCTTCAGCAACTGCATATTTCCCATTAGAAATATTAGATGAAAATAACAATCCATCCACTTTAAAAACTGAAATTTTCAAGCTTTGCATTGAAAAAAAAATAATGCTGGTTATTTCATAAGACCTCTGTTCTTAAATGTAGGGAAGTGACACAATAGCTAATTCTATAATTGAAACAGAGGCTAAAGGACCCAATTCTATGAAAGCTTGTTCAAAAAATAAATTGAATCCTATTGAAATTATAGTAATGGAACTTATTCCAAGATAACTATGCCGAAGACTGACATTAGAATATTTTTCCTCTTACCTCTCATTAATTCTTAGACAGGAACTGCTTATGACCTAATAATCCAAAATCCTTGGATTATGGGGAGATTCCAGAGATTCAGTTCCAGATCAAGGCTCTGAGCCAGGTTACCTGGTCACTAAAATAGTGGCAATAGATGCAAATTCTGGTCAGAATGCCTGGTTCTCCTATCAGCTGAACAGAGCAACAGAACCAGGGCTCTTCACTCTGGGACTACACACTGGAGAGATAAATGAAGGACAACAGCCAGCAGCTACCAGTGAAAACATTGTGGTTTTTTTTAGTTCCTCTAATCTGTCTATATTACTTTTTCTGAAAAAAGCCACTTTTCTGCTGTACACCTATTTTTTTCTCTCTGGAAGGTTCTATTTACTGTAACAATGATAATAAAAATAAATAGCATCAGTTATAATGTAGTAATGAAGACTAAAATAGTCTTGCTTGCATAACTACATGAGAAGAATTCTTTTTTAATGTCAGAGATACTCTTCTAAGTAGAAAATGGGCTGGCTATTTTAACAAGATAGCTAAACAAAACCAGTTAATTCTTACTAACAGAGATGAAATAATAGAGGATGTTGAAGTTACAGGAACTTTGGAGGAGAGTGATCATATCATACTGGAGTTCAACATAATGCAAGCACAAGCAATAGAACAAAGTCAAAGTAGTGTTTTAGGCTTTAAGAAAGCGGCCTTCAACAAGTTTAGAAAGAATTCCATGGATGGAAATCCTAAAGGGGAAAACAACTTAAGATGCTTGGGAAACTCTGAAAATTGAGATTGTAAAAGCACAGCCTAGTAGAATACCACAAAGATAGAAAAACAAGAGAGCCTGATAAAACCAGCATGGTTGCATAAAGAACTTACTGAAAGAAAAAAGTGATAAATATAAAAAATGTAAAGAAAGACACATAACCAAAACAGAATACCAGCAAATAGCCTGAATCTGCAAGGACAGTTAGGAAAGCTAAGGCTCAGAATGAACTAAGACTTACAACAAATGCCAAAATAATAAAAAAGCTTCGTTCAATAGGTAACAAACAATAAAAAAGTGAAAGAAATAGTCAGTCCACTAATGGAAGAACAGGCAAGTAGGTGACAGGTAACGGGGAAAAAACAAAACTCTTAACTCGTTCTTTGCATCTTTATGCAAAAGGAAAAAATAATGTAACTCATCAAAATCAGCACCATAGGAGATAGAACAGGATTGCAAGTCAAAATAGGCAAGAATATGATAAGAAAACCCCTATCCACACTAGACAAGTACAAATCACCAGGATCAGATAGATTACATCCTAGGGTTTTGAAGGAGCTGGCAGATATTATCTTGGGACCTCTGAACAAAATCTTTCAGAGCTCCTGGAGCATGGGGACTGGAAAAGAGCGGATGTGTTCCAATCTTCCAAAAGGGAGAAACAGTGGGTCCAAGAAACTATAGACCAGTCAGCCTGACAACAATATCTGGAAAAATCCTGGAAAAGATAATCAAGTGAGCACCTAGAAATGAGTAAGGCGATTATTAAAAGCCAACATGCTTTCGTTAAAAACAGATAATGTCAGATAAACATTATTGCTTTCTTTGACAAAGTGACTAAATTTGTGGATCAGGAAAATGCTGTGGACTTAAGCCTGATGTCACTGCATATCAGGGAACATATCCATTGTCATTCAGAAAAGATTGCAGAGCTGTTGCAGTTATACTTCTGCGAATGTTAACTTTCTGGGTAGGGGGCGCTCAAACAACAAAGTACAGAACAGGAAGTCAGATCAACCAATCAGCATGCAGGATGAGCTTCTCCACACAACACATAGTTTGAGAGATGTGTAGTTGGCTTGTCTGCCACCTCTGCAACCTAACTTACTCATCAACCCCTTCATAGCGTATTATCCATCGATGCCTATGTGCATTTGAGGACAAGTCTAAATCAAGCTTTAGACTTCAGTAAGACATTTGACAAAGACCACAGCTTACTTCTTGGTAAGATAAAATAATGTGGGATAGACAGTACCACCGCCAGATGGATTCGCAATTGCCTGACCAACTGGACTCAGCATCTAGTCCTCAATGGAACTTACATCTAAGTGAAGGGAAGCATGCAGTGGGGTACCTGAAGGTTCTATCTTGAACCTAATGCTCTTCAACATTTTTACAAATGGTTTAGACGAAGGGATAGAAGCAGTGGTGGGATTCAAATATGTGAACAACCGGTTCTCTGTGTGGATGCCACTTCCGGAAGTCCATTCTGGGCCTGGGCAATAAAAAATTAGCTACCGGTTCTGCCGAAGTGGTGCGAACCGGCTGAATCCCACCACTGGATAGAAGAGGAACTCATCAAATTTGCAGATGACACCAACCTGAGATGAATCGCTAACACTTTAGAAGACAGACTCAAAATACAGAAGGATCTTGACAGACTTCAACATTGGGTTATATCCAACAAAATGCAATTTAATGGTGAGAAAAGTAAGGTTCTGAACCAACAGTGTGCGCCAGCTGCCAAGAAAAGCCAATGCAGTCCTAGGCTGCATCAATAGAGGGATAGTATCAAGATCACAAGAACTGATAGTGCTGTTTTATATCGCATTAGTGAAACAGTGTGTCCAGTTCTGGTCACCACGATAGAAAAAAGATGCTGAGACCCTAGAAAGAGTACAGAGAAGACAAACAAAGATGTTAAGAGGTCTGGAGGTTAAACTGTTCAATGAATAATTGAGAGAACAAGGTATGTCTATTGTAAGAAAGAGAAGTACTAAGGTGACATGAAAGCAATGTTCCAGTACTTGACGGGTTCCTACAGAGAAGAGGGGCTCAACTTATTCTCCAAGGCATCAGAGAGTAACAGGTGGAAGATCATTAAAGAGAGATCCAACCTAGAACTAAGGAGAAATTTCTTGAGAACAGTTAATCCAGTGGAACAGCTTGCCTCCAGAAGTTCTGGTGCTCCATCACTGGATGTTTTAAAGAAGAGATTAGACAGACATTTGTCCAGAATGGTATAGGGTCTCATACTTGAGCAGGGGGCTGGAGTAGAAGTCCTCCAAGGTCCCTTCCAACCTTGTTATTCTATGTTCTAAAACAAGAAAATACAGGTTTTAAAAATGAATGGGTGCTGAATGAACATGAACTGAATATAAAAGTGATGGGCTGGCACAAAAGAAGGTCATACAGAGACCTGAATGGAATGAGGATCAAATTGCAAAGCAAATATAAGAACGAAAAGTGAATAGGTTGAAAGAAACTACAGAGTTCAATATGATTGGAGTCAAGGAGATCTTTAAAAAGGGAGAGCTGAGAAATTTAAATATCAAAAGATATATATGAATCAGTATATGAACACAGTAGAAGCAAGATTAATTTGCTAGAATAAAAAAGTATGTAAAGGTACAGTGAATAATACTAGAGTAAAGTAGTTGGGTATATTTTCTTTTATTTTTCTTATCTCCTGTCTTTAATTTTATTTATTTATTTATTTATTGGCTATTTATTTATTTCTCCTGTTCTGCACTCTGCCCAGTGTTGCTTACCCTGAAAGAGAATAGCCTGATAGGTGTATATATATGTTCATTGTGCAACAATTCTCCAGGAATCTGCAGCTTCCTGGCTTCCCATATTTCAGTGAAATCTCCCAACAAGCAATAATGAAGGAATTTCTTCCATGGGCATTTTTCATAATGGAAGTGTTACCGATTCCAAAGCTAAAGTAAATTCAAAACCACCAGCAAAAGAAATTCTGAAGCATCCTAAGAGTAAGGTAGAAAAAGAGAAACTTCTTTTGCAGGGAAAGAAAATCTTTGAAAAACTGAAAGGCAAATTTCAGCACAGCATTCACATAAAAAATTATATGCTGGCAAACATGGAAGCAATATTATGGCAGACATCGGTTACAGTTTTCTACAGAGCCTCTGGGTGTCGCTGTTCGCCTATCTGGTAGTGAAATTGTTTCAAAGTTCCAACCATCGTGTTTGCAATTTCTGTGAAACATCCGGAGAAAATATATAAGAGGTAACATTGCACGGAATGTTCTGAAGGCAACTTTTATGTGGAATTTGTCAGATTGTAAAGACAATGGGAGAAACACAGAGGCTGCAGAGCTATAAAAAGAAGATCTTCCAATGCCTTATCACAATATTCGTTTGGAAAGCAATTTCTGGGAACATTCATTATGTTATTAGAGAAGAAACACCAATTGGTTTTTTTGTGGGGAACATTGCAATGGATTTAGGAATAGATGGCAACAATCTTTCAGAATATGGACTACGGATTGCAACCAGGACAGGTATGGTTCAATATTTTGCTTTGAATTATAACAATGGCTATTTACAAACCTCTGAAAGAATAGACAGAGAAAAAATCTGTGGATGGGCAG
Organism: Azemiops feae; assembly: GCA_023970755.1. NCBI lineage: Eukaryota > Metazoa > Chordata > Lepidosauria > Squamata > Viperidae > Azemiops > Azemiops feae. Next base: position 4,501,057 of record JALGBA010000235.1, on the reverse strand, counting down.
AGAACTGTGTTTTAAGTTTTGAGATTATTATTGAGAGCAAAATAGAGATTTACAGGGTTGAAGTGAAAATTACAGACATAAATGATAATGCTCCTCAGTTTATACCTGGGAAACATGAAATCAAAATCAGTGAATTATCTACTCCCGGATCCCAGTTTCCTTTACCTGAAGCTCAAGATCCAGATCTGGGCATAAACTCTATACAGAGATATGAACTTACCAGTAATAGTCATTTTTCTCTGGATATGCAAATAAAAGCAAATGGTGCCAGACAGGGTGAGCTTGTGCTGAAAAAACATCTGGATCGGGAACAGCAATCAACGTATGATTTAATCTTCACAGCTAGTGATGGAGGTGAACCAGTGAAATCTGGAAGCGCTACAATCCAAATCATTGTTCTGGATGCAAATGATAATGCACCGATTTTTAGCCAACCTATCTATGAAGTCAATATTGAGGAGAACATTGTTAAAGGCTTCACAATTCTTACAGTAAGAGCTATTGATCTGGATGAAGGACTCTACGGAGAGATAAATTATTCATTCAAAAAAATCACAAAAGAAGATTCCACAATATTTACTTTAAATTCAACATCTGGTACAATAGCTATTATGGGGAATCTTGATTATGAACAATCGTCCTTACATGAATTTGAGGTGAAAGCTGAGGATGGAGGGGGATTATGTGATTGGGCAAAGGTTTTGGTCGTTGTAATGGATCTTAATGACAATGCACCTCAAGTAACAATATCATTTTTCATCAATACTATATCTGAGAATTCACCAAAAGGAACAGTTATTGCCCTCCTTAATGTACAAGATGATGACTCTGGAATCAATGGGGAGGTCACATGCTCAGTTACCAATAACTTCCCATTCCAATTTAAAAAATCTCTCGATAATTTCTATAGGTTGGTGACATACAATGATCTTGATAGGGAACTTATATCAGATTATAAAATAAGCATTACAGCTACTGATCATGGAAATCCACCACTCACTACAGTCACTGAAATCTTTCTCCAGATTCTAGACACAAATGACAACCCTCCAGAGTTTCTGGAATCAAAATATACCTCCTACCTTCTAGAAAATAACCCCAAAGGAGCCTCAGCCTTTTCCCTCAAAGCAAGTGACCCAGACTGGGAAGAAAATGCCAGAATAACTTACTCCATCACTGAGAGCCAAATGAGGGACTTGCCCCTCTCCTCCTACCTCTCCATTAATTCTGAGACAGGGACCGTCTATGCCCTAAGCTCCTTGGACTATGAGGAGATTCAAGAGATTCAGTTCCAGGTCAAGGCTCAGGATGGAGGATCCCCATCGCTCAGCTCTAATGTCTCGGTGACTCTCTTCATCCTGGACCAGAATGACAATGTGCCAGAGATCCTGCACCCCTCCCCTCCCGCTGATGGCTCCACTGGGATAGAGCTGGCCCCTCGCTCTTCTGAGCCAGGTTACCTGGTCACTAAAGTAGTGGCAGTAGATGCAGACTCTGGCCAGAATGCCTGGCTCTCCTACCAGCTGATCAGAGCAACAGAACCAGGGCTCTTCACCGTGGGACTACACACTGGCGAGATCAGGACTGCTCGGCTTTTTCTGGAGAAAGATGCCCTGAAGCAAATCCTGGTGGTTTTAGTGAAGGACAACGGGCAGCCGCCTCTCTCTGCCTCGGTCACTCTCACGGTGGTTCTGGCTGACAACATCCCTGAAATTCTCTCAGATCTGAGCAACATCTCAGCTCCTGTAGATCCTCAGTCAGACCTCACTTTCTACTTAGTGACTGCAGTGGCTTTTGTCTCCTGCTTATTCTTTACTTTCCTCCTTGTGCTACTGGCAATTAGAGTGTACAGATGGAGGAGTTCGAAATTGTTAGAGTCAGGAAGTGTACATTTTAATGGTGTCCCTGTGTCACAATTTGTTGGGATGGATGGAGTCCGAGCCTTTCTTCAGTCTTACTGCCACACTATTTCACTCACCAGAGATTCTAGAAAAAGCCACTGCAATTTTCATGAGGAAAACTGTTCAAATACTCTGACCAATCAACCTCTAACTTGTGGGGTGAGTGACCCTATCCTAGCCGATGGTGATTTAAACTTGAAGAATGATGAGCAAATCTTAGTTAAGGTGAGTTTAATATTTCAGATTAATGGTGTGTTGTGTTGATCCTATAAACCCTTATTTATCTCAACAGTAGTTTCCCTTCAGTTTGTTCTGTCTATTGAATCTTAATACTGATGTTTAACATTTTGTTTTTACTCTGCTGGGATCCTTCAGCTTTGTCCTGAAGTCTGTTAGGATAATGTTCATACTGTTGATATGAACACTGTTCCAGAATGAATGCAGAATGTTATGTCTATCATATAGATCTACTTATTTGCCATTGTTTCATTCTTGTGATATGATAAGGCAGGCTAATTTCCTCATGTACTGATTTTCTATTCATAATGCTCATTCCTCCTATGGTTCCTACTACTATCATCTTATGAGTTAGGGCTGATGAGACTGGTCCAAAGTCATCCAATGAGTTTCTGTGGTTGAATGTATAATAGGGTGGAGTTCTCCTAGAATTCTCTGTGATGATCTGAAGAATTGTTGAGGAATTATGGTACTGGCTGACATCCCTAACATATTGACTGAACTAAGCAACATTTCATTTTCTGGACATTCACAGTCAGACCTCACATTTTACTTAGTAATTGCAGTGACTTTAATCTCCTGTTTATTCTTTACCTTTCTCTTCATCTTCTTGGCAGTTAGACATTTCAGGCGAAAACTTTCTCAATTAGGTGATAGTGGAAATACTATCTGTGGTGTTCCTGTTACACAGTTTCTGAGGATTGATGGAGTCCAAGCATTGTTTCAGTCTTATTGTCATGACAATTTGCTGATTCCAGAATCTCAGAAAAATCAGCTTCTTTTTCCAATTGGAAACTGCACAAATATACTTAAACTACAGCAGGCTTCCATTGAACCTAATTCTTTGTTACGACAAGGTGATTCTACTCTTACTAAAGAGGAAACCACAAACTATCAGGTGAGGATAGTTTCAATATTCAATATTCCTATTTTATTCAATTCCTTGCTTCTTTTTAAGATACAGAAAATATTTACTGTCTCAAAAAGTATAAACTTCAGAATATAACTGAATCACACCCTTGGCAGAAAGATGAAATGAGCCTTCAGATCATAAAAGGAAAGGAATAAAATACAATAAATTACACATTTCATATACTAATCTTTTTTAGAAAAATCCTACAGAAGCCATTGCATTTTATGTGTGATCCTAAACTGTGGATGCTTTAAACAGAATCCAAGTATTATACCAATTTTACTCCCATGATATCTTTCTCTGAAAGAATTTTCAGAAAAATCTAATTTCACACTTCTAAAGTAAATATTTTTATTCTCTCTCCAATCAACCAATTTATGAAAAAGGATGCAATTCTATTGTTGATTGATTGAATTTCAACAAATGGAATGAATATATAAGATTTCTAAACGAATTACGATTTACTGTAGAAGACCTCCAAGGTCCCTTTCAACCTTATTATTCCGTGTTCTGTGCTATTGCCAAGAGGCTTTTGGGAATGTCTTTTTCTCTTTAGGCTAAAATTTAGGCAGCAGCTCAGCAACTACCTGAACCTGATGTGAAGTGAGATAATTTGAAATGGTATTCATCAAGGTGAGGTGGGGGGGTAGTTTCTTTTTATACTTCTCTTTGAAGCTCCACGTTTGATACTCAGCTTGGGAGTTCAGAACACTATACCTGCTTCCGTTTGGGGGTTTGATAGTTTTTATCACTAGGGGAAGCAGAAGTAAGTAACATATAGGTTGAAGGGTCTCCTCCATAGATCAGGGGTTCCATTCTGCTCTTGCTAATTAATAATGCAGTAATAAAACAATCCATGATTATGGTGTTTGCAACCTGAATAACTGGAGTCTATCCACTGTAGCCAAAAGACAAGATTTTCTGCATCAAAAGTTTGCCTGCAAAACTGATGCAAGAAATCAGGCATTTGTCAAAGGGAAAAAATAATTTCAAATGATTTATAATTATACTGAAACAGGACTTTTGTACTTAAGAAACCATCCCAAGAAACATATCCAAAATTTGAATGTGACATTTTTGTAGATTTTTTTCCCCAATCACAGTTGATGATTTTAGTGAAAGAAAGAAAATTATCCCTTGCATATTTAATTCACTGAAAATCTATTGTATTTACCTGGCATGATTTATTGCTGATTGTGATGATTATGATATTAGAGCTACCATTTAAAGCACACTAATGCAAGGCACTTCTTCCTAGTTTATATTTCTAGAGGGAAGTAAAAGTGAGGAGTGAGGGATTTGAGGGGTAGGGGTAGAAGGATACATTGGAGGGAACCTCAGAGTGACAGTTTATGAATATATATTTAATGCCAAGGAAGGCAAGGATTGGCAGCTTCCAGATATAATTGCAATATTAAGGAAGCTTTTTTACAACTCATGTTAAAGTATTAATAATGGTTAATTTTATTTCTTTTTAAATGTTAACATAATGACAGTGCTATGCTACATTTTCCCCACCTTCAATCTAAATATGTTTTCCCAGATACTGTACATATAAAGTAATAGAGAAAAAAACAAAAGAATATTCAAACCAGGAAAAAGTTTGATGATAGCAGTTCCTTTTGAAATATCCCTGCTTGGGTCATCAGTTTATATTGACTAAAAAACCCCAAGAAAATCAAGTTTCGTCTCTTTCACAAATTCAAGATCTGTTTTCCCTTAACTGAATATTTTTAATAATCCTCATCAGTTCTTAACTGAATGGACTATCTTTCCCAATCAACTAATTTGTAAACTCTTTGATCTCTATTTTATTGTTGAAAAAAGGGGGAATTTATGAGATCATTTACTATAAAGCCTTCAGAGACTCATCAACTAAATGTATACAATTGCTGTTGATTCCAATTCTTTGGGAAAGAAGATAATTTGTATTACAGGTTCTGTAATCAGGTATGTTCTTATAAAAAACAATGTAATACAAACATCTTTAAATACAACACAACCAATTCTTAAGGTAAAGAAGTTAATCAAATAGCTTTAAATGAAAACTCTGAAAAAAATTGAAACTTGATAAAAGATCAACAGTTGTCAAACCTATACAATACAATACAATGCAATACAATACAATAGCTGCTTTCAGAATCTGCATCAAGGCAATAAACAGTACAATAAAACTCAATTAACTATAGAATTTTGTAGTGTTTTTGTCATAAAAAATCAGGGCTTTGCTCTTTGAGCATCCATAATGAAAACAGAGTTTAGAAGAATTTCTTTGCTATTTACCTAATCTACTATGTCTGTCTGTCTATTGAGAGAGAGAGCAAAATTAAATTCATATGGACTCTGAGTGTCATTGTTGGACAGCAAGGGTGCTGCATGGATGAGTATTGCAACAAACCATTTCCATATTTCAGCTGATGGGCAAGGAGATGCAGTAGAAAGCATTATGTTAAAAGCTGCTTCACAAAGGATTCTGTTTTTATGATCCTACTGTAAAATATTGGGTTAGCTGGGGAATTCGATGTGGAAAACAAATTAGGAAGAAAAGAGGAAACAAAAGATGAGGATGGAAGCAAAATATAAAACCAGAATACAGGAACTAAATTTGAGGCAAGTACTTTTTCTATTATTATATTCTTTGATCAGCTGGGTGGTACCTGAGCAGGTTCAGTACCCACCTTCAGAGGAAACAGAAAAAAATTTCTTTGTCGGGAGCCTTGCTAAAGATTTAGGGTTGAATGTTGATCTGCTGTCAAAAGCGTGCTATCACTTCAGAAAAACAATATTTTATTCTGGATGAGCAAAATGGTGATCTATAGGTGAATGACAGAATAGACCGGGAAAAGATTTGTGGAAAATTATCTACTTGCATCCTGAAACTAGAGGTTGTGGCACATAATCCTTTAAATATTTTCCCCATAAAGGTTTTTATCCTAGATATTAATGATAATGTCCCACAGTTCAAAGAAAAAGATATAAAATTTGAAATGAGTGAGTCTCATTTGCCAGGAGCTTGATTTGCTCTGGGAAATGTTGAAGATGAGGACATTGGAATCAACTCACTTCAAGATTATCATTTGAGCTCAACCCCGTATTTCAAACTAGAAAGAGAGCAAAGATGGTGGCAAATATGCAGAATTAATTTTGCAAAAGCCGTTGGACAGAGAAAGGAGGACACACACCACTTGATTCTTATAGCTTCAGATGGAGGATGTCCAGTGAAAATGGGGACATCAATGTTATTGATACAAATAACAATCCATTGATACAAATGACAATTTCACTTGAGGAAAGTATTGATTTTGAAGACAGAGGAAACTATGTGATGATAATATGGGCAGGTGATGGAGGTGGACTAGTGGCACATTGCAATGTAGAGATTGAGGTTCTTGATGAGAATGACAATGCTCTGGATGTAATTACTACATCTCTATCCAGCCCCATTCTTGAAGATATTCTGCCTGGAGCAGTGACCGCCCTCATCAAAGTCCACGACAGATATTCTGGACTTAATGGGGAAGTCACCTGTTACCTAAGGGAAATTGTACCTTTCCAGGTGATCTCATCATCAGATAACTACTTCAAGCTCCTCATAGATGGCCCCCTTGACAGAGAAAAAACACGGTGTATAACTTAACAATCACAGCCACAGACCAAGGCACACCTCCTCTTTCCACAGATAAAACCATCTCAGTACCAATCTCAGATATCAATGGTAACCCTCCAGCATTTGAAAAACCTTCCTATGTCGCCTACATTCCTGAGAACAACCCATCCGGAACGTCTATTTTCCAAGTTAAGGCTTTTGACCCAGATCTGGATCGTAATGCCCAAATCACCTATTCCATGCTTAACAGCAACGTCAAGAACCTGCCTCTCTCCTCCTACGTTTCCATTAACTCTGAGACTGGAACTCTTTATGCTCAATGATCTTTTGACTATGAGAAGCTCAGAGACTTCCAGTTGCAAGTGCAAGCTCAGGATGGAGGCTCTCCATATCTCAATAATAGCGCCATGGTCAAAGTCTGTGTACTAGATCAGAATGATAATACTCCCCAGATCCTGTACCCTTCTCAAACAACTCAGGGGTCATCGTTCTTTGAGGTGGTGCCTCGCTCAGCCGATTCAGGTTATTTGGTGACAAAAGTCGTGGCTGTGGATGCTGACTCTGGACACAACGCCTGGCTCTCTTTTCATCTCCTGCAGGCCACAGAGCCCTCACTCTTCATCATTGGCTCCCAAACGGGAGAGATCCAAACAGCTCGTGCATTACTTGAGAGAGACATTACCAAGCAGAGGCTGGTCATCATGGTGAGGGATAATGGACAGCCACCTCTCTCGGCCACCACTAGCCTCAACCTGGTCTTTGCTCAGAATTTCCAGGAGGCTCTTCCTGAAATGAATGCCCAACCTAATAACTCAGAGGATCAGTCCAAGCTCCAATTTTACTTGGTTCTGACTTTGACTTTGGTGTCCTTTCTGTTCCTGGTGGCGGTGACTTTGGCCCTTATTATGAAACTTCAAAGGTCAAGGAACGCCACTTTTTTTCAGTGCTTCATTCCCGATTCTCATTCAAAGACTGGTACCGTATTTCCTCCAAATTATGAAGAAGGGACTTTGCCTTATTCTTATCAGATCTGTTTATCCACTGAGTCCAGGAGAAATGAACTGACTTTTCTGCAACCCAATGTCCAAATAATGGAGAATCTTCTTTGCAAGGATAAACCTGATACTTGTGTCATGCTCAAAGGAGACTATCTAAATTCTAAAAAGCGTTCTGAAAATATGGTAAGTTCACTTTTCCTTCCTTAGTAGGATTTGTCATTATAACAGCATTTTAATGGTATAAGTAAAAACAGCAGCTGTTTGTGAAATAGTTATTTTTGGCATTTTTTTGTTTTAGCTGAGTACATAAAGTTGCAGTACTGTAGGTAGAAGTTTTGAAGCACCACTGCTAAATCAAATGTAGGACTAAACAAATATTTTGTATGAAGCAATGGGTTTCTGATGTTGCCCCAACTGGATGAACAGGGAATATTAATAGGAGACTAGCAGCAGAGTTCAACATGACAAAGAAAAAAAAAGAGGCTAGAGGAATTATATATTCTGAGGCACTATGTGAGCATATGTTGCCTGGAATGAAAATATGACCTGAAATACTATTAACGGCAAGGGGTATATTCTGAGAGCAACTGACTGCCTGTTGCAGTTCACTTGATTGCTTCCTGTTGAGCAAGGAGAAGATGTTATAAAGTTGATGTGTTTCTAGAGAGTAAATTCAGTGATTAAGGGACAAGCCAGAAGAAATTTGTCAGATGAGTTCAAGGGGGGTCATGGGGGAGATCTCTGTCTAAGTGAATAGTTGTAAGATTGATGGAGATGATTTTGCAGGTATGCTTGTGTCTCTGAAAACAACAAAAAAAAAGCAAACTTACAATGCTTAAGGAAAAGGTTAAGAGGACTGTGACAGTGAAGACTACTCCTCAACTCCTAAGAGAAGTTGAACATTTGGGAAGTCAATAAGGGAGGCATTATATTGTGAGTTCACAGGGAAATCAATTTGCCACAAGGAAATAATTATAAAATCATAAGGCTGGAGGGGACCTTGCTGGTCTTCTAGTTCAACTCCCTGTCCAGATGTAAGCATAGTTTTAATTGGAAAACTATGACTATCCTAGACCAAGCCAAGTCCCAAAAATGCTAGGGAATTTCTAGAAACCTGGCACTCTGATAAATTAGCCACCAATAGCCACATAGACATAAACAATATCTATAGACTATGCAAAAGATAACCAACAAGCCAAAAAGGGAAGGAAAAGACCCAAGCACCTCTCCACCAGCAATCAGCACCCAGATGAGCAAAGATTAACTCAAAGATTAACATCAGACCAGCAATCAAGTAAACAATGTGTTGTGGTCCGAAGGAGGAAACAATCCTTGAAAATGGAGACATTATTCTCTGTTTTAGTTTATTTATTTTGCATTCCTTGCCAGGAGTTTTGCTACAACCCTTCGGTACATTACAAAGCGGATGCCAGAATCTGGATTTCTCTGGCTTGCGTCTGTCTTATCTTTGCTAACTCCTCCCTTACTTTACTGTCATGATTTACGTCTTCCAATTAGGCTGGAGGCCAAAGATTCACTTCCCTTCCCAGTCTCCCGCTTTTTTCATAATTCTCCTCCCTTCATCTGTCATCTGATTTAACTCCAAAAATACCAGACAGTTCTGCATATCTTGTCAATGCAATAATATCCCATATTAACAGCGTTGACACAATGCTCCAATCAAGTAACTGCCAAACAAGCCAACAATAGACAGCCCAACCAAAGAACCTCTAAGACAGGCCCCATCAACACTGACAGGGCAAGCCACAAGAATATAAACTGAGAGCAAACCCTGCTCCTTACTACGAATATGGTAACAAAATAACAGAGTTGGAAGGGACCTTGGAAATCTTCTAGTCCAATCCCCTGCTCAAGAAGGAGACCTTATACCACTACAGACAAATGGCTGTCCAGACTCTTCTTAAAAGAGACTTAATTGTTCTCGCTGTTAGGAAAATTGTCCTTAATTCTAGGTTGCTTCTCTCCTTGATTTGTTTCCATCCACTGTTTCCTGGCTTGCCTTCTGGTGCTTTGGAAAATAGGTTGACCTCCTCTTGTTTCCTTGACTTTTTTCTTGTTTTTTATATGTTGAAAGAAACTTTTTTTATTATTTTTGACATTTGTTGCAAGTCTTTCTTCATTCTGAGCCTTAGCTTTCCTGACTTCAGATTCTTGAATTTGCAATATGAAGGTAATGAAAAAAATCATTTTTATCTGAAATATTAGTGGTACGTGGCACTACAAAGTTTGAGAACCTCTTGTCTTATTAATGTCACTCATAGTTGAGAAAAATCAGATTTTTTTATAGATGTGTTGATACTTGATATTTTGAAAGGTTGACATGACAAACTATTGTCAGAAACAATTGCTATCTGATTTGGATAAACTACTGACCAGATGGATGGGGAGAATAATAGTTTTAAGCAATGATTAAGAGAACATTGCAGTTTGCTCAGTGAAGAGACAGTAGTTTATTTAGGCAGCAAGACTTTATTTTTAATAAGATAAAGAAAAAACATTTGGACAGGATGTATAAGATCTCCTACCTTGAGCAGGGGTTTGAACTAGAGCAGGGCTTTTCAACCTGTGGTACCCGTACCACTTGTGGTACATTAACAAGTGGCAGGTGGTACGCAGCCCTGCCTAGCCAAGTGTAGTGGGGGAGGGAAAGAGCCAGCACAGGCAAGGACTTACAGTGAGAGAGTCCTCTGGAGCTGCAGAGTGGCTGGGCGAGACAAAGGCCCCAGGCTCACTTCTGGCTCACCCTCCCCCATGAGAAAGGAGGAGGAGGGGGGTGGAGACCTATAAAAGGAGGCAGTTTGGGCGGGAGAGGGAGAGAGAGAAAAAAGCAGCAGCCTTGGGAGGAGGCGGAGTCAGCTCTAGCTGCACAGAAGGGGAAGGAGGAGGAGGAGGGTGGGGCGGAGAGGAGAGGAGATCAAATCAAGCAGGCCGGCCATGAGCTGATTTGCAACTGCTGTGGCAGCCACCTGTGCTGGCAGCAGCAAACAGGCAAGAAATGCAGTGGGGGAGGGGTTGCCCTCCAAGAGGAATGAAAAGCAGCAATGGCTGGAGGTGAGGCACGGAGAAGGGAGGGAGGAAAATGGAGAATGGAAGGATTCTTATGTGCTTTTGTGACTTTGAAGTTCTGGGATTTGTGCAATGTGGGCTTTGTGTTCTTAAGGAGTGTTTGGCAATTTCTGTTTGGCTGATGGCTGATGTCTCCTGTTAGCTTCTATTGCTCTGCTATTGTTAGCTGTAAGTTTTGCTGCAAGGGATTTTGAAGTATTTTTCTCCTAAATGGATTTTTCCTGTAGATTCCTTTACTTATGAATGGAGCCATTTGGGGAGGCTGCCTTAGCCGCCAGCCAATACTTACTACATTTTTTTTCTTCCTTAAGTGCCGGCTGCCGGCTCCTTACTTTCCTTTCTAGTCAGTAGCTAATTCTTAAAGGGGAATGTGCCTTTTTAAGCTAGTTCACTCAGCAATTTGTCTTTTCTGTTTCTGGAGGCTTTTCCTTGTTTGATGAATATATGGAAGAGAGAAAATATGGGGGGGGGTTCAAATTCTTCCTTCAGAAGGAGGTGGGCATGAGAAAGAGGGAGGCAGGGAAGGAGGGAGGGATGGAACTTAGCACTTGGCCACCAGCAGCCCTGCCATTGACTTTGCTTGTCAAAAGGCTGCAAAAGGGGATCACATGACCCTGGGACAGTGATCATCATAAATATGAATCAGTTGCCAAGTATCCAAATATAAATCACATGGCCCTGGGCATGCTGCAATGGTCATAAGTGTGAAAAATGGTCATAAGTCATTTCAGTGCAATTGCAACTTTGAACAGGTTTTTTTTTTGGTCATCACGTTTTTGACACCTTGCTAGGTGGTACTCGAACATTGCCATATCCTAAAAGTGGTACAATCGGTGAAAAGGTTGAAAAGCCCTGAACTAGAGGACTCCCAAAGTACCTTCCAGCCCTATGGTTCTTATGATCTAAAACTTTTGAATCTCACACTACACAATGCTTTACTACATTTTATTGGTTTCAGTATCTTCAAATAAGTAGCTGCAACAAAGGAACCAGAGAATTGAGGAGAAACATTAAGAAGTTTGACTGAATTTGAAAATCTTTTAATATACAAACTGAATATGTTAATATAATTTATAAATTATTATGATTTAGAATCTGAACAATCTAAAGACTGTATGATCATTAAAGACTGATGCAGAACATGAACATAGATATTGATATACCACAGTTGGAACTTCAGCAGAAGAAAATATATTTATTTCTAATACCATAGTTAGAGAGACTTACTATGTTTTATGGGTGGTTCTCATTTAATGATCACTTGTTCAGAAACTATTTGAACTTATAACAGTGCTGAATGAGTGGTATGACTAGTCCTCATATTTACTGCCTATGCAGCATCCCTGCAGTCATGTGATTGTGATCTGGGCGCTTGGCACCCAGCTCGCAATTATGATGTCACAGCATTCCATAGTCACATAATTGTCATTTGCAACCTTCCCTGCCAGCTTCCCACAAGCAAAGTCAACCAGAAAACCAGTGTGGGAAGAATCCAGAGAAAGAAATATTTTGGGAAATATTAAAAAGGCAGAATATATTTCCCCAAAGGATTTTAAAGGCAGAAACCACCACCACCACCACCCCCAAGTCTCTCTGCCCCAAAGAAGAAACCAGGTCTGCAGAAATGCAGATGTGATAATCTTGTCAGAAAGATTGGAGTCAGGAAGCTGGGATTAGAAAGAAAGATCCCTAGAATCAACAATCCCTCATACCAAAAAATCCAAGTCATCAGCCCCAGCCCCAGGGAAGCAGGATATGACCTTTGGGACATAATAGGATTAACCCACCACCATCAGAATACCAGAAAGGCACACTCAGACTCAGGTCAAAGTTCATACCACAGGAACAACTCCAAACAAAAGCCCAAGAAGGTATAAAAACCCAATCTCTACTACATGTGGTCAGTTTTCTTTTCCGGAGCCATCTTTCTGTCTGGCTCTCCTCTTCAATAAACTACAACCTTCTTTCTAAAGCAGTCTCCATGTTTGTTTATTCCCGGCTTGGACTGGACCCTGATGAAGATTTTTCCTTCAACACCAGCAAGAAGTGAGAAATTGTTAAGTGAGCACTACCTGTATTGTTGCCACATTACCCCACTCTGATTGTCAAAATGAATACTTCTTTCTCTAAATAATGCCAAAGATTAAATGAGCAGGTTGGACCCTTTGTTCATATGTGATGGTAATATTATAAAGCTCCAAATCCTGGAAAATGATTCATAATAATATAATTTTAAAGGTTGTAATTTAACTTGAGATATCTCTATTAAATTCACCAAACATATATATCCCTTCAAAATTTACTGAACTAGTAGTTCCCTATTCTCAATTTCTTGTATACTATGCATATTTATTTTGCTAAATTTTTGAGTTGTTGTCTTCCCCTCCATAAAATGTTATTTCTTTTACATCCAAAGCAATTGGAGATTCAGAGGCTATTAAAGCAATAAAACAGAAGAGTAAATGAAATTGCTAGAATGCTTATTCCTTGAAACAGTTTCAGTAGATAGATGGTCTCTTCTAGAGGTTTTCTCCACTTTTAACTCCAAACAGTTTGTCCTAATGAAGCAAATCAGAAGTAGTTCAGAAATTACCAAAAGCTAACACAGAGTTACAATAATTTTCCCTGGTAGCTACCATCCCCTTACCCTGCCAACAGTCCGCTCTCATATGACAAAACTCAGCTGTATATTTAGGTTTAGAAGCTTTGTTTAATTGATGCCAGAGGTCCTTTCAGCCATGACTTTCTTCTTGATTTCTAAGAAGGTCTTTGTGGTAAGGAAAGGATTGCATCCTTGTTTTCATTTTCTAACCACACATTCTCTATCAAACCAGGGATTGGAATAAAAAACTGTTCCATATAATGAAGTAGATTCTTATAAAAGGGGGAATATCCTGTCTAAGAAATTTGCAAATTAAATTGTAGTCACATCCTCCAGTGGTTGCTATTAATGAGCTTCATGGATTTAATGGAGCTGCTTATAAAGATGATGATATGGTACTGAAGACCATGAATGTGTATACAAAAATATGAACATAGAACAAAGAACAGAATAGAAATAGTAAACAGAAGAAGTCATGAGATTTAGAGGGATGAGATGGATGAAGGCTAGTGTTAAGAAAATAAAGAGGAAGGAGGGAAGGAGGGAAGGAAGGAAGGAGGGAAGGAAGGAAGGAAGGAAGGAAGGAAGGAAGGAAAAGGAAGGAAGGAAGGAAGGAAGTAAGTTATGTCCTGGGATGAAAGGAGGAGGAGAAGTGAATGAGAAAATGGTGAGTGTGAGGGACTGTAGGGAAGCTGAGAAAGAAATGAGACCATGCTAGGGGGTTCATAAATACTATGTCTTTATGAATCCCCTAATAATAAAGACTACAGGAGCAGGTTCCAAAATTCTATACTTTACCTATAATCTGTTCATTAAAACAGCTTATTGAAGTCTGTGTAATTCTTGCTTCTTTGTATCCTACTATGAGGAGCCTGACAGGGGAGAGGACAATTTAGGGGTACAAAATGAGAAGCATTAACTTAATGCAATATGTACTGTATACCAAGCTATTCATATTAAAAGTTTGCATAGATTTTTGGTTTTAGCTAACTTTAATTAAACAAGAAGCACCAGCACTTTCCAATTCTTGATTCCCTTCTAATCTCCTTAGAAAACCCACTGGAGGATATTGCTTGGTAAAATACAAAATATTTATCCTAGCCAGTCCATTTAATACAGGAATCACAATGCCCTTCCTGCTTCCCTTCTGCTGGATTGAGTAGAGAAAAATAGATAGGTCCTATATATAGTGGGAAACTATAGAAATAAACATAAAGTTCCTCCTTACCTCTTTATTTCAAAGGCTTCTTTATACAATAGATGAGATACGATTTCACTTTTATTCATTTTTTTTAGTAGCAATGGTCAAACAACACTTGGGTGTTCATAGTATAGTAAGCTTTCTGTCATTCTGAGCTGAGCCTCTGGGTGTCACTGTTCACCAGGAAGGAAAAGAAATCAAAAGTCAAAAGAGTCCTGTGTTGCTATTCTTTACATACAGTACATTTACCAAGTAAGTGAAAGAACAATCTAAAAACCAAGAGGTGCATTTTCCATTTGGCTTTGAAGTAGCTGTTTTCATCGAGAGAATGGAAGGCACGCAAACCTGCAGCTGTAAAAGGAGGATCCTGCAATACTTTGCTATTATGTTTGCTTGCAAGATGGTTTCTGGGCAGATTCATTACTCGATTCCTGAGGAGATGCACAAAGGCTCTTTTGTGGGAAATATTGCAAAGGACCTGGAAATGGAGGGGATGAAGATTTCAGAAAATGGACTCCGCATTATTCCCAATGTAGGTATGATCCAATATTTTGCTTTCAATGTCAACAGTGGTCATTTAGAAACATCTGAGAGAATTGACCGGGAAGAAATATGTGGACAGGTAGAGAAGTGTATATTGAAATTCCAGATTCTTCTTGAAAGTAAGTTAAAGCTTTATGCAATTGAGGTGGAAATTACTGACATAAATGACAATGTTCCTCATTTCCCTCTATGGGAACAAGAGTTGGAAATCAGTGAGGCATCTATACCTGGATTCCGGGTCCCTCTTTCTGAAGCTCAAGATCCAGATCTGGGAATAAATTCTATACAGAGCTATCAACTCAGAGGCAGCAGCCATTTTTCTCTGGAAACACAAATAGGAAAAAATGGTTTCAGACATACTGAACTGATACTGGAAAAAATTCTAGACAGAGAGGAACAAGCTGTTTATAATCTAATCCTTACAGCTAGTGATGGAGGAGATCCTATCCAAACGGGCACTGCAGAAATCAAAGTTATTGTTTTAGATGCAAATGACAACGCACCGGTTTTCAGCCAACCAATCTATGAAGTGAATGTCAAAGAGAATATTCCTAAAGGATCTATTATTGCTATTGTACATGCCACTGATCTTGATGAAGGGCTTAATGGAGAGGTGAAATACTCCCTGAAAAAGACTACAAAACTGGATGTTCCCATGTTTCACCTTAATTCCACAACCGGTGAAATTACACTCATTGGGAATCTTGATTATGAAGAATCTACTTTCTATGAATTTGAAGTACAGGCCAAAGATTGGGGAGGATTTACTGATAGATCAAAGGTTGTTATTTTCATTACAGATTTGAATGATAATACACCTGAACTAGCAATTACTTTTGTCACCAATTCCGTACTTGAAAGTTCACCACCTGGAACTGTTATTGCAATTTTAAATGTACGAGACAGAGATTCTGGAGTCAATGGAGAAATCACAGTCTCCATTCCAGACAACCTCCCTTTCCAATTAAAGAAGTCCTCTGATGAGTTTTATAGTTTGATGACAGATAACGCCCTTGACAGAGAACAGATATCAGCCTTTAATATAACCATAATAGTTACTGACCATGGAATGCCTTCTCTCTCAACAACCACAGTGATTGAACTACATATCCTAGACACAAATGACAACCCTCCATTGTTTCAGAAATCAATTTATCCTTTCTATGTTGCAGAGAATAACCAAATGGGTGCTTTTATATGTTCCTTAAAAGCGAATGATCCAGACTGGAAAAGGAATGCAGTAATAAGATATTCTATCACTGGAAACCAGACAACTGAATCATTTCTCTCCTCTTATGTCTCCATTAATTCTGAGACCGGAGCTATTTATGCATTAACCTCATTTGATTATGAAAATTTTAAGAAGATTCAGTTCCAAGTTAAGGCTCAGGATGGTGGCTCCCCATCACTCAGCTCCAGTGTTTCTGTTATTATTTACATCCTGGACCAGAATGACAACGTGCCAGAGATCCTGCACCCCTCCCCTCCCGCTGATGGCTCCACTGGGATAGAGCTGGCCCCTCGCTCTTCTGAGCCAGGTTACCTGGTCACTAAAGTAGTGGCAGTAGATGCAGACTCTGGCCAGAATGCCTGGCTCTCCTACCAGCTGATCAGAGCAACAGAACCAGGGCTCTTCACCGTGGGACTACACACTGGCGAGATCAGGACTGCTCGGCTTTTTCTGGAGAAAGATGCCCTGAAGCAAATCCTGGTGGTTTTAGTGAAGGACAACGGGCAGCCGCCTCTCTCTGCCTCGGTCACTCTCACGGTGGTTCTGGCTGACAACATCCCTGAAATTCTCTCAGATCTGAGCAACATCTCAGCTCCTGTAGATCCTCAGTCAGACCTCACATTTTATCTGGTGATTGCTGTGGCATTTGTCTCCTGCTTGTTTTTTACTTTCCTCCTTGTGCTACTGGCAATTAAAGTGTACAGATGGAGGAATTCACAGATGGATTCTGGGAGGATAAATTTCAGTGGTGTGCCCGCCTCACAATTTGTAGGCATCAACGGAGTCCGAGCATTTCTTCATTCTTACTGCCAGGAGGTTTCTCTGACTGCAGATGCCAAGGGAAATCACTTTAATATTTCCAAAGGAAATGATTCAGATACTCTGTGTATTAAAGAAGATTATGGTGCAAAGGATCCAAATGTAACTGGTGAAGATTTAAATTTAAATAATGATGATCTAATAGTAATTCAGGTAAGGTAATTGTTTTAAATCATCTTGATTGTTTTGTTCTTATATGCACTTATTTACCTTAATGTACGTTAATTTTCTCTGCTACATAAAATATTATTGATTTTGCTATTATTGTAAGCATCACATTATCCATTCTATAACTTGGAGAAATAGTATATTGAATTTTCAGCAGGTCCAATGATGCACAGTTTCTTAAATATAACCACGTTCCATCGAAATCAACTGGACAAACCTTTGCCAAGAACAGGACTGTGCTGTGTATCTCATTTTACTATACAGGAACATCTCAGTGAATTAGCTCTTTACATCAATTGTATATGTTAGCAGCCAAACCATTTTTAAAAGATACCTCCCAAAAAATTAAGCAGCAGGTCTGTGTGAAACTTCTCAGGTTTTGGTTAACTTGAAGAGGGTATAAGGTGTAAAACGGAAGCACCAGAAGGCCTTCAAAGTTTGAGATAAATGAGGAATGAGGTAAAATATCGATGGGAGTAGAACAGTTATGGGGTGGTGATTCCTCTTGGATTTGGCAGCCCTGTGAGGCAGAGTTTAATTCGGCACTAAAGTTCATTAGGTTCTTAATTATATCAAGGTTGGACAGCTCATTATTTTTCTCAGATCTGTCAACATTCACCACGTGATAAAGCTTCATTATTTTCGTTGGTCTGTAGCAAACAAAAAAGTTGCTGAAAACCCCCTGAATCTGAATCTGATTTTAATGTACTTGACAGTGCAACCCCAATTATCCTATTTCTAGGTGTAGCAATAAACTACAGATAGTCCTCGATTTGTAACCATTCATTTAGTGACCATTTCAAGTTACAACCACACTGGAAAAAGTGACTTATGACTGTTTTTCACACTTTTGACCACTGCATGGTCACGTAATCAAAATTTGGGCGCTTGGCAACTGGCATATATTTATGACAGTTGCACTGTCCTGGGGTCACATGATCACCATATGTAACCTTCCCAGCTGGTTTCTGACAAGCAAAGGCAATGTGGGGAAGCCATTCATTTAATGACTGGAGGAGTCATTAACAATTTCAATGATTTGTTTCATAACTGGCAAAAAAGGTCGTAAAATGGGGCAAAAGTCATTTAACAACTGCCTTGCTAGACAAAGGAAACTTAGGATCAATTGTGGTCATAAATAATTAAGGACTTCTGGCATATTTCCCCCCCTCCCTCCCCCCACATCATGTCTGCTTCTTGGAAACAGTCTGGACAAGTCCCTGCAATGTTCTTGCAAGAGAAATGTAGAATGAAACATAAAAACTGAAGACCCTTGTCTTAAACACTTTCAATTGTATCTATTTAGAATAACAAAATTAAGAGGGTTGGAGGGACCTTGGAGATCTTCTAATCCAACTGGTTGGAGGGACCTTGGAGATCTTCTAATCCCCCTGCTCAAGTAGGATTTCCAATACCATTTCAGACAAATTGTTGTCCAATCTCTTCTTAAAAACCTCCAGTGATGGGCTTCCGGTTCCGGATCGCGGCATACACAGTCGCACGGAGAGATCCGTCTCTCCCACCGGCTGTTTTCCCTCCGCCGGTAGACCCTTAATCGGGTCGAAAGTCGCCCTGCAGGGGCGACCACCGTTGAGGAGGCCCTCGTTTGACTGGGGAAGGGTGGCAGCTTCTTCCTCAGTCCGAGCCAGCTCCTTAGGGCCGTCGGAGAAAAGATCGGCCAGTAAAATGGACGATCACTTTGCTGCACCAGCCGAAAGCCAGAAGAACAACTAAGCATAAAGAACCCCCGTGGAGAATCCGGGTGAGACCTTTCCTCCCCCTTCTTTCCCTAATTACTCTCCTGTAAAAAGCTTTTGTATTTGAATTACTTCCCTGCTGTGAGAGAGCAGCGTTTGGGCACTTGGGAAAAACAGCTTTGGGAATTGAAAAAAAAATAAACCAGTTAATTTTTTATTGACTATTCAACTCCTGGAATACTGAGGGAGCCTGAAAACATTTCTATTTTTGATTATTACTATTATAACTACGCTATCTACTATTTTGGAGAGGCCTTTCTTCTTTATTTTTTTAATGTGAAAAATAAAAAATCTATTAACTTGGAAAGAAAGACCTTATAGCCTGCTGAGGACATCTTGTGACGAAAAGTGTTACTGCAACTGTATATTTTTTTTCATTGCTGGAGGATGGCTTTAACCTTCAAAGGATGATAAGAGTAAGATAACTGAAACAGCTGTGTGGTGATTTGGTCTACTAAGAATTGGAGGTGAATATTTGTTGACTTTTACGAAATATAGCCTTCACTAAAAGATTAAAAGATCCTTTCACCACTGACATGGAACTTAACACACAGCTGGATTATGAGCTTATACTGGAAAAAATCTTGGAAGCCACGGAGGATATGAACTCTTACTTCCAAATTTTGACGGATCAAGTTATAGGTCGAAGAACAGTGGAGAAGGAGCAGAGTGGCGCTAAAGAGACTAGTGAGCAATATATACAACCTAAAGAGGAACCATATCTACAACTCAACTATGAAGCTACACCGGGAGAAATTGTGGAAACTAAGGAACAAATCAACTTTATACAACCCCAAATGCAATCTATGGAGAAGCTTGATGATCAAAGAATAACTTTAACTGAGATGCCTGAAGCATCAACATCAATAGAGACTGACACACAGATACAAGTTATTGAAAATTGTGATAATGTGGATAAACAACTAGTAACTACAACATGGAATAAAACGGCTTCCACCATCCAAAGGCTACTAGAAGAAAGGGAAGAGAACTTTGAACAATCTGAAGCGTTGAGGAATACTGACTTTCTAATATTGTGGTTTGATGATGCAGGAATTTTATTATGGAAACCGGTGTGGCACAGAAAGAAACCTAGAGTTAGATTTAAAAATGTGTTTTAAAATTTCATTTAATGGGTTTAAAAAGGCTTTTGAGATTTTGACTGATTTAATAACTAACGGAGTACGTGAATTCTGTAAGAGGATATCCTTTGTAATAATATTTTGTTTTAGATATGATAATTACTTGGAGAGGTAAACTTTATCTACTGGGTTAAAAAGACTTTCTATAGACATAGATGAATTGATAGAATATATATTTAAATCAGATAGAAATGTATCTATTGGATTGATATTTTTATTTTAAATAAGATAATTATTTTGTAATAGAAGAAGAATAAGAGGGATTGGTGACAAGAGAAGAAATGGTATTAATGAAGAAAACATAAGAATGTTATTGTGGGAATAATATACTCATTTTAGATATAATCATTATGTTAAAAAGGGAAATGAAGGACACCCGAAGTGTTAATAATATGTCTATTTAAGGCTAATTGGAATATGGTAAGTGTAAATTAGTAAAGCCTAAAAACAGGACTTGGATTTTTATAATTGAAATGTGATTGATGTTTGATAGGATTGTTTGAAGTTTATTTAGAAATGTATTAATTTGAATATGCAATATTATATGAGGGAATTAGGGAATTTTTAATGAATTAATTTGAGCTATATATCTGTGATTTTTCTTTTGGATGTTTGATATACCCATCTCCACGGTGTTTCCTAAGCACCTTGATGTAACCTTTCCACCCCCATAAAAATCCAATAAAATATATTAAAAAAAAAAAAAAAAAAACTCCAGTGATGAAGCCACCACAGCTTCTGGAGGCAAGCCGTTCCACTGGTTAATTGTTCTCACTGTCAGGAAATTCCTCTTTAATTCTAGGTTGCTTTTCTCTTTGTTTAGTTTCCATCCATTGTTTCTTGTCTTGCCTTCTGGTGCTTTAGAAAATAGGTTGATCCCCTCTTCTTTGTGGCAGCTCCTCAAATATTGGAACACTGCTATCATGTCACCTTTAGTCTTTCTTTTCACTAAACGAGACAGACCTAATTCCTGCTATCGTTCTTCATATGTTTTAGCCTCCAGCCCCCTAATAATCTTTGTTGATCTTCTCTGCACTCTTTCTAGAGTTTCAACATCTTTAGATTGTGATGACCAAAACTGGATGCAGTATTCCAAGTGTGGAATAGTGTGACTTTAAGCTCAGTGGACATGTATTTGTTAGGAATTCTGGTGTCACATATTTGCCTTCTAATAGTAGCAATAGTTGCAGTAATAGTGGTAGATACATACCTTTATTAGTCTTGCAAGACAAAAAATAAGTGACCTCTACTGCTGTTAAGCTGAGGTACAAGTCACACAAGCTGATGGCAAACCATGCACCAGCTGAGATAAAGGGATAATATTCCAAAGTGATGACTTTACACAATTTATGGTGTAAAAAGATTATGCATCAGTTTCCTTTGATTATTACAATCTACCCTCTACTAAGCTGTAGACAAGCAAGATCATACTCAGTTGATTTTTTACAAAATGAGTTGAATTTTTATAAATTGAAACTGTGTGGCTGTCTGAAGTTATTCAAGGTAGCTTCTTTTCAGTGTGCATATGTGTTTATTGTAGTCGTACATATCTGATAATGAGTTAGAAAATCCATTGATCATAGTGGCAATAAGTAAGGGTAATAGGAACATCTAGCAAATTGTGTCTTCTGCTATGGAAATTTTCTTCTTGAATAGTTGCGCCAGGTCCCTATAGATCCCTGTCAGGACGCTGCCATTCTGATGTGAGGAGGGACCTTTGGAGCTTTGTGATGTGCTTAGCTTAGCTTTGTTTACTTTGTTTCTCTTTGCTTTGATGTACCTTCCTGGGGAAGGGGAGGGAAGAGCCTGGGGCCATCTGCCTTGCCTCACCAAGGATGCGATGCCTGGGAAGATACCTGGGAACACCGCCTTATTGCATCCTCTGTCCGGAGTTCTCACAATACCTTTGCACCTCTGGATTGGTTCCCTATGGACAGGGCAGTTGGGAGGGGTTTGAACAATGGGAGTTAACATAACGTTTTCGCGTGGGAAGCTTCAGATCCTGCCTGCTTTCTCTGCTTTCACTATTTCTCAATAAAAGTTCATTTTGAAATGATGCCAGTTTCAAGAGTTCTCCTTTCTTGGGAGAACTAGCTGAGGCAGGACCTTACATTAGGCAAGATCTGCAAAGTGGTCAATCCGGAGCGGCACCAGTCCCTACCATGAGGACCCAGCAAACAATGTCCAACCCAGGCAGTGAGCGCGGAGAGACTGAATGCTGGGGAGAGACCTCTACAAAAACTCAGTCAGACCCAAACTCCAATGAGTGGACAGAGGAAGTTGCTGCCCTGGAAGTTTCTGAGAAGCTGAGATGGTCTGCAGGCATGGGGAAGAAGGAGGATTGGGAAGGAAGAGCCAAAGGAGTCACCCTCACCCGTGGTAGCTGATGACATGGCTGGAAGTGTGCTCTACGATGAAGGTGAATCAGATGAAGAACTGGACCATGCTAATCGCCTCATAAAGCAAGCCATGTGCTTCTTGATGAAAGCATTCCAAAGCCTGAAAACACAAGGGGCCGTAGCCTACCTGAAAAGGGAGAGCAAGAAGCACGAGGAGGAGACCTGCGAGAGGGGGGATCCCCCCTTCCAGAAACAGCTGCGGGTGCCGCCAAATTGGCCAAGAGGGTGATCGCCATGTCAGCCAGCCCTCCCCGAAGGGACCCGGGAGGCACAAACACTCGCAGGGCCCATGGGGGACAACCCCTCAGCAGGAATAAAAGGTGCCCCCCTAGGCGTCAAATTCAACAGAGACCCTCAGCAACAGGGATTTTTCCTCGCCCACATCCTCACATATATGCAAGAATATGGGTGAGACATCCCCACTGAGGGGGCTAGGATGAGAGTAGTCACCCTAGCCCTGGAGGGAGCCGCAGCCCACTGGATGGTGACCCTCCACAATGCCAACTCTCTGGAGCTCCGGAATTTCAACCAGTTTATGACGGCGCTGAGATGGAGGTTCGAGAACCCCCTGGCTGATCGGTAAGCCAGAGACTGCATCAAAATGGTGAGACAGGGCTGGTGCCCAGTAGCCAAATACATTGGGGAGTTCTGGGACTTAGCCTGCCGCCTCAGCTGACTGGAAGATATCTTGGTGAGTTGCTTCAAGGACGGACTGAATAAAAACCTGTACCATGCCTGCATCACCAGAGGAGCCCCGGATCGCCTCCACAACTGGTGCATCCTTGCTGAAGAGGCAGAGATCAATCAGGTGCGGAACCAGTACTGATCAGGCAGAATGTGGAGGTGATCTCCACCCGAGAAGAGAGGGGAGATGGCCAAACCTCAGACAGCACCGCAGCACTTAACTGCCTGCTTTCTCTGCTTTCACTGTCTCTCAATAAAAGTTCCTTTTGAAATGATGCCAGTTTCAAGAGTTCTGCTTTCTTGGGAGAACTAGCTGAGGCAGGACCTTACAAGTTGGCCATCTGACTGTTTTGTTTAAAGTGATCACATGCCCTTTTAGGAAAAAACAGGATAGAAGAATGGTTGTTGAATCATGAGGAATTGGTTGGACATCTGAAGGATAAAACCACTCAGGTTTGCTCAGAAAGAGATACTATCTGGCATGTCCTATAAAAGTGACTGAGTCATCATCTTGCCGGATATGTTTGAGCCTATTAGTCTTGCGGAAGGGACAGGCTTTGTGGTGATATCAGTTCCATCCACTTGCAGTCTATATTTCTGCCCTTCTTGGTTTCTGAAAGTCCCCTGAGAGGTGTCACAGGGCTGGATCAGAGGGGTTGTGAATGTTATCACCAGATTTGAAGCAAAGTTGTACATCCCCCTTCCTCAAGCTCCAGGGCTTTCCATTATGAGGTGCCATGGGACTCAAGATTCTTTCCCCTTTTATTTAACATCCATATGAAGCAGGTAGGGAAGGTCTTCTAATGGCATAAATAGAGCATCTCACCTCTGAGTCCAAAAGAAAATACAGTTGAAGTTTGTCCTCATGCCCGCAGGCCGTCTAACCAGAGATCTAAAAATTACAGGAAAGATGAGGTAAAAGGAACTATATCTGATTTCAGCAGCATGGATCCCTCCAAATACTTAGCCATCATTTGAGCATTCTTATTATGCCTTCTCGGGGATCTGGAATACAGAATAACAGAGTTGGAAAGGACCTTGAAAATCTAGTGCAAGCCCCTGCTCAAGAAGAAGACTCTATACCTATACTGTTCTGGACAAATGATTGTCCAATCTCTTCTTGAAAACCTCCAGTGATGGAACACCTACTGCTTCTGGATGCAAGCCTTTCCATAGATTAATTGTTCTAACTGAAAGAAAATTTCTCCTTAATTCCAGATCAGATCATTTTTTAACGAGCTTCCACCCATTGCTTTTTGTCCTAACCTCAAGAACTTTGGAGAATAAATCAACCCCCTGTTCTCTGTGACAGCACCTTAAATACTGGAAGACAGCTATCATGTCACCCCTAATCCTTCTCTTCATTACCGTTCATCCTATCATCTTTGTTACTCTTCTCTGCCCCCTTTCTCAGCATCTTTTTTGTATCATGGCAACCAGAATTATTTTTTTTTCTATCATGGCGACCAGAATTGGATGCAGTATTTGAAATGTGGCCTCACTAGTGCAGTATAGAACAGTACTATCAATTCTTGTGATTTTGACACTATTCCTCTGTTGATGCAACCTAGGACTGCATTGGTTTGTTTGGCTGCTGCAGAACATTGCTACTTCATACTTAGGTGATAGTCCACTAGGACACCAAAATTAACTTAAACATTTATTCAGTTCTTTTATTCTATGTGTGACTCAATGTTTTTGAACTGACTTTTAATTTGATTTCATTTAATTTAATTTCTGTTATGGGGGATTATGGGGTTTTTATGTTTGTTTATTGTTGTAAACTGCTGGAATCCTATGATTCATCATACCGGTAGTTCTCAATTTGAAACTAAAATTGAATTACGGCTATAAATTGTGGAAGTCATTAAGTTGGGGTCATCTCTTGACCGTGCCTGATTTTACAGCAGTAATTAAGTGAATGCCATGGTTGTTAAGCAAATGCTGCAGTCATTAAGTGAACACTATGGTCATTAAATGAATTCTTATACTCAATGGTACATTTTCTTTTGCCAGAAGCAGGAAGTAAGCACTGGAGACAGGCAAACCCTTCCCCCCAAAATTGTGGTCATGTGACCACAGGATGTGGTAAACAGCTATAAATGCGATCCTGTTGCAAAGCACTCAAAATGCATTCACATGATCACAGGTGTGTTTGTGTATGTAGCCATCAGAATTTCAAAATTGGAGCACAGGTAGGTCTGGGGTGGTCCATTGTATCGTCAGTCACCAAGCAACCGGTGGTTAAGCAAGTATAGTATAAATATATATATAGTACCATAGATAATGTGGAGAAGTGGCCTTAACCATCAGGAGGCAATCAACTTTTGGAAATAGCTCCACTCCCGGAGTTATGAAGATCTGATACTAGATACTCCTTGTCAAGCAGCTCAGAAACACCAACCACGCTTTAAGTGAAGCTGATTTAAGGAACCATCCCTTTCCTGTTTTTTCCTGACTTTGATGAATAAAGTGCTTGTCTTCAAAATTAAACATAGATTTCAGAAGTTAGGAAAAGATAAGGAAGCCCCAAAATGATTTTAACTTTACAATATTGGATTTTTCTTTTTCTTATTTGCAATTAAATAGTTACATTTTAAAAATGAAGGCGAATATACATGTCTCCGGATAATGTTGCAAGATTCAATTTGTTCCAACCAGTTCCCTGAGGATGGGCTCCTGCACAAGTCCAAAAGCTTGGAAGAGTAAACATCTGGTCCTGGTGACCCAAATTAGATCTTAGTTACATTTTATTTTTATTGTTTCATTTGGTACAGAGATGTAAATTTAATTATTCCAGATAAGGAGTACAGCTATTTCTTGCCCAATAAGAACCCCAATAAAATCTTTTTGTAATTTGTGGGGAGGGGTCTTAGTATTGTAAAATTTTACAACACCTGGATCACCCAATACCAGAGTTCACCCCATGATTGTTTTTACTACGTGTTACCATTGCTATTACTATTATTACATCATTTTTATTGCTACTGTTATCACCACAAATCTCAGGCCAATAGATAACTAGAAATACATTTCAATAAATATTTGAGCAGATATTATTTAGGGTTTCAGATTATCAGGAAATCCCAAGGCTGTACCTTGGCCTGGCAAGATGATATGCTGGAAGAAGAAACCCCTTTTGCATTATTATCAAGAAAACAAGTTAGACATGTACATGCAGTCATAGGGCTTGAACTTAGTTCTTGTTGAGACTTTGGTTGTACATCTACACCAATACTACAAAATAGGTGTGCAATAGGCACCCAGTGCAAATCACCAAGATTGGGTGCAATAAAGCATTGACCACAGCCATAAAAAAAAAATAACCAACACAGCATTCTGCACTAGCTGAAATCATAGAATTGTCTTCAAGGAAAGTCCCATGCAAAATGACTGATTGTTACTATCTCAATACAAGCTTATGATTTTCCCATGGTCAAAATTTTTATCTTAGCACTTGTCTTTTCTTTGGCATGAAAAATCTTGTAATAGTTTCTTAATTGCTATGAACTAATTGCTATGGGATGAGGGCACTTTTTTTTTCCCTTGTGGGCATTATTCCTCCCTGAATTTGATTAGCCATTGTATGCATTGTTGCTAGTTTTAAACTGTTTTACTGTTTCTTTTAAAATGTATTTGTTTTCTTGTGAACTGTAACTGTCCTGTTTGTGTTATTTTTTAAAATAAAAAAAACAGAATACATTTTTTTAAACAAATGATGGCAAATACTGTATATCATTTCTATGATCAAGGATATTGTGCAGTTTGGGATTGAGCCTCTGGGTGTCACTATTTACCACCGAGGAACCAAAACGTAAGAATGAGCCACTCCTGTTTTATCAATATCAATACATTAAAGCACACCACTACAGAGACCAGGCGACAGTGAAACAGAAGCACATTTTGCTTCCAAACCTGGATACAATATATTTTCAACTGGAATCTGAACAGCACAAGAGAACCTCAGCAGTCAGTAAGTACTATCAAAAGAGCTTTTAATCCTGAGTGGATGCTATTTATATTGTAGCAAAACAATGAAGAAAACTAAGAGATTATGGAATTATGAACAGAGAATTCTGCAATTCTTTATTGTGATGATTGTTTGGGAAGCAGTTTCTGGGCAGATCCATTATTCCATTCCTGAAGAGATGCCAAAAGGTACTTTTGTGGGAAACATTGCAAAGGACCTGGGAATGGATGGGAAACAACTTTTAGATCATGGACTTCGTGTTGTCATTAATGCAGGTACAATTCAATATTTTCTTCTGAATGTCAACCGTGGGCATTTAGAAATTTCCCAATTAATAGACAGAGAGAAAATATGCAAAGAGACAGAAAAATGCATAATAAAATTCCAGATCCTTATTGAAAGTAAACTAAAACTTTATGGAATTGAAGTAGAAATCACAGATATAAATGACAATGCTCCTCAATTTCCCTCAAAGGAATGGACAATGAAAATCAGTGAGATGTCAGCATTAAAAGAACAATTTCCTTTACCAAAAGCTCAAGATCCAGACCTGGGGATAAATTCTGTGCAAAACTATGAACTCACAGCCAGTAACCATTTTTCTCTGGAGATGCAAAGAAGCGAAACTGGCACCAGATCTATTAAACTAGTGTTGGAAAAATCACTGGACAGGGAAGAGCAGTCAGTTTATGACCTGATCCTTACGGCTTTTGATGGTGGAGATCCCATTAGGTCTGGCATAGTACAGATTCATATCATTGTTCTAGATGCAAATGATAATGTACCAGTTTTCAGCCAACCAATCTATGAAGTGAAACTCAAAGAGAACCTGCCCAAAGGATCCACAATAGCTACAGTAACAGCTTTTGATATGGATGAAGGAACCAATGGAGAAGTAAAATATTCTTTTGAAGAAATAAACAAGAACAATCAAAACATGTTTCTGTTAAATTCGACTTCAGGGGAAATTATCCTTGTGGGGAGCCTTGATTTTGAAACATCGTCAACGTATGAATTTGAAGTGCAAGCCATGGATGGGGGTGGGCTGAGTGATAGGTCAAAGGTTGTGATTTTGGTTACAGACTTAAATGATAATGCACCTGAGTTAGCCATCACCTTTGTGATCACCTCGGTGCCTGAGAACTCTCCAGCTGGGACCGTCATTGCCATTTTAAATGCCCGAGACAGAGATTCAGGAGACAACGGAGAGGTTAAATGCTCAATTCCCAGCAGCCTCCCTTTTCGGCTCAAGAAAACAATGGAGAGTTTCTACAGTTTAGAGACAGAGAAAGCCCTTGACAGGGAACAATTGCCAACTTACTCTGTTACTGTTACAGCGGTGGATGACGGGGCACCACCACTCTCTACATCTGTGGTTATTTCACTCCAGGTGTTGGACACAAATGACAACCCTCCAGAGTTTCTGGAATCAAAATATACCTCCTACCTTCTAGAAAACAACCCCAAAGGAGCCTCAGCCTTTTCCCTCAAAGCAAGTGACCCAGACTGGGAAGAAAATGCCAGAATAACTTACTCCATCATTGAGAGCCAAATGAGGGACTTGCCCCTCTCCTCCTACCTCTCCATTAATTCTGAGACAGGGACCGTCTATGCCCTAAGCTCCTTGGACTATGAGGAGATTCAAGAGATTCAGTTCCAGGTCAAGGCTCAGGATGGAGGATCCCCGTCGCTCAGCTCTAATGTCTCGGTGACTCTCTTCATCCTGGACCAGAATGACAATGTGCCAGAGATCCTGCACCCCTCCCCTCCCGCTGATGGCTCCACTGGGATAGAGCTGGCCCCTCGCTCTTCTGAGCCAGGTTACCTGGTCACTAAAGTAGTGGCAGTAGATGCAGACTCTGGCCAGAATGCCTGGCTCTCCTACCAGCTGATCAGAGCAACAGAACCAGGGCTCTTCACCGTGGGACTACACACTGGCGAGATCAGGACTGCTCGGCTTTTTCTGGAGAAAGATGCCCTGAAGCAAATCCTGGTGGTTTTAGTGAAGGACAACGGGCAGCCGCCTCTCTCTGCCTCAGTCACTCTCACGGTGGTTCTGGCTGACAACATCCCTGAAATTCTCTCAGATCTGAGCAACATCTCAGCTCCTGTAGATCCTCAGTCAGACCTCACATTTTATCTGGTGATTGCAGTGGCGTTTGTCTCCTGCTTGTTTTTTACTTTCCTCCTTGTCTTATTGGCCATCAGATTGTACAGATGGAGGAATTCGAAATTGTTAGAGTCAGGAAGTGTACATTTTAATGGTGTCCCTGTGTCACAATTTGTTGGGATGGATGGAGTCCGAGCCTTTCTTCAGTCTTACTGCCACACTATTTCACTCACCAGAGATTCTAGAAAAAGCCACTGCAATTTTCATGAGGAAAACTGTTCAAATACTCTGACCAATCAACCTCTAACCTGTGGGGCGAGTGACCCTATCCTAGCCTATGGGGATTTAAATTTGAAGAATGATGAGCAAATCTTAGTTAAGGTGAGTTTAATATTTCAGATTAATGGTGTGTTGTGTTGATCCTATAAGCCCTTATTTATCTCAACAGTGATTTCCCTTCAGTCTCTTCTCTCTAATGAAGTTTAATACTTGGTATTCTAAATGTCTGATTTTGTATTCCTTGTAAAAATTTATTTGTTTACCATTTTCTATTATATTGGTAATATGAAATTTCTGAGGAATTGATTTATATGATTACACATAGGAGCATTGATATGAAAATACTGTGTTTTTAGAAATGTATTAGATTTTCTTAATACATTTTTATCTTTTATATGAAAACCATATCAGAAAGATATAGACATAACATTTTTAAACATTTCATTCTTCTCCCTTTCAATGTATCTTTTAATTTTCTAGTGATATAATAGAACAGAGGAAAGAAAATGCATAGCTTAATTTCTTCCACTTTAGATTAATGTTAGGTTTCTTGGTGACAGGGATGTTTTCTTTCAGATGTCTAACTGCATTACATTCATATTCTCCCCATTGAATATTCTCTTGGTAATATATCTTTAGGTGTCTCATGTTGTTTGTATGAGGTCCGGATTGTAATATGGCTCAAACTTGCTTCTTATTAACTCTGAGTGATAAATCATGAGAAGAATTTCAGGAAAATTATGATTATTGTAAAGATTATTGTAGAAGAAAACACCATAAAAATAATGGTTCCCAAATTTTATTGGTTCTCTATAATTTTATTGCATTGCCTCTAGGCTAAAAGAAATATTTAACAAATATATTTCCTGCAAAAAATTTAAAATATCCCATGACACTGCTGTAGGTTTACTATAGTGTGTTGAAACACCACTACCCACAGTTCGGGAATCATGTATGTAAAGAAAAGAGCATCTCCTATATCACCCCCAATGTTTTAAGTTATGTTGTTACTTAGCACAACACAGGAGAAATTATGTTTCCAGACACTGGCCATTTTAATGTAAAGGTATTCCTATACAGTATGTAATCATATCAGCAGTGAATGTATATGATTTATAGATGATGGCCATGTTATAGATAGTCTCAGTGCACTCAGTCTAAAATTCCATTACTCTCTTGACTCAGAGAAATTCAGAATGTTTGCAAGCCATTAAAATAATGATATGGATTGATCTGAAACACAACTGAGACTATTTTCAATTTTTTTTTGAAAAGTATGGGTTTAACCTACTGAAACCTAGGGTTTAATCTATTGGAATAAATAATTGCATTTATGTACTACTGCCTCACCATACCTCCAACAAAGGACATTGTGACTACTTTTGTGTCTACATCAAATTAGTCCATGTGAGGAAGAGTATGGACACATTAAGGAAGCAGTGGGGTAACACAAGATTCTGTCTTAGGCCCAGTACTCTTCAATATCTATATAAATGACTTAGATGAGGGAAATGAAGGGGAACTCATCAAATTTGCAGATGACACCAAACTGACAGGAGTAGCCAACACCCCAGAAGACAAACTCAGGATCCAAAAAGATCTTGACAAACTTGAACAATGGGCCCTATCCAACAAAATGAGTTTCAATATGGAGAAAAGCAAAGTCTTTAGGCAGGAAAAGTCGAATGTACAAGTACAGATTAGGCAAGATCTGGCTTAAAAACAGTAACTGTAAGAGGGACCTTGGAGTCCTAGTGGATGACCACTTACTATGAGCCAGCAGTGTGCAGCAGCAGCCAAAAAAGCTAATACAATCCTGGGTTGTATAAACAGAGGCATAGAATAAAGAACACGCGAAGTATTAGTACCTCTTTATAAAACCCTAATAAGACCACACCTGGAATACTGCAGCCAATTTTGGTTACCATATCACAAAAAAGATATTGAGAGTCTGGAAAAAATTCAAAGAAGAGCAACTAAGATGATCAACGGCCTGGAGACTAAAACATACGAAGAACGGCTGCAGGACTTGGGTTTGGCTAGTCTAAAGAAAAGAAGAAATAAGGGAGACATGATAGCAATATTCCAGTATTTGACGGGCTGCCACAAAGAAGAGGGCGTCATGTTATTCACCAAAGCACCAGAGGGCAGGACAAGAAACAATGGTTGGAAACTGATCAAAGAGAGAAGCAACCTGGAATTAAGGAGAAATTTCCTGACAGTGAGGACAATTAACCAAAAATCGTGGGCGCTCCATCACTGGAGATTTTTAAGAAGAGGCTAGACAGTCACTTGTCTGAGATGGTATAGGTTCTCCTGCTTGAGCAGGGGGCTGGACTAGAAGATCTCCAAGGTCCCTTCCAGCTCTATTCTATTCTACCTACTGTAAGTAACATTGTTATACTGGCAATAGAAAAGAACTTCTCCAGAGCCCTTCAGTTAGAGGCAGTCACTACTTTGAGAATTGTGTAGAAATTGGCAGACTGAATTTTTGTACATGTGCATTTTGCTTTTATTCTCTTCCCTCTCACCAACTTCCTACTTAATTAACTGATCAATCAGAACTTGGATAAACAACAGTATTATCTCCTTATTTCCTCGCCAGCGGAATGTCTCAGTTTGCTCAGTTTCCTCTCACTGATACCTAATGTATTTCTGGATGTGACTGTACTAGTTCAAAAGAAAGCAACTATACTTTTTAAAGAAATAGATTACAATTTATTTTTTTCTGCTTGCATAAAATATTTAGTTTAACATTTTCGCTTGTTTGCTTAAAAACAAATTTGTTTGAAAGATATTTTCCATGGAATTTGGTTGACAAAAGCTTGTTTGAAGTACAAAGAACTAATTACTTTGCAATGACTTCAATTAAGTCAGGAGGATTTATTTCAAAGAACATAAGTTTAAGATGAGTGCTCTATATGCACTTTCTAACTTACATAATGTACAAAAGTTTCTGGAGCACAAATGC
The DNA here is from genome assembly GCA_023970755.1 of Azemiops feae. Classification (NCBI taxonomy): domain Eukaryota; kingdom Metazoa; phylum Chordata; class Lepidosauria; order Squamata; family Viperidae; genus Azemiops; species Azemiops feae. The sequence goes on along the minus strand of JALGBA010000235.1, from coordinate 4,468,438 downwards.
TACAGAAACTGAATAAGAAATAAGTGGAACTTATTATTGGGATTAAATAGTAGATGTAGATTTATTAGTAAGAATTATGAGTTTATAGCCATCTAGATTGTTTATTTGTTTATATAGTAATCTAGATCCCAACTGCTGATTGATTAATTTGTGGGCTTTGACTTTCTGAATATTTTGATGCTCCTCCCATCTTCTAGCCTTCAAGTATTAAGAAGGTGAAATCCAGATCATGACTGTTTCATTTGGTGAAAAGGAATTAGGAACCCCAGTTCCATTGGTCAGAAAATTAAAACAATGTCAAAAAATATATACCATTTGTTCAGCAATTGATGTTGCAATGCCACTGAAAAATCATTAAATTAGTTACAGCTTAACAGAATAACAGAATAGAATAACAGAATAACAGAGTTGGAAGGCATGTTGGAGGTCTTCTAGTCCAACTCCCTGCTCAGGCAGGAAACCCTTAACCATTTCAGACAATAATATGCTATGTTTTTTGTAACAAAAAAACCCATGGAATTAAAATAAAGCTTTATCAGGAAATGCAGTTCACAGTATGGACTCAGAGTGTCACTATAGGACAATAGCAGCCTTGGATCAGCCCTTGATTCTTCTGTAGTTGTATCCGGCAGTTGCATTTAAACTGACTAGAAAACAGATGCAGCAGAAAGCTTTATTCTAAAAGGTGTTCCGGAAAGAATATTTTCCCTCACGAATCAACTCATTAAGACCATTTTTTTCTCCAATATTATTGCTAAAGAGTGTGAAATTGGAAGCTATAACTCTAAGAAGAAAAAACAAACAAGGAAGGCAATGACAGTAATGGAAGCAAGCTACATAAAGGGAATACAGAAATTCAATTTGAGGCAAGTACTTTTTCTGTTCATATTCTGGGATTTGGTCAACTGGGTGGTACCTGAGCAGGTTCAGTACTCACTTTCAGAGGAAACAGAAAAAAATTCCTTTGTGGGGAATCTTGCTAAAGATTTAGAGCTGGATATTGAACATTTACAAAAACGCAAACTTGCTGTCTCTTCAGAAAAGCAATATTTTGCTTTGAATGAGAAAAGTGGTGATCTATATGTGAATGACAGAATAGATCGGGAAAAAATTTGTGGAAACTCACCTATTTGTATCCTGCAGTTAGAAGTTGTGGCACATAATCCTTTGAATATTTTCCACATAAAAGTTTTCATCCTAGATATTAATGATAATGCCCCATATTTCCGAAAGAAAAATATCAGTCTCAATTTGAGTGAGTCTCATTTGCCAGGAGCTCGATTTGCTCTGGGAAATGCTGAAGATGAGGACATTGGAATCAACTCACTTCAAGATTATCATTTGAGCTCAACCTCATATTTCAAACTAGAAATTCAAGAGAGCAAAGATGGTGGCAAATATGCAGAATTAATTTTGCAAAAGCCATTGGACAGAGAAAAGGAGCACACACACCACTTGATTCTTACAGCTTCAGATGGAGGACGTCCAGTGAAAACGGGGACTCTTAACATAGAAGTCAATGTTATTGATATAAATGACAATCCACCAGTCTTCTCCCAGGCAACTTACAAAACAAGTCTGAAAGAGAATACACCAAGAGGGACTTTTGTGCTTCAAGTGAAAGCATCTGATAGTGATGAAGGGTCAAATGCAGAGATATCTTATATTTTCTGGGAAAATCCAGAAAATGTGAACCAGAAATTTAATTTGGATCCCACTGATGGAACAATTTCACTTGAGGAAAGTATTGATTTTGAAGACAGAGAAAGCTATGTGATGATAATACGGGCAAGTGATGGAGGTGGACTAGTGGCACATTGCAATGTAGAGATTGAGGTTCTTGATGAGAATGACAATGCTCCAGATGTAATTATTACATCTCTATCCAGCCCCATTCTTGAAGATATTCTGCCTGGAGCAGTGATTGCCCTCATTAAAGTCCACGACAGAGATTCTGGACTTAATGGGGAAGTCACCTGTTACCTAAGGGAAATTGTACCTTTCCAGGTGATCTCATCATCAGATAACTACTTCAAGCTCCTCATAGATGGCCCCCTTGACAGAGAAAAAACACCGGTGTATAACTTAACAATCACAGCCACAGACCAAGGCACACCTCCTCTTTCCACAGATAAAACCATCTTAGTACCAATCTCAGATATCAATGATAACCCTCCAGCATTTGAAAAACCTTCCTATGTCGCCTACATTCCTGAGAACAACCCATCCGGAACGTCTATTTTCCAAGTTAAGGCCTTTGACCCAGATCTGGATCGTAATGCCCAAATCACCTACTCCATGCTTAACAGCAACGTCAAGAACCTGCCTCTCTCCTCCTACGTTTCCATTAACTCTGAGACTGGAACTCTCTATGCTCAACGATCTTTTGACTATGAGCAGCTCAGAGACTTCCAGCTGCAAGTGCAAGCTCAGGATGGAGGCTCTCCATCTCTCAATAATAGCGCCATGGTCAAAGTGTGTGTACTAGATCAGAATGATAATACTCCCCAGATCCTGTACCCTTCTCAAACAACTCAGGGTTCATCGTTCTTTGAGGTGGTGCCTCGCTCAGCCGATTCAGGTTATTTGGTGACAAAAGTCGTGGCTGTGGATGCTGATTCTGGACACAACGCCTGGCTCTCTTTTCATCTCCTGCAGGCAACAGAGCCCTCACTCTTCATCATTGGCTCCCAAACGGGAGAGATCCAAACAGCTCGTGCATTACTTGAGAGAGACATTACCAAGCAGAGGCTGGTCATCATGGTGAGGGATAATGGACAGCCGCCTCTCTCGGCCACCACTAGCCTCAACCTGGTCTTTGCTCAGAACTTCCAGGAGGCTCTTCCTGAAATGAATGCCCAACCTAATAACTCAGAGGATCAGTCCAAGCTCCAGTTTTACTTGGTTCTGACTTTGACTTTGGTGTCCTTTCTGTTCCTGGTGGCGGTGACTTTGGCCCTTATTATGAAACTTCAAAGGTCAAGGAACGCCACTTTTTTTCAGTGCTTCATTCCCGATTCTCATTCAAAGACTGGTACCGTATTTCCTCCAAATTATGAAGACGGGACTTTGCCTTATTCTTATCAGATCTGTTTATCCACTGAGTCCAGGAGAAATGAACTGACTTTTCTGCAACCCAATGTCCAAATAGTGGAGAATCTTTCTTCTTCTAAACCTGATACCTCTGTTATGGTCAGTGTAGATAACGTTTTTGATTCTGGAAAGGGCATGGTGAGTTTTGTTCATTTTCTTCATAAATTACGATCAAGCTCTAATATTTGTTTCCATTTTTGTTGATACTGTTATAAATATAATTCAAGTAAATATGATTGATTTATCATCATTATCAATTATTGTTAAAGGTTGTATTCATTTCAGTTTGATGTCTGTTTTGCTTCAATTTTATTCAGTTGATGTTGCATTGAGTATTATAGGCATAATTAGTAAATTATATATAAAGAATTATAAGTAATGCAAATCAGAATTATTATATATTTAGCTAATATTTTTAGATGTAACATTTGTAATGATCTGTGTTTGTCTTTAAATGCCTTCTCTCTAAAATTTGAAGCACTCAAATGAGAATATTATCACTGATGCCTCCTACTTCTGAACGTCTACTTCAATGAAGTTAAAGGACAAAGACTTATTTTATATGGGATGATAATTTCCTTTTAGAAGGAAAAGCTCTAAAAAGAACATGAATTCCAATTTTGTTTTGTCTTATATATTTATCCCCATTCTAGGAATGGTGAAAATCAAATACTTGAAATCAAAATAGCTTTCTCTTCTATTGGAACCAGAATAGTTTTCTCAGAAGATCTGCGGTCAAAGTGTCCTATAGGTAACCAGTTTAACTCGGGCAGGCAATAAAAATTCCCATTCTTCTTCCTTTCCGTATGAGTCATCAGAAAGCAAATATAGTTTTATTAGTAGCAAAAAAGGTAATATTTTGAACAGTTAAAAAATTAAAATATTCTTGTTCAGATAACATTATATATTAAAAGATATATAATTATGCCTTAGTCCTTCTCAAGGATTGATAAACTCCACTTGGCAGAATCACACCACCTTTTTGCCTTCCAATTCTAAGGTGACTTGATGGAAGAGCAGAGGACATTTTTTGGTCTCTTTGCTTGTTTGTTTTTCTTTTTCTTTGCTTTTTTTCAGGTTGTTAAGGGCACTGTAAAACGTTTACTCTTCTCTCACCCATTTGCTGGATCATATATCCTAACTTTCATCATTTGGGGAGCAAATTTGATTGACTGATTGTACCATCAAGTCATTATTCTTAATAGCCACCTAGATAAACTTCCTTCATGAGAATCTGACCTTAACATAGTCTTTCAGGTCTTCTAAAGGTGCACTTGTTACCACTGCATATTGACTGTATCTAAGTCCACTTACCTTGCTGCTGGTTGTTCTTTTCTTTTCTTTTCTTCTTTTTTCTTTTCTTTCCATCCTGTTTTCACACAGCAATAGAGCTTTCTCTGGAGAACTAGATCTTTGCATAATATGTCCAAAGTTGGATAATTTGAGCCTGATCATTTGTGGCTCTCATTAAAAACTCTGGGTTGATTGGACAATTTAGTAAAAGTAAATAAAAGACCTTTGCACTTTGCAGAAATGATTAAGAGAAGTTCTGCACCCATTCCATATCTAACATTTCTCAGAGTGCTACTGTTGCTCTAATATCAAAATTGAGTGGGAGGCTATTTGCTATTATCATAGTAATAAGGTTGGCAAGGATGCATCATCAAAAGATAAAACCCTTTTATTTGTTCTTGGATTTTATTTGTTCTCCACCTCCTAAACCATAAATTCCACAATTTTTAAAGACGAATCTATAGCTGAGATTGCAGCCTTTTGGTTATCAACAAGAGCAAATTCTTCAGCATGATTTCCCATCGGTTTCATTTATTTTTTGCTAAAATATGGGAATAATGTCTAAGGATGAGTCACAAGATATATAGATAGTCCTTGACTTCTGACACAATTGGGACTGGAATCTCAGTCATTGAGCAAAATGATCATTACACAAGATACCCATGTGACTGCTTCACTCAACAGCTGCAGTTCCAGCACTTGTGGTTGCAATCTCATGGGTCATTAAACGAATGCTGTTCCCGGTAAGGAGTGCAGGGTACCTTAGGAGGAGTGGGAAACCCTGGGAAATCTGCTCAGGAGCTGAAAATCCTCCATACCAAAATCCAAGCAGGATTTTCATCCCCTGAATGGAGAGACACTAGTGCATGGCCTGTGCCAGGTTTGCCTCTCCCACCTATCCGAGGCACATGCTGCCTCTCCCACCTATCTGAGGCACATGCTGCCTCTCCACTCTCTGCTTGGATTTTGGCTCCCTCTTGTTTCTGGATGACTAGCTCTGGCTGAAAGAACTGCCTGCTGAAGGAGTTCACCTTCCCACCATGCACAAGAGAGAACTCCCCTAGCAGCATGCAGATACAGAGATTTGAGCTCTGGTTCTGCAGCCCGCCAAAGGACTCCACCTCCTCTATATGTGAAAATCTTTAGGATCTGAACTCCGTTTCTGAACCCTACCAAACAACTCCAGCTTCACTTGGCAGGTAGCTCTTTCAGCAAGCCACCAGAGATACGAGGGAGTCCTCTCAGCAAGTGGCAGCAGCTTGTAACCTTCCCTGCTGGCTCCCCCATTGACTTTCTAGGGAAGCTGGCAGAGAAGATTGAAAATGGTGAGCACATGATCATGGGGCAGCTGGTCGTAAGTGCAAACAGGTCATCAAGCACCCAGACTGTGTTCATGTGACTGCAGAAGTAATGGTGCAACATTTTGTGATGACTAGAAGTGCTTTACAGGTCATAAAGCACCCTTTCGAAAAACCATCATAACTCCTGATCATCATAAATGAACAGTTGTAAGTTGAAAACTATCTGTTGAGGATATCCTCTAAATTCTTAATCAAATTTTGACTATCCACAATCTCTTGGGAGATTGAAAGATCAGTAATTTTAGTTGTTTCTGTTGTGAATTATGTACCCCTACTTTTTATATTAAAGGTTGCAAACCATGTTGTACAGTATATCTAATAATAATAGCTCTATCTCTTAAATGATTGTGGCATGTATATCCAGAGGAGAAACAGGCTATGTGGCTGAGAAATTTATAGTCCTATAGCCATTATTCATTTTCAGAAGCTTTTTATTCTTTAATCAGCATTTTCTAAGAGCACCTTAATAGCAATAGCATTTAGACTTATATACCACTTCACAGTGCTTTACAGCCCTCTCTAAGCGGTTTACAGAGTCAGCATATTGCCCCCAACAATCTGGGTTCTCATTTTACCCACCTTGGAAGGATGGAAGACTGAGTCAACCTTGAGCCGCTGACACTCGAACTGCTAGCAGCCAGCAGCCAGCAGCCAGGAGAAATAGCTGCAGTATTGCATTCTAAGATATTCTAAGATATGGCAAGAATTATTCAGTGAAAGCCAAAATATCCTATGGTTGATGTATTTACAAATGGCTGAAAGGATAAAATCTGATCTTCAAGATGAAGGACATTAAGAAAAATATCAGAATTTGAGAATGTTATATAAAACCAAAACCATCTGTCAGCATGCATATACAAACTCCTGCTTAGGTACAATATAGAGACAGAACAAATTAAAAACTACAATAAAATGGATGCAAAATTTTAAAGAAACAATCACAAAACAACAATTGGAAGAATTATGGACCAAATCCATAAAATTTTCTCTAAGCTACAATCTAAAAGAAAAGTTGGTGCAATCTCCAAGATAATTAACCCATACAGAAATATATGTTGGAAAAGCTATGAAACAAAAGGAACATTTTACCATATGTGGTGGACATGTAAAAAAACCTCAAAAGTACTGGAAAGTTATACATAGAACAATATGGAAAATTTCAGAAATTATATTCAAAATAAAATCACAACTTTTTTTATTAAGTATAATTCCAGACCATATCAAAAAGAAATATCATAATTTACTGCAACACATGCCTACAGCAATGAGAATAAATTTTGCCCAATACTGGAAGAAAGATACAATTCCAACAATATCTGGTTGGCAACTTAAACTTGGAGAATATACAGCAATGGCAACATTAACAGCATAAATTTCCAACAGAAATTTCACCAAATTCAAGCAAGATTAGTTCCCATATGTACAATATATAATATAGCATGACAAATAGAAACACAGTATGGTTTCTAGGGGTGTGTGTCTAAATGCTTATTAATAGATAGTTGATAAGAGGCACAAGAAGGGAGATGTTGGAAATAAAATATTTTTTTAAACTTTTGTTACTATTGTTACTTCTGTTTTTGTTTTGTTTTTCTTTTTTAAATATGCCTGAACAACAATAAGTAACAATATAGTGGAGAATTTAGTATTAAGTTTAGGATAGAAACTTTCATTATGTAAAAAATAATTTAATGTAGTTTGCACTTGTTTATCAATACCACATTCAGCTCTAGATATAAAAAAAATTATTTATTTGTATCCTGCCTTTATTATTTTTCAAATAACTCAAGGCAGCAAACATATCCAATACATCTTCCTCCTATTTTTCCCACAACAACCCTTGAGATGAGTTGGGCTGAGAAAGAGTGACTGGCCCAAAGTCACCCAGCTGGCTTTCATGGCTAAAGCAGAACTAGAACTTACGGTTTCGTACTTTCTAGTGCGGTGCCTTAATCACGACTAGACTAAAACCGGCTCTCATACGAAACTTTATCCTTAATAATATTAGCATTTTAGAAATCATAGTTAATATCAACATAAACAGTTTTTATCTTTAAAGGTTTAAGTTATCTAAACATCTGAGTGTTAATGATTACCAGTCAACTATTATACCCAAATAATATAATGTATTGCTTATATTTTATAATATAAATAAACAATATATCTAAAGAGTTACATTTTTTCCTAGTATAGCAGCAATCAAAAACCAAAACAAAATATAGTAAAAAATATTCTTCTTTACTTCCACTTTTACCCCTTCGGGTGTCGAGGGAGATGCAAAGTTCTGGTTCTTGCTCTTCTGGTGGCCTCAATCATTGTTATTTGATGCTGTAGTAAAAAATATTAGAAACAAAATGTCCTATCACTTGAAGTTCTGAGCTATTTAAGATTCCTTTTCATTTGTAGAATCATAGAACCATATGGGCTGGAAGGAACATTGGCGGTCTTTTAGTCGAGGGCTTTTCAACCTTTTCACCGATTGTACCACTTTTAGGATATGGCAATATTCGAGTACAACCTAGCAAGTCGTCAAAAACTTGACCAAAAAAAGAAAAAGAAAAAGTGATAAAGTACAGGTAGTCCTCGATTTACAACAATTCGCTTAGTGACTGTTCAAAGTTACAGTGGCACTGAAGTGACTTATGACCATTTTTCACACTTATGACCGTTGCAGCATTCCCAGGGTCATGTGATTTATATTTGGATGCTTTGCAATTGATTCATATTTATGATGGTCACAGTGGCCCACGGTCATGTGATCCCCTTTTGCAACCTTCTGACAATCAAAGTCAATGGCAGGGCTGCTGGTGGCCAAGTGCTAAGGCGGGACTTCCTTCAGACCCTCCCTCCCTTTCATTCCAATCTCCCTGCCTCCTCTCTTCCTTCCTGTTTCCCTCCCTCCCTCCTTCCCTGCCTCCCTCTTTCTCATTCCCATCTCCTTCCTTCTGAAGGAAGAATTTGACATCCCCCCCACATATTTTCCCTCTTCCATATATTTATCAAACAAGGAAAAGCCTCCAGAGACAGAAAAGACAAGCCGCTAAGGGAACTAGCTTAAAAAAGCACATTCCCCTTTAAGAATTAGCTACTGGCTAGAAAGGAAAGTTAAGGAGCTGGCAGTCGGCACTTAAGAAGAAAAAAAACCCAAATGTAGCAAGTACTGGCTGCCGCCTAAGGCAGCCTCCCCAAATGGCTTCATTCATAAGTAAATGAATGCTACAGGCAAAATCCATTCAGGACAAAAATACTTCAAAATCCCTTGCAGCAAAACCTACAGCTAACAATAGCAGAGCAATAGACTTAGAACCAGTGACCCCTCACCCCAAAATCCAACACAAGCCATCAGCCACAATAGAAATTGCCAAACACTCCTTAAGAACACAAAGCCCACATTGCACAAATCCCAGAACTTCAAAGTCACAAAATCACATAAGAATTCTTCCACTCTCCTGGTTTGTTGTTCAGCTGATCCAGAACCGAACTGCTGAAACAGCACTTTGCTTCTGCCAATAAACATGTCCTCTCAAGCAGCCGGAGCAGCCGGCTTCCTCTCACCTATTTCAAACCGCAGCGCTTCATTTTTTCTCTCTCTTAAAGATATAGCCTCCCGGCTGGAAAGCAAACTCCCGGCTTTTTCTTCCAACACTTCCTTCCTTTCTACCTCCCTCTCTCTCATTGCCATCTCGTTCCTTCCTCCCTCCCTCCGTGTCTCACTCCAGCCAATGCTGCCTTTCTTCATTCCTCGTGGAGGGTGACCACTCCCCTGCTGCATTTCTTGCCTGTTTGTCGCTGTCACCTGTGTGCGCACCCGGCACGGATGGTTGCCACAGAAGTTGTAGATCAGCTCCCGGCCGGCCTGTTTTATCTCCTCTCCTCTCTCCCCCTTCCTCCTTCTTTTCCCTTTAGTGCAGCTCTAGCTGACTCCTCTTCCCAAGGCTGCATCTTTTTTTTTCTCTCCCTCTCCCGCCCAAACTGCCTCTTTTTATAGCCTCTCCTGTCTCCGCCTCCCTCCTCCTCCTTTCTCTTCCAGGTGAGCCAGAAGTGCTGATCCTGGGGCCTTTGCCTTGCCCCAGCCGTCCTGCAGCTCCTGAGGACTCTCTCATGGCAAGTCCTGCACTGCACCACTTTGGCTCGTTTCCTCCACCGCTACACTTGGCTGAGCTGGGCAGGGCTGTGTACCACCTGCCAAGTGCCAATGTACCACTGGTGGTATGCATACCACCGGTTGAAAAGCCCTGCTATAGACAAAATACAATGAAAAAAGGAATAACAACAAGAAGTAACATTTTTACTATCACTTGGAGGTGACTTTAGGAGTAATTTAATTTAACATTTTATAGTGTTTGGGCTGTTAGCCTTGATCTGGTCTTCTTTACTACCTTTCTGAGGTGGTGCTAGAAAAATGTTGCTGATCACAGTTAGAACTCAGGTCACCCTAAGCAGTTAATATGCAGGAATGTATAACAGGTAGGAAATAGATTTGTGAAGAGACCACCCAATTTGCTTCAGCAGCTCAGACTGTCTGTAGCAATATCTTGATCATTTCTGAGTAATTCCAAGCACAGTCAATCTTATTGTCAAGATCAAAAGAAAGTTGCTAAATTGGGATTTCATTCTCCTGTTGACTAATTAGGGAAAATACAAATATAACTTTTTTTTCAGTAGAAAGGAATGAAATTTGCAGAGAAGTTAGAGCATTTTTAAGAAAGACAAAGATTATCATCTTTTATTTAAATTACTTTGTGTGTTTTTGAGCTCCTATATTGACTTTGGAAATGCTGAGGAGATTCACGTACGGTGTTATTTGACTGAATATTATAGACTGCTTCTCGACATTCTTCATACTTGGCTGGAGACATTTTTGCCAATCTCATATTCAGTCTGGAAAAATAGAGAACCAATCTCTATAGGTGGTGATTTAACAACTTTTTCATTCCTATAATCATTAATCGACTAGTGGACTATTTGAACATGAGTGCAATTTTCCTGCAGGTATTTCAACTAGATAATCAAGTATTTTCTTCCTGGCCACTTGGGCAAATTTGGTGACATAACACTGGCTTAAGGAATGCATTATGCTGCTGATTGTGCCATATATCAACTAATATGATTTCTGCTATATATCAATTAATATGGTTTACTACTATTTATAATATTGCATGGTAGAGTGAAGGTAGTACATGTCTCCACAGAGGGCGTTGTCTTCTGGGGCAACAAATTATTTTCTCTACATTCTTTTTTTCCTTTTCTTCCTTCCCCTTCTCCCTTTCTTTCACTTTTATGTTATGAATTTCCTTATATTTTCCACTACTGACAATACTTAATGGAGCTACAAAACCTTATTAATATTTGAATGAGAGGCATTTGAGGAATACCAGCACATAGGCTAGCATCGGAATTGAGAAACGTCCTAGAAGAAAGCTATGGCAAACCACTTCCATTCTGTTGCTGAAAAAACTGAGTATATTCATGGAGATACCAGGAGTTGAGTTCAGTTCAAAGGAGACTGGTCATAAACAGTTTTACTTCAAGCAAAAAGTAAGTATTATAAATAAATCCACCTCATGTTCAGGAGTTCTCCCCACCCCACATCTTGGTTAATGGGCTGATTTATGCTCAGCCCCTGTCAACCGTAAATAGATCTCCACTTTCCACCCTGTTTCAGCACATGTATTAGGCTTTCTGCTCACTTGTCATTTCCTTGTGGGATACAGGCTCATGAGTCATAGACATTGCTTTGAACATACTATGTTTGAGATTATAGCTTTGATTTCTTCTTCCCATTTTATCTTGACTTCCGGCAAAACAAAAGACAAATGGTAGAATAGCAAGATAAACTGATGTTAAAATAGTGATGAGTAATCACTATACATCCAGTAAGTAATAGAAAAGGGCTCAGTGGAATGCTGTAACTGAAAGGCAAATTAGCAAGAGGGCTGTTCCCCATCACTACCTGGTCTTCAGCCAATTAGCATGCGAAATACATAAATGGATTGTATCTTTTGCTACATCAATGGAATGGAATGAAATTTGCCAGCATGCAAGAAAATTAGGAGTGGACAAAAGTTTTCAGGGAATGTAGTACAGAATGCTAGAGTCACATAAAAAAGAATTCAAGGGTTGTATCATGGTTTTTGAAAACTGGTAGACAATGATAGACAATAATGTTGAGGGACCTTAATAATGCCTTAGAATAAAGTCTAGCAATTTTTCTCCATTATTTCACAGAATATAGCACCATTAGAGTTGTTATAAGAAAAATGTTCTTAGTAACTTGTAGAAATGTATTTATTTCATTTCTCTCATGCAAAATCAAAAGACCAATAATCTACCAACAATTTTTCCAAGGGGGAAAAGTTAAACTTTATGAAATAAAAGTATTAAATACCACTTCATCTCTGTTGGATATGCTAGTGCTTCAATTAGCAATTATCCCACAGAACTGCCATTTCATTTTCCCCACCCTGCTTTGTCTTGCCTATGATTTCAGAGATCCCAAATGGACAAACTCAAGAGCAATTTATCCATCCAAGTCACCAAAATATGGCCAGCACATTTTGCAACTCTCCTGTTTGCAGATAATGGGGAAGTGGAAGTAGGGTCACATTTGCAATATATTGTATTAACTCAGATATATGATGAAGTCTTTGAAGATTTTTCATTTTTGATTTGATGTGGCTTTCAGTGAAAAACCTAATTATTTGTAAGTAACTGTGACTAATTACAATTATTTGTAACATAAAGAACACATGCATGGATTGTATGTTAGTTTCTAATATTAGGTAAACTTCTGCTTTGGTGTGTCACCAAACAGTAATCAAGTTCTATTTTATTACTGTTGTTCTGCTCTTTCATCTTGGGAAGCATAATTTTCATTGAGACAATCAGCCTGATTTGTGACTATAGGTAAGTAACATTAACATAAGCAAAGAAACATTACAAAAAGTACCTGTAATTTTTGGGTTGTGACCCTGGGTGTCGCTGTTTACCAGTCTGGCGGAGAACTGCTCAGAAAGCTCAGCCTTCATATCTATGCTACTTAAATACCTAGACTACAGACCAGTTAGATCATAAGGAAGAGACATACAAGCACGGGCAATTCTTGCTTGCTGGAAGTAAATGATGAAAAGAAGCTACAGAGAAGGAATTCTACTACAATGCCTTATAATGGTGAATTTTGGGAAGATTATTTCTGGTCAGCTCCATTATTCTATTCCAGAGGAAGTACGCAAAGGCACTTTTGTGGGAAACGTTGTAAAGGACCTGGGAATAGATGGGAAGCAGCCTTTTGACCATGGACTACGCATTATTCCTAATTCAGGTACAGTTCAGTACTTTGAATTTAATTCCAACAGTGGCCATTTGCAAACCTGTGAGAGAATAGATAGAGAAGAGATCTGTGGAACAGGAGAGAAATGCATCTTAAAATTTCAGATCCTTGCTGAAAGCAAATTAAAGCTTTATGTCACTGAAATAGAAATTGTGGATATAAATGATAATGCTCCTTCCTTCCTTTCAATAAGCTGGGAACTGAAAATCAGTGAAACATCTGTTCCTGGTTCTCAGTTCTTTCTACCAGAAGCTCAAGATCCAGATCTGGGGGAAAATTCTATACAACACTATGAACTCACAGCCAGTAACCATTTTTCTCTGGAGATGCAAAGAAGCGAAACTGGCGCCAGATCTACTAAACTAGTGTTGGAAAAATCACTGGACAGGGAAGAGCAGTCAGTTTATGACCTGATCCTTACAGTTTTTGATGGAGGTGAACCTATCAGGTCTGGCACACTTCAAATTCACATCTTTGTTCTAGATGCAAATGATAATGTACCAGTTTTCAGCCAACCAATCTATGAAGTAAATGTCAAGGAGAACATGCCTAAAGGATCCATAGTAGCTACGGTGATGGCTATTGATATGGATGAAGGAATCAATGGAGAAATAAAATATTCTTTTCAAAAAATCTCAAAAAAGGGCTCTCAAAAATTTATGTTAAATTCGACTTCAGGGGAAATTATCCTTGTGGGGAGCCTTGATTTTGAAACATCGTCAACGTATGAATTTGAAGTGCAAGCCATGGATGGGGGTGGGCTGAGTGATAGGTCAAAGGTTGTGATTTTGGTTACAGACTTAAATGATAATGCACCTGAGTTAGCCATCACCTTTGTGATCAACTCGGTGCCTGAGAACTCTCCAGCTGGGACCGTCATTGCCATTTTAAATGCCCGAGACAGAGATTCAGGAGACAACGGAGAGGTTAAATGCTCAATTCCCAGCAGCCTCCCTTTTCGGCTCAAGAAAACAATGGAGAGTTTCTACAGTTTAGAGACAGAGAAAGCCCTTGACAGGGAACAATTGCCAACTTACTCTATTACTGTTACAGCGGTGGATGACGGGGCACCACCACTCTCTACATCTGTGGTTATTTCACTCCAGGTGTTGGACACAAATGACAACCCTCCAGAGTTTCTGGAATCAAAATATACCTCCTACCTTCTAGAAAATAACCCCAAAGGAGCCTCAGCCTTTTCCCTCAAAGCAAGTGACCCAGACTGGGAAGAAAATGCCAGAATAACTTACTCCATCATTGAGAGCCAAATGAGGGACTTGCCCCTCTCCTCCTACCTCTCCATTAATTCTGAGACAGGGACCGTCTATGCCCTAAGTTCCTTGGACTATGAGGAGATTCAAGAGATTCAGTTCCAGGTCAAGGCTCAGGATGGAGGATCCCCATCGCTCAGCTCTAATGTCTCGGTGACTCTCTTCATCCTGGACCAGAATGACAACGTGCCAGAGATCCTGCACCCCTCCCCTCCCGCTGATGGCTCCACTGGGATAGAGCTGGCCCCTCGCTCTTCTGAGCCAGGTTACCTGGTCACTAAAGTAGTGGCAGTAGATGCAGACTCTGGCCAGAATGCCTGGCTCTCCTACCAGCTGATCAGAGCAACAGAACCAGGGCTCTTCACCGTGGGACTACACACTGGCGAGATCAGGACTGCTCGGCTTTTTCTGGAGAAAGATGCCCTGAAGCAAATCCTGGTGGTTTTAGTGAAGGACAACGGGCAGCCGCCTCTCTCTGCCTCGGTCACTCTCACGGTGGTTCTGGCTGACAACATCCCTGAAATTCTCTCAGATCTGAGCAACATCTCAGCTCCTGTAGATCCTCAGTCAGACCTCACATTTTATCTGGTGATTGCTGTGGCGTTTGTCTCCTGCTTGTTTTTTACTTTCCTCCTTGTCTTATTGGCCATCAGATTGTACAGATGGAGGAATTCGAAATTGTTAGAGTCAGGAAGTATACATTTTAGTGGTGTCCCAGTGTCACAATTTGTTGGGATGGATGGAGTCCGAGCCTTTCTTCAGTCTTACTGCCACACTATTTCACTCACCAGAGATTCTAGAAAAAGCCACTGCAATTTTCATGAGGAAAACTGTTCAAATACTCTGACCAATCAACCTCTAACCTGTGGGGTGAGTGACCCTATCCTAGCCTATGGGGATTTAAACTTGAAGAATGATGAGCAAATCTTAGTTAAGGTGAGTTTAATATTTCAGATTAATGGTGTGTTGTGTTGATCCTATAGGTCCTTATTTATCTCAACAGTGATTTCCCTTCTGTTTGTTCTGTCTATTGAATCTTAATACTGGATGTTTAACATTTTGTTTTTACTCTGCTGGGATCCTTCAGCTTTGTCCTGAAGTCTGTTAGGATAATGTTCATACTGTTGATATGAACACTGTTCCAGAATGAATGCAGAATGTTATGTCTATCATATAGATCTACTTATTTGCCATTGTTTCATTCTTGTGATATGATAAGGCTGGCTAATTTCCTCATGTACTGATTTTCTATTCATAATGCTCATTCCTCCTATGGTTCCCACTACTATCATCTTATGAGTTAGGGCTGATGAGACTGGTCCAAAGTCATCCAATGAGTTTCTGTGGTTGAATGTATAATAGAGTGGAGTTCTCCTAGAATTCTCTGTGATGATCTGAAGAATTGTTGAATTGTTACCATATCCCTAACATTGACTGAACTAAGCAACATTTTGTTTTCAGGAGATTCACTGTCAGACCTCACATTTTACTTAGTAATTGCAGTGCTTTTTTTCTAATACCCCCCAAAAAGGAACTTTACTTGGAATTCTGCTCTGAGACATTTTACATAGATTTAAAAATCCGTTTTAAATCCCACCAGAACAGACTATTTCCTGTCTAAAGGGAATAGTGAAGTAAACCAGATTTTTATTAGTTGTCATAATATATTGGACTTATTTGTGACATTATCACATTTCTTGGAGAAATGAGCAAAGTTTGGTATTTTAGGTATAGCATTTTCAGAGTTCTTTTGGCCAGCAAATAAAGAAGCAATAGCAATAGCACATAGACTTATATACTGTTTCACAGTGCTTTACAGCCCTCTCTAAGTGGTTTACAAAGCAGCATATTGACCCCAACAATTTGGATCCTCATTTTACCGACCTTGGAAGGATGGAAGGCTGAGTCAACCTTGAGCCGGTCAGGATCGAATTGCTGGCAGTCAGCAGAGTTAGCCTGCAGTATGGCAGTGGTAAAGGAAGAAGATGTTTCCCATCATCCTGAGAAATACAGAGTAATCAAAAGCTCTATTTTGACCTGCAATATTGCCCACAAAGACTTGAATAAAGAGGTGCACATATTATTAAAATCAAGGAATGGATGCCACCTTATCGTTAAGGATTATAGGATTATAACTCTCAGTTTTTCAACCTGGGTGATGACTTAATTTATCAACTATGGCTTGCTGTATGAATTTAGCCCAAAGTAATAGCTGAGATTCATAATTACAACCCCCCTCCCCTGGAGTCTGATGACGCTTGACAGGATTGCGCTTGCATGAACAGAGTTGGTACACAGTTTGAGGGTTCTCCTGGACTTATGGTTCCTATATGAGAAGTATGTGACAAATTTTGTTAAGATTCAATTTGTGTACAATTGTACCCATTCCTGAATAGGAAGGCCTTGCTCGTGGCCATTTCCTGGTTGGACTAGTTAACCTGCTGTACATGTTTGTCCTTGAAGATCACCAGGACGTTACAATCGACACAAAATGTGGTAGGATGCGCTGTGTTGGGCTTCCCTCTATTTACCCATATTACACTGCTGCACTGGCTCCCAGATTCTTTCTGGCTGCAATTCAAGGTGCTGACTATCACCTTTAAAGCCTTACATGGCATGAGGCTACGTTATTTGTGGGGCCAGCTGCCCTTGAGGTTATCTGCCTGCTGCACAAAGATTGATCAAATGGGCATGTTCCATGTCCCTTCCTTAAATTCTACCATCTAGTGAGACCTAAGAAGTTTCCTTTTTCCACAGCAACTTGTGGAGTTGAAGCTGGATTAAACGATGATAATGCGCCCCATTTTTAGGAAGAGAATTCAAAGTATCTGTAAAACCAGGATCCAGATTTCGTTAAATATTGTCATAATCCACAAAATAATTAAGTTAACTGCACAATGATATATTCCAAATGTACTATTTTGTCTGGAGGTTAAGCAAAATTTCTAGGTGTCATAAATACTTATCTGTGTTTGGAAAATTCTTTGCACACTAAAGGGGAGTCCATTTATAATAATAGCTATTAATGAGAGTAATCTGTCTATATGGTGTTATGCAATTCTAAATAATTCTTTTAGATTTAAATAACAGTTTACTGGTTTTTAATCTTTTCTATCAAATAAGTATCATTGAGGGTATCCTAAAATAATCCATAGTCTGAACAATAAAATCCAGTGATCTTGATAATCAATCATGATATAAATTATCCTTTCACAAATTTTGGGACAACCACTACCCAAATATTTATCTTTAGTTCTATAAAAGGGGCACAGAGGAATTAAAACAAATGTATGGTGACCAGACACATCATGAAGCATGTGCTTTGTCAGGAACAAGAATATGATTGAACCATCAAGTCCATTGACAGTTATCTCTTCCTGCTGATACAAATGATACTCTAAAGAACAGCTACAGCTGATTCACCATAAACTGAAATTTTCAGAAGGAAGCTCAGAACCCTGGAGATTCAAGAGGCGTTATCATCCATTCTTCCAATCTATTCTTCAGGTGAATGATGGATTATGCAAATGGTATCAATAGAAGAGATTTGGTTTCTGGAAACAAGGTCTGAATTCTGGAAAGATGGACTGAATGGTCTGACTGCTAGCACAAAACAGGTTGTACCTCATAAGGATTGACAAAAAAGGGTTTGGACAAAGCATAACAACTTCATTAGAAGGCCTTAAACTATATATTTTGGGAAATCGAAATGAAAATCTCATTTTTTTATATACTAATGCCCAGAATTTTAGAAACAAAATGAATCTGAGCCCTTAAAATAGAAAGGCAAGTGTCATTTAATTCATAAAACAGAGACCCAGTGGGATGGTATCTGTGCCTGGAATAACTGAAGAATGCAGTTTGTTTAAAAGGAACAAAAGCAACAGAAAGCAAACAGGAATTGCATTATTTGTTTAAAATATTCCTTCCTGCTCAAAAATCAAAATAAATAAACTGATCATTTATGAATGTTATCAGAAACTTTAGATTTTCAAAGAGTCAAGAAGTCATACAAATGGGAAATCATTCAAATTGTTGGGAGACCCAGCCAAGTATGGACCTTCCATGAAATTTCTGATTTGTTTTGCTGACAAATTTCACCTTCAGAGAAAGGAGCAAGAGTCAAGAACCTAACTCATAAAAAAGGCTTAACTGAGGAAGTGGGCAAAGCACGACATTGAGGGAATGGCGGTATATTGCTGATGTTCTTGATTTTAAGGGAAACTAAAAACTCAATCATAGTCTAACCAACTAACCAAGGATAAATGGGATGGCATGCGACAGGAAGGTAAAAGGAAAAGGATCCAAGATGGGAGAAGTTCCTAAAGGAGAAAACAGAACTGAAAACAATTCCACTATGAAGAAAAATGCAGGATAGCAGACCAGTCCAGAACAGCAAACCAGTATAGCTGAAGATCTGAACACAAAAAAGAAATGAAAAAGAGAGCTAGGTCACAAAGGAAGAATTCAGACTGAGAGTGTACAACTGGTGTAAGGAAAGCAAAAGCTTAGAATGAATTAAAGTTAGAGAAAGCTAGGTTAATGGCACTGTTGAAACAAACCTATTAGATGTGGATGTATCAGAACTGATTTTTGCCGCCTTATCCAAAAAAATACCTGACGATTCTGCTTTAGATTTATATCACTATACGTAAAATATAAGGCTTGTGGGGCAGTGTAATGAGGGATGTCAGTTGCCATTTAAAAATGCTTTCCCATTCAAAAAAGTATCTGCTACTATGAACTCCTACTATAAGCACAATGAATAAATAATAAATAAATCTGAAATTTAAAAGACATTGCATTATCATACACAGGAGATTCCTTGTTATTTCTTTCTAAAAACCTAGATCCAGAGATTTCCTGCAGTTCTGCATCGTGGACTCAGAGCGCCGCTGTTGGCCAACATAGTTCCCAGAAAGGAGCTGGCAATCTAATGGGCTTCCTGCCTTCTGACTATCCAGTCACCGAGTGCAGAGCAGTCAAAGAGCAGGACTGAGGGACACTCAGCACCATGGCAGAGAAAAGAAAACCACTGCAATGTAGATAAAACTCAGGAGAATCCCAGGACCCTCTTGCTGCTCTCTTTCCAATGGGAATTTAAACTCCTCAGCTTACTGGATCGCACAAAGCACTTTTCACCGCAGGTGGGATGGACGGCAGGAGCAAAGCAAAGAGCAGATCTGTAAAAAGGCAAGTACGTCTCCTCTTCTTATTGTCTTTCGTCTGCCAGACTGTCTCGGAGCACGTTCGCTATTCAATTCCAGAGGAAATGGGAAAGGGTTCCGTTGTGGGGAATCTTGCCAAGGATCTGAAACTGAGTCCTGCAGAAGTGGGAAATCGCAACCTGCATATCCTTTCTTTAGGCAAAAAGCAATACTTCTCCATTAATGCTGAAAATGGGAATCTGCATGTAAAAGACAGGATTGACCGAGAGGAAATCTGTGGGGAAACTGCAGTCTGCCCCATCAGTTTTGAAGTGGTGAGTGCAAACCCCATGGACATATTTTATATAACAGTAGAGATCCAGGATATCAATGATAATGCACCACATTTCTTAAATGGTGATATCAAGTTAGAGATAAGTGAATCCACTTTACCAGGAGCCACATTTCTTCTTGGACAAGCAGAAGATCCTGATATTGGAACAAATTCTCTCCAGGAATATCATCTAAGCGTTAATAAGTATTTCATTTTAGCAATTAGCAAGCAAGACTCTTTAAACAAGTATGCAGAATTAGTGCTGGAAAAACAGTTGGATCGTGAAAGTGAAAGTACTGTTAGTTTAACCCTTAGTGCTCTTGATGGAGGAAACCCTGCAAAAACTGGAACAGCCAAAATACAGATTATAGTCATAGATGCTAATGACAACCCACCTGTCTTCAGTCAAAAAGTGTACAAAATCAGCCTCAAAGAGAATGCGTCAAAGGGATCTACTGTAATACAAGTCAAAGCCACAGACAAGGATGAAGGTTCCAATGGCCAGATCACCTATTGCTTCAGCAATATTGCTGATAATGTGCATCGAAAATTTGAGTTAGATCCACATATTGGAATTATAACAATACGAGAAGAGCTAGATTTTGAGGAAACAGAGAAATACACAATGGTGGTAGAAGCAAGGGATGGAGGTGGATTAGTAGCACACTGTAATGTTGAAATAATGCTATTAGATGTAAATGACAATGCCCCAGAAGTGATTCTTGCTTCCTCATCCAGAGAAATTCCTGAAAACTCTCCAATAGGAACATTGGTAGCCCTCATCAATACAAATGATAGAGATTCGGGGGATAATGGGGAGGTCAATTGCCATTTAGAGAATGCTTCCCCATTCAAAATAATATCAGCAGCTAATAACTATTATAAGCTGCTGACGAATGGTCCCCTAGACAGAGAAAGCACCCCAGGGTACAATCTTACAATCACAGCTACAGACAACGGTACGCCCCCTCTTTCTACACAGAAAACCATCTCACTGGAGATTTCAGATATCAACGATAATGCCCCTGCCTTTGAGAAATCCTCATATAGTGTCTATGTGGCAGAGAACAATCCTGCTAGCTCCTCCATCTTCAGCATCAAAGCTGTAGACCCCGATCTTGGTCGCAACGCTAGGATCACCTTCTCCATCCTCACTAGCAAAATAGAGGCGCTACCTCTCCCGTCTTACCTCTCCATTAACTCAGAAAGTGGCACCCTCTATTCTCAGAGGTCTTTTGACTATGAGCAACTCAGAGAGTTTGAAGTACAGGTGAAGGCTGAAGATGGAGGTTCCCCACCTCTCAGCAGCAATGCCACACTGAAGGTGTTCATCCTGGACCAAAATGACCAAAGCCCTCAAATTCTGTATCCTTCTCCAGGAGCAGAGGGCTCGGCCTCCTTTGAGATGGTGCCTCGCTCGGCAGAGATGGGGTACCTGGTTACAAAGGTGGTGGCTGTGGACGCCGACTCTGGGCACAATGCCTGGCTCTCCTATCATCTACTGCAAGCCACTGAGCCGGGGCTCTTCACAATTGGTGCCCACACTGGTGAAATCAGGACACTGCGGATGTTTCTGGAAAGGGATGCCCTGAAGCAGAAGCTAGTGGTCTTAGTGAAGGATAACGGGCAGCCCCCTCTGTCTGCTACAGTCAGTCTCAATCTGATTTTTGCTGAAAACTTCCAAGAGGCACTGCCAGAAATAAATAACCAAACCACCGATTCAGAGCAACACTCTGAGCTCCAGTTCTACCTCGTGCTGGCCTTAACTTTGATCTCCTTTTTGTTCCTCTTGACTGTAACTCTAGTCATTATGATGAAACTCCGACAGTCGGGGAATCTGAAATTTCTTCCATGCTTTGCTCCCATTCCCCATTCAAGCAATGCCATTATATTCCCACCAAATTATGAGGAAGGAACTATTCCTTATTCCTATCAGCTCTGCTTATCCTCTGAGTCCAAGATACATGAAATTACTTTTCCATCTCCCAAAGTTCAGACTGCTGAATATATTTCATGCAACCAAAAATCTGATGAGCTTTTGGCAAGCAATGGAACTAATATCTTAAATTCTGAGATGGCTAAATCTAGTCTGGTGAGTTTTCTTGTTTTTTCCAAGCACTGCCTTTAACGTTTAACCATTCTTTAAAATATACTATAGTATATGACTTTATATACACATTTTACTTTATATTACTGTCTCTTTCACCTGTGGTTTCTCATAGTTTTATTGTAACCTCTACAGTTTCAGTGGTTTCTAATGTACTTTTATAAATTAGAATTATTTCAGGATAAGATTTTGGAGCAAGTCTCCTTCTAATTGAATTATATTATTTATTTGTGTGAGAGAGAGACAGTTTGCACACATGTGTGCATATATGTGAGACTGTGCATTAGAAAAAGAGACTTGTGGAAAGTGAAAAATACTCAGACTACCAGTGCTTTGATGTTTTATTCATAGGTCTTTCAGTTTAATGAAATGAACAGAAAGGGGTCCAATATTTTGAGTTCAAATAATATGCTGAGTGCCCTGAATGAAAAAGCAAAATAATGAGCAAAAATAACCTCCAAATATGAATAACAATTGATGGATTTGTTATGCTTCTCCAGTAGCAGTTTCCAATTCTATTGGAGACTTTGGTTGAGATATAACAATTTGTCTAAAACCACCTGCGATATATGAATTAATGTGATGTGAATAAGCTTAATTTATGAACTAATCCAATTTGGCAAATGTAAAAATATCGTTACAATTGTAAAAGCAAATCAGAGATTGCCAGATACCTCTTTTTTTTTTCAAGAAAGATATAACGCAAAACAACTTAGAATTTTTTAAATAGATTTTTTTCCTTCCTTTCTGATGACACTTTTTTAATATAAAGTTGCCAAGGCAGCTTGCAATTTAGAAGTCTAAATATTAATTGCATTTAAATAACAAAACAAAAGAACCAATCCCACTTCACTACATTTTATTACATACCAGTAATACTGAAGGGAGGCTGGGTTTGCAAAGTATGAATAAGTACAGGCTAAGGATCACAAATTTTATTGGCCTACACTGTTCGCTATGGCACTTGATAAGCAGACCAACAGAGGGCTTATGCCATACTAATTAATCATGCTAGTCACAAAAAAATATTGCGTTCATGTATTTAGATTATAGATATATATGGTTTTAAACTTAACTATTAATTTATAGCTTCTGCTGGTGTATTCTAATTTAAAATTCAGGAGTATATAAATAGGTCACTAAGCTTTCCAGTTATGGAATGAAAGAAGCCTGCAAAAGGCCTAGGATAGAATAAGAGTAACTTGGTTGTTTTCTTTGCAAAAAATTTACTAATACTATTTGCTCAAATTTTTCCATATGTTAAGATCTCTAAAATGCATTCCAAAACATATCAAGGAAACACAAATCTGATAAGGAAGAAATATAACTGAGGAAATGCAACTTTTTACAACATTTGATCGAAGGACCTGCAACCAATTGCTTTGCATTGTAGGACCAGGAACCGTGCAGATCTAGCTCAGAAATTGAAAAGAAATGGGCTACTTCTCTGAAAAACATCATTACTGATTATGTTCTGCCTAACTGTCCTGCTCCTACTTTATTTTTTAATATTCTTCATAAATCTGCTGTTTCAATCCTGCACTGAATTTTAGAATGGAAGCTTCTCAGGTATAGAATTTGTCTTTTTGGTTGTTACTCTAAAGTAACTGGTTCATTCCACACATTTTGAACTTGAGCTCCTGAAATACTCAGACAACATGGTGAGCAACTGTATTTTAAAGCATCCTGTATATCGATGTGGCTGAATTTTTGGTTTGGAGATCGTGTTTGGTTTAGTTTTTAAGTATAACATAACTGCAAACTTCTCATATTTCATGTTTTTCACACTCTATTTTATTGCTTTTGATTCCATTAATTTCTGAGCCTAGCCATTGTTCAATGGGATCTCCTACCTCCAAGTGCTCTGAACCCAATGAATCTATTTTCCAAATTGAGGCAACCTGCTTTTATACTAATACTGGATAACAGACCAACCTGTTTAAAATTACACTCAAAGGCCAGCATCTAATTTACTGAATTAGGCTCCTAATTAGGGGTCATATTTTAAGTCTCAGTGTTAAACAGAACAATGTTACTATATTAAATTTAATGACCTCAAAAAAGAGATAAGAATATCAGATTTATATTATCTTGTATCCTTAATGAACCATACTGGAGCAAAATTAATTCTGATGATTCAAGAATTCCAATGATATTTAGAAAAATTTCCAGTTCATAAAAAAACAGATTCCTTATGACTCTTCAAGAAAGAAAATTCCACAGACTCCTGGAACATTTCTTAGAGTGATTGGAAGACTTTTTCATTTATTCTGCTTCTTCCTATTAGTTTGTTTATATCCCAATTTTATTATTTTTACAAATAACTCTAGGCACAAAACATATCCAACACACCTTCTTCTTATTTTCCCCACAATAATCAGGTGAGGTGCATTGGGCTGGCCCAAAGTGATTCAGCTGGCTTTTATGGCTAATGTGGGACTTTATCTCATGGCCTCCCACTTTTTAGCCTGGTGCCTTAACCAATAGACCAAATTGGTATGAAAACTGCTAATATACAACAAAAAGAAATACCAAAAACGTATTCGTTATTTTCCTGATTGTATTCTAATATACCTGAAGCTTTTTCAGATGAAAATAAGATAGCTACATTATTAGATATATATGAACAAAAGGACATGTTCATGATAGGAAAGTATACTGTAGTTCAAAGCAACTTAGAATACTAGAACATTACTTTCTACAGTAAGAAGGATAAGATTCCTTTAATCAGTTTATACAAAATAACCAAATAATATCACTGTCTTGCCATTCTTTGAACCTATTTTGACTGTCATAACTATGTTAGAGCTTTTAAGATGCAGAAATCTCTCAATATGCTAATATATTATTGTTTTCACAAGACCAGGTCTAGTGGAGTCAATTCTAAGTTGACAGGTACATTGCACTGTACATCATGATATTAACAGCTGTTAACATGAATAAAAGCACATTGAAAGAGATACATTACAATTGCAGAAATATAAAGAAAAAAACCAGAGGGCCACTCTTCCAAAGCTCTATGCAATTATTCTGAATACCCCCAAAACGGGTCGCATGGAAGTACTTTTGAATAAATCCTTGCAGTTTCCCCTCTGGCCTCAGGGTGTCGCTGTTAGCCAACGGTGACGCCGAAGAGAATGGAGAAGAGCTGCTAAACAGATGCTTCCCAAAGGAGGATTCCGGCATTTCGTTAAAGGCAGGGGAAAACAGCAGATCACAAATGCAAAGCAGTCTTGCGAAAAGGGATGGTCCACAGAAATTAAGAAGAAAGGAGAGTGTTTCTTACTATTCCGCATTTCAATGAGATTTTGAGGCAGTCAACATTATCGCAGAGGGGATGGAGCGAGAGCAAGGAGGGAATGGCAGAGCAATCCGGAGGCAAGTACTATCGCTCTTACTCTTGTCGGTTTCCTACCGGGCCGTCTCGGAACAGATTCATTATTCAGTCCCCGAGGAGATGTCAAAAGGTGCTATAGTGGGGAATCTTGCAAAGGATCTAGGACTGAGTCTCAGAGAACTGGCAAGTCGCAAAATGCACGCCATCTCTGTGGACAAGGTGCAGTATTTCAGAATCAGTGCAGAAAATGGAAACCTGTGTGTGAATGACAGGATAGATAGGGAAGAAATATGTGGCAGAACCCCACTATGTGTTCTTAATATTGAATTAGTGATTGAAAACCCATTAAATATTTACCATCTAAAAATAGAGATACAAGACATTAATGATAATTCACCACAGTTTCTCAGTAGCACTATCCAGTTGGAGATAATTGAAACAACACAAATAGGCACCAGGTTCCTTCTTGGGAATGCCAAAGATCCGGATATTGGCACAAACGCTTTACAGAATTACCATCTTAGCACCAATCCTTACTTTACTTTGGATGTGAAAGAGAGTCAAGATGGAAATAAATTTGCAGATTTAGTACTGCAAAAACCACTTGATCGCGAGAGTGAACCAGCCCTTCAGCTAACACTTACTGCGCTGGATGGGGGGAAACCCAGAAAAACTGGAACAGCCCAAATATGGATCAATGTCACCGATGCCAATGATAATCCACCTATATTCACCCAAGAAATCTACACAGTCAGTCTGAGGGAAAACCTACCAGTTGGATTCCTGGTGCTGCAACTTGTAGCTTCGGATAAAGATGAAGGTTCAAATGCACAAATCAGATATTATTTCAGCAATATACCGCTGAGTGCAAATAAGAAATTCAGCCTAGATTCAACCAGTGGAATGATTTCTCTTGTGGAACCATTGGACTTTGAGGAAAGCACAGAATATGTGATGACTGTAGCAGCAAAAGATGGAGGTGGATCAATGACCCATTGTAAAGTAGAAGTAAAAATCCTTGATGAAAATGATAATGTGCCAGAAATAATAGTTGCATCTGTTTTTAGTCCCATTCTGGAAGATTCTCAGTCTGGGACAGTTATTGCTCTCATCAATGTACATGACAGAGACGCTGGTGATAATGCCGAGGTTACCTGCTTTTTGCAAAATAATTTGCCATTCAAGATTCTTCCATCATCTAAACATTACTACAAGCTCATGACAGACAGACCTTTGGATAGAGAAAAAGCATCTCAGTATAATATTACAATCACAGTCACTGACAAAGGAACTCCTCCATTAAGCACAAACAAAACCATCTTGCTGCAGATCTCTGATATCAATGACAATGCCCCTGGTTTTGAGAAAGCATCCTACAGCATCTACGTGCCAGAGAACAATCCTTCTGGTGCCTCCATCTTCCAGATTCAAGCCTTTGATCCGGATGTGGATCAAAACTCACACATCACATATTCAATCCTCACCAGCAACATTGAAGAACTTCCCATCTCCTCCTATATCTCCATTCATTCTGAGACCGGCACCATCTACGCCCAGCGATCCTTTGACTATGAGCAGTTCAGGGAATTCCAGCTGCAGGTGAAGGCCCAAGATGGCGGGAGTCCCTCTCTCAGCAGCAACGTCACAGTCAGGGTGTTTATCCTGGATCGGAATGATAACAGCCCCCAAATCCTGTCCCCTTCACCAGACTTCAAGGACTCCGCCCTCTTTGAGATGGTCCCTCGTTCAGCCGAGGCAGATTATCTGGTAACAAAAGTGGTGGCCGTGGATGCTGATTCCGGACACAACGCCTGGCTCTCCTACCAGCTGATTCAAGCCACAGAACCGGCCCTCTTCACTGTTGGCTCCCATACGGGTGAGATCAGGACAGCAAGAACCTTTATGGAGAGAGATGCCATGAAACAGAGACTGGTCCTTCTGGTGAAGGATAATGGACGGCCGCCCCTCTCGGCCTCTGTCACTCTGAACCTGGTGTTTGCTGAGAACTTCCAGGAGGCCCTTCCGGAGATGAAAAACCAGATGAACAGCTCAGAGGATCAGTCAGACCTGCAGTTCTATTTGGTGGTGGCCTTAGCTGTGATGTCATTTTTATTCCTCTTGTCAGTGATTCTGGCCATTGCCATCAAACTCCGCCAGTCAGGAAATTCCAGTTTCTTACCATGTTTTGCTCCCGTTTCCCATTCCACAGCTGGGGTCATATTTCCACCCAATTTTCAAGATGGGACTCTGCCTTATTCCTACCAGCTTTGCCTCTCCTCAGAATCCAGAAAGAATGAATTTACCTTCCTGGCACCAAACATTCATATTGCAGAGAATATGCTTTGTGGTGAAAAAACTGAGGTCCCTCTTTCAAGCGATGGAGAAAGCAGTTTGCATCCTCAAGTGGAAAATAACGGGAAGGTAAATATCAATTAAATACAAACCCCATAAATCCATTTCCTAAGAAGCAGCTCACTCTTACACTAGTTTATTCAGAAGCAGATTCTATTCTACTGTCCAACCCCTTAAATTATATTTCTTGCCAATATTTCACTGAGCCATTTCACAGAAAGTGGAATAATTAATTTGAATTGTCCAACTGAGTACAATAGCAAGGTAAGTTTTCTTTTTTAAGGATTTCCATAATATTTAAAAGAGAAATTATCACATTAATTTTAGTTGCGTATTTCTTGTGTCTAGATAGTAAGTGTTATTATGAAGTAAACAATTTTAAACTAATATTGATGGTACCTTTTATAGTGGGGATTTAAGTTCTTTTGAAAGTATTTTTCTGAGGTACTATTTGATTTATTCTTGCATAGATTAATTTCAAAATTATTAAGAAAATATACCAGGTAAGAGAATTCTCTTATGTCACAATGATTTTAGGAAACCTGTATGCTGATCTTTTTCATTTAGATTAATCATTTGACTATTTTCTGTTCTCTGTCTAAAAATACTCACTCTTAAGTCCCCTGTACACTTTTCTAATGTTATATGTCACAATGCCACTATATGTTACTTTAGACAAGTAAATACTTTTCATATTTTACTATAACAAAATGTTTGCTAGAACAAAGAGCTTCCCCAGGTAATAGTTAAAATTAAAAGTTTCTTAAATGGTATGTAGTGCTCATGCTCCCTTCAAAAGTGCTGTAGTTATGCAAAGTTAATAAGTGTGAAACTAGGCATGCTTTAGTTAAACTAACACAGAATTAAATTCCAGGCCGAAGGCAACAGAATCATAGAATTTTGCCACCATATCTTGTCTTCTACTGAATGTAGACATCCAAATTAAAGCATCCAGGATAGAATCATAGAGCTGGAAGCGACTTTGGAGATCTTCTAGTCCAATGCCCTGTGCAAGACAGGAGACCTTATACTATTCTGGACAAATGGATGTCCAGTCTTTTCTTGAAAATCTCCAGCGATGGAGTACTTGTGACTCAAGGAGGCAAGCTGTTCCATTAATTAATTGTTCTCACTGTCAGGAAATTTCTCCTTAATTCCAGGTTGGATCGCTCTTTAATGAGCTTCCACCCAATACCTCTTGTCCTGCCCCTCATTTCTGTGACTGCCCCTCAAATACTGGAAATCAGCTATCAAGTCACTCCTAATCCTTCTTTTTGTTAGACTAGGCATACCTAGTTTCCTTAACCATTCATCATTTGATTTAGTCTCTAGACCTCTTATCCTCTTTGTTGCTCTTCTCTGTCCTCTTTCTCAGGATCTTTTTGGTATCATGGCAACCAGAACTGGATGCAGTATTCTAAGTGTGGCCTCACTAGCACAGTATAGAACAGTATTATCGCTTATTATCTTGATGGTATCCCTCTGTTGATGCAGCCTACAACCTTTTTGGCAGCTGCAAGCCATTGCTGGCTCATACTTAAGCAGTGTCCAGTAGGACATCTAGATTCCTCTCATAGTAATGATTACTAGAATAGGTACCACCTATTCTATATCTATGCATTTGGTTTTTCCTGCCTATGTGCAGGACCTTAACTTTTCTGACTACTGAACTGGATAGGGCCCAGTGCTCAAGTCTGTCAAGATCCTTCTGACTCTATCTTCCAGTGTTACTGTAGGAATCCCCCCCCCCAGCTTGATGTCATCTGCAAATTTAATGAACTCCCCGTCTATTCCCTCATTTAGATCATATATTAAGATGATAAAAACACTGGGCCCAAGACAGATAGATGGCACTCTAGATTGCTTCTGTTTGAACACAGTAAGGGAAAGGCACCAACCACATCTCTGCATAATTGGTTCCAGTGTCAAACCACTGATTCTGTTGGACAGCTCTTTCTAAAAATCCATTTGCAAATGACCTTGTTAAAACTTTGTTTTTGCATGTGCTGCGTTCTAAAATGACAGAGGAAGAAATTATGACTTTTTTCTATATTACATGCTATCAAGGATTTGAAAAGTATTATCTCAGCTCTCCTCCCCTCTCCCTTCTCCCCTCTCCCCATCCCATCCCATCTCATTGCAGCATTACTTTCTTATAATAGTTGATTACTCATACTTGTTGTTAATCACAAAACAGGGCACTAAATATATAATTAGGGAAAATATTTCTTTCTCAGCCTAAACTTTCATCTCTTTTCATACTGGTTCTTGTAAATTCCCTGATCATTCTTTTAGCCCTTCTCAGAACCTGTTTTTGGTCATCTTGAACCCTTCTGCAATATGGTGTCATAACCAGATCCAAATCAAATCTGTATAATGTATAATAAAATTGAAAAAGTAGTTCCTGCAATTTTAAAGTTTTATTTCTATTTATGCAGCTAACATTGCGTTTATCATTTGTAATCACTACATTACGGGGTTGATTCATGTGGTTGGCAGTCAACTATTATAATATCTTCTTCACACAACCCATTCTATGCCCTTGGATTTGATTTCTGTTTCCTAAGTGAAGAACTTTGCATTTTTCTCTATTAAATTCTTATCAGACTGTTTCTCATCAAGAGAGTTATGGATTTTATTTTTGTTTTTAGGTAATAGTTATGCAACCTCATAATTTGGGCTCATTTGCAAATTTGTTTCTACTTCATAATTACTCTGCTGTAATAGTTGATTGATTGTAGGGTACATGATTTCTTTCAATGGAAAACTAGCTGTCCCACACTGCTCATGGACTATGCTAGCGCAAAATGAGCTTCTTGATTCTATTTGCAAAAACAAATGGGGGTGCACTTAAATTACATATGAAATGGAACCTTTTTTGCATCGTAAGAATGGCCAATTGGTAATATGTCAATATGATTATTGACAGCAAAGCTTGGTTGTTCCTTTAGATTGTGCTTCAGAAATTTTAACTTTTATTTTCACTTGGGTGCTACTGTATGTTTATTTTCATTGCATTTATTAGCCAGTACTGCTGTTTGCTCTTTGGGCTTCTTTGCTGGGCAAGAAAACACAAATGCTGCAACTGCTGAACAGATTATTGTATAATGAACAGTTTTTCATACACAAACATCTGGAATATCTTTTAACCAGTGCTTTTTTTGTAAAAAGAAAAGGTGCCGGAACTCACACATGTCATACAACCTGCCTTGCCTACCCTACAAGGTTCCATCCAAAAAAGGTGCCGGAACTCCATTCTGGGCGTTCTATGACAAAAAAAGCCCTGCTTTTAACTAAATAAACGTAGGAACATCATACTTTACTCATAAATATTTCTTTGACATGTTCTTCCTCATCAAAAGAAATTCTCTTCTATCCATTCAAATAAGAAAAGTAGAAATGAATAGTAAAAATATTCAGCATTGCAGTAAAGAGTAGTGCAAGATACAGCTGGTTTTGGTTCAGTAGCTGATCCCTCAAAAGCTAAGCTGGGCTGAGTTAATACTTGGATAGGAAATTAGCAAGATATCTTAGGGTTGTAGGCTAGACATGGAAATTGAAAAACATCCACAATGACAGGAAATATCTGCCTACAAAGAAGCATCTCTGCTTTTCACCAGGAGTCAAGCTGACTGAAGGGAATCTTTATCTTCCACCTTTACAGAAGTATTTACATAATGCTGGGCTGAGAAATAAGAAAACCTTACGTTTGTTGATCATAAAAAGGCAAAACAACTTTAAAAGGGTAGTAATTTAAGATTTTGCCTAATTCACATTTTTTTTATCAACATGGTTACTGTATGAATCAGAGGTATTAAATTTATATATACTGTAGAAAGTATATACACACCAACTATTTTCTTGCATTTTGCAATAATTCATCTGGTTCTGTTATAGGATTTTCTCCGCTATTGTAGTGGTTATGAAATTTGCTTGACATGCACAATGTCACTGGTTTGAAACTTCACAGAATTTTAAGATTAGTATTACTTTTTTCTTTCTTTACTGTACCTTTTAGAAAAAAAAATACCAATGTACTATTTCATAGTTCTTATCACTTTAGGTAGAGGGGATTCAGCTTCCCCCTAGCTCCCAAATAGCCCAATTAGATAAGTATGCAATACTTACTCCTTTGGATTATTTATGAGCTGGGGAAAAACACAGCAGCAGCTTCAGCATTTCTGTACAGCACAAGTGGGCTTTAAAAAGCCTAAAATTGGATTGCTCTGAAGAAGAAAAATAGTTTTTTTTTTTAAATGTTTCTGCTCAGTTTCAAATCATCCTTCGCAGGTTAAACATGCGCTCTATTGGAACACTGTTTAATAGAATCATAAATAACAGAATTAGAAGAGACCTTGTGAGTCTTCTAGTTCAGCCCCCTACTCAACAAATGGTTGTGCAATCTCTTCTTGAAAATCTCCAATGATAGAGCACCCACAGCTTCTGGAGGCAAGCTGCTCCACTAATTAATTGTCAGGAAATTTCTCCTTAATTCTAGGTTGGATCTCTCTTTAATAATCTTCCATTCACCACCCTCTGGTGGTTTGGAGAATAGGTTGACCCCCTTTTCTCTGTGACAGCCCCTTAAATATTGGAAGATTGCTATCATGTTACCCCTTGTCTTTCTCTTCACTAGACTAGACATACCTCGTTCCCACAAGTGTTCATCATACAGTTTAACCTCTAGAACCTTTATCATCTTTGTTGTTCTTCTCTGGACTCTTTCTAGAGCATCAGTATTTATTTATTGATTTATTTTGTATCATGGTGACCAGAAATGCAGTATTCCAATTATGGTCTTACCATTGCAGTGTAAAGTGGTACTAACACTTCACGTGATCTTGTACACTATTCCTCCCATACTGTTGTAACCCAGTTGACAGAATATTCCTGTCACTGCGTGCAGTAGCCATTTGAAAAAAAGGGATCTTCCTGGCAAAAAGTAAACCACAAAAGACAAACTGGATTGCAGGACTTGAGCTGCCAAAACCAGAAAACAGTACTTTTAACATGGAGCAGGCAGAGATTGCACTGCAGCGGACTGAGGGTAAGAAGAGGATGAAATCATCCTTTCCTTCCAGACATTGTTGGTGGACTACAAATAATAATATGATTAGTCACCAGAAAGTCTCATTCTATCACTTTAAAACAGTGATTCCCAACCGCAGCAACTTTTAGACGTATGTATTTCAACTCCTAATATTCTGACTAGGGAATTATGATGTCCACATATCTTAAAGCTGCGGAGGTGGAGAAACACTGCTTTAGAATGACCACTCAACAATAACTTTTCACAAGGTCTAAATCAGGGGTCCCCCCCGGTCTGTGGACCAGTACCGGTCCATGGCATGCCAGCAACTGGTCCGCACAAACAAGCAAAGCCCCATCCATGGGATGCAGGCAGCACACAAAACCACATACTCTCCGGTCCGCGGAAAAACTTTTCACCACAGAACCGGTCCCTGGTGCCCAAAAGGTTGGGGACCTCTGGTCTAAATCACTCCTGTTCCTTATGTTATTCAGTTTTAAGTAAGTAAGAAGGTTTAATTTAATGACAAGAAGCGAATATGACTTCATTTCTTCTACATCTTTATAAAGTGAGAACAGAGAACTTATGGTTAAGTTTAAAAGGTATTTTAAAATGACCTAACCAATTTTCCTAAGACTTGTTCAAAGCATTGGCAATACTCCTGAATATGCTAGAATGCCAAATGGTGAAAACAGGGTTCCAAGCACAAAAAAATCTTTATATTTCATTATCCCATATTTAAGGGGTATAATTTCCATTTTCCCCCACTGAGTGTGCGCATAGCAGCTTTAATTTGGAGGAATTCTGTCCTACATCACAGTGCCAAGCCTTTAGAGAGTTCAAATGAATTCTTTGAAAAAGTTTATTAAAAATCCTTCACTAGGAAATATATTGCATATTTATTAATAGACTTCTAGTGTCATATGTATACATTTCTAAATTTAAAGTTTTAATTTCACTGAACCAGTCATGAAATGTATTATAACACCATCATGACCTTTCAGCTGCAAATTTCTGTGTACTGTACAATTACTAATTGAGCCAAATATCCTAACATATGATGTGTGAAATCATAACAGGCCATATAATAGGGACAGCACTTCTAGAAACTGGCATTGGTGTTCTTCCTGAGTTTACCTTAGATGCATGATGCCATTCAATAGTTTATATTGCAATTTTACAACAATCTTTCTTTTCTTCATGAAAAGTCAGTATAATCTGGCATCACCATCATACAAGAGTGATTCTGTATTTAAACCACAACAACCTTTTAGTGACTAAACTACACAATTCATGCTTAAACTTCTGCTTTGGGATAGTATTCCTTCTTCCGAAAAACTTTCCTCTATATTTTTAACACAATAAAAAGCTCTGGAGCACTCAGAAACTTGCATATATTTTGTTTTTATGGTACGTTGATTATCGTAAGGGAAGATCACTGAATTATGGATTTCAAAAAAGATAGGAGTGCTGCAGAAAGGAAGTGTGGCTACCTTGGTATGGAGATGAAATATTGCTTGTCCTATTGATAAAAGTACACAAAAAACCCTGTAAACATACATCATTTACCCTAACTGCTACACATTCAGCGCTCCATCATAATCAAAATAATCAAAATGGTAAAAAAAATCTGAACATATTTAAGATGCTTCTTGCAGTTCTGCATCGTGGACTCAGGGCGCCGCTGTTGGCCAACATAGTTCCCAGAAAGGAGCTGGCAATCTAATGGGCTTCCTGCCTTCTGACTATCCAGTCACCGAGTGCAGAGCAGTCAAAGAGCAGGACTGAGGGACACTCAAACACCATGGCAGAGAAAAGAAAACCACTGCAATGTAGATAAAACTCAGGAGAATCCCAGGACCCTCTTGCTGCTCTCTTTCCAATGGGAATTTAAACTCCTCAGCTTACTGGATCGCACAAAGCACTTTTCACCGCAGGTGGGATGGACGGCAGGAGCAAAGCAAAGAGCAGATCTGTAAAAAGGCAAGTACGTCTCCTCTTCTTATTGTCTTTCGTCTGCCAGACTGTCTCGGAGCACGTTCGCTATTCAATTCCAGAGGAAATGGGAAAGGGTTCCGTTGTGGGGAATCTTGCCAAGGATCTGAAACTGAGTCCTGCAGAAGTGGGAAATCGCAACCTGCATATCCTTTCTTTAGGCAAAAAGCAATACTTCTCCATTAATGCTGAAAATGGGAATCTGCATGTAAAAGACAGGATTGACCGAGAGGAAATCTGTGGGGAAACTGCAGTCTGCCCCATCAGTTTTGAAGTGGTGAGTGCAAACCCCATGGACATATTTTATATAACAGTAGAGATCCAGGATATTAATGATAATGCACCACATTTCTTAAATGGTGATATCAAGTTAGAGATAATTGAATCCACTTTACCAGGAGCCACATTTCCATTTGAACCAGCAGAAGATCCTGATATTGGAACAAATTCTCTCCAGGAATATCATCTAAGCATAAATAAGTATTTCATTTTAGCAATTAGCAAGCAAGACTCTTTAAACAAGTATGCAGAATTAGTGCTAGAAAAACAGTTGGATCGTGAAAGTGAAAGTACTGTTAGTTTAACCCTTAGTGCTCTTGATGGAGGAAACCCTGCAAAAACTGGAACAGCCAAAATACAGATTATAGTCATAGATGCTAATGACAACCCACCTGTCTTCAGTCAAAAAGTGTACAAAATCAGCCTCAAAGAGAATGCGTCAAAGGGATCTACTGTAATACAAGTCAAAGCCACAGACAAAGATGAGGGTTCCAATGGCCAGATCACCTATTGCTTCAGCAATATTGCTGATAATGTGCATCAAAAATTTGAGTTAGATCCTCATATTGGAATTCTAACAATACGAGAAGAGCTAGATTTTGAGGAAACAGAGAAATATATCATAGGGATAAAAGCAAGAGATGGAGGTGGCTTAGTAGCTCATTGTAACGTTGAAATAACGCTATTAGATGCAAATGACAATGCTCCAGAAGTGATTCTCGCTTCCTCATCCAGAGAAATTCCTGAAAATTCACCCTTAGGAACATTGGTAGCCCTCATCAATACAAATGATAGAGATTCGGGGGATAATGGGGAGGTCAATTGCCATTTAGAGAATGCTTCCCCATTCAAAATAATATCAGCAGCTAATAACTATTATAAGCTGCTGACGAATGGTCCCCTAGACAGAGAAAGCACCCCAGGGTACAATCTTACAATCACAGCCACAGACAACGGTACGCCCCCTCTTTCTACACAGAAAACCATCTCACTGGAGATTTTGGATATCAACGATAATGCCCCTGCCTTTGAGAAATCCTCATACAATGTCTACGTAGCAGAGAACAATCCTGCTAGCTCCTCCATCTTCAGCATCAAAGCTGTAGACCCCGATCTTGGTCGCAACGCTAGGATCACCTTCTCCATCCTCACTAGCAAAATAGAGGCGCTACCTCTCCCGTCTTACCTCTCCATTAACTCAGAAAGTGGCACCCTCTATTCTCAGAGGTCTTTTGACTATGAGCAACTCAGAGAGTTTGAGGTACAGGTGAAGGCTGAAGATGGAGGTTCCCCGCCTCTCAGCAGCAATGCCACACTGAAGGTGTTCATCCTGGACCAAAATGACCAAAGCCCTCAAATTCTGTATCCTTCTCCAGGAGCAGAGGGCTCGACCTCCTTTGAGATGGTGCCTCGCTCGGCAGAGATGGGGTACCTGGTTACAAAGGTGGTGGCTGTGGACGCCGACTCTGGGCACAATGCCTGGCTCTCCTATCATCTACTGCAAGCCACTGAGCCGGGGCTCTTCACAATTGGTGCCCACACTGGTGAAATCAGGACACTGCGGACGTTTCTGGAAAGGGATGCCCTGAAGCAGAAGCTAGTGGTCTTAGTGAAGGATAACGGGCAGCCCCCTCTGTCTGCTACAGTCAGTCTCAATCTGATTTTTGCTGAAAACTTCCAAGAGGCACTGCCAGAAATAAATAACCAAACCACCGATTCAGAGCAACACTCTGAGCTCCAGTTCTACCTCGTGCTGGCCTTAACTTTGATCTCCTTTTTGTTCCTCTTGACTGTAACTCTAGTCATTATGATGAAACTCCGACAGTCGGGGAATCTGAAATTTCTTCCATGCTTTGCTCCCATTCCCCATTCAAGCAATGCCATTATATTCCCACCAAATTATGAGGAAGGAACTATTCCTTATTCCTATCAGCTCTGCTTATCCTCTGAGTCCAAGATACATGAAATTACTTTTCCAACTTCCAAAGTTCAAACTGCTGAATATATTTCATGCAACCAAAATTCTGATGTTCTTCTGCCTACTAATGGAGCCAATGCCCTAAATTCTGAGATGGAAAAAACTAATTTGGTGAGTTTTCCTTTGAAGAGTACCAACTTTACAGTTTATGTATCTTTTTTCTGAAATTGAAACGGTAGATGAGTCTGTAACAATTACCAGATCCTTTAATTTCTGTATAGAAAGAAAACTGTTTTCTGTATTGTTCATGCAGTTATCTGTCACTTTATTATTAATTCATTTTATTTTAAGAAAGATAGGTATTTCATAAGTAGTGATAGAAAAACCTTAGAATTGATATTTTTTCATAGATTTTTTTACTGAAAGTAAACAAGTACATTTGATCATATATAACTTTTGAATGAAATATCAACAATAAGTAAATAATAATGAAGGATAACTTTTTAATGCTTCTACAATAGTACATCTTCTGATAATATCTTATAGAGAGCATTTGAAGCATTCAGAATGGTTCATCTTTTTATTATATATGAAATATCTCAGTAATGAACACCAATATTTAGTGCTATTTTTATAAACTAATAATATGAAATTGCATTGTGTTTTCCATTGTGACTATAATTTGTCTAAAATCACTTCTGCTCTCTCTATATTTATGTTAATTGATTACACTAATTATATTTGAGTTTCAGAGTAATCTAATTTACCAAGCACAGAAGAAATTTTGTTACAAATTAGGAGGCATAAAAACACGTCAAAGTTGCCATACCAAGTGTACCTGTCTCACTTTCAAGTGATATATAATAATGAAAAACAACTTGGGCTTTTTAAACAGGTTCACTGTTTTCCTTTCTTCCTAACATATTCCACACTTTCTGACAAATCTGTCAAAGCGGTTTACAATTTGGAACTCTTTTTTAGAGTTCTAATAAGAGAGCGATGAAGTGGCACAGGTTCACAGGTCTAAGAAAGTCAATAAAGGCACACTTCCTCATTATTCACTACACTTAAGCAGCAGATTATAAGAGAAGGAGAACGTGTGTCACTTCATCACTCTCTTATTAGCACTTGCATGAAAATGGTGGCATCATCCCCAACCTTAGGTACTCACAAAGAGCGACAAAATATGAGTTCAATTTATAACATATGCAACTATGTTGTGATTTTTGCTTGTTGCAGTTGTGGACTTCCACATTTAAAGCATAGAAAACAGTTTTGGGATACATGAAATTTTTTTAGCAATGAAAAGATGTTTGTGACAGAACCTAATTGCAGCTGCTTGATATAAAGCCATTTTATGGATTTCAAAGGCCAGAAATGTAAATTTCATACAGAAGAAAGGACAGAAAAGTATAGTTTAGGTCCTCATACATACCAAAGACAGCACTGCTGTAAAAAAAAATATTAATTTGTATGAAATGATTCAGCATCGACATAGGCACATATGCAGATCTCAAAAAACACATCTTGGTAACTTTAAAATAAAGTCCTCATTAACATGAAGCAGAGTTCTTGGACATTTGCATGTAATAAAA
This sequence comes from Azemiops feae, assembly GCA_023970755.1. NCBI lineage: Eukaryota > Metazoa > Chordata > Lepidosauria > Squamata > Viperidae > Azemiops > Azemiops feae. The sequence goes on along the minus strand of JALGBA010000235.1, from coordinate 4,429,997 downwards.
TTTCTGCAGGCATTATTTAATTCAATTCAATCTTTATTACACAGTTATGGGCCACCACAAAAAAATAAAACATTAAAATAAAACAAAACTGAACAGAACCGAACAGAACATGGCATAGTAATATATTACACTTGATGGTGAAATCAATGGATGACCAAAGTCTGCCTAATTTTACAGACAGTGCAACAAAACTTAGCTATATTCAGGGAAACTGAATCATACTGATCCAACAATAAAATTTTACATAAAAACAATCAGAGTTTCCGGGATATTTAATCAGGTAAGATGTTATGAGTCCGTGAGTCCCTACAGAGGGGGCAATACAACAGGATATTGGCTGTCGTTTCAATGGCCTCTTATCCACAGGGACACAGTCTCAGCTCACATGGAACCTTTTTATATCGGCCTTCCAGTACAGCTCTGGGTACACCGTTTACAGCATGCTATAGTTAATGCCCTCTAAAATTTAGAGACAGCTGTATAATATAAATATCTTGCTGGGTTGTGAGATGGGGGGCTGTCTGTTCAAGAAAACATTCTTGGGTAAAGCAGACTGGTCCTGTTGAACTTCCTGATCTTTAATACTTTGTTTAAATGCACTAAGTGCATGTTTATAGCCCATCATTAGGAACTCCTTCTTGGAGAGGCCGAGATGTTGGAGTTTTAATAAAATAGTTCTAATCCATGTTGATTTATAGTTATTCTCCATAAGGAAAGGGCTCAGACCTGTGGAGAAGAACAGTAGTTTCAGGCAATGTATTATAATGAAGATCCATGCACTAGTTTTGATCTTGAACAGTCTTGCCTCCTTCCTTAGAACTGCATTAATACACGGGGCTACCTGCAATGTGGCCCTTAGAAATTTAGACCAGACCTTTTCAAGAGGAGCAAAAGAAGAATAGGGTCCTAGTTGGGATCTGCACACATTAGAATATCTACAGAGGCATTCCATGATATCAAAATCACGTTGGGATATTGGGACAGGGAGCAGGTGTCTCAGAGAACCCAGAGCACCCTCCAAGAAAAGCATCTAGGCTTCGAACGGTGTTGATTCTGATGGAAAGTTGGAGATGGCATTGTAGTTTCTTCAGGAATCAACCAATTAGACCTCTCTCAAATTAAGAAATTGGACCATTTCACAGTCTGCCAGGAGTCGGGTTAAAAATGGATACAACATCAATTTTATCATTTATGGCTGAATTTTTGAAAAACAAGGGACACATTATCTACCCCAAAAAAATGTGCCAGATTATTATCAGACTGAGAAGGTTGGATTGTTGGGCAAGTCATCTCTTCCTAAACTGTTTCACCACTTCTCTGCACAGAGTCCATATTTGGGGAAAAGAAACACTCTTATTATTTCTCATGTAATTTTCTTTCGAGTATACTCTTTCACAATGATTGGTTAAATAATTCATCCGTGTTTGCCACAATACATGCCATACCTAGAGACCATACACAATGCCTTCATTTTGGAACTATCCAGATCCTGATGCTCATTGAGGACGCAGGAAGTTATTATAAGACCTCTCAGAATAGTGTCTGCAGTCTATTTTTCCTTAATCTCTCAGAGAGATACACAGATGTCACCTTACATGCAAATCATGCAGTACCTCATACACAGAGGAAGAAATAATATAAAATACGTATATATTTCTTGAGACCTGAAGGGAATCTATGAGTCAACCATTTAATCTATCAGACATGGCAGCAAAAAGTTAGAGGTTTTTGTATCACTTGGCTGCCATTTAATTTGTTCAAAAGATGGGAGTTTGAGAAAGAATGTTAGCTGAGAGGATGGAACATTATGTAAAGTAAGGAAGTGAGCCAAGATATCTGGGAGTAGTGGCCACAGGGAAGGAAGTTTCCTGCCCCGTAGGCTACGGATATATAAGAGATTAATTTTTTCAGGCATACTTCCAATTATTTTGCTTAAATAGAAGAGTAGAAAAATAATCTGGAAGATAGAATACAAGAATTGTAATTAAACAACTCAGACGGAGTGAGAAACAAACTCAAGATAACCCCCGCTTAATTATGCTTGGTATGAGCAGGGTAGAGGAATACATTGGCAGGCTTCCAAGGCTCTGGTATGACATCCTACAGCAGTAGTGTTTCGGTGGTCTCTGCACTGTCTATTCCCTGACTTAGCCTACTTGATAGTTGATATTTTAAGCTGAAAAAAGCTAGTCCATGTTAGGATTCTCTAAGTTGACCAGTTGACCAATGTACCAACTCATTTGAAAAGAAAAGTAAGTGTGCTAAAGAAGGGTTTCAGTTAAAAGAAGATTTGGGGGGGGGGGAGTAGAACAAGTCGGAGAGAGATGAAAGGGTGCAATTCCAGAGAAAACTGGCTCAAACAATTGTAAGCATGTCTTCTGGAAAATAACATTTCAAACAGCCTCCCCCATGCACATCAACACACTCAGCATTGCCTCCCCTACAGTATATTTATTTTGTGTATGTACTTTTATTTGATCTTTGACATAACTACAATAATAAATATTAGGATGGAGATAAAAAAATGTATTGGCATGTATCTAACAGTTATTAACTTGTTGAGATTCTAGTATAATGTTTATTTTTTGTCAAAATCCCAATGTGGATAAAAATAGATCTAAACAATTTCTTTTTGAAATTAATTCAAATGCAAGACAACCCCCCCCCTCCCAATTTTCTCTTAGGTACTAGAAGAGTCTCTACCAGTAGCCCTGAATGGAGGTTTGATTCTGGGGGCTATGAATAACCATAGATTAATGTAAATCACAAAACAGTTGCAAATATGATTGATTTACAAATGTTGGTTTAGCAAGGGATGTTTTCATTGAACAAATCAACAGGAAACTTTCTCCCATACTAATGAATGACATTTGACCTTGTAAGAAAGAGGTTTTTTTTTTACAAATATAAATGGTGTACAAATGTTCAAAATAATAATGAAGACAATGAAAGAAAGCTATTTACAAACAAAAGCTTTTCTAACACTGACTGTATACTAATTATGTAAGCAAGAAAATGATATGATAGAAAACCAGTGCAGGAAGTACTAGACAGGTGAAAAGATGTAAAAGAGTCTCTATTCAATTTCAATTATCTATTCAGATTCCAGTTGGCTTTGTTAATGAAAAGCATGTTCTAATTTTAATGTTAATAGGCCATGGTGCTCAGAAATTTAGCATTCATTATATGATTTAAATTGCATTTACAGTTGTATCAGCAACCATCATAGGAAAATTATTCTACTGACTGCTTGAAAAGTTATCCTAATTTTAAGAAAATGTTCCTAATGCATAAAATAAATTAATATTCCTTCATGTGAATTGAAGTCCTCAATCTTCCTCTTATTATTAGAACTGTTATGTTACAACTGCTATGTACGTAAAGGAGAAAGAAACAGAAAACAAATTTCCTTATTGTACCATGATATGGTTGAGGATAAACTGAAACTATGAATTAAAATATTGAAGCTATATTCTTAGATATACAAGAAAAAAGAGGTATATCTGTGATAAGAAAGAAAATATCAAAACAGCAGGACAATAATATTAGGATTTTGCCTACTGCTGTCAGAAGATTGAGATTCAAGTATCAATAATAATTTAATTCTCTTGCCATTCTGGAAGCCTAGTCTATGTGCCATAAGGTAAGTTGGAACTTTTAAGATGCAGATTATATTCCTGCTTTCATGAGACCAAGTCTAGTGAAGTCAGTTTTAAGTTGACAGGTATGATATTGTGCTGTACAATCGGATATAAAGAGGTTATAACATGAATGCAAGTACACTGAAAGAGGTATGTTACAATTAAAGCATCATAAAGAGAAAAAAGAAACACCGGAATGCCAACTCTTCCAAAACTCTGTTGCTTAACATAGCATTTATTTTGAACACCCCAAAAACGGGTCTCATGCAAGTACTTTTGAATAAATCCTTGCAGTTTCCCCTCTGGCCTCAGGGTGTCGCTGTTAGCCAACGGGGACGCCGAAGAGAATGGAGAAGAGCTGCTAAACAGATGCTTCCCAAAGGAGGATTCCGGCATTTCGTTAAAGGCAGGGAAAAACAGCAGATCACAAATGCAAAGCAGTCTTGCGAAAAGGGATGGTCCCCAGTAATTAAGAAGAAAGGAGAGTGTTTCTTACTATTCTGCATTCCGATGAGATTTTGAGGCAGTCAACATTATCGCAGAGGAGATGGAGCGAGGGCAAGGAGGGAATGGCAGAGCAATCCGGAGGCAAGTACTGTCGCTCTTACTCTTGTCGGTTTCCTACCGGGCTGTCTCGGAACAGATTCATTATTCAGTCCCCGAGGAGATGTCAAAAGGTGCTATAGTGGGGAATCTTGCAAAGGATCTAGGACTGAGTCTCAGAGAACTGGCAAGTCGCAAAATGCACGCCATCTCTGTGGACGAGGTGCAGTATTTCAGAATCAGTGCAGAAAATGGAAACCTCTGTGTGAATGACAGGATAGATAGGGAAGAAATATGTGGCAGAACCCCACTATGTGTTCTTAATCTTAAAGTGGTTATTGAAAACCCGTTAAATATTTACCATCTAAAAATAGAGATACAAGACATTAATGATAATTCACCACAGTTTCTCAGTAGCACTATCCAGTTGGAGATAATTGAAACAACACAAATAGGCACCAGGTTCCTTCTTGGGAATGCCAAAGATCCGGATATTGGCACAAACGCTTTACAGAATTACCATCTTAGCACCAATCCTTACTTTACTTTGGATGTGAAAGAGAGTCAAGATGGAAATAAATTTGCAGATTTAGTACTGCAAAAACCACTCGATCGCGAGAGTGAACCAACCCTTCAGCTAACACTTACTGCACTGGATGGGGGGAAACCCAGAAAAACTGGAACAGCCCAAATATGGATCAATGTCACCGATGCCAATGATAATCCACCTATATTCACCCAAGAAATCTACACAGTCAGTCTGAGGGAAAGCCTACCAGTTGGATTCCTGGTGCTGCAACTTGTAGCTTCGGATAAAGATGAAGGTTCAAATGCAGAAATCAGATATTATTTCAGCAATATACCGCTGAGTGCAAATAAGAAATTCAGCCTAGATTCAACCAGTGGAATGATTTCTCTTGTGGAACCATTGGACTTTGAGGAAAGCACAGAATATGTGATGACTGTAGCAGCAAAAGATGGAGGTGGATCAATGACTCATTGTAAAGTAGAAGTAAAAATCCTTGATGAAAATGATAATGTGCCAGCAATAATAGTTGCATCTGTTTTTAGTCCCATTCTGGAAGATTCTCAGTCTGGGACAGTTATTGCTCTCATCAATGTACACGACAGAGATGCTGGTGATAATGGAAAGGTCTTTTGCTATTTAGAAGATGACTTGCCATTCAAGATTCTTCCATCATCTGACAACTACTACACTCTCTTGACAGATAAACCTCTAGACAGGGAAAAAGCATCTCAGTATAATATTACAATCACAGCCACTGACAAGGGAACTCGTCCATTAAGCACAAACAAAACCATCTTGCTGCAGATCTCTGATATCAATGACAATGCCCCTGCCTTTGAGAAAGCGTCTTACAGCATCTATGTGCCAGAGAACAATCCTTCTGGTGCCTCCATCTTCCAGATTCAAGCCTTTGATCCAGATGTGGATCAAAACTCACACATCACATATTCAATCCTCACCAGCAACATTGAAGAACTTCCCATCTCCTCCTATATCTCCATTCATTCTGAGACCGGCACCATCTACGCCCAGCGGTCCTTTGACTATGAGCAGTTCAGGGAATTCCAGCTGCAGGTGAAGGCCCAAGATGGCGGGAGTCCCTCTCTCAGCAGCAACGTCACAGTCAGGGTGTTTATCCTGGATCGGAATGATAACAGCCCGCAAATCCTGTCCCCTTCACCAGACTCCAAGGACTCTGCCTTCTTTGAGATGGTCCCTCGTTCAGCCGAGGCAGATTATCTGGTAACAAAAGTAGTGGCCGTGGATGCTGATTCCGGACACAATGCCTGGCTCTCCTACCAGATGTTTCAAACCACAGAACCGGCCCTCTTCACTGTTGGCTCCCATACGGGTGAGATCAGGACAGCAAGAACCTTTATGGAGAGAGATGCCGTGAAACAGAGACTGGTCCTTCTGGTGAAGGATAATGGACGGCCGCCACTCTCGGCCTCTGTCACTCTGAACCTGGTGTTTGCTGAGAACTTCCAGGAGGCCCTTCCGGAGATGAAAAACCAGATGAACAGCTCAGAGGATCAGTCAGACCTGCAGTTCTATTTGGTGGTGGCCTTAGCTGTGATGTCATTTTTATTCCTCTTGTCAGTGATTCTGGCCATTGCCATCAAACTCCGGCAGTCAGGAAATTCCAGTTTCTTACCATGTTTTGCTCCCGTTTCCCATTCCACAGCTGGGGTCATATTTCCACCCAATTTTCAAGATGGGACTCTGCCTTATTCCTACCAGCTTTGCCTCTCCTCAGAATCCAGGAAGAATGAATTTACCTTCCTGGCACCAAACATTCATATTGCAGAGAATATGCTTTGTGGTGAAAAAACTGAAGTCCCTCTTTCAAGCGATGGAGAAAGCAGTTTGCATCCTGAAGTGGAAAATAACGGGAAGGTAAATATCAATTAAATGCAAACTCCATAGACTATCCCCTAGAATACACCTGTTATTCAGAAGCTAATTCCATTCTTTTTTTATCATTCTGATCGGTAACATTCATTTTTTAAAAAAAAATCATTTATGTTATTTATAGTGCAAAATACAGAAAAAATTAAACCTATTAAAAAGAAAAGAAAAGAGAAAAAGAAGCTGCTTTTTTTTTTTTACCCATGTTGCAGTCTGGTTCTGGTTTTACATTTGCTTCTCAATTTCCAGTAGCAAAGAAGAATCTGTCCACTCCTGGAGATCTAAGATTATACTATTCAGCCAGCAGTAGTTGAACATAAAGAAATCCATGTATCTTGATTAGTCCACTAAAAGAAATACAATAAAAGTGTTCCTAATATCTCTGTACAAGAGGCAATATAATAAAGCATGGCTTAGGGCAGAGGTCTCCAACCTTTTGGGAACCAGGGACCGGTTCCGTGGAGAGAGGTTTTTCCACGGACCGGAGGGTGCGTGGTTTTGTGTGCTGCCTGCATCTCGCAGATGGGGCTTTGCTTTTTTGTGCAGACTGGTTGCTGGCATGCCACGCCATGGACCGGGGGTTGGGGACCCCTGGCTTAGGGATTCCACTGTGTTTGATCCACAAGTATTGGTCATTATAAGGGATTCTTCTGAATTTCGCTTCCAAGAGAGCAGTAGTCATCACAATGGGCCAGCATGACAAAGCTGCTAAATATAAGTAAAGTTATATATTTCATGTAGCTTGCTAGTTTCCACATAGGGACAGAGATTTTTAAGAGAAAATGCTTAGGAAAGGAGGTAGAGTTAGTTTGCCATTCTATATTCAGTATCAGTGAGTTTATCATTTTGGCTGCCTGATTAGGCTATAGAAGACTTCCCAACATAAACCTAATGAATTAGATATTTGGTAATATTTCTTCTGGCAAGCAATTTAAGCATGCCCTTTCTCAGAATGTGGGATAATTAATCTGAATTGTCCAACTGAGAGCAATAGCAAGGTAAGTTCCCTTTTAAAAAGTATTTTATATTAAAAGAAATTTCTTATGTCTAGGTAATGACTTTTCTATGAATTTGAAAATTTTAAACTGGCCTTAATTTACGTATGGCCCTATTTTACTTAAGTTTTACTTACGTTGTACCCTTTGTGCTTATTGCAATGATAGTTTTTAAAGGGGGAGGGGAGGTTATGCTCTTTTTAACATTATTCTCAGATAGTATTTGAATTATTCTTGCAAAGATGTCCTGAATTATGCTAAAGGAAATGTGCTAATTCCCTTATCGCATAATGATTTTAGGATTATGCCAATACCAAGAGATATGGTACTTTTCACTTAGACATCAATGTTTGACTGATATTAGGTAATCAGTTCTCTGTCTGAAAGTATTCACTTTTCAGTCTCATACACACTTATCTAATATTACATGTCAAGTGTTTCGATAAGAGTATATAGTACATTTGCTTTTTATGGTATGAAAATATTACTGAATCAAAGAGATTCACCTGGTAATAATTTGCTTTTGCCTTTATATTAAGTGTTCCTCCAGTATATGGATAAACAACTCTTCAATAATCTATATCATGGGTGTCAAGCTCGCAACGTCATGTGATGTGTCACAACGTATCGTGACTTTTTTTCCATTGCTGGTAATGGGGTGGGCGTGGTTTCATGATGATGCATCCGGCCCGTGGGCCAGCAATTTGACACCCCTGATCTATATAGTCTGGTTTCTCTTCAGATCATATAAATATTTCGCATTTACTGAAATCTATGTTAATTAATTTGAGTTTGAGAAATCCCTAAGTGCTCAAGTAGTACTACTTTCTGGATGTTTTCTTGTTGCAAGTATCATTTCTTTAGGCTATATACTGGATGTGGATAGTGATTATAACACAGCATCTAAGAGAAGTAATTTATATGTGAATAAACTTAATAAAAGAACTACAGGTTATATTAAATGGATTTTTTAAATTGAAGGTCCTGTTGATATTCCCTTCAAAAGTGTACCACTCATCCAAAGTTAGTAGGTGTGTAGCCATGATTTATGATAATAGAAGCAAAAAAATTCTAAATCCAAGATCAATTTGGCCACCATAGCTAATCTAATATCTAATCTTAGTCAAGAAAAGGGCACCAACCATATCTCTGTATAATTGGTTCCACTATCAAACCACTGATACTGTTGAAAAGTTCCTTCTAAAATCCACTTATAAGCACTTTCTTGTTACCGCGTGACAGAGAAAAGATCTTGACTTTCTGTTCTATATTACATTCTTTCAAGGATTTGAAAAGTACTATTATTTTCCTTCTCATCTTAATGTTACATTCTTATAATTGTTGCTAATTAGCTAAAGTCACAAAACCAGGCACTAAATATACAACTGATAAACTTTTTATTTCTTTTCATACTTTTAGTTGACTTTTTGTTACCATATCACACTTGTTTACTCACACATCATTCAGAGATGATTGTTGAATAATCAGACTTTACACTTTGTAAGCATATTGTAATTAAATGAATATGAAACATTGTATTCCACCAATAAGAATTTCTGTGGAATTCTCTTGTTCTAAATAAATTTCAAAAGCCAGCAAATTCTCTTTTATCAGGTGGAATGACCATAGTCAATAAGAATAGTAAAAAATATTCAGCAGAGCACTAATAGCATTATCAAAAGCCTAGGTGGCAGCATTTATCAAGTTAATCTTGGTTGAGCTTGACTGATCCCTCAAAAGCAAAGCAAGGTTAGGTTAATACTTGGATGGAAGACTCCCAGCATATCATACAGCTGCAGGCTTTACAGGGAAGGTGAAAATATCCAGAAGGAGAAAATGACAAGAAATTTTTTGAAGTGTTCCCGCAAAAACTGCAAATGAAGTGTCAATGTTTTTTATGACATGAAACTGTAGGCTGAGAAACAGGAGAAACCTATATTAGTTGATCATAAAATTACAACAGGGCATTAAAAGTGTGATCATTCAAGATTTCATACTCAGATGGATTTAAATTAGCACAGTTGCTCTTTTTGTGAAGTTGCAACAAAGAGACTTTGGTAGCATGATCCATGAAGAATTAAATATTGGAATGCCAACTCTTCAGAATAAAGAATAATGGTTAGAAGTGACCTTGGTGGTCTTCTAGTCAACCCCCTGCTTCAGCAGGAGACCCTATACCACGTGTGTCAAACTCGCCACGTCACGTGACATGTCGTGATGTATCGCAACTCTTTTTGCATTGCCGTCAATGGGGTGGGTGCGGTTTCGGTGTGATGAAACCGGCCCACAGGCCGGCAGTTTGACACCCCTGCCCTATGCAATCCAGACAAACCAAGGTGGGGCCAGCATTTCCAAGCTGAGCTCTGTGTCTCACCTTTGGAAGGCGAGTCACAGGGCAATTTTCAAAAAGGAGGCAAAGCGAAGCAAAACCAAATTAGATTTAAATTTGGTTGTCATAAAAATTATGTTAATTACATATGGTTAATATTATTACTCTCCACCCTATCGCATTAAAAATGACAATTTAGCAATAACTTTTGAAAGGATTAAGTCTTTGTTGGCCTGTATAGGACCTAGCTTTAAATATTCTTTGAACGTACTTCTCAATTTCAGTCTTCAGTAAATAGCTGTTATCTTCCAGAAGAAGTGAATAAAATTTTATTTCTTGTACATCATTGTAACAATGCGTAGAAGAGAGTTAGGCACTTAAGGGATCTCTTTGAAGAATCTTTTTAAAAAATCAGAAGAATTTCTTAAAAGTTTCAAAGCCTTGACTATCCTCCCAACTGTATGAGAATGCCAAAGGAAGTAACAAGACAAATAGAAAAATTTGACTGGAGAGCCATTTGTCTGAAATGGTATAGGGTTTCCTGCCTGAGCAGGGGGTTGGACTAGATGACCTCCAAGGTCCCTTCCAACATCATCATCATCATCATCATCATCATCATATTATTATTATTATTATTATTGTTGTTGTTGTTGTTGTTGTTGTTATTGTTATTAGTATTAGTATTATTAGTATTATTAAAATCCTGCCTTTGACTGGGCATTTTTGCTTGAGGGTTGTTACTTTTGTTCTATTGAAGGTATGCAGAAAAACCTGAGTAATTCTATTCTATATCATGATGCCAAACCCTTCTGGGAGCCATAGTATATATTTTCAAATGTTTATTTTAAACATATTCCTCACACAGGGAATATATGTATCTCAAAGACTTGCATATTTATAAGTAGATTTCTGATATCACACATATCCATTTACAGTATATATTTGAAGATTCAGTTTCAAAGAAATCATGCATTTATTGCCAGAACACCACCATGCTTTTTACTCAGCTCCACTTTTCTGGGTATTGCACACTAATTATTAGCCAAATGACTCTGTATGGCTTACAACACAATGTGGATTTGGACTGTATTGCAACCCCTTTTCTCACTTCTTGCTCCTTTTCTGGAGCATTCAGAAACTTGAAAACACTTTGCTTTGTGTCAGTGGAACATACTAATAAAGGGTTCTCCCAATTATTGATTGACAAAAAGTTACCAGTGCTACTAAAAAGAATTGTGCATAGTTTTTGATTTCAGAAATTTTCTATCAGATAGATAAATTATTGCTTCTAATATGGAAAACGACACAAGAAACAGACATTACTTAGCAATCTATAGAAGCAGTCCTTCCTAACCATACAAAATCATCAGCAAAATAGAAAAAAGTGAAGTTATTTCTTTAAGATGCTTCTTGCAGTTCTGCATCGTGGACTCAGAGCGCCGCTGTTGGCCAACATAGTTCCCAGAAAGGAGCTGGCAATCTAATGGGCTTCCTGCCTTCTGACTATCCAGTCACCGAGTGCAGAGCAGTCAAAGAGCAGGACTGAGGGACACTCAAACACCATGGCAGAGAAAAGAAAACCACTGCAATGTAGATAAAACTCAGGAGAATCCCAGGACCCTCTTGCTGCTCTCTTTCCAATGGGAATTTAAACTCCTCAGCTTACTGGATCGCACAAAGCACTTTTCACCGCAGGTGGGATGGACGGCAGGAGCAAAGCAAAGAGCAGATCTGTAAAAAGGCAAGTACGTCTCCTCTTCTTATTGTCTTTCGTCTGCCAGACTGTCTCGGAGCACGTTCGCTATTCAATTCCAGAGGAAATGGGAAAGGGTTCCGTTGTGGGGAATCTTGCCAAGGATCTGAAACTGAGTCCTGCAGAAGTGGGAAATCGCAACCTGCATATCCTTTCTTTAGGCAAAAAGCAATACTTCTCCATTAATGCTGAAAATGGGAATCTGCATGTAAAAGACAGGATTGACCGAGAGGAAATCTGTGGGGAAACTGCAGTCTGCCCCATCAGTTTTGAAGTGGTGAGTGCAAACCCCATGGACATATTTTATATAACAGTAGAGATCCAGGATATCAATGATAATGCACCACATTTCTTAAATGGTGATATCAAGTTAGAGATAATTGAATCCTCTTTACCAGGAGCCACATTTCTTCTTGGACAAGCAGAAGATCCTGATATTGGAACAAATTCCCTCCAGGACTATCATTTAACAAATAACCAATATTTTATTCTGGATATTAGTAAACGTGACTCAGCAAACAAATATGTAGAATTGGTGCTGGAAAAACAGTTGGATCGTGAAAGTGAAAGTACTGTTAGTTTAACCCTTAGTGCTCTTGATGGAGGAAACCCTGCAAAAACTGGAACAGCCAAAATACAGATTATAGTCATAGATGCTAATGATAACCCACCCGTCTTCAGTCAAAAAGTGTACAAAATCAGCCTCAAAGAGAATGCTCCAAAGGGATCTACTGTAATACAAGTCAAAGCCACAGACAAAGATGAGGGTTCCAATGGCCAGATCACCTATTGCTTCAGCAATATTGCTGATAATGTGCATCGAAAATTTGACTTGGATTCAGAACAGGGATTTATATCAATTCACGAAGAGCTAGATTTTGAGGAAACAGAGAAGTATACCATAGCAGTAGAAGCAAGGGATGGAGGTGGATTAGTAGCACACTGTAATGTTGAAATAACACTATTAGATGTAAATGACAATGCCCCAGAAGTGATTCTCGCCTCCTCATCCAGAGAAATTCCTGAAAACTCTCCAATAGGAACATTGGTAGCCCTCATCAATACAAATGATAGAGATTCGGGGGATAATGGGGAGGTCAATTGCCATTTAGAGAATGCTTCCCCATTCAAAATAATATCAGCAGCTAATAACTATTATAAGCTGCTGACGAATGGTCCCCTAGACAGAGAAAGCACCCCAGGGTACAATCTTACAATCACAGCCACAGACAACGGTACGCCCCCTCTTTCTACACAGAAAACCATCTCACTGGAGATTTCGGATATCAACGATAATGCCCCTGCCTTTGAGAAATCTTCATACAATGTCTACGTGGCAGAGAACAATCCTGCTAGCTCCTCCATCTTCAGCATCAAAGCTGTAGACCCCGATCTTGGTCGCAACGCTAGGATCACCTTCTCCATCCTCACTAGCAAAATAGAGGCGCTACCTCTCCCGTCTTACCTCTCCATTAACTCAGAAAGTGGCACCCTCTATTCTCAGAGGTCTTTTGACTATGAGCAACTCAGAGAGTTTGAAGTACAGGTGAAGGCTGAAGATGGCGGCTCCCCGCCTCTCAGCAGCAATGCCACACTGAAGGTGTTCATCCTGGACCAAAATGACCAAAGCCCTCAAATTCTGTATCCTTCTCCAGGAGCAGAGGGCTCGGCATCCTTTGAGATGGTGCCTCGCTCGGCAGAGATGGGGTACCTGGTTACAAAGGTGGTGGCTGTGGACGCCGACTCTGGGCACAATGCCTGGCTCTCCTATCATCTACTGCAAGCCACTGAGCCGGGGCTCTTCACAATTGGTGCCCACACTGGTGAAATCAGGACACTGCGGACGTTTCTGGAAAGGGATGCCCTGAAGCAGAAGCTAGTGGTCTTAGTGAAGGATAACGGGCAGCCCCCTCTGTCTGCTACAGTCAGTCTCAATCTGATTTTTGCTGAAAACTTCCAAGAGGCTCTGCCAGAAATAAATAACCAAACCACCGATTCAGAGCAACACTCTGAGCTCCAGTTCTACCTTGTGCTGGCCTTAACTTTGATCTCCTTTTTGTTCCTCTTGACTGTAACTCTAGTCATTATGATGAAACTCCGACAGTCGGGGAATCTGAAATTTCTTCCATGCTTTGCTCCCATTCCCCATTCAAGCAATGCCATTATATTCCCACCAAATTATGAGGAAGGAACTATTCCTTATTCCTATCAGCTCTGCTTATCCTCTGAGTCCAAGATACATGAAATTACTTTTCCAACTCCCAAAGTTCAGACTGCTGAATATATTTCATGCAACCAAAATTCTGATGTTCTTCTGCCTACTAATGGAGCCAATGCCCTAATTTCTGAGATGGATAAAACTAATTCGGTGAGTTTTCCTTTGAAGAGTACCAACTTTACATATCTTTTTAATGAAATTGAAAGTGTTAAAAGATTCTATAAAAACTATCAGGTCCTTTGATTTCTGTGTAAAAATAAGGAAATCTACTTTATTGTATACACGTCATCCTTCAGTTATGACTACAACTGAGCCCAGCATTTCTGTTGCTAAGTGAGAAAGTTTTTATGTGAATTTTTCTGCATTTTATGACCTTTCTTGTCAATTGGTAAGAGTTGTTACATTAGTAAAACTGTTGTTACATGAATCTGGCTTCCCCATTGACTTTGCTTATCAGAAGATCGCAAAAGGTGATCACATGACCCTGGGGGATTACAATTGTCTTATGAGTCAGTTATATCTGAATTTTGATCACGTGACCAGAGTGATGCTATAATGGTTGTATCTATGAAAAATGATCATAAGTTACATTTCTCAGTGCTGGTGTAACTTCGAACAGTCACTAAATGAACTGTTGTAATGAGAGAATTTTTTTTATTTAGTTTATCTGCCATCCATCTCACTATCAAGCAATTCTGAGCACTTTACACTGTCATAAGTATGTTGTTTTATAAGTATGATTGAAACCAGATAAGAATTGATGAGGTTTTTTCCATAGATCTTTCTAGTGAAAGGAAAGGAAATGACTAAACTTCAATCATTTGTAAATATTTTGAATGAAATTAAGTAGCAGTAACCTCAAATATATATAATGAATGACTTTTTAATGATTCTTCAGTAGCAAATCTTGTAACAATAATTAATAGAGAGCATTTGAAGCACTCATGGTTCACCTTTTTTGATACACATGAAATGTCTCAATAATGGATGCCAATATTTTGTGTGAGACATTTTTACAAGATGAAGCTAATATGAAATCCCATTTTGTTTTCCATTGTGACTATAATTCATCTAAAATCATTTCTACTCTCTATGTATTTATTTTAATAAATTAAACTAAATAAGTTTTAGTTATAAAGTAATTTTTGATGAGCACAGGAAAAACTTTCTTACAAATAAAGAGATATACAAATAACCCACGCATGCCATGTTAAATGTATGTGTCTTACTCCTGAGAGAGATAATGAAAAACAACTTTTTAAAAAGGCTCATTGCTTTCCTTTCTTCCAAACATATTCCACGTTGTTGATTAATCTGTCAAAGCAGCTTAACTTTAGAAGTCTAAACATAAAAAAAAGTCCAGTTCCTCATTTTCTCTTTACATTTAACAACACATTATTTTTTTAAAAAAGGAAAACCACTATCACATTGTCACATCCTCAATAGTCCTGAGAAGAAAATGGTAGAATCTACTCCCGACATCAGATTTTTTGCAAAAGACCAATATTAATTGTAACATAACATTTGCAACCAGGTTGCTTGTTGCAGTTGTGGGCTTCCCGCATTTAAAAAATGGAGGACAGTTTTAGGATACTGCGTATAAAATCCACTAAATTATTTACCAGTGAAAAGGTTTTTGTGTCAGATCCTACTTCTTTGCTAGCATATTGATTATATACAGATTAAATGATAAAAGAGAAATTGACATAATAGAAGTTAGAAAAAAAACATTACTAGAAATATTAGAGAAGTGAAAGGATGTAAAAGAGACTTTAAAACAATTACATTTTCAAATCCTGGGTGATTTCATTAATGAAAACTATGTTCTAATATTATATTGCTTGCCATTGTAGTCGAGAATGTTGTTACATGATTTAAATGACTTTCCAGATCTGTCAGCAACTGTCATAGGCAGACCATACAGACTATTCAGAAAGTTACATTATTGCTAAGAACATTTTTCTAATGCTTAAAATGAGCCAGTGTTTTTAGAGTCTTGGAGCACATCTTTCACTCATGCTCCTTCTTCCTCTTGTTAGTAAAACTATTGCCTACGTAAAAGAAAATAAAAGAAATAGAAAATTGACATTTAGTAGTTTCCCTATGGTGCCATGATATGGTTCAGGATAAACTAAATTCTGAGATCAAACACATTGTACCTTTATTTTTAGATATACAGAAACTATAGGCAGCGTTCATCATAGGGGCAGTAAATATCAAAGCAGCAGAGTAAAAATGCAGTAAGAACTATAAGATATATTTTAAATGTCACTGTCACCCCATTTATTGAGTCTAGCCTGTGTACCATAAGAGTAAGAGTATTTAAGATGCATAAAACTCTCAATCTTCAATTATGTGCTTATTATCCTGAGGCCAGATCTAGTGGAGTGAATTCTAAGTTAACAAGTATTAACATTGCATTGTACACCATGATATTAATGATGAAAGTTCAATGAATGAAAGTTCAATGAAAGAGCTATGTATTCCAGCGTGACCAAGAGAATAAAAACAAAAACTACAAAGCCAACTCTTCCAAAACTCTGTTGCAGTTTTCAGTTAACACAGCATTTATTCTGAACACCCTAAAAACGGGTCACATCCAAGCACTTTTTTTATTACTTGCGGAATAGAAGTCCTTGCAGTTTCCCCTCTGGCCTCAGGGTGTCGCTGTTAGCCAACGGGGACGCCGAAGAGAATGGAGAAGAGCTGCTAAACAGATGCTTCCCAAAGGAGGATTCCGGCATTTCGTTAAAGGCAGGGAAAAACAGCAGATCACAAATGCAAAGCAGTCTTGCGAAAAGGGATGGTCCCCAGTAATTAAGAAGAAAGGAGAGTGTTTCTTACTATTCTGCATTCCGATGAGATTTTGAGGCAGTCAACATTATCGCAGAGGAGATGGAGCGAGAGCAAGGAGGGAATGGCAGAGCAATCCGGAGGCAAGTACTGTCGCTCTTACTCTTGTCGGTTTCCTACCGGGCTGTCTCGGAACAGATTCATTATTCAGTCCCCGAGGAGATGTCAAAAGGTGCTATAGTTGGGAATCTTGCAAAGGATCTAGGACTGAGTCTCAGAGAACTGGCAAGTCGCAAAATGCAAGCCATCTCTCTGGATGAGGTGCAGTATTTCAGAATCAGTGCAGAAAATGGAAACCTCTGTGTGAATGACAGGATAGATAGGGAAGAAATATGTGGCAGAACCCCACTATGTGTTCTTAATCTTAAAGTGGTTATTGAAAACCCGTTAAATATTTACCATCTAAAAATAGAGGTACAAGACATTAATGATAATTCACCACAGTTTCTCAGTAGCACTATCCAGTTGGAGATAATTGAAACAACACAAATAGGCACCAGGTTCCTTCTTGGGAATGCCAAAGATCCGGATATTGGCACAAACGCTTTACAGAATTACCATCTTAGCACCAATCCTTACTTTACTTTGGATGTGAAAGAGAGTCAAGATGGAAATAAATTTGCAGATTTAGTACTGCAAAAACCACTCGATCGCGAGAGTGAACCAACCCTTCAGCTAACACTTACTGCGCTGGATGGGGGGAAACCCAGAAAAACTGGAACAGCCCAAATATGGATTAATGTCACCGATGCCAATGATAATCCACCTATATTCACCCAAGAAATCTACACAGTCAGTCTGAGGGAAAACCTACCAGTTGGATTCCTGGTGCTGCAACTTGTAGCTTCGGATAAAGATGAAGGTTCAAATGCAGAAATCAGATATTATTTCAGCTATATACCTCTGAGTGCAAATAAGAAATTCAGCCTAGATTCAACCAGTGGAATGATTTCTCTTGTGGAACCATTGGATTTTGAGGAAGCCAGAGAATATGTGATGACTGTAGCAGCAAAAGATGGAGGTGGATCAATGACCCATTGTAAAGTAGAAGTAAAAATCCTTGATGAAAATGATAATGTGCCAGAAATGATGTTTGCATCCATTTTTAATTCAATTGTGGAAGATTCTCAGACTGGAACAGTTATTGCTCTAATTAAAACCAATGACAAAGACATGGATGATAATGGAAAGGTCATTTGTTATTTAAAAGATGACTTGCCATTCAAGATTCTTCCATCATCTGACAACTACTACAGTCTCTTGACAGACAGACCTTTGGACAGAGAAAAAGCATCTCAGTATAATATTACAATCACAGCCACTGACAAGGGAACTCCTCCATTAAGCACAAACAAAACCATCTTGCTGCAGATCTCTGATATCAATGACAATGCCCCTGGTTTTGAGAAAGCGTCCTACAGCATCTACGTGCCAGAGAACAATCCTTCTGGTGCCTCCATCTTCCAGATTCAAGCCTTTGATCTGGATGTGGATCAAAACTCACACATCACATATTCAATCCTCACCAGCAACATTGAAGAATTTCCCATCTCCTCCTATATCTCCATTCATTCTGAGACCGGCACCATCTACGCCCAGCGATCCTTTGACTATGAGCAGTTCAGGGAATTCCAACTGCAGGTGAAGGCCCAAGATGGCGGGAGTCCCTCTCTCAGCAGCAATGTCACAGTCAGGGTGTTTATCCTGGATCGGAATGATAACAGCCCTCAAATCCTGTCCCCTTCACCAGACTCCAAGGACTCCGCCCTCTTTGAGATGGTCCCTCGTTCAGCCGAGGCAGATTATCTGGTAACAAAAGTGGTGGCTGTGGATGCTGATTCTGGGCACAACGCCTGGCTCTCCTACCAGCTCATTCAAGCCACAGAACCGGCCCTCTTCACTGTTGGCTCCCATACGGGTGAGATCAGGACAGCAAGAACCTTTATGGAGAGAGATGCCGTGAAACAGAGACTGGTCCTTCTGGTGAAGGATAATGGACGGCCGCCCCTCTCGGCCTCTGTCACTCTGAACCTGGTGTTTGCTGAGAACTTCCAGGAGGCCCTTCCGGAAATGAAAAACCAGATGAACAGCTCAGAGGATCAGTCAGACCTGCAGTTCTATTTGGTGGTGGCCTTAGCTTTGATGTCATTTTTATTCCTCTTGTCAGTGATTCTGGCTATTGCTATCAAACTCCGGCAGTCAGGAAATTCCAGTTTCTTACCATGTTTTGCTCCCGTTTCCCATTCCACAGCTGGGGTCATATTTCCACCCAATTTTCAAGATGGGACTCTGCCTTATTCCTACCAGCTTTGCCTCTCCTCAGAATCCAGGAAGAATGAATTTACCTTCCTGGCACCAAATATTCATATTGCAGAGAATATGCTTTGTGGTGAAAAAACTGAGGTCCCTCTTTCACGTGATGGAGAAAGCAGTTTGCATCCTGAAGTGGGAAATAACGGAAAGGTAAATATTTAACTGCAAACTCTATAACAGCACCTCCTAAAAGACAGCTCACTCCTAGACATGTTTAGTCCAAAGTAGATTACATTCTATTTTACTTTTCTAACATCTAAAATTGTATTTCTTCACAATATTTCACTGAGCCATTAAACATTGCTTTCTCAGAAAATGGCCCAACTAAGTGTAATATCAAGGTAAGTTTCTTTTTTAAGAACTTCCATATTGTTTTAACATAAGATCAGTTATCATATTAATTTTATTACAGAAGTTCTTGTGTCTAAGAGGTTAGTGTTTGCGTGTAGTTCAGAATTTTAATCTGACCCTTATTGTATTAAAGTACTGATATAATTTTGAATGATACATACCCAAATGGGGTGTGTGTGTTTGTTTGTGTGTGTGTGTGTCATAATGCTTTTAGGACTGTGTTGATACATATTACCTCAAGGTTTGACTTCCAATTTCTGAGTCCAAGTGTTAATTTAGACAAGTAAAAATGTCTTGTATTTTACAGTCTCAAAATATTTGCTAGAACAAAGATATAATGTGGGTAATACAGTACTTTTGCATTTATGTTAGACTTTCTTTCATTATAAAAAAAAATCCTTCTCACCGCTATGGGTGGTATGTGTCTTCCTCAATCTCAGGACCTCTACCAGAGGTCTGGGAGTTTGAAAGTTTTGCACAGTAGCTTAGATGTTTGTAACATTGGACTCTAACTTTGGACAGAGAGCTCTGATGTTGTTCCTGGGACCTGTTGGAGCCACTCTCCCAGCTTATGAGTCACAGCCCAAAATGTTCCTACCATCATTAGGACCATTTTGGCCTTTACTTTCCACATCCTTTCCAGTTCTTCCTTCATTCAAGTACTTCTCCAACTTCTCATATTCCTTCTTCATGATGTTGCTGTTATTTGGCACTGCTACATTTACTATATCACCATTGCTATCTTCTGCTCCTTGTCTACTACCACAATGTTGATTGACAAGTACCTTCCTGTCTGTCTGGATCGGAAAGTCCCACAGGATCTCAGCCCTCTTATTCTCCATTATCTTCTGTGGGATCTCCCATCTGAACCTGGGAGGATCTAACCCACATACTGTGCAGATGTTCCTGTACACAATCCCAGGTTATGCCTTCGATGCATGCCATTCCTATACTGATATAGAGACAATTCTAAGATGCATTTCATTATACCATGCTACCATTCCCTTACTCTGGTAGCCTGGATATGGCTAATACCATTCCATTTAGAGAAGAGTCTTATATTTGTGATATGTAACTTATAGATGTATTTAACGAATCACAGTTAAATAAAAACAGTTTGTAATGATAGTTGTGCTGTTATTCCATTTAAAAGTGCAGTGATCATACAAAGTTAAAATATCTGTAGTCATGAGGTTTATGATTATAGAATCTTTATGGGCTTTATGATTATGATATCAAGCCTAATGATTATAGAATAAAAAAAACTTAGAATTGGTCAAGATCCAAGGCCATAGAATCATAGATTTAGAATTTTTTGACTACCATTCATGATCTCTGTTGAATGCTAGAGTCCAAATTAAAAATTTCTAGGGAGATTGCAATCTAGTTTTGCCTCTGAGCACATCCAATAAAGGAGAGTTGATCACATTTGTAGGCAGCTGGATCCATTGTTAAATCATTGTTAGTGTCAGAAAATGCTTTGTAACATTCAAAACCTGCCTTCTTAAAACTTAAATCTATTATTGAATGCCCTACATTTTGACATTTTTCTACATTTTCTCTATTTCTATATATTTTTTTGGTTATACCATTGGGGTGCTTGAAAAGTGCTATACTATTTTTTCTCTTCTTATATTAACAATTTCATGATTATTTTGATTGCCAAGAGTCACAAAATAGAACAAATAATTATTTTCCCCAGCCTAAGCATGCCTAATCTCTTGAACATCTCTTCATATTTATATTTGTCTGATCATCCTTTTACTTCCTTGAATCTATTTTCAGTTTGTCTAAATCCTTTTTAATGTGGGTGCTCACAAATGATACTATAAGGATGAGTAATGGAAAATAAATTTAAATTTCCCATTATTTAAAATTCAATTTTTCTTCCTGCAACTAAATTGCATTCACCATTTTAAAATTGCCTCACACTACTGACTCGTGTAATTTGGAATTCAGTGCTGAAGAGAACGGTTAAGGGAACTAGGTCAATGGTGGGATTCAACCGGGGCACACCACTTCGGCAGAACCGGTAGCTAATTTTTTGTTGCCCAGGCCCAGAATGGACTTCCGGAAGTGGCATCCAAACAGAGAACCAGTTGTTCACATATTTGAATCCTACCACTGAACTAGGTCTGTCTAGCCCATGGAAGAGAAGACTTAGGGGTGGCACAACAGCTGTCTTCCGGTACATGAGGGGTTGTCAGAGAGAAGGGGGGGTCAATTTATTCTCCAGAGCACTTAGGGGAGAACAAGAAGGAAGGGGGAAGTTTGTTAAATAGAAATCCAACTGGGAACTGAGGAGAAATTTCCTGACAAGTGAGAACAATTAATTAATAGAACAACTTGCCTCCCAGAGTTGGAGTTTTTCAAAAAAAGATTTGGCAACTATTTATTAGGGATGTATACTGTAAGATTTCTGTCTTGGACAGGAGGTTGGACTAGAAGACCTTGAGGGTCCCTTCCAGTCCTATGATTTTACGTTACGTTACATGACATGATAAATGTAGAATGAAAATTCAGATATTTATACACATATTCCTTGCCCATCTTGTACTGTAACTAAATAAATCTAGGAACTTAATACAGTACTCCACCCATGAGAATGTTACATTAATAGCTGACAAAGCTGCAGCAGGATATTAAAAGACATTGTGCAAAATTTCTCCTAATTCAGATGGCACTTACACTACCATAAGTGCCCTTCCTAAAGTTGCGACAAATTTTTTTTCATAGCATGACCTATGAAGAATTAAATATCAGAACCCCGTCTCTTCAATCGAAGGTGTGCTAGCATTTCTGACAAACTCCATGTATAGCCTTTGGAAGGTGGTTCACAGGGCAGACTTCAAACAGGAAGCAGAGCCAGGGCAAAATTAAATTAAATATAAACTTGCTTCTTATAAAAATTAAATAATGGGAATTAGATACAGCTAGCACAATTATTCTCCATGCAGTATTTTCCTCTCATATTAAAAGCTGCAATTAATCAATAACTTTTGAAATTATTAAGTCTCTGTTGCCTTTAAACTATCTTGCATTTTCTTATCAATTTTAGTTTGCAGCAGTTATCTTTAACAGTAATTATTTTTATTATTGTATTAATGATAATAATTATATTTTTAAGCCATCTGGCTTCTAGCAACTCTGGGCAGTTAAGATCTTTTTAAAAAACCTCTCAGCATGCTTATTACTTAACTACAACCTCTGTATATTATGCACTGATTACCAGTTTATAAAGTATGAAATCATTATAGACCATATAAAAGGTACATGATTTCCATATACTGATATTTATGTTATTTTTCAGTTCCACTTTAAGAGGAAAATGCCATTCAAGAGAATAGTTTCCAGTTTCAGAACAATCTTCTTCCTGAAAAGTGTCCATAATCTGGCACTATCAACACACAATAGTCACTCTGTATTTAGTCTGAAATTACCTTTTAGGGAATGGCGTTCAACTGCTTAACCATCTGACCTGTGATTGATTGATTAATTCATGATTTAGTTTAAATGCCGCCCATCTTATTAGCTAAGTGACTCTGTATGGCTTACAACACAATGTGGATTTGGACTGTATTGCAACCCCTTTTCTCACTTCTTGCTCCCTTTCTGGAGCATTCAGAAACTTGAAAACACTTTGCTTTTCTGTCAGTGGAACATACTAATAAAGGGTTCTCCCAATTATTGATCGACAAAAAGTTACCAGTGCTACTAAAAAGAATTGTGCATAGTTTTTGATTTCAGAAATTTTCTATCAGATAGATAAATTATTGCTTCTAATATGGAAAAGGACACAAGAAACAGATATTACTTAGCAATCTATAGAAGCAGTCCTTCCTAATCATACAAAATCATCAGCAAAATAGAAAAAAGTGAAGTTATTTCTTTAAGATGCTTCTTGCAGTTCTGCATCGTGGACTCAGAGCGCCGCTGTTGGCCAACATAGTTCCCAGAAAGGAGCTGGCAATCTAATGGGCTTCCTGCCTTCTGACTATCCAGTTACCGAGTGCAGAGCAGTCAAAGAGCAGGACTGAGGGACACTCAAACACCATGGCAGAGAAAAGAAAACCACTGCAATGTAGATAAAACTCAGGAGAATCCCAGGACCCTCTTGCTGCTTTCTTTCCAATGGGAATTTAAACTCCTCAGCTTACTGGATCGCACAAAGCACTTTTCACCGCAGGTGGGATGGACGGCAGGAGCAAAGCAAAGAGCAGATCTGTAAAAAGGCAAGTACGTCTCCTCTTCTTATTGTCTTTCGTCTGCCAGACTGTCTCGGAGCACGTTCGCTATTCAATTCCAGAGGAAATGGGAAAGGGTTCCGTTGTGGGGAATCTTGCCAAGGATCTGAAACTGAGTCCTGCAGAAGTGGGAAATCGCAACCTGCATATCCTTTCTTTAGGCAAAAAGCAATACTTCTCCATTAATGCTGAAAATGGGAATCTGCATGTAAAAGACAGGATTGACCGAGAGGAAATCTGTGGGGAAACTGCAGTCTGCCCCATCAGTTTTGAAGTGGTGAGTGCAAACCCCATGGACATATTTTATATAACAGTAGAGATCCAGGATATTAATGATAATGCACCACATTTCTTAAATGGTGATATCAAGTTAGAGATAAGTGAATCCTCTTTACCAGGAGCCACATTTCTTCTTGAACAAGCAGAAGATCCTGATATTGGAACAAATTCCCTCCAGGACTATCATCTAAGCATTAATGAGAATTTCATACTTGAATTTAGACAGGTGGAAAATAGAAAACAATATCCAAAATTAGTGCTAAAGAAACAGTTAGATCGTGAAAGCGAAAGCAGTATTAATTTAACACTTACATCTGTTGATGGTGGTAATCCAACAAAAACTGGAACAGTCAAAATATGGATCAGGGTCATTGATGCCAATGACAACGCACCCATCTTCAGTCAAGAATTCTATATGGCCAGCCTCAAAGAGAATGCTCCAAAGGGATCTACTGTAATACAAGTCAAAGCCACAGACAAGGATGAAGGTTCCAATGGCCAAATCAACTATTTCTATAGAAATATTGCTGATAATGCTCATCGGAAATTTGACTTGGATTCAGAACAGGGATTTATATCAATTCACGAAGAGCTAGATTTTGAGGAAACAGAAAAGTATACCATAGCAGTAGAAGCAAGGGATGGAGGTGGATTAGTAGCACACTGTAATGTTGAAATAAAACTATTAGATGTAAATGACAATGCCCCAGAAGTGATTCTCGCCTCCTCATCCAGAGAAATTCCTGAAAACTCTCCAATAGGAACATTGGTAGCCCTCATCAATACGAATGATAGAGATTCGGGGGATAATGGGGAGGTCAATTGCCATTTAGAGAGTGCTTCCCCATTCAAAATAATATCAGCAGCTAATAACTATTATAAGCTGCTGACGAATGGTCCCCTAGACAGAGAAAGCACCCCAGGGTACAATCTTACAATCACAGCCACAGACAACGGTACGCCCCCTCTTTCTACACAGAAAACCATCTCACTGGAGATTTTGGATATCAACGATAATGCCCCTGCCTTTGAGAAATCCTCATATAGTGTCTATGTGGCAGAGAACAATCCTGCTAGCTCCTCCATCTTCAGCATCAAAGCTGTAGACCCCGATCTTGGTCGCAACGCTAGGATCACCTTCTCCATCCTCACTAGCAAAATAGAGGCGCTACCTCTCCCGTCTTACCTCTCCATTAACTCAGAAAGTGGCACCCTCTATTCTCAGAGGTCTTTTGACTATGAGCAACTCAGAGAGTTTGAGGTAAAGGTGAAGGCTGAAGATGGCGGCTCCCCGCCTCTCAGCAGCAATGCCACACTGAAGGTGTTCATCCTGGACCAAAATGACCAAAGCCCTCAAATTCTGTATCCTTCTCCAGGAGCAGAGGGCTCGGCCTCCTTTGAGATGGTGCCTCGCTCGGCAGAGATGGGGTACCTGGTTACAAAGGTGGTGGCTGTGGACGCCGACTCTGGGCACAATGCCTGGCTCTCCTATCATCTACTGCAAGCCACTGAGCCGGGGCTCTTCACAATTGGTGCCCACACTGGTGAAATCAGGACACTGCGGACGTTTCTGGAAAGGGATGCCCTGAAGCAGAAGCTAGTGGTCTTAGTGAAGGATAACGGGCAGCCCCCTCTGTCTGCTACAGTCAGTCTCAATCTGATTTTTGCTGAAAACTTCCAAGAGGCACTGCCAGAAATAAATAACCAAACCACCGATTCAGAGCAACACTCTGAGCTCCAGTTCTACCTCGTGCTGGCCTTAACTTTGATCTCCTTTTTGTTCCTCTTGACTGTAACTCTAGTCATTATGATGAAACTCCGACAGTCGGGGAATCTGAAATTTCTTCCATGCTTTGCTCCCATTCCCCATTCAAACAATGCCATTATATTCCCACCAAATTATGAGGAAGGAACTATTCCTTATTCCTATCAGCTCTGCTTATCCTCTGAGTCCAAGATACATGAAATTACTTTTCCAACTCCCAAAGTTCAGACTGCTGAATATATTTCATGCAACCAAAAATATGATGTGCTTTTGGCGAGCAATGCAAGCAATATCCCAAATTCTGAGATGGAGAAAACTAATTTGGTGAGTTTTTTTAATTAGTACTGACTTTGTAGTCTAACTGTCCTTTAAAAGATTCTCAATAAATGTTTGATTCTATGATTTTGTATATACTTTCTACTTTATAGTATCAGTTCCTTCACCTGTTGTTTCCTCATTGGTTTATTGTACTGAAGAACCTCTACAGTTGTAATAGTTTCTAACATGCCTTTCATAAATGAGTGTTATTTCAGAATTAGACTTTGGAGCAAGCATAGTATCCTTCCAATTGAAAATATATTATTTGCTACTTTGTATGCATACTTGTATGCATATATGTATAAGATAGTTAAGAAAGTCAAACTTTTATGTGAAACTCAAATCACTGTAGTTTTGAGGTTTTTAAATAGAAGTTTCAAGTTTAGTGAAAGGAAAGTTCAAATAACATGTGAGTACCTTGAATGAAATAGCAAATTAAATGAGAAAAAATAACATTCAAATATGAATAATGAATGATAGATATGTTATGCTTCTCCAGTAGCTGTTGCTGCAATAGTAGCAGTACTGTAGTAATTTGCAGAAAACTTTTCAGGCATTCCGATCAGTACACATAAATTATTTAGTAGATATAATGTGGACCAACAGCATATGTCGGTATTTAGTTATGAACTTTTTTTTTACTAAAAAGAAGCATATAAGTATGGTTTTACATTTTATCAAATGCGCAGACCAGGTTATTACCTGTCTCAAATCACCTCTGCACTGAACAAATTAATGTACCATGGTTACATTTGAAGTATGAACTAATCTATTTTGACCACTGTGGAAGGAGCACTATTGTAAATTAAACTGTGAAAAAGCGAATTAGAGCTGTTCCTAAAAATCTACTCTCACTTTCAAATGGTATATAAGAGCGCAAAACACAACTTTTTAAAAGCAATTCTCTTCTATCCTTACTTCCTAATTTATAATACATTTCCTGATGAAGTTGTGAAAGCCACTTACAATTTAAAGTTAAAAAGGAAAAACAGAAAAATGCCAATAACATGCGCCACCAATTCACTGTTTAATTCCCGTGAAGTAACAAATTACTTCTACAGCCAAAGAAGTCTAATAAGCCCCAGACTTACATATAGCAACAAAGTACAAATTGCAACCATAATGAATGGAATTTGATCATTTATGTTGCAGGCTAAAACATAATAAAATCATAGTTATTCCCTTTTTCAACTGGTAGCTTTATTTCAAATAAAACTTCTTTGTGTCTTGTATTTGCTGCAATTGCTAGAAATGTAATCATTTTTGGAATATTCTTTTTTATTTAATATAATTTATATCACTTTCTCATGGACATACCTTGAACCAATATCACAGTTGAAATGAGAAAAACTATTCTGGGATTTCTTTCCCAAAAGACAAATTTATATATGTGAAAATGGAACATAAACATATTGCAGGTTATATCACTACTTAATTGACCTGCTTTTTAAGTTGACAGATATATTCCACTTAGTCAAGACATTAGAAACCTATGCTCACGCCTCCCTGTTTATACCAATACAACCTTGAATGAAACAATCAAGGATGTGCTATTCAGTACTTGCCTATTAATTGCCCATAGTTATTAACCAGAGGGTCTTTTCTCACTGTTAAGCCAGAGTTGTCTCTTGTATCTTTGAATCTACAGAAAGCTGGTTTGAAATTTGCTGCTTCCATTACAAGTCATATCCTGCTTCTATTGAGTCACTGTAATAACTTGATCATTTGTGTCCACATGGTGACGGCCAAGTAGAAACTACGGAATATATACTTCCCCATTGCACATACTAAAGAGCTATCTATATCTCATTCATTGACCCTATTACTCCTAAGGGTACCAGGCCATACAAATCCACCATTCTATATTAATTTATTAGTTTTGAATAATGGACTATTACTACTAATGTAGACAAATTATTTGCAACAGCACATAAAATACGACCAGAATTAATATATAGTAAGTGGTAATTGAGCTAGAAATATCCTATATTTATAATTTAATCTCAGTACTTAATGTTATTATTGTAATATTATTATTGTAAGTTATGCTTACTAACACATTTTTAACTGGATTAGTTACCATCCCAGTATCTCAAGAGTTCAAGTTAGTTTGGTTATTTTAAGCTAATTAAACAAGTTAGTAAATTTTACGTCAGCTGGTAGATTTTAGAATTATAGTTCTTTATTGATACTTTTAACTGTATAGATTTTCTTCTACAGACCTGCTTGTAATTTTTAATTTACTGTACAGATTAAGTTCATGGTAAACACATTTAAGGCTACTAAAATCTAGTATTATAGATACAAAATTGCTGGATTACTTTTGTATTGTCTATTTTACACATTATGCTAGACAAAGAAATGCATAGACAGAACTGACTAATCACTTGATTTTCCTCCAAGGCAATGGGAAATAAAAAGATTCTGTAGGCTTTGATTTTCCTCTTGGATAGGATAGGACTAAGGGAAGAATTACTTTGACATCCAACTTCAATATTCTACTGGTATTTTAACACTGCAGTGCTTTTTTTGTAAAAAAAAAAAAAAAAGGTACCGGAACTCACACACGTCATACAACCCGCCTTGCCTACCCTACAAAGTTCCATCCAAAAAAGGTGCTGGAACTCCGTTCTGGGCGTTCTATGACAAAAAAAGCCCTGGGTCAGCTGCTATCTACAAGTTTGATTTACTTGTGGTCTGGGACACAGTTGGAACAAGCTGTTGCCAGAGCATGTTTGTACAGTAGTTAGGCAAGCTTAGGAAATTCAGCCTTCATAGTATGTCAAACATGCTTGCAAACTGATGAATGCAACTAGGCCTCAAAAGATTCTGCACATCAATTCTTTACATACATTCCCTGAAAATGTTGGTTTGGGGTTTGCTCCACTGAAGATATTGATACCCCTGGAGACTCACCAGCAGCCTGTAGTCTTTCTCCCTTTCTAAAACTACACGAAGCCTGTTTCTGCAGGCATCTTGCATTTTTGCAGCCATATTTTCTCTACAAAGCCAGTAGAGAACACAGTATTCCGGATTGTTTGGACAGTATAGAGAGGGCAAAAAAGGCCTTATTCCAACAGCCTAAGAGGGAACATCTGTCCCAAAGCTCTATATACTGTCACCAGCAATCAGCTGTACTCTAGATAGGCAAGTATTTCCTGAGCAACTACAAGATGCTTGGACATCAATTCCTATAACTCCCCAGCAAGACAACACCCTAAAGTTGTTGAGATTGGGAAACACTGATCTAGAATGCAGCTAAAAGCATTGGAGAGGAGCTGACTGCTGCTTTGTACCTGCAATACCTATCACTTTTGAATGGGCAGGTGGTTTCTGACTTTGCAAGGACAAAAAACAAAAGCACCTTCCTCCCAGCCCTTTTCCAAAGAAAAATTTACAAACATACCCTGCCTATCACTGCAAAGTTGCTGTTAAAAAAACACTTCCATTGTAGATGGATGCCTTTTTTCATTCAAAAAACTGCATAGTTATATGTGAATTTTAAAAAGATGCATGGAAAAGATTATTTTTCTCCTCTCACCTATATACAGCAATCCAAAGCAGTAACAAGTCTTTGTATCATTGCAATTTAAGCATTTTTAAAAACAGAAATCTACTTTGCAGAGACACAAAGAAACAGGCCATATCGACATAATTTCTTTCAGTTGCTCCTATTTTGTGCTCAGGCCAGCTTGACTTTAAATCAGCTTCAGACAATCCTGTTGTGTCTGAAATGCCTGGGCAGCAGCTTGCAAAGTCCTCCCATTGGACAGTGCTCTGCTGTTGTTCCCACCCACCCAATCACTTTCTTTGGGACAGGTCTTATATAGAAGAGATTTTTTTCAGTAAATTCACCACTGTACCGTTTTATCTTTTCTCAGTTACATATACTCAGTTGTAACAATGAATGTACTTTAAAAAGCTGAGTTTCAGAGAAGAGCAGCTAAGATGATCAAAGGCCTGGAGACTAAAACATACGAAGAACGACTGCAGGACTTGGGTTTGGCTAGTCTAAAGAAAAGAAGGAATAGGGGAGACATGATAGCAGTATTCCAGTATTTGAGGGGCTGCCACAAAGAAGAGGGAGGTCAAACTATTCACCAAAGCACCAGAGGGCAGGACAAGAAACAATGGTTGGAAACTGATCAAAGAGAGAAGCAACCTGGAATTAAGGAGAAACTTCCTGACAGTGAGGACAATTAACCAATGGAACAGCTTGCCTCCAGAAATCGTGGGCGCTCCATCACTGGAGGTTTTTAAGAAGAGACTGGACAGCCACTGTCTGAGATGGTATAGGTTCTCCTGCTTGAGCAGGGGGGTTGGACTAGAAGACCTCCAAGGTCCCTTCCAGCTCTATTTTATTCTAAAATTCTGCATACAAAGCAAAGACAATAAACAATAATTTTGGTGTAACAAAATCATGTAAGAGATGTTATTCAGGGGAAAAAATGCAGGGATGTGCTTCTGTGAAATTACCTCAGTGCAGGGATGGTCTTGGAAAAAGTGGAGCACAACAGGCAATAACTAAGGCAACAGAACCAGAAAACACTAGTTTGAAAGTAGAATAAAGTGCCAGGAGGTTATATTTGTAGTGGCTGGCAGGTGGGTTCAGTGACTGTGATTCATCCTGCCATCCGAAACTGGTTGCTAGTCTGTGTTGATGGTGGGACAACCAGGCAGCATGGAGACTTTAAGGATAATGACAGGCATAGAGAAACAGAGAAAGTTTCAGGGATTATTCTGGGTGATGTTTAATAATAAAGTTAAATCAAATTTAAGCAGCTGTTTCTTTTATTTTTAATTGCACTATAAAGGAATAATAACACTTCAATATAATCACATTTATTCCACTAACGTCTTGTGTCAACTTTTCATTCTAGAACATAAATACAGAACATAAAAAAAAAAAACAAGATTGGAAGGGACCTTGGAGATCGTCTAGTCCAACCCCCTGCTTGAGCAGGAGACCCATTCTGGGCAAACAATTGTCTCTTCTTGAAAACCTCCAGTAATGGAGCACCCATAACTTCTGGAGGCAAGCCATTCCACTGATTAATTGTTCTGTCAGGAAATTTCTCCTTAGTTGTAGGTTGCATCTTTCTTTAATAATCTTCCAATGGTTACTAAGAGACTAAGTCAACCCCCTCCTCCCTATGACAATACCTCAAGTACAACTTTATTGTGATTCCTAATCCTTTTCTTCATTAGGTTAGACATACCTAATTCCCTTAACCACTGCTCGTACAATTTAGCCTCTAGATTTCTTATCATCTCTGTTGCTCTTCTCTGCATACTTTCTAGGGTCTCAACATCTTCTTTTCTATCATGGTGACCAGAACTGGATGCAGTATTCCAAGGGTGGCCTCATTAGTGCAGTACAAAGGGTTACTATCACTTCTTGTGATCTAGATACTATCCCTCTGTTGACACATCCTAGGACTGCATTGGCTTTTTTGGCAGCTGCAGCACACTGCTGGCTTATACTTAGGTAATGATCCACTAGGACACCAAGATCTCCTTCTATATGTTATTGACTTGGCTTCACAAGTCTGTACTTTGTGACCAGTATCCCCTGCAATTTGGCCTCAACAACTACTGTTGAACTTTCCAAGATATGCAAGACAAAGTGGAAAAAAAAGGTCTAATTTTCCTCAAGTAGGTAAGTGAAGTCCAAGAGCAAGACTTCAAAGGTATCTGATAGAAAAACATATGCAAATGTCCTCACGGTTCACCCCACTCAGGGCCCTATATAGAGAACTGAATATGTGAGGATGCGTGTGCCTTTGAGTTAGGCTCCTGGACAAAAATTTTCTTGGCAAGATTTTTTTGGGGAAGTGTCTTGAAATTGCCTCCTTTCTAAGGCTGAGAGAAAATGACTGGCCCAAGATTACTCAACTGGCTTTGTGCCTTTCATGGCCTCGCGATTTCTAGCCTGGTGCCTTAACCACTACACCAAACTTGATATCACATCCATAAAGCTCTTTTGAGTATAACTTAGATAACTATGTTTTTCCCAAGATTATAAAAACAATGCAAGAAATTACCTTGAAAACTATTGACTGGGGCAAAAGGAAAGAAGCACTGACTCCAGAATTATAATCACAATGTTTTAAATATCCACTCAAGTCCACTATAAATATAATGCTTAAGAAGCAATCTGCAGTGTAATGATATTCACACTGTGTTTGGTCAGAAGCAGAAAAGAACTATTCCTTGCAGTTCACTTTCTGAGCCTCACAGTGCCGCTGTTGACCAACCTCATTCAGCACACACTGGTGGAAATAGACTTCTGACTCTAAGATTATTTCACCAGTACTATGTGGACTGGGGAAACACAAAAGAGGGAGAGAAAAGAGAGGATACTGAAGCTGCCAAAAAAGAAACTGCATGAGATTTCTTCAACAAAAATGAGATTGTTCGTTTTTAAGGAATTGTCTTGCCTCCTGATGAAAATTTGATCTGATCTGAAAGGAAGCAAACAAGGTAGTGGAGAGAGGTCAAGATGGAAAGAAAGCAAAATAATGGAGGAGCATACAGAAGGCAAGTATTACTTCTCTTGCAATTATCATTCCCTTACTGGGCTGCTTCAGAGCAGATTCATTATACAATACCTGAGGAAATGACAAAAGGTTCTATTGTGGGAAATCTTGCTAAGGATCTGGGGCTGAGTAACAAAGAACTGGCAAAACGCAATGTGCATGCAGCCTCAGTGGATGATATGAAATATTTTGGAATCAATACAGAAAATGGAAATGTCTACATAAATGAAAGGATAGACCGAGAACAAATATGTGGTAAAATTCTACTTTGCTTGGTTAATTTTGAAATAGTGATTGAAAGCCCTCTGAATATTTTCCATATAACTGTAAAAATTCAAGATATTAATGATAATGCCCCACTGTTCCTTAATGACAATATCAACTTGGAAACAAGTGAACTTACTTTGCCAGGCACCAGATTTCTTCTTGGAAGAGCTGAAGATGCCGATATTGGAATAAATTCTTTACAGAATTACCAGCTCAGTTCCAATCCATATTTCATTTTGGAAGTAGAAGAGAGTCAAGATGGAAATAAATTTGCAGATTTAGTTCTGCAGAAACCTTTAGATCGTGAAAGTCAAGAATCTATATATTTGGTTCTTACAGCAATAGATGGAGGTGAACCTAGAAAAAGTTCTACAGTGCAAATATTAATAAACATTACTGATGCCAATGACAATCCCCCCATTTTTATTCAAGAGATTTATAGAGTTAGTCTGACAGAAAATGCTCCTATTGGAACCACTGTGCTCCATACTTCTGCTTCTGATGACGATGAAGGCATAAATGCTCAAATCAGGTATCATTTCAGCAACATACCAACAAATGCCCAAGAAAAATTTAGTATGGATCCAACCAAAGGGATAATTACTCTCATTAAAACATTAGATTTTGAAGAAACCAAAGAATATATTATAACAGTGGCAGCAAAAGATGGTGGAGGATTAGTAACACACTGTAAAGTGCAAATACAAATTGTAGATGAGAATGACAATTACCCTGAGATAACAGTGGTTTCCTTATTTACCCCACTTCCTGAAAATTCTAGGTCTGGAACTTTAATTGCTCTTATAAATGTTAAAGATAAAGATGCTGGTGATAATGGAAAGATAACTAGTTATTTACAAGATGATTTGCCATTCAAGATTCTTCCATCATCCAACAATTACTACACACTCCAGACAGACAAACTCCTGGACAGAGAAAAAGTATCTCAGTATAATATTACAATCACAGCAATTGACAAAGGAACCCCCCCATTGAGCACACACAAAACCATCTTGCTGCAGATCACTGATATCAATGACAATGCCCCTGCTTTTGAGAAAGCATCCTACAGCATCTACGTGCCAGAGAACAATCCTTCTGGTGCCTCCATCTTCCAGATCCAAGCCTTTGATCCGGATGTGGATCAAAACTCACACATCACATATTCAATCTTAACCAGCAACATTGAAGAACTTCCCATCTCCTCCTATATCTCCATTCATCCTGAGACTGGCACCATCTACGCTCAGCGGTCCTTTGACTATGAGCAGTTCAGGGAATTCCAGCTGCAGGTGAAGGCCCAAGATGGCGGGAGTCCCTCTCTCAGCAGCAACGTCACAGTCAGGGTGTTTATCCTGGATCGGAATGATAACAGCCCTCAAATCCTGTCCCCTTCACCAGACTCCAAGGACTCCGCCCTCTTTGAGATGGTCCCTCGTTCAGTCGAGGCAGATTATCTGGTAACAAAAGTGGTGGCCGTGGATGTTGATTCCGGACACAACGCCTGGCTCTCCTACCAGCTGATTCAAGCCACAGAACCGGCCCTCTTCACTGTTGGCTCCCATACGGGTGAGATCAGGACAGCAAGAACATTTCTAGACAAGGATGCAGTTAAACAGAGACTGGTCCTTCTGGTGAAGGACAATGGGCAGCCCCCTCTCTCAGCCTCTGTCACTCTGAACCTGGTGTTTGCTGAGAATTTCCAGGAAGCCCTTCCAAAAATGAAAAACCAGTTGAGCAATTCAGAGTATCAGTCTGACCTACAATTCTATTTGGTATTGACCATAGCTGTGATGTCATTTTTATTCCTCTTGTCAGTGATTCTGGCTCTTGTGATGAAACTCCGGCAGTCAGGGAATCCTAGATTCCTACAATGTTTTGGTCCAGTCCCACATACCAAGACTGGTGCAATGTTTCCTTCAAATTTTGAAGAAGGGACGTTGCCTTATTCCTACCAACTTTGCCTTTCCTCTGAATCCAGAAAGAATGAGTTTGCTGTGTTGACACCAAATATTCATATTGCTGAAAATATTCTTTGTGATGAAAAATTTGGTATATCTTTTGCAGAAGTTGGAGGAAACAATTTACCTTGTGAGGTGAGATAAAATAGAAAGGTAAACTTCTTACTCTTTCTCATAACACAATGCTATCTACATATGTTTCATTTGCAGTTAATTGTATTTTTTCCATCACTTTTAGTTGCATAAATCTATATGTTTTAGATATATTTGTCTATCTCAATAGATTGTGCAATAATGAATCTCATTTAACATACAGCACATTTAATATTGAATCCTATAGCACACTTTCACTGGCTTATTGTCTCGTGTTATAATGTTTTTTTAAAACTTTTTTAAAGACTGCAAGACATCTGTGCATATTACATCAGAAGTGATGTTCTTCATAATGTATGCCTAAGACTAAGACAAGAGGTTTGATTGCTTTAAGGCAGCATGTTTTCAAGAAATAATTGTTGCTTTATTATTACACCATCTAAAAAACATTTAAGTAGATTATGCGTAAGAGAATGGATAAATGAGGGTTGGAAAAATATATTGTAAATATCTGCCAAATCCTATTTTCTTTGGATATTTATTGAATTTCAGATTTCTTTTACTCTTTGATTAAAGGTGAGTAAAAGAGCAATTTACCTGTTCCATTCTAATGCTATGCTGAATCTTTGGTCTTTTAAAAACCTATCAAAGACTCTTCATTAAATAACATAAACTTAGCTTAGTAACAACAATCATAGCTTTTTGCCTGTTCATTTGTCCATTTAACTCATTATTCTGCTCAAATAGTATATCAGGTTTGGTACAAAGCATAACACAGATAAAGGTAAGTTTGCTTAATGTTTCTGTATGCTTTCTTAATGTTACAAAAGTGCAACAGGTTTTAATATGAATAAGAGAGTGGGATAGTTGAAAATGTGGAAATACCAATGTAAAGCAAATGCCAACTTTCATTTCCCTAATACTCTGTGGAATTGTGAGCCAAGTTCACCTTCAGAGCATAGTACACTTTCTAGTTAAACTTCTAAATTATGTAAAAGTCAGTCTTACATCAATAACAGGGAAGATTCTAGAGAGTTCACTCTGTAAACTTCAAAACAGTGCAGTAATGAGTAGAAGTCAGCAGAGATTTATTAAGACTTGCCAGACTAAACTTAGCTCATGTTTTAATCTGTAACTTTCTTAGTAGGAATGCTGTAGATATAATAATATTGATATCAAAACAGGTGTTAGCAAAGCACTACATCTCATACTCAAGGTATGATAAGTAGGTGCATAGTAGGCTTAAAAAGTTCTATATGGAGAATGCTCATCATCGTATATTATTAAAGTTGATTGAGGTATGTGAGTTGGTGGTTAAAAATTCATATTGGGTCGTGTGCTTTTTAACATTTTTATTAATGGTTTGAATGAAGAGGCAGCTTATCAGATGTGCAGACAATGCAATATTGGATAGAATAGCAACTACTCAGCAGGCAGAAATAAAATTCAATATGATCTTGATAGTTTATAGAAATGTGGTGAAAATAACAGAATGAAAATTAATGAAAACTAAGTTTGAAAGTTACTTCTTTAGGAAAAGTCAAATCTACGAGTATGCAATGGAAGAATGCCTTGTAATGTGAAAAAAGTGAATGTAATGTGTAAGTGAAAAAATATCATAGAATAGTGGCTTTTTGTGAAATGCCTGTAAAGCTGTTCCAAAAAAGACAAATGCAGTTCTAGGCTCTACTAATGGAAGTATTGTTTTCAATTAATTACTGGATGTAATTATGTTGTCAGACCCTTTTTTAAAGTTACTACATAACTGTTAAATGTCCAAATAATAATAATACCAATACTTTCTAAAAGACAGTTGTAAGAATAACAGGATTGAATTTCTGAAGCATCTTGATATTTTATATAGCTGCAGAAATACTAAAGCAGCAGCAGTTTTTGATGGATTATGAGCCATCAAGTCAATACCAGCTCTTAACAATCGCATATATTAATTTTCTCCATTATGATTGACCGCAACATGGTCCTTTAGTTCTTCCAGTGGTGTAATTGTTATAAAGAGTCTATTCACCTAGCTGCTGATAATCCTCTTCTTCTATTTTCTTCCTTCTGTCCAGTATTGTAGATTTCTTTAGATAGCTAGGTGTTAGCATAATGTGTTCAGAGCATGATCATTTGAACCTCATCATTTGTTCCTTGAATGAGAACTCTGGGTTGATTTGTTTAAAGATTTATTTGTTGGTTTTCTTGGCTATCAATGATATTCTCAAGAGTCTTCTGCAATACTAAAGTTTAAACGCATCAATACTATTGGTAACCTACTTCAAAGTCTTGCTTTCTCATCCATAGTTTGTCACAGGAAAAACCATTGCCTTACACAACTCTGATCTTTGAAGATAAAGACACAATTTGGCATATAATAATCTTTTTTAGGGCCTTCATTGCTACTCTACCAAGTGGGAGTCTGTGGCATATTTCTTCTGCTGGCTCCTTACAACCATTAATCCAGAAAAGCTGAAGCTATTCACCATATCAATATCATCTCTGTCCGTGTTAAGACTGATTGCTGTGCTTGTTGTAATTAGTTTGGTATTTTTTAAATTTAACTGTAGTCCCATTTTTTCACTATGCTCCTTGATTTTCATTATTAGAGTTTGCAAATCATTTACATTTTACATTTTTTTCTACAAAGGAATACAAGTAAGTTGTCACTGGATCCTATTCAACTCCTGATGACTTAAATTGACTTATTTATGGTATTTTATATCTATGATGGAGTCAGAAGTATTGTTATCATATTTTTCTGGGCTATTTTTCAAATTTTCAATGTAAACTATAACCCTGGATTTCTCAGTTAGCTCCCCCATTCAAGTATTGACCAGGACCAATTTCGCTTAATTTTCTAGTTCAGTCAAGATGGGCTTGGTGCTACCAAATAGTTGGCACTTTAATTATGAAACATTGATTTTGGGTGTCATGGTTCCGAAAGAAGAAGCTTTTCAAAGAAACTTGAGGCATTGTTTTCCTTAAAGAATCTTTAATAGCAACATAGCTTCGGCACATACATAGAGAAGCCAAAATCTGAATTCTCCTCCCCCCAGCCCACAGTATCTAAGCATAACTCACTCCTTCATTTAATAGTCATTAATCACATTCTCCAATTAGTTTGAAGTGTGAACTTTCCCTCCCGTTCCATAACCCACCATAATTTATCTCCTCGTATTACAATTAACCTTGAGATTATCTCCTCGTATTACAACTAACCTTGAGAATACTCTACTGAGATATTGTTATGGCTAGCTAGTTCCCAAGCACATTCTTCCACCTCCCCTCCCGCACCATCTAATTGTAACTCTAAAAGTAATACACAGGTTAAATAGAAAATGTCTGCATCTTCATATATTGTCAAGCAAGAACATCCGATGTTAGCAGCATTGACATCTGGCCCCCCCTTACAAAAAGGACAGATCCTGTAATGTAAACAAAAGCATATGTTAAGGACTAGTTTTCGGTTTGTTGGGATATTTCTCATGAAACCTTTTGATGAGTCTGTCAGCTTTCACCTCACTGGATTTCACCCAGGTGGCTTCAGACAATGGGTATCCCTTCCATTGTACTAGGTACTGCAATTTCCCTTTAAAAATTCTAGAGTCAAGAATACGTTTCACTTCATAGTGGGTTTGTCCCGCAACTACGAGGGGCCCAGGTGCCTTCTTAGGGGGAGGTCTTAAAGTAGAGCCCCGATAAGGTTTTAACAAGCTGCAATGGAAGACGGTGAATCCTCCCTAAAAGCCTAGGGAGTTTCAATTCTACTGTGACGGGGTTGATGATCCTTACTATGGGGAAAGGCCCCAAGAAGTTTGGTCCCAATTTCTTGCTGGGCAATTTGAGGTGTAAATATTTAGTTGACAGATAAACCTTTTCCCCAACTTGGAATGTTCTTTGGGGAGCCCTCTTTTTATCAGCCTGCTTTTTATAGGTCTTGGAAGACTTTTTTAACGCAGTCTTCGTGTTTCTCCAAACTTCTTCCCACCCCCTCACCCATTTATCAAGTGTCTGGGAGGCGGAGGGCACCTGAGGGTATTCAGGTATTGGGCTGAACTCTTTTCCCCTGGCTACTCTGAAAGGCGTGTAGCCGGTACTGCTGTGAACAGAATTATTGTACGCCACCTCTGCGAAAGGGAGGTCAGTCCAGTTTGTCTGTTGGTAGGAAACGTAGCATTTTGCTCCACCATTTTGTTAGTGGATTCTGCAGCCCCATTGGTGGCCGGATGAAAAGCAGATGATAAGCCTTAAGATGATCCAATTAATTTAAGGAAACTTCTCCAAAACTTCGCTGTGAACTGCACCCCCCTGTCTGAAATTATTCGCTTAGGGGCGCCATGCAGCCGGTAGATATGTTTCAGGAACAATTTGGTCAGTCGTTGGGCAGATGGGAGTCCTTTGCAGGCGATGAAATGAGCCTGCTTCGAAAACAGGTCTGTCACAGTCCAGATGACAGTATTTCCTCTACTTTCAGGTAGGTCTACGATAAAGTCCATAGCTATTTCTTCCCAGGGTCTTCCCCGAATCTTTGTCAGCCTATTCCTTTAGTTTAGGAACAGCGACTGGGGCTCGGGACCCCTAAATGGTTTGAAATGCTTGTAGATTTTGGCTTGATGTCATGGTTCCGAAAGAAGAAGCTTTTCAAAGAAACTTGAGGCATTGTTTTCCTTAAAGAATCTTTAATAGCAACATAGCTTCGGCACATACATAGAGAAGCCAAAATCTGAATTCTCCTCCCCCCAGCCCACAGTATCTAAGCATAACTCACTCCTTCATTTAACAGTCATTAATCACATTCTCCAATTAGTTCGAAGTGTGAACTTTCCCTCCCGTTCCATAACCCACCATTATTTATCTCCTCGTATTGCAATTAACCTTGCAATAACTACTGAGTTATTGTTATGGCTAACTAGTTCCCAAGCACATTCTTCCACCTCCTCTCCCGCACCATCTAATTGTAACTCTAAAAGTAATACACAGGTTAAATAGAAAATGTCTGCATCTTCATATATTGTCAAGCAAGAACATCCGATGTTAGCAGCATTGACATTGGGATTTAAATATATGAGGAGGCCTGAAAAACAGAAAGAAAATGTTTTCATAATGCTCTGCATATATCTTGCCTTTCCATTTCTTTGAGGGCACAGCCACAATATGCTAAGTTTAAGGAGTCAACAAACTTGTTTAAACAATACTTCAAGTTCTTTGATAATCTTAACATTATAGAAATGAGTGTTTTGCCATGATAGCAGACCCGCTCTAAACTGATCACATGAATAAACAATATGGGATAAATGTGATAATAACTAGACAAAATTCTTGGAATGTAGAGTATATACTTTAGACTTATGCATGTATGTATTTATTGTTATTTTGAATGGGTATTTATTGCTGCATAAATATTTGCTAAAAACAGAACGTGGAATGTCTCTTTTCATATATAAGAGAAGTCACGGCCCTAAATGCTTCTGAACCCTTTCCATATATCTAGTATTTAATCGACTTTCTAAAAATAGTAAGCCTATAACTTTTGTTTATAAGCAATTGCTAAGTAACTTAGACATTCAAGAGATTAAGAAAGTATGATAGTGAATTGACATGACTAATAAATATCCTCCTCGTCCTCATCATCATCATCATTTTAGCCATTGTCTATCGATTGCAAGCCATGCACAGATGCATGGTGTACTCGTTGTGCAATGACTTGCTGAACAAACTGGATGTGCATCATTTAATGTTCTCAATATTCTTTTTGCTATTATCTTGGTGAAAACCTTGTAAATGACTGAAAGAAGGCTAATTGGGCAATAGTTCTTTAAATCATCTTGGGCGCCTTTCTTGTGCATAAGAATCATTTCAGCATTTTTCCATGCATCGGGTATTTTTTTTTCTTGGAAGCATCACAAGCTTCACATTAGACTTGTTGGATATGTTTTCTTATAGTCTTGTAAAGTTCAACGTATTCTAGTTTATCAGTGAAACTTCCAGTATTCTTCATTGTCCATCATTTTTTCATTAAATCAATAGTTTCATCCAGTGCTTTTTTTGTAAAAAAAAAAAAAAAAAGGTGCCGGAACTCACACACGTCATACAACCCGCCTTGCCTACCCTACAAGGTTCCATCCAAAAAAGGTGCCGGAACTCCGTTCTGGGCGTTCTATGAGAAAAAAAGCCCTGGTTTCATCAGAGAGTTTTGACTGTACAAAGTGTTTTTCTGGTGGTGCTATAAATGTAGCAGATTCAAGGATATTTTTTGACTATTTGTTCATTTTGGTCTGTAATATTCATCTCTTCCAAATCTTGCAATAAAGCAAAACAATTTGATAGATTAATCTCAAAATCGCTGTTCTCCTCTAACAGCTTATCACTCTTTATTTGTGTTTTTCATGACGTCTTTTATCATTTTCATATGCTCTTTTTGACAGTCTTTCTTCACTTTAGCTCATACCATTCTATGGTCACTTTCAACGTTAAAACGATTGATGACACTACAATTGCAGAATATGGTTTTATCTCTTGACATAATGTAGTCAATTTTGTTTGTGTACCCAGATGGACTCTCCCATGTCCATTTTCTGCTAGCTTTTTTCTTGTAAAATGAGTTCATGATATAAAGTTCCTGTCCTTCAGCAAAATCTACTAGTCTGTCACCTCTTTTATCTCATTCACCACTTCCATATGGTCCACCCGCTTTTTCTCCAGATATTGTTCTTCCTATTCTTGCATTAAAGACACCCATTAGTATTTTGTATCAGCATGTTTCTTTGTCTTGAAGGTGGGCCACATTGTCGTAAAACTCTTCAATCTCATCATCATTATATCCATGCCTATATATAGATCAATTGTGCCTGCAAGTCTTGTCAGGAAGAAATTGGCGGATTAAACTGATTGTTATAAATGCCATAGTGACTCCTCTTTATTTAGAACTCATCATATAGATTTCGTTTGAGAAGATTCACTGCGTTTTTTTAGATGTTTGAATTTGGTGATCATGAAACAAAAATAAGACAGAGGAAATGGATATTGTCTGCTGTTACCAAAGTGAAAGATTACTCTTTTCAGGATGATCAATATTACAGGGATCGGAAGAATTATATTTGGAAATTTGCTGCTCTTCCATAATTTTCCATGTTTGAAAAATCATGTTATTTTTAATTTTTTGCAAATGATAAAATTAGATATGAAAAGTCTGCATTTCTGAATACCATATTAAGTATGCCAATATTTGGAGACATTAACTGAAGAACAATCATTTGCAATTTCACTGAATAATTTCCTTGTAAACAACCATTTTTATTGGTTTGATGCCAATGTATCTATAGCTACATTCTATTCAGTCAAAATTTCTTATCTGATTTGCCTTCTCTACATATATATCTCAGGTAGAGAAAGAAGGAATGATCTTGAAACACATCAAGATGTTTAATGGCTGCTCTTCTCTTACTTCAGAATCTTTGTTCAGAATCACGTCCTACATTAACACTGAGAAAACTGACTAATGAAAAGATTTTTACTTCATTTCACTTTACTTTACTTTACTTTACTTTACTTTACACATCAACTCTGAGTATAGATCTTGACTGTTCCAATGAACTTTTAAAATCCCAGTTGCACCTCAGTGTAATGGTTTTTGCATACAACAGACCCAGTTTCTTTTGTGATTTGCATGAGTTGTTCCAATGATCTCATTTGTACCTATTTGCATCATATCTATTATGTCATTTACCAAATGACATAAATTCCCACATTATGTCACTGGACATTCAATAGATGTTCCTGAATAAGGAACATTCCCCTCCTCTGCAGTTTCACTGTAAATTCACAGATCTCTAACAAAATCTGTGCAATCATTTTTCTTCAAAATTTCTGTGAAAAATTACTGTGATTCTGATAACACTTAATTATTTAAAAAGTGATGCATGAACTTTATAGACAAAAGCCACAGTAACTTATGAAGTGGGCGTATGTAATTTCTGCCTTTTCTTACAACCACTCTAAAACTTCAAAATTTGGTTTGAAGTTGAGATGAGGTGGCTATGATTTCTGTTCTTACCATGGCAGATTATTAATTCCTCCTCATTATGTACTTATAGATTTCACCTCCAGATTTACCCTCAAGTTAATTTCAGCAATAATTTAGCATTTTTCTATCACCCTGTTACCTCAATAGATAGTGAATTTCTCTGCTCTCCACTTTGTGTGTCTTTTTTAAATGACACAAAGAATTTTCTTAGCAATATGTTAACATCTTTGTTTTCAAAAGTAATATGTTCTGGTAAAATAAATATAACTTGGTAACTTGAACTATTTAGAAATATTCATCTTCAAAAGGCCTTAAGTAAATTTAACAGCCATTAAGTAGAAGAATGTCTCTGTGTGTGATTTTTTTTTTCTTCTGTTCAATTTTGTCCAGTTCTTGGAGGCTGCCTAAACAAGTCCCTGCAGTTTTCTTGGCAAGGTTTTTCAGAAGTGAATTGCCATTGTCTCCTTCGTACGGCTAAAAGAAAGTGACTGTCATAAGGGCACCCAGCTGGCTTTGTGCCTAAGGTGAAACTAGAACTCATGGTCTCCCATTTTCTGAAATAGGAAACACAGTAGGAAAATATTTGAAAGTTCTTGCTATAA
Organism: Azemiops feae; assembly: GCA_023970755.1. NCBI lineage: Eukaryota > Metazoa > Chordata > Lepidosauria > Squamata > Viperidae > Azemiops > Azemiops feae. The sequence continues at coordinate 4,386,473 of JALGBA010000235.1, read as the reverse complement.
ATAATATTAAGTGTAACATTATTTGAATTTTATTGAGGCAGGGTGATCTATCACCAACTCATAAATAAACTGATGTGAACCATGAATTTTCCAGAGTGCTTTTTAGAAAAGGGACTGAAAATAAAACTGCTAGTATCACAATGCTGCTACAGTCTATAGAGTCACTTCACTCTACAATTCTGATCTATCCATATGAAAAAAAGACAGAGCTGGGAATTGTGTAGGAAATGACATTAAAACAGGATTCTGGAGCAATTTGGAAGAAAAGCTAAAGATTTGGAAATAGTTATCTAAAAAGATGACTTAGCCTGAATATGATAAAATTCTGGGCATGATTTGGAAAAGGGAAAACAAAATAACTTTTTTGTTTTAATTAATTAATTCCTGCTCAGTGAAATTATTGTCAGGGGACACAAAAAGTATTATCACCACAAAATTCATAACTGTTTATAATATCCATTGTTTTATTCATGGTCTGCTTGCGAGGTTTTTTTGAAGACATGTACTGTATATTCTATCAGGGTACACTATTTCCCTTCATTTACTGAGTTTAGAATCCATCAATCAGAAGTCATGCTGACCACAGTTCTATATTAACAGATGCAACATCAATAAATAAGAGGTAAATTGTTACTGAGAAATTATTATAATTCATATAAATATCATCTACCAATACAATTTCCATTCAAAGTTGCAAAATAAATTGCGTGCATGTATATTTAAAAAAAAAAACCAGAGCTGTGTGAAGCATGAAAGAAAGCTACAGGAAAAAGAGAAACACACGTATGAATATAGAAGCATTCAGTCATACCACAACACATGTTTTAAATCCTTTAAATTGGTAAAGGTAAATGTTCTTGCAATGCTCTGCCTAAACCTCAAAGTGCCGCTGTTGGCCAGCACAGACTGCTAAAAAGAGTTCATGTTATCTGCGATATGTAGTTCTATCAATGCTGTCTAGGAAAATTGAAGAATACAGATTCAGAGCTGATTTGCAGACTGAAGGAAAACGGATTCAGGTGGTATAAGAAAAAGGGCAATTTTCTTTGTTCAGATTTCATCTATTCTCAAGATCATTTCACCTAATGATAATAAGTTTTAAAAAAGAAGAGGAAGAGGTTATAGCCTATTATTGAAGAAGACAGATGGACACAAGGGACAGAAAGAATGGCAAAGCATTCACAAGGCAAGTACTGTTTCTCTCACTATTCTGTTTCCCCCACTGGGCTGTCTCAAAACATATTGATTATTCAGTACCAGAAGAGATGGCAAAGGGCTTTGTTGTGGGGAATCTTGCAAAGGACTTGGGATTGAATATAAGGGAAGTGGAAAAACAAAATGTACATCTAGTTTCTGTTGCTAAAATGCACTACTTCAGCATCAATGCAGAGAATGGAAACCTCTATGTAAATGAAAAGATAGATCGAGAAGTAATATGTGGGAAGGCTCCACTCTGTCTTCTTAGTTTTGAAGTTGTGGTTGAAAATCCTTTGAATGTTTTCCATATAACTATATCAGTTGAGGACATTAATGATAATGCTCCTTATTTCTTGGAGAACAACTTCAACTTAGAAATAAGTGAAACCACTTTACCTGGAACTCGATTTCTCCTTGCAAAAGCTGAAGATCCTGATATTGGAAAGAATTCCCTTCAAAACTATGAGCTTAGTTCCAATCTATGTTGTAATTTGGAGACTGGAGAGAGAAAAGATGGAAATAAATACACAGAACTAGTGATTAATAATCCATTGGATCGTGAAAATGAACCATATGTACATTTGATCCTTACAGCCCTGGATGGTGGTGAACCAAGAAAAACCGGGACTGCCCATATATGGATTAATGTTACTGATGCCAATGACAACCCACCCATTTTCACTCAAGAATTCTATAAGGTTAGATTGGAGGAGAATATTCCAGTAGGGTCCCCTGTGCTCCAGGTTATTGCTTCTGATAAAGATGATGGTACAAATGCCCAAATCAGATATCATTTTGGCAATATGCCTGGAAATAACCATCCAAAATTTCATTTGAATCCAATCAATGGAAACATTACGCTTATGTCCCCCTTGGACTTTGAGGAAACTGCAGAATACACAATAACAGTAGTAGCAAGAGATGGTGGTGGCTTAGAAGCAAACAGCAATATTGAAATAAAAATATGCGATGAGAATGATAATGCACCAGAGATAAACCTGGTCTCCTTGTTTAGCTCACTCTCTGAAGATACTCCACCTGAAACATTAATTGCTTTAATCAATGCAAATGACAAAGATGCTGATGATAATGGAAAAGTTACATGTCATTTAGAAAATGATATTCCTTTCAAGATCCTGCCTTTTTCTAATAATTACTACAAACTCTTAATAGATAGACCTCTAGATAGAGAAAGAATTTCTAAATATAATATTACAATCACAGCCACTGACAAAGGAATCCCTCCACTGAGCACCTACAAAACTATCTTGCTGCAGATCTCAGATATCAATGACAATGCCCCTGCTTTTGAGAAAGCATCCTACAGCATCTACGTGCCAGAGAACAATCCTTCTGGTGCCTCCATCTTCCAGATTCAAGCCTTTGATCCGGATGTGGATCAAAACTCACACATCACATATTCAATCCTCACCAGCAACATTGAAGAACTTCCCATCTCCTCCTATATTTCCATTCATTCTGAGACTGGCACTATCTATGCCCAGCGATCCTTTGACTATGAGCAGTTCAGGGAATTCCAGCTGCAGGTGAAGGCCCAAGATGGTGGAAGTCCCTCTCTCAGCAGCAATGTCACAGTCAGGGTGTTTATCCTGGATCGGAATGATAACAGCCCTCAAATCCTGTCCCCTTCACCAGACTCCAAGGACTCCACCCTCTTTGAGATGGTCCCTCGTTCAGCCGAGGCAGATTATCTGGTAACAAAAGTGGTGGCCGTGGATGCTGATTCCGGACACAACGCCTGGCTCTCCTACCAGCTGATTCAAGCCACAGAACCAGCCCTTTTCACTGTTGGCTTCCATACGGGTGAGATCAGGACAGCAAGAACCTTTATGGAGAGAGATGCCGTGAAACAGAGACTGGTCCTTCTGGTGAAGGATAATGGACGGCCGCCCCTCTCGGCCTCTGTCACTCTGAACCTGGTGTTTGCTGAGAACTTCCAGGAGGCCCTTCCGGAGATGAAAAACCAGATGAACAGCTCAGAGGATCAGTCGGACCTGCAGTTCTATTTGGTGGTGGCCTTAGCTTTGATGTCATTTTTATTCCTCTTGTCAGTGATTCTGGCCATTGCCATCAAACTCCGGCAGTCAGGAAATTCCAGTTTCTTACCATGTTTTGCTCCCGTTTCCCATTCCACAGCTGGGGTCATATTTCCACCCAATTTTCAAGATGGGACTCTGCCTTATTCCTACCAGCTTTGCCTCGCCTCAGAATCCAGGAAGAATGAATTTATGTTCTTGACACCAAATGGTCACACTATTAAAAATACCCTTAATGGTGATAATAGTGTTCCTTTTGTAGGCAACAATGAAAATCAATTAAGTTCAGAAATGGATCATGACATTAAGGTAAAAGAATTTTATAATCATTTATTTTATTTCAGATTCCATGATCTTTTTGTGCTATTGATTTTGTAAATTGGGGATCCAAGATATACTATAGTGGTTTTTTTTTCATTTATTCAGTTAACTAAATAATTTTCAATTTGCCTACATATTGCCTTTCACAAGAACTATGAAATCTAGCATCAGTACTACTAGATTTAATGATTTAAACATCCCTGCCCCTACAACTGTTGGGGCAATGTCTTTATAAATTGTTGTTGTTTACAATTACATAAGTACTGTATGATGGAAACACACAGAGCTCTAAAACGGACAAGACATTGGATAATCCTGAACTGTATGTCTAAAGAGCAGCTACATTGCAAGGTTCAATTTAATCTAACTCGATGTAATATCAGTGTTGCCAGCTCTCTTTCCTCTCTGTTTCTTAAACTTTGAACACCAGATTCTTTACATAACTCCTTTGGTCCTTCCATCAAACCTCATGGACATTATGGAAATATTTTATGGAGATTGTAAACCCATGAAAGAGAAATTAACCTCAATCACCCATTAGATGCTAGGGAGCAAAGCTACCACAGCAGGTCCAATTGCATCAGTGAAGGATATCAAATTCATAGCATCATATTTTCTTTCATTTTATGTTGCACATTTCAGCAAAATGTGTCTAGGCTTGTCTTTAGGCTTGGGATAGAATCCCAGAGGCCAGGGGCTTTCTCATGTTTCTCAAGCTTTCAATACAGGGATAAAGAGTCTCTTTGGATAGTGAGATGGATGGCATATAAATTTAATAAATGATAAATAAGTAGTAATAAAAAAGTTAACATTACTTTCTCTCTTTATTGCTTCCCAACCAGCCATTTTCTAACTTGCTGAAACCATAGTGTTGGAAAGCTTCAAAAGAGAGATGTAAGGAGCTAAGTAGGACATATTTTTCCATGCCTCTAAATGTGGAGAATATTTAGAGCAGTTCTAGAGGTAATCTAGAATCCCCCTCATTGCTTGCAACAGAAGGAAAAGCAACAGAAGCCTGGAAAGTTCTGTTGATTCTTGACTCTGCTCTTTTTCTTCTCCATGTATTTCTCCATAAATTACCATATTTATATAATAGCTAAATTTATACATTCAAATATGCTATATTTAATTTGTTTTCAGCATTTATATATAAATTATTGTAATTATTTCTAAATTTATAGCCATAGGTGAAGAAAAACGGGGTTTTTTTACAAATTGTGGCCTTTTTTGCCATGCCAAACCCCTCTGAAATTTTACAGTACAGAGCCTGAAAGACTTGGCAATAAACTGCTTCTTAAGATTTCAAAAGTTATAGTGCAGAAGGACCTTTATTTCACCACTGGGGGGGGGGTAGATAAATCAAATGTCAAAATCATCCTAATGTGTAATTATACCCATTTTAATACCAACTTCATTTTCTTTATGTTCTTATGACAATAAATATATTGTTTCATGGGTAGTCACTCTTTATTATAGTACAGACAACAAAAGTAAATTGGCCACTGTTTTTTGGTTAGGCATGTAATTAGATTTTCTGTACTTGATTTCTAGGTCTAGCGTGCACTGTGGATTTTATTATAATGTCAGTGTCACTTTCTCCATTATAATGGTTCTCCTAAAGGAAAGGAAATTGTTGGCAAAAATGTTACGGGCTTCTTCATAAGTATCTATATGTTATACAACTTAATTCTAAAAAGCTACTCTTAATCTCATTCTTTAGACAAAACGATTCTATATGTCAAGATTGAATATCAAAATTCAACCACTATTAAATCAAGATACTATAAATTGAAATTCAAAATTAAGGCTTTCATTTTTACTAAAATGTTGTAGATTCTTCAGCAGATATATTCTAAACTTTAAGACTTTAATTTTGCAAATATAGTGTCAATGGGACCTAGTTTTTAATTATAATATTTTATATGCATTCTTGGGACTTCTTCCAATTTTAATTTCATAATCATGAAGTTCTTTAATTCAACTTCTTAACATAAAATGAAGATCAGAATGAAGATCAGTGAACCTATAGGAAAACAACTGTGTGAAGTTATTAGCTTGTGACTCCAAGACTAAGAAATGCAGTGAAAAATTAATCCTTCACAATTCAGCAGCTTCAGAGGACAAAATGTGGAGAAACTAAAAACAGGCCAAACATTTCAGCTGTACGACACTATCAGTTGAACAACACGTATTTTCACTTTCTGGCAGCTTTCTGTCAATTCCTCAGTCACAAATCCCCTTGGTGTTTCTTAACAAAATAGAAATAATAATAGCAAAATGTTCCTAAAACCGCAAAAGAGGAGCTATTCTTTTATTTCTGTTTATTAACATCTGCCAAGTCAATACCAAGCTGATCCATTCCCTCATTCCTCAAGAAAAAGAGAAAAGTCTTTGATAGGAAACTGCAAAGGATCTGGGACTGGGAATGAAGAAACTAACTGATTATATTATCCACTTTGTTTCTTCAAGCAAGACTCCACATTTTGCTTTGGATTATTAGAATGGCCATCTACACATCACAGGGTTAAGGAAGAGAAATGGGGTCAAAAGAAGGAATGTACCTTCAATTGTGAGATTACAGCTAGAGATTCGATTAAATATTAAAGAACTGAAGTAAAATTCACTGATATTAATGCTCATGCTCCTACCTTCCAGTCAGAGAAGCTAGCAATAAATATTACTGAGAATATAATACTGGGTTCCAAATTTCCATTGTCAGAAGCTCAAATTCCTGCTTCAGGAGACAATTCTTTGCAGGGGCACAAAATCAAATGCGGTGAATATTTCTTTCTGAGTATACAGACGATTTCTGTGATAAACAATATATTGAAATATATAATTTTTGTGATAAAAATATGTTGAAATAATACTGGCAAACCACTTGGATCACACAAAAAATCTTTATTCACAATATTGTTCTCATGGCATGTGATATTGGACAGCCTATTAAGTTCAGTTTACTGTGATGGATGTTGGTGATAATGCAACTGTTTTTAGCCAGTATTTCTATAAAGTAAATATTTGGAGCCACAATAATCATATTAAAATTTCTTGATAATAGAGGAAGGAACCAACAAAGAAATTAAACATTTAGGAAAATCACAATCTGAAATATTCCACATGAATGCAAATGGAGTGGAAATGAATGTAGGAAATTAGTATGAAAGTTTTGTACATTGTAACACTGATGCTCAAGTTCTGGATGATGAAGATTTATTGGACAGATCAACCCTTACTGTATTTGTTATGGATCACTTCCATCCCTAAAAATTCTCCATCCATGATTGTGATAGTCTTTCTAAATTTGCAAGATTGAAGGCTTGGCAGAGAATGCAGAAATGAAATGCTCAATTCCCAAGAACTTCCCTTTCAATGGCAAGATCCTATAGTAATTGTTGTTGTTTTCATACAGGAAGAGCATTAGACAGAGTGTAGTTTACAATATCACTGTTAATTATTAATTAATCAGAATAGAGCTTGAAGGGACCTTGAGGATCTTCTAGTCCAGCCCCTTGCTCAAGCAGGAGACCCTATATCATTTCAAACAAGTGACTGTCCAGTCTTTTCTTCAAAACCTCCAGTGATGAAGCACCCACAACGCCTGAAGGCAAGCTGTTCCACTGGTTAATTGTCCTCACTGTTAGGAAGTTTCTCCTTAATTCCAGGTTGCTTCTCTCCTTGATTAGTTTCCATCTGTTGTTTCTTGTCTTGCCTTCTGGTGCTGTAGAAAATAAATTGACCCCCTCCTCCTGGAATACTGCTATCATGTCCCACCCTAGTCCTTCTTTTCTCTAGACTGGCCATTCCCAAATCCTGCAACCGTTCTTCATATGTTTTAGTCTCCAGGCCTTTAATCATCTTAATTGCTCTTCTTTGCACTTTTTTTGTAATGTGGTGACCAAAACTGGATGCAATATTCCAGATGTGGCCTTACTAAGGCTTTATAAAGTGGTACTAATACTTCACGTGATTTTGATTCTATGCCTCTGTTTATACAACCAAGAATTGTATTAGCCTTTTTTGGCTGCTGCTGCACACTGCTGACTCATGTTTAAGTGATCGTCCACTAGGACTCCAAGGTCCCTCTCACAGTTACTGTTTTTGATCCAGGTTTCACCTAATCTGTACTTGTACCTTTGGTTTTTCCTGCCCAGGTGAAAAACCTTGCTTTTCTCCACATTAAATATCATTTTGTTGGATAGGGCCCATTGTTCAAGTCTGTCAAGATCTTTTTGGATTCTGAGCTTGTCTTCTGGTGTGTTGGCTATTCTTGCCAGCTTAATGTCATCTGCAAATTTGATGGGATCCCCTTCTATCCCCTCATCTAAGTCATTTATGAAGATATTGAAGAGTACTGGGCCTAAGACAGAACCTTGTGATATCCCATTGCTTACTTCCCTCCATGTAGGTGTAGTACCATTAAGGACTACTTGTTGAGTACAGTTTGTCAGCCAGTTACAAATTCATCTGGTGGTGATGCTCTCTATCCCACCTTTTCGTAGCTTACCAAGGAGTAGGTTGTGGTCTACTTTGTCAAATGCCTTGCTGAAATCTAAGTATACTGTGTTCACAGCATTTCACTAATTTAGTCACTTTGTCAAAGAATGAAATAAGATTGATTTGGCATGATCTGTTTTTAACAAACCCATGCTGGCTACTAGTTATAACTTTGTTTGTTTCTAGATGTTCACAGATCTGTTTTTTGTTCATTTTTTTCAGTATCTTCCCAGGTATTGATTTTAGGCTGATTAGTCTGTAGTTTCCTGAGTCTGTTTCCCCCCCCTTTTTTTTTTTTTGAAGATGGGAACCATTTCAGCTCTTTTCCAATCCCCAGTGCTCTAAGATTTTTTAAAGATATGATACAATGGTTCTGTGATAACATCTGCCAACTCCTTTATAACTCTGGGATATAATCCATCAGGTCCTGATGATTTATATTCATCAAGGTCAGACAGGTATTCTCTTACCATTTTCTTGCTTATTTTAATTTTTATTTCAAGTCCATCTTTTACAGTTATGTTTTTGGTAGGTTGGTCTATAGTTGCTTTTTGTGTGAAGACCGATGCAAAGATGAGTTAAGCAGCTCTGCTTTCTCTCTACTGGCTGTTACTTCCTTGCCATCTTCTTTCTTTAGTGGACCGACTGTTTCCTTGAGGTTATTCTTTTTTGTTTGTTTGTTATTTATATGTTGAAAGAAACTTTTTTTTTTATTATCTTTGACTTTTGTTGCAAGTCTTTGTTCATTCTGAGCCTTTGCTTTCCTGACTTTATCTTTGCAGATTTGGGCTATCTGCTGATATTCTGCCTTAATTATGTGTCCCTCTTTCCCTGTTATTAGTTGGAGATCTGGTGTTCCTCCACTTTTGATATCTACTGTTATTGCAGCTGAGGTTTTGGACAAAAATGACCATCCTCCCCATTTTCTGCAGTTTACACTGCTTATTTAAACAATGGTGGGGGCTAGAGGGGGCTCCATATTTGCTGTGAAGGCGGATGAGTGGGACAATTGCAGAATAACATCGCTTCATCACAGTAGTTCAGTTCTTTTCTGTACCTCCTCTCAGTTAATTCTGAGATAGGAACCATGGCATGCTGTCTTTAGGTTATGAAAGAATGAAAGAAATTCAATTCCTGATCAAGGCACAGAATTCAGGATCTCCACCCCTTCAGCTCCAATGTGTCAGTACCTCTCTTCATCATGGATGAGAACGACAGAGTTCCAGAGATCTTATACCCCATTCCTGGAGACTGAGCTGGGGTAGATTTGGGTCCTCAATCTTCTGATACAGGTTACCTGATCACTGAACTAGTGGCAGTAGATGTGGATTCTGATCAGAATGGTTAGCTGTCTTACCAGCTGGTGAAGGCAATGAACCCGAACTGTATTCTATTGAATTCCACACTAGAGAGATCAGGAAGGCTCTTTTGTTTCTGCAGAAAGATACATAAGGTAATCCTTTGCTGAAGATATTAATTGAAATAATAAGCATTTCCCAAAAGTGCAGGTGAGTTATCTTAGTTAAATTTGGGTTACTTAACATTGTGCGATACTATTATATTTGCTTTTATCTATGGCTATCAGTGATGGAAAAGGAATACAATTCGCTCCATATTTTGCATCAAAATTTCAGTATTGTTTTCTGTATATGAAGATACCTGTGTCACACATATAAACTATTTGTTCTCCTCAAAAGCCATTTCTCTTGTGCATAAATATGCTCGCCAGGATGAAAGAGCAAAGAAAATATCAGAATTATTCTCCTTTGGAAGGAAAGATATTATGAAGATGTTTCTCATCTTAAATAAAGCTTTATGTTTATTTTTGAGTGATCCTTAACCTTCAGCCAGATCAGTGCAGATACAAGCTTAGTATCTTGGTGGCTAAAATGGTATTCCTAAGGAAAGAATCCAGGGATTTTCACTTACTGTTTTCACCTGTTCTGATATGGAGAAAAATTATTAATGTAACTGTATAGCAGACTTTCAAGTGAAGCAAAATCCATCTACTAAATCATCCAAAAGCAAACATGGTGTATTTCTTCATCTACTAGCCATTGAGATACAGGTAGTCCTTAATTTATAACCACAATTGGGATGAGAATTTCCATTGCTAAACAAGGCATTTGTTAAGTGAGCCATGCCCCATTTTACAACTTGTTTGCCACGATTGTTAAGCGAATCACTGCAGGTATTAAGTGAATCATGCGGTTATTAAGTGAATCCATCTTCCCCCACTGACTTTGATTGTCAGAAGTGGCTGAGAAGGTCGCAAATGGTAATCACATGACCCTGGGATGCTGCAACAGTCATAACTACATGCCAGTTTCCAAGCACCTGAATTCTGATCATGTGACCCTTATGAATACTGTGATGGTTGTAAGTGCAAGCACCAGCTGTAGATAACTTTTTCCAGTGTCATTGTAACTTTTAAGGGTCACTAAACAAATGGTAAGTCAAGAATTACTTTGTGCCTGCTGGTCAACTTCAGACTGGAGAAAAAAACTCAGATAAGTAAATATTGCTGTGTGTAACAAATTAATATATGAAAAAAAAAGTTTTGTACTAGGATCTTCTTGATTAACAGCTTGTTTTAAAATCTGACATTATTTCAAAAAATATTTTAGAGGAACCTTCAACTAAATGTGTTTGCAGTCTAAAATGCTTTAAATGCTTTACCTATTCAAGAATTCAGCTGTATGGCGGTGATTCAGATTGGTTAGAGAACTTATAAAGTAATACATTCTGTATGTGGGACCACCCCTTTCTCTCCCTGTCCCATGCAAAGGTCAGCTTTGCATGAACAGGTGTACACCTATGTGGATATGCATGAGCCAGAACTATGCGTGCTGCACCATCTCTACCCTGTATGAAGCCTTTTCCTTGTTTCTTTAAGCACTTGATCAGGGCTTATATCTACCTATTTACCTATTCAAGATCACGCAAGGTATTAGTACCGCTTTATAAAACCCTAGTAAGACCATACCTGGAATACTGCAACCAATTTTGGTCATCATATCACAAAAAAGATATTGAGAGTTTGGAAAAAATTCACAGAAGAGCAACTAAGATGATCAAAGGCCTGGAGACTAAAACATATGAAGAATGGCTGCAGGACTTGGGTTTGGCTAGTCTAAAGAAATGAAGAAATAGGGGAGACATGATAGCAGTATTCCAGTATTTGAGGTGCCGCCACAAAGAAGAAGGGGTCATGTTATTCACCAAAGCACCAGAGGGCAGGACAAGAAACAATGGTTGGAAACTGATCAAAGAGAGAAGCAACCTGGAATTAAGGAGAAATTTCCTAACAGTGAGGACAATTAACCAGTGGAACGGCTTGCCTTCAGAAATTGTGGGCGCTCCATCACTGGAGGTTTTTAAGAAGAGACTGGACAGTCACTTGTCTGAGATGGTATAGGTTCTCCTGCTTGAGCAGGGGGCTGGACTAAAAGACCTCCAAGGTCTCTTCCAGCTCTATTCTATTCACCTTGCTAATGTTCTAAAGCGTCTGTAAAGGTGGCATGAGATTTGCAGATGCTACATGCCATCTAATATAAGGTTTGGTAGAGAACCCTGACTTCTCTCTTTCAACAAGAAAAATAAAATAAGCAAAGGGAATATAACTTGGATAGCCACTGAATGTGGAAATAAACTTTGTGAACAGAGATTCTTTCCCATCTATTAAAGAGAATAACGGATGTTACCATTGATAAACGTTGGGAGGAGGGAACAAAAAGAACATAATATAACTACAGTGTACAAGTCTTTTCAAAAGAATCCATTGATGAGCATTCATTAATTTGGCTACAAAGAAGGAAATCAACAAAGTTTGACCAAAATCAGTCATGGTCTTCTTCTAAAAATAGGACCATGCAAGATCAATTAGCACAGGAAAAAATGGGGAAAGTGCTAAGTCCCCCATTGCTGAAATGTTGGTTATCTTTAAAAAATACTGCAAATAATATTATATTTAGCGAGATATCTCTAAATATTATATTTAGTAAGACAAGTAGTAGCTATATATTATAAAGTCTAAAAGTGTGGAGTTTTATGGTTTGGGGGTATGGAGTTTTGCGTGATTGAAAATAGTACATTGACTATTTTTATTTGCAAGTTAACAACAGACCAAACGCAAAGTTATGTATGTAATTAGGAATTAGAGAAGGATAAACGTATTGCCTGGCTTGATATTTGTTGTAGTAGTCAAGTAGTTCAGTCACTTCTAATTCTGCATGAGCAGATGATTTTACTGTGGCTATCTGACATTCTTCATTCTCTTCACAGGAGATCCTATCTTGCCACTTCCTTCAACTCTTTTTTCAAACACCTTCACTTTTCCTAAGTATCTGGGCCTCCTCCTATAACTATAACTTTTGCCTTCACATTATGTGCCCAAATTATTTAAACTTTACCTTTTTAGTACTCCCAAGGAGCAGTCTAGTTTTACTCTGTTTGCGGAAGTTAGGGAAAAGATCCTAGAATAGTAATTATAAACTGGTTGTTTATTTATTAGATTTTTATCTGCTTTTATTATTTTTATAAACAAGTCAAGGCCGCAAACATAGATAATATTCCTTCCTCCTCTTATTTTCCCCACAACCACCCTGGAGGTGGGTTCGGCTAAGAAACAATTGGTCCAAAGTCATCCAGCTAGTTTCGTGCCTAAGGCGGGATTAGAAGCCATAGTCCCCTGCTTTCTAGCCTGGTGTTTTTACTACTAGGCCAATTGTGATGTGATATGGCTGCAAGAAAGACAAATTTATCTGCATCAACATAATATAGCTTTTAAATCACCGAAGGTATTATTCAACTTTATTCTGCATTAATCACAGTCCATCTCAAATACTTTGTCCGGCTTTGAACACCATTGTTTAAGAAGTATTAAAACTGGAACTGGTTTAAAGAAGGGTACTGAGGATGATCAGGAATTAGAAAAGTAATACTATTAAGCAAGTCTGAAGGAACTAAAAATCTTTAGTTTTGAGAAGGGAAGACTAATAGAGGATATGAGAGCACTTTTCAAGTACATAAATGGTTGTCATATAGAAGATGACCAAGGCCAGTGGTTCTACCAATATGGTAGAACACCTAACATTTCCATGAGAATGAATTTAAATTATAAAAAAAAAGATTTTGACTGAATGTTATGAAAACTTGTCTAATAGTAAGAGCAATTTGACAATAGGACTGATTGGCTCTCCTTTACTGAATATTTTTAAACAAGCCTGGGGTACTATTTGTGGAGGATATTTTAATTTGGGTTCTCTACTAAGCTGGAGATTGAACTTAATAAACTAAAACGAATCTAAAGTTTCCAACTTTATAATTTTATAATCCTATGAAATTCTATATCACACTTTTATCACATGATGTCAGTCACCCAAATCTGAGAATGTCCAGCATTTGGAGTAGTTGTGTCATTCAGTGTTGTTCAAAAAGGCATATATATGTGTTTTTCTGTTATTTTGATAGTTATAAAACTAAGAACATTTCCACCGTGGTCAACAAGCTGCCTGTGAGAAATCTACAAGCAGAATCTGAATGCAGAACTCACTTTTATCACTTTCATTTTAATCTCTGTTTTGTGTTTCTGGTGCACTAGCATGTTCTAGCATGTTCCCATGATGTTGTGTCCAATTGCATTCTTATTACAATACTGTTCAAGAGTAACCTCAAAATATGTAAAATGTATTGGTCTTTGTTGTCCATAAACTTGGAAGGAAGTTTATCAAAATGAGAATGGTACCACATGGACTGCATTTCCTATGGGACAGACTCTTGGCAAGGGATCGACTGCACCTAACGAAAACAGGGAAAAATGTATTCGGAAAAAGACTGGCCCAACTCATTAGAAGGGCTTTAAATTAAAATTGAGAGGGAAGAGTGACCAATTATTAGAATCTCTAGAACACAAAACCAATCATAAATCCCAAGAAAATAAATCAAACAAAGAGGTAGGGAGTGATGAGAAAAAAGAAAAAATCAAACAACAATCAGGAGATCCAGGAAACATACACACGGACAAACATAAAAGTCTTAAATGTTTATATACTAATGCTCAAACCTTGGGGAACAAACAGGGTGAACTAGAAGCAATAGTACACGAGGGCGGGTATGACATAGTTGGCATTACAGAAACCAGGTGGGATGAAACCCATGACTGGAATGTATTGATGGATGGATACAAATTGTTCAAAAGAAACAGAACTACAAAAAAAGGAGGGGGACTTGCATTATGTGTAAGAGAATGCTACATCTACAGAAATGCACATGATCAAAGATAAGAAGCCTCCAGAACTTTGCCGGAACTTTGGGGGAAAGTGATCACGTCATACTGGAAATCAATATAATGCAAACACAAGCAATAGAAAATAATTCAACCAATGTCTTAAACTTCAAAAGAGCTGATTTTAACAAACTCAGAGAGAACCTAGGAAAGATTCCATGGATGAAAATCCTAAAGGGGAAAACAACTCAAGAAGCATGGGAAACTCTGAAAAATGCTATCATAAAAGCCCAGTCCAGCACAATACCACTGAAAAAGAAAAGCAAAGTCAAGAAGAAATCAGCATGGCTGCCCAAAGATCTCTCAGACAAATGAAAGACAAAAAGGACAAGTATAAAAAATGGAAAGAGGGACACATAACTAAGGCTGATTATCAGCAGACAGCCAGAACATGCAGAGATGAAGTCAGGAAAGCAAAGGCTCAAAATGAACAAAGACTTGCAATAGAAATCAAGGATAATAAAAAAAAACATTTTTTCCAACATATTAATAACAAGAAAAAAATCAAGGAAACTGTAGTCCACTAAAGAGAGAAGATGGCAAGGAAGTAACAAGCAATAGGGAGAAAGCAGAGCTGCTTAACTCATTCTTTGCATCAGTCTTCACACAAAAATAAATTATAGCACAACATACCAAAAACATAACTGTAAAAGATGGACTTGAAATAAAAATTAAAATAAGCAAGAAAATGATAAGAGAACACCTATCCGACCTTGACGAATATAAATCACCAGGACCCGACAGATTACAAACCAGACTTCTGAAGGAGCTGGCAGATGTTATCTCAGAAGCATTGCAACATATCTTTCAAAACTCTTGGAGCACTGGGGAAGTACCTGATGATTGAAACAGGGCTGATGTGGTTCCCATCTTCAAGAAAGGGGGGGAAAACAGACCCAGGAAACTACAGACCAATCAGTCTAACATCAATACCTGGGAAGATCCTGGAAAAGATAATCAAAAAACAGATCTGCGAATAACTGGAAGCAAACAAAGTTATAACTGGTTTGTTAAAAACAGATCATGCCAAACCAATCTTATTTCATTCTTTGATAAAGTGACCAAATTAGTAGACCAGTGAAACGCTATGGACATTGTATACTTAGATTTCAGCAAAGCATTTAACAAAGTAGACCATAACCTACTTCTTGGTAAGCTAGAAAAATGTGGGATAGACAGCATCACCACCAGATGGATTTGTAGCTGGCTGACAAACCATACTCAATGAGTAGTCCTCAATGCACTACATCCAAATGGAGAGAAGTAAGCAGTGGGGTACCACAAGGTTCCGTCTTAGGCCCAGTACTCTTCAATATCTTCATCAATTACTTAGATGAGGGAATAGAAGGGGATCCCATCAAATTTGCAGATAACACTAAACTGGTAGAAATAGCCAACACCCCAGAAGACAAGTTCAGGATTCAAAAAGATCTAGACAAACTGGATTAATGGGCCCTATCCAACAAAATGAGTTTTAATATGGAGAAAAGCAAAGTTTTACATTTAGGGAGGAAAAATCAAAGATATAAGTACAGATTAGGTGAGACCTGGCTCAAAAACAGCAACTATGAGAGGGACGTTGGAGTCCTAGTGGACAATCACTTGACTATGAGCCAGCAATGTGCAGCAGCAGCCAAAAAAGCTAATACAATCCTGGGTTGCATAAACAGAGGCATAGAATCAAGATCACGCGAAGTATTAGTACCACTTTATAAAACCCTAGTAAGACCATACCTGTAATACTGCAACCAGTTTTGGTCACCATATTACAAAAAAGATGTTGAGACCTTGGAAAAAGTTCAGAGAAGAGCAACTAAGATGATCAAAGGCCTGGAGACTAAAACGTATGAAGAACGGCTGCAGGACTTGAGTTTGGCTAGTCTAAAGAAAAGAAGAAATAGGGGTGACATGATAGCAGTATTCCAGTATTTGAGAGGCTGCCAGAAAGAAGAAGGGACCAAATTATTCTCCAAAGCACCAGAGGGCAGGACAAGAAACAATGTTTGGAAACTAATCAAAGAGAGAAGCAACCTGGAATTAAGGAGAAAGCTCCTAACAGGACAATTAACCAGTGGAACAGCTTGCCTTCAGAAATCGTGGGTCCTCCATCACTGGAGGTTTTTAAGAAGCGACTGGACAGTCACTTGTCTGAAATGGTATAGGTTCTCCTGCTTGAGCGGGGGGCTGGACTAGAAGACCTCCAAGGTCCCTTCCAGCTCTATTCTGTTCTGTTCTGTTCTGGAAAAGCTTGCAAAGAGACAGATTTTATTTTATCAGGGTTACAGTATTTTGGAGAGAGATATTTTGGGTGCTGCTGCTTTTGGAATCAGCAATACATCCTCCAAAAGGGATACTGAATTCTAATCTTTAAAAAAGTATTTTTGTATTACATACATACACACGCACATACGTGAATGCACACCCATGCACATGCACTTATATTTACAGAGATGAGTAGCTATATAAAAATTGTTTAATAGAGTATGAGATTCTAGAATTTTGAAAGACAAATGTAGAGTTTTGTGGTATCTTAGAGATTAATTAATTTATGTTTGCATAAGTGATTGTGGATCAGGCTCACTGCCCATTCAAATCTTCCTTCTTTCCATCTGCAGCAGATTAATACAGCTACCCCCTTTACACCTTTAAAATAATATATTTCAGCCTTCTCAGCCAGAGAAGCTAGAACCTTAACTTTTAAGATGACAGTGCTGACATGTTTTCACGAGCTTGATTTTATTACATTTTGATAGATCCTTTTAAAAAAAGCACAAATTCACATAATCCAAATAAATGTCACTGTTAGAATTACATAATTCCATATAATTATGAATTCATAATTTCAAAGCAATAGAATGGAAGTTAAAATCATGATCAGTGGCTTGCATGAAGAAATGAATGTAGAAATAAAACAATACCTTAAAATTAAGATTCAAATATATTTTCAAAATACACGTATTTCTATGAGACAAACAATCACAGTGAAATAGCATTTCTATTTTAAATTGGATAGGAAACTATTCAATGCAATTTTCTGACTGATCCTCAGAGTGTCACTGTTGGACAATGTGGCTTGGGAAGAAAAGCTGGTGAGCCAATGATGTTTCGTTGATGCTTTTCTCCCATAGTGTTGCACATAATGGGCAAACAGCAGACCACAGAAAAATACAAATCCAATATTTGAAGTCTAAACAATTTAAGGCAAGAAGGAGCTAATTTTTATTTAAATAGAGTTCTTGCACTGTGAGGAAATTTCATCTGATCACTACTATAGTTGGGGGGGTGAAGGCAGAAACTCTGCAGACAGCTGGATGGATAGAAAGAACAAAGACAATGGAAGGGCAGCCAGAAGGCAAGTATTGCTTCTCTTATTATTATCATGTTCCTGCTGCACTGCTTCAGAAGAAATTGGCTTTTCAATACCTGAAGAGATGACTAAGGGATCTGTAGTAGGGAATCTTATCAAAGATTTGGGACTGAGTATCCAAGAGCTGTCCAGGAGAAATTTGCATGCTGTCTCTGTAGATCAAATGCATTATTTCAGTATCAATGCCAAAAATGGAAACCTCTATGTGAATGACAGGATTGATAGGGAAGAACTATGTGACACATTTCTTCTTTGCCTTGTTAATATGGATGTAGTACTTGAAAACCCTCTGAATGTTTTCCATATATCAGTGACAATCCAGGATATTAATGATAATGCACCCAAATTCCTCAATGACAATATCATCTTGGAAACAAGTGAACAAACTTTGCCAGGTACAAGATTTCAGGTAGGGAAAGCAGAAGATCCAGATGTTGGCCTCAATTCTGTCCAAAATTACATACTGAGTCCAAATAAACATTTTGCACTGGAAATTAGAGAGAGAAAAGATGGACTTAAATATGCAGAACTGGTGCTGCAAAAACCCCTCGATCGGGAAAGCGAACAGAGCCTTCATTTGATCCTTACAGCCCTGGATGGGGGTGAACCAAGGAAAACTGGAACTGCCCATATATGGATTAATGTTACTGATATCAATGACAACCCACCCATTTTCACTCAAGATACATATACAGTTAATCTGAAAGAAAATGTTCCAGTTGGATCCCTTGTGCTTCAGGTGGAAGCCTCTGATAAAGATGACGGGACAAATGCCAAAATCACATATCATTTCAGCATCTTACCAGCAACTGCAAAGGACAAATTCAGCCTGGATTCTACTAAAGGAACTGTCATTCTTAGTGCCCTACTGGATTTTGAGGAAATAAAACAATATACAATGACAGTTGCAGCAAAAGATGGGGGCGGATTAATAGCATACTCCAATATTGAAATAAGTGTTCTAGATGAGAATGATAATCCCCCAGAGACAACTCTAACTTCCGTATTCAGTCCAGTTCCTGAAGATTCACTTCCTGGAACTCTGATTGCTCTCATCAGTGTAAATGACAAGGATGCTGGTGATAATGGAGAGATTACTTGCTTTTTGCAAAGTAATTTGCCATTTAAGATACTTCCATCATCTAAAAATTACTACAAGCTCCTGACAGACAGACCTTTGGACAGAGAAAAAGCATCTCAGTATAATATTACAATCACAGCCACTGACAAGGGAACTCCTCCATTAAGCACAAACAAAACCATCTTGCTGCAGATCTCTGATATCAATGACAATGCCCCTGCTTTTGAGAAAGCGTCCTACAGCATCTACGTGCCAGAGAATAATCCTTCTGGTGCCTCCATCTTCCAGATTCAAGCCTTTGATCCGGATGTGGATCAAAACTCACACATCACATATTCAATCCTCACCAGCAACATTGAAGAACTTCCCATCTCCTCCTATATCTCCATTCATTCTGAGACCGGCACCATCTACGCCCAGCGGTCCTTTGACTATGAGCAGTTCAGGGAATTCCAGCTGCAGGTGAAGGCCCAAGATGGCGGGAGTCCCTCTCTCAGCAGCAACGTCACAGTCAGGGTGTTTATCCTGGATCGGAATGATAACAGCCCTCAAATCCTGTCCCCTTCACCAGACTCCAAGGACTCCGCCCTGTTTGAGATGGTCCCTCGTTCAGCCGAGGCAGATTATCTGGTAACAAAAGTGGTGGCCGTGGATGCTGATTCTGGACACAACGCCTGGCTCTCCTACCAGCTGATTCAAGCCACAGAACTGGCCCTCTTCACTGTTGGCTCCCATACGGGTGAGATCAGGACAGCAAGAACCTTTATGGAGAGAGATGCCGTGAAACAGAGACTGGTCCTTCTGGTGAAGGATAATGGACGGCCGCCCCTCTCGGCCTCTGTCACTCTGAACCTGGTGTTTGCTGAGAACTTCCAGGAGGCCCTTCCGGAGATGAAAAACCAGATGAACAGCTCAGAGGATCAGTCAGACCTGCAGTTCTATTTGGTGGTGGCCTTAGCTGTGATGTCATTTTTATTCCTCTTGTCAGTGATTCTGGCCATTGCCATCAAACTCCGGCAGTCAGGAAATTCCAGTTTCTTACCATGTTTTGCTCCCGTTTCCCATTCCACAGCTGGGGTCATATTTCCACCCAATTTTCAAGATGGGACTCTGCCTTATTCCTACCAGCTTTGCCTCGCCTCAGAATCCAGGAAGAATGAATTTACCTTCCTGGCACCAAACATTCATATTGCAGAGAATATGCTTTGTGGTGAAAAAACTGTGGTCCCTCTTTCAAGCGATGGAGAAAGCAGTTTGCATCCTGAAATGGAAAATAATGAAAAGGTAACATTCTTTTTTATTGCTCTTCCCATAGTTTTGCTCCTTAAGAAACAAACATAATCCTATACAAACTATTTTATAAGATTTAATTTATGTAATATGACAAACTATTTTAAAATTAACATATAAACTGAAACTCAAGATCATTTTAGATTGTTGCTATTAGAAAATAATAGGTGGTAGAAAATATGGAACAAACATGATCAATTATCATTGTAAAAAAAGAAAAAAAACAGGAAAATATTGATGTTCAGATATATAAGTAGGTACTGCTAAGATAGCATAAAAATTATAGGCATAAAAAGTGTGGAACTTTTCAAGCTAACTTTGTTAACTAAACTTATTAAATCTGTTTACTATAAAATCTTATCTATATTTTTGCTACTTTACAGTCCTTGATTATGTTTACATAAGATATAAATTAAAAAAATAAAAGAGGAAGTAAATAAAGTGGAACACAATGTAGAATTTTGCCTTGCTAATTCTGCTGATTTTTTTTTAACTATAAGGCACATATGCTTTGTACATGTTCAAAGCAAAACTTATCAAAATATTAGCAGCTATACCCTTTAGCAGTAGGTGAAAATAAAATTCTCTGGACTCCTCTTTAAACCTTTTAGTAAGCGTCATCATAAAAAGGGCAGTTTAGAAAGTTTTGTAAATAACTAGCCAAGTCATGACTCATTTTAGAGGTATTTCCTTATCTAAACAAAGAAACAGAAGAACCCTGGGTGGGCCAAAAAAAAAAAAAACCCAATGGGAGCAGGAGCAATTTCTGACTTCCTGCTGTCTTCCTCATTGACTTTCTAGGGTCTCCTGCTTGAGGAGGGGGTTGGACTAGAAGGCTTCCAAGGTCCCTTCCAACTCTGTTATTCTGTTATTCTGGAAGTTCTTCTTGTAGGTAGTATAATCCATGGTCTAGAAAGCCGAAGTCCTCATAATGGCACCATCCTTTGAGCCAGCGATTTACTTCTAGAACTGTTCATTCTCTTTATTTGCTATTGGAAAACACTAACTTTTGGAGTTTTTTTAAATTTATGATCAAATATTCAGTTTTGTAAAAGGATGCCAAAGTTGTTAGTGCTCATTTCATGTCAATTTGCATTTGTGAGAGTATTGATATATTATCCTCATATAAAAGAATTGGAAATCTTTCTGCTAACACTTAACACTCTAATTTCCTGCTGGTGTGCTTTCCAATGGGTGATAGAAAGTTTAACAGGAAAGGTAGGTCACTCTAAGTCAATCATTTCTATAAGAAAGCCTTTCATGGGAAATTAAAATAAAAATAATTTTAATTATGAGAATTATGGGGTAAAAGTTATATATACAATCTACACAAAGGGTTCCCAGGCCACAGACCAGTTCCAGAACTGGGCCACACATCTGGAGGTGAGCAGCAGGCAAATGAGTGAAACCAAAACCATCCCCCCCCCATCTGTGGAAACCAGTCCCTGTTGCCAAAAAGATTGAAGATTGCTGCTCTGCTGCTCTACACAGTAGTTCTTCATGATGACTGACATTATAGTATCCAGACTAAGGGGCCAGCATAACTGTTTTTTAATCTTTAAAAAATGTTTAATTTATCTCACAGAAATAAATGGATTGCCCTTGTTCTCATTTGGCTTTCATAAATCCTTTTTTCCCCATACTAATTATCATTAAAGTCTTGCTGCATGAGGAAGTGAGGCACCAAACATAGACAAAAAAACATAAGTGGAATGTGAAACAATTAATTAAAGACATGATGTAATTAAAACAAATAAAATAAAGTAAATTAAACAAAAAATGAAACTTCTTGTTTCAAAATTTGCTGTTGTAATCCGTTGCGTCACATTCCCTGGTGTATATGTTATGGGTATGTACAGTTCCAAACCAAAGTACCTCTCTGTATTCAACTGGACTGATCCAATTTCTGTGTTTTATGAGGATTAGAGTCAAAATTACACAGGAATCAATTTTTAAATGATAATGATATGATTAGTTTGCCATTGATTTCATGACATGAAGCAAATCCTTTTATTATCAGTCTGAATCAATGAAAGTTATAGACCATAATCTACCACCATGGTGCAGCACTGATTGATAGATGCATGTTTTTTGACTTCTCAGTCTAGGCTGGAGAGGTTCCATTCCTAAGGGAGGATTAGAACTCCTACTCTTCTAGTGGATGAATGACAGGATTTTAAAAAGCTTGGCAATGTTTTACTTAAACCTTCATAAAGCAGTTAATTGAGTTAAATCCTTATGCTATATTTTAGGGTATGGGGGGGAAATGACTGATATTTTCTCCTTGCAGTATATTGTTTGGGTAAAAATAAACTGCTTGACTACATTAAAAAAAATGTGACTGCTTTCTGGAATAGATCTTGGATGTAATTCTCTAGCTATCATTGTCATATTAAAGTCCTTTATGTATAATTGGAGATAAATACTTTTGTGGAACATTATTTACAGAATTACAATAACACATACTATTTCATTATTACATATTGTTAGAATAATTGCAAATCAATATTAAAGTTGGCATGGACAAGCTGAAATCTTGGGATGCATGTGGCACTCGGACCTTGGAGGCCCATGTGACAACTCCTGCTGAAAATTGGTAGATTTGTCCAGAATTATCATTTAAAGTAGAAATTATTGCTATAGATACTATCCTAGAACAATAGTTCTTAATATTTCACATTTTATACTTAGCAGAATGTAAGTCTCACTAGATTCTGTTGAGTTTTCGTATCATCAGACTTTTAGCAATGGTCCACGATTCTTCTTGTTGCACATGTATTTGCCAGAAGAATAGAATAGAATAGAATAGAATAGAATAGAATAGAATAGAATAGAATAGAATAGAATAGAATAGAATAGAATAGAATAGAATTTGCTTGAATAGATTGAAAAATATAGAATAGAAAACCTTAAAAAGGGTAGAAGGAAGAGCGACTGGGTCCTGATAGTATGGAAAAGAGAGAAAATATTGGATATATGAAAGCACTGCAGTTGCTACTGCCTTCCACTACAGTTCCTGCAGCAATATATATGAAAAACCCCAAGAAACAAGCAGATGGAGGACTGCAGACTGATAGTGAAACCAGAGGGCTAATCGAGTGACTCTTGCCAAGTGTGACACAGTTGTGGTATTCAAATGGGAAAGCCACAATAGAGTTGAGGAGCGCATGAGCACATCTCACCTAGACTGCTTCTGCATACTACTAGTGGATCTCTGTGGCTCCAGCTGTGTGGACAGAAAACCACATCATAGAGGAGAGCTTGATGGAATGATATATATTAAGCCTTGAGAAAAGATGGGTGATAGATAAAATTGTAGAGCTCTTCCAGTATATGAGGGGCTAGTTAAAATCTTAGAATCATAGGGCTTGGAGGTCTTCTAATTCATCCACTGCCTATGGCGGGAAACCTTACAGTATATTATCCTGGACAAATGGTTGTCCGGTTTTTTCTTGAAAAGCCCCAGCGATGGAGCACTCACAACTCCGGAAGGCAAGCTATTCCATTGGTTACTTGTCCTCACTGTCAGGAGGTTTCTCTGTAGTTCCAGGTTGGATCTCTCTAATGAACTTCCACCCATTGCTTCTTGTCCTAACCTCGTGAGCTTTGGAGAATAAGCTGACTCCCACCTCTCTGTAGCAGCCCATCATGTAGTGGAAGACAGTTATCATGTCATTCCTAATTAGCAATAGCAATAGCACTTAGACATATACTGCTTCATAGTGCTTTACAGTACTTTCTAAGCATTTTACAGTCAGCATATTGTCCCCAACAATCTGGATCCTCATTTTACTGACCTCAGAAGGATGGAAGGCTGAGTCAATCTTGAGCCAGTGAGATTGAAGTCCTGGCAGTGAACTGAATTAGCCTGCAATACTGCATTCTAACCACTGTGCCACCACGGCTCCTAATTCTTCTAATCTAGACATACCTAGTTCCCTTAACCATTCCTCATACATTTATCCTACAGACCCTTATCTTGTTAGTTGCTCTTCTCTAAGGTCTCAGAATCTTTTTTTTTATCATAGTGATCAGAATTGGAAGCAGTATTCCAAGAGTGGCATCACTACTGCAGTATAAAGCAGCCCTATCACTTTTTGTGATCTTGATGCTATCCCTCTGTTCATGCAGTTACTACTGTTGAGCCAGGTACTGCCTGTTCTATACCTGTGCATCTGATTTTTCCTGGCTAGGTGCAGGATCTTACTTTTCACACCACTGATTTGCATCTTGTTAGCTAGGCCTCAATGCTCAAGTCTGCCCAGATCCTTCTGGATTTTGAGTCTATCCTGCAAAGTGTTAGCAATTCTCCCCAATTTGGTATCATCTGCAAATTTGATGAGGCTATCCTTTTATCTAGAATATTTATGACGATGGTGAAGAGCACTGGGCCCAAGACAGAACGTTGAGGTACCCCACTGCATGCTTCCCTCCATGTAGATGTAGTTTCATTGAGAACTACATGCTGAGTGTGGTTCATCAGCCAACTGTGAATCCAACTGGTGATGGTACTGTCTATCCCACATTATTCTATTTTACCAAGTAATAAATAAAAAATATTTTTATATAAAATAAATAATACTAATAATAATTACCTCTAATACCATAAAACATTAACATCTGCCTACCCCAGGTCCTTGGAAAAGATTTGATAAGTGGATAAATATGCAAAATCAAGTTTGAGCATCTGGCTGACTGAGCGATGAACCAAAATAAAAGTTCCTTCATAAAAAAAATCTATAGCCCAGAGACATTTTATTGAATAACATTCTTAAATTACTGGAAGCCAGATTATGGTTGATCTTTTTCCTGTTGGTATGATAGTATGAAGTGGAAATAAATTGTGAGCCTCTCTCCAAAGGATATGTTCAAACAAAGTTTAGATAGCCACTTGTTGCAGATGCTTTAAATTTAGCTTAGTCACCTTTCCATTCTATTATTCTATGATTTTATTATTACATTATGGTAAAGATTTATTTTAAAGAAAAAGCATTTTTAGTGTCCCCTTGTTCCAGATTGTAACCTATGATAAATACGAAAGCACAGCCCCAAAGATGCTTTTTCACGAGGCAACTGGAGTTTCTTGTTTTTCTTTGAAGACATTTCGCTTCTCATCCAAGAAGCTTCTTCAGCTTGAAGAAGCACAGATACCAAAATCTGATGCCTGATTTAATAAACTACTGCCCTATCAAAAGTCAAAGTAAATCAACAAAAGGGTAACAATTACCTATCTGGATTCTGAGAAAACAGAAAACTGTGATAATTGAAGCAAGAGGATGAGATTGATTATTAGTTTATGGTACATACATACTTTCCATATTAGTCCCTTTCAGGAAAAGCAACATTATGCAAGATGCAGAAAGAATGTGAAAAGCAGTAAACAAACAAAACAAGGTAAGAGAGAGAAGAAAGTATTATGGTTGGTGATACAATCAATCAAATATTTAGATTGAATTTGGCATTCTTATCCACTAATCCTTACCAAGGACTTAGGCTAAGCAGATGTTGTTGATAGATAGTATTAAAGATAATCCCAGGATATAAACTATTCTAGGTAAACGTGCCTTTTGCAATTGACTAAAGGTGATTTTGTCAATGCTAATGGCATTCAAGGGCTGCTCCTGATATTTTGGGATTATACTCAAGGTGCCTATTATTATTGATACTACCTTTGCTTTCTATTACCTTTGCTTTACTTTCCCTTTGCTTTCTACTTCTATTTGCAGGTCCTTCTATTTTGTGATTTTCTCCAGTTCTTTCTACTTTATTCTCTGCAACGTCTACCATCCAGACTTTTTTGTCTTTCTTGTTGACAGTTGTTAATTCTGGACTGTTATGTGGCAAATACCTCTCTGGTTGAATTCTAAAGTCCCGGCACACATCAGCTTCTTCATTTTCTATTATTTTGTCTATCACCATTCTTGCTTGCAGGGAAATGTATTTCTTGAGGATATTCCAATATAGTAGGAATGCTGGTAGGAGGGAAAACAGAGCAATATTGCTCTAGAAATATTGTATCTCTCTTCCCCCATTATTGGCTCAATTGCAATGTAGTTGCCCCCTCACTCCGCTAAATCAGATTACCGGATCAATAAGATGAAAGTAAACAAGGATTCTAGCCAGAGTATTGTCCTGAAAAATAAATATAAATTCTGACCAGTTTATTCAAGACACAGAATCGAGGCTCTTCATGCCACACAATTGCCAATGATTGGGGCAATTATCTTTTTTTATTAGAGAAAGATATTGGAGGGTTTCACAAAGGATAATAGTTATCTACCTGCCTCTGTTTCTGTCATTGTGCAATGGCCAACAGACTTCCTGAAATCCCCTTATAATTCAGGAATAACTTAGCTTTTTTAAGTTAAGTTACTTTATTTCTATCTTGTGTTATATAATTTTGTTCTTGTGTTTTTGCAGCTCGGAATGCATACATAGATAAAACCTCTAATATATGATCATAGGACAATAAATTTTAGCACTGTTCCAACATACTGTATTTTATAATGTATTGATGGAATAAGATATTTTTCTTCAAGTTCTGCTGTAATGAGATTTGATTCTAGAAAAATAATTTTATTTCTAGAAAGCAACATTTGAATTAAAAGAAAAGTCCCTGTGGTACTAAAGAATATTTTCCTTATAAAGATATTGAACATGTCTGTTATATCAAACTTTGTTCAAACTGTTCAAGATTGTGTTTGTATGGTATCAACTATCCCTCCCAAATTAGAGAAGCGTTTTCCTCATTTAGTTATTCAAATTATTTATGAGGATACCTCTACAAGTGCTCTTTGAGTATGCTTTTTAAACTGCGATTTTTTTGTGCCTTCAATTCAGTCTTGACTCCTAGTAACTGCCTGGACTTGTGTCTGTAGTTTTCTTTGCAAGATATCAGAAGTGGTTTGCCACTGCCTTCTTTTTAGGACTGGGAGAGAATGACTGGCCAGATCACCCAGCTGGCTTTTTGCCTAAGGCAGGATTAGAATTCACAGTCTCCTGCTTTCTAACCTAGTGCCTTTACCACTACACCTATCAAACTGATTCTCATCTGTGGATGTACTTAATAATTATTCTACTTAGTTTGTTGATGAGAGTATCATGGGATGTTTTGTCAAATGTGTTGTTGAAATGATTGTGTCACCATTCCCACAATCTTTTCTGGACACGAGACTTGTCAAAAACAAGAGTTATTTTAATAAATCTATGCTGATCTCTAAAAAAATCACTGCATTGTTAAGTTGCTTACAGACTGTTTCTACTATAATCTGTTTTATAATATGCTCTGATGGTGCGAATATAAGAACAATCCTGCTGTATCAGATTTATGATCATAGTCCAGCATTTATTTCTCACAATGGACAACCAGATGCAGGAGATGAAGCTAAGACCCCCATCAATGTATAATATAATAATTTATTTTAATATAGGCAATTGTTTTCTTCTTCTGTGAATATTGATCTACCTCACATGATTATATGTACAATATGCTTAAAATTAAAGAATGCTAAATATGTTGTCTGACACTGAATAGTTCCTTTTTTTTACAATTTCAAAAAAAACAGTTGTTTTTTGTATTATTATATTTGAATATGTTGACAGGGCTTATGTCAATTTGGTACATAATTTTGAGCAACATTTCACTGTTACCCAATTGATAGATAATTTTATAACAACTGTATTACTTCTCTGACTATGACTAGATATGCTACAAAGCCCATTTGAATACTTTTACTTTTTCTTGAAAGTATTCTTTAAGGTATAAAAGTAATAATTTTTCTTTTACGTTTTACGTGTTGCACAACTGTGTCTGGATGGCACAATTACAGTAAGCTAGTCTCCTGGGGGAAAAAGTGCCTCTAATTTGCAAGAATGTTTAATACTGCTTAGATATCATGATAGAAAGAGTATCTCAGCTTGAGCTTTAAGCAGTTAATATAAATTACTTTTTGGTGCCATTTCATGTTATTATGCATAAGAATATTTGCTTATATGCATATTTATATTCTGTATTATCAATAACAGAGAATTTTTAAGAAACCCTAAAAGAATATACATTCACATGTGTGAATGTTATGTTTATGCCTGCAAAAATTAGGCAAGTGATTACCATGAAGATTAACTAATCCTTTCCTTTAAGAGTGGGAAAATGTACATTAGTTGAAAATGTTAGGAAAGAACCACGATTTTACACTAACATCGAACCCTTAATTTTGATTTATTATTATTATTATCCTTCAGGTGGATAACTGATTATTAATTCAATAATTATATGTAGTACATTTGGGAGATGCTTATAACACTCTGGTATTTATAACAAGAAACCAGTTCAGAATTAATATAACAACACTACTCCATTTCAATAAAAAAAAGTATCTTAAAGGGATACTGTACCAAATTAAGAGAAATTTAATAGAACCGGAAATTAATATTATCTTACTATATGAGAATTTGGCTATCTGATAGTTTGGACATCAAATCCGATTAATGTTGCAACAATTATTTTCCTACTATTGTACAAAAAGAGGAAAAACAATATTTTCCCCATATACACTAACTCTGAAAAACCATGTCCCTCTTTCTGTTTTCTGGATGGATGAAAAGCCTTTTCTGCAGTTCTCTGTCTGAGCCTCAGAGTGCTGCTGTTGCCCAAGCTGATAGCCTGGGAGAGCATAGAGATTGAAAGAAGACCTCCTAGCCTGAGCAACTCCCATCACTGCTGTGTAGGATAGAAGGAAAGGAAAACACTGTTGCAAAGGGAGAAAAAAATAAGTTTAGGAAAAAGGCAGTTACTATTTCTACTGATATTTCTTTCAATCCCAAGAGAACTGGTCAGATCACAAGAAGCTGGAAAAAAGAAACGGCCTGATGTGGGAAAGACTGATGGAGAGAAGGCACAGAAGGAATCTTAGGGCGCTCTCAAGGCAAGTACTCCTTCTCCTGATTTTGTCATCCATCCACCAAACTACTGCAGAACAAATTCATTATTCCATACCTGAGGAAATGTCACAGGGTTCCATAGTAGGAAATCTTGCCAAGGAATTGGGATTAAATGAAAAAGAATTAAAATATCATAAACTACATTCTGTATCTTTGGATAAAAAGCAGTTTTTGATGATCAATGCAGACAGTGGAAATCTTTATGTAAATGACAGGATAGATAGAGAAGGAATCTGTGGGAAAAGCCTTCTGTGTCTTATTAACTTAGAAGCTGTGATGGAAAACCCTCAAAATGTTTTCCATATATCAGTGACAATCCAGGATATTAATGATAATGCACCCAAATTCCTCAATGACAATATCATCTTGGAAACAAGTGAACTAACTTTGCCAGGTACAAGATTTCAGGTAGGGAAAGCAGAAGATCCAGATGTTGGCCTCAATTCTGTCCAAAATTACATACTGAGTCCAAATAAACATTTTGCACTGGAAATTAGAGAGAGAAAAGATGGACTTAAATATGCAGAACTGGTGCTGCAGAAACCCCTCGATCGGGAAAGCGAACAGAGCCTTCATTTGATCCTTACAGCCCTGGATGGGGGTGAACCAAGGAAAACCGGAAGTGCCCATATATGGATTAATGTTACTGATGCCAATGACAACCCACCCATTTTCACTCAAAATACATATACAGTTAATCTGAAAGAAAATGTTCCAGTTGGATCCCTTGTGCTTCAGGTGGAAGCCTCTGATAAAGATGACGGGACAAATGCCCAAATCACATATCATTTCACCAATTTACCACCTATCACTGAACAAAAATTCAGATTGGATTCAATTAAAGGGACTATTTATCTCACAGAGTTGCTGGACTTTGAAGAAACAGAAGAATATACAATATCAGTTGCAGCAAAAGATGGAGGTGGATTGGTGACACATTGTAATATTGAAATAAAAATTTCAGATGAAAATGACAATATTCCAGAAATACAGTTAGCTTCTATGTTTAACCCAATTCCTGAAGACTCTGATTCTGGAAACTTAATTGCTCTTATAAATGTTAAAGACAGAGACACTGGTGATAATGGAGAGGTTACTTGCTACTTGCAAAGTAATTTGCCATTCAAGATTCTTCCATCATCTAAAAATTACTACAAGCTCATGACAGACAGACCTCTGGACAGAGAAAAAGCATCTCAGTATAATATTACAATCACAGCCACTGACAAAGGAACTCCTCCATTAAGCGCAAACAAAACCATCTTGCTGCAGATCTCTGATATCAATGACAATGCCCCTGGTTTTGAGAAAGCGTCCTACAGCATCTACGTGCCAGAGAACAATCCTTCTGGTGCCTCCATCTTCCAGATTCAAGCCTTTGATCCGGATGTGGATCAAAACTCACACATCACATATTCAATCCTCACCAGCAACATTGAAGAACTTCCCATCTCCTCCTATATCTCCATTCATTCTGAGACCGGCACCATCTACGCCCAGCGGTCCTTTGACTATGAGCAGTTCAGGGAATTCCAGCTGCAGGTGAAGGCCCAAGATGGCGGGAGTCCCTCTCTCAGCAGCAACGTCACAGTCAGGGTGTTTATCCTGGATCGGAATGATAACAGCCCTCAAATCCTGTCCCCTTCACCAGACTCCAAGGACTCCGCCCTGTTTGAGATGGTCCCTCGTTCAGCCGAGGCAGATTATCTGGTAACAAAAGTGGTGGCCGTGGATGCTGATTCCGGACACAACGCCTGGCTCTCCTACCAGCTGATTCAAGCCACAGAACCGGCCCTCTTCACTGTTGGCTCCCATACGGGTGAGATCAGGACAGCAAGAACCTTTATGGAGAGAGATGCCGTGAAACAGAGACTGGTCCTTCTGGTGAAGGATAATGGACGGCCGCCCCTCTCGGCCTCTGTCACTCTGAACCTGGTGTTTGCTGAGAACTTCCAGGAGGCCCTTCCGGAGATGAAAAACCAGATGAACAGCTCAGAGGATCAGTCGGACCCGCAGTTCTATTTGGTGGTGGCCTTAGCTTTGATGTCATTTTTATTTCTCTTGTCAGTGATTCTGGCCATTGCCATCAAACTCCGGCAGTCAGGGAGTCCCAGATTCCTACAGTGTTTGGGTCCTGTTCCCAATTCTACAACTGGAGTCATATTTCCACCCAATTTTGAAGATGGGACTCTGCCTTACTCCTATCAACTTTGTCTCTCCTCAGAGTCCAAGAAGAATGAATGTACTTTTCTGACACCTAATGTTCACGTTGCAGGCAATATTCTTAGTGGTGAGAAATCCAATGAACTTTTCACAGGAACTGTAGAAAAGAATTTAATTTCCAAAATAACAGATAAGGTATGGCTTCTTCAGGAATTATTTACAATCTGTTTTCATAACTATAATTGAAATACTAACTTTCAAAATAATTCTCTTTTTTTGACTGCTTTTTCTTGAGTGGTAAGAAATTTAGACAATATAATTTATGTAAATAATATTTTTTGATTTAAATACTCGTTGATTTAAATACTAGATCAAATAGAGTTGTGGCTGGGTACCTTTTAAGTACTGAACCTAAATTTCTTTGTTGCTCAGCCTTCTTTCTAAAATAGTGTTTGACATTCGTGAAATCAAATTATTTCGATACTCATATGAATTGTGAGAAGTAGCTGTCGTGTGTATTTAACTGGTTTTCCAGAGGACCTTTCAGAAGAATAATTTGGGGTTCCAACTCAAACTGGGGCTACACAAGAATAAATAAAAATGAGATTCAGACAGCTGTGAAGAAAGAAGAAATATTTATTCCTAAATGCAAAACAGTTTGCCTTTAGGGGCAGCTGCAAAGAAATGGGGTACAGTAGCAGATTTTATAAGGGCACCTTGTCTAGGGTGTGGAAGTGTCTACATGCTGATTCTATGGTGACACTTGAGGGGCATGTGTGTGTGTGTGTGTAGGTATGTTTATTCTTGTGAATATGCAGTTCCTCTGGGAGACCTAATTTAATAAACTCTGTTTGTGTTTACAGACCTTATCCTTTGATATGTGGACTAGGTCTGGGTAATTTATTTCGGGGTTTGAGTAAGTTTGCTAATTTAATTAACTTGGAGACACTGATTCTCAGACCATTGTGGAGTCTGTTAATATTTTAAGAGAAGATGGAAACAGTATAAAGAATAAAATATATTTGAATATAAAACTTTTCACAACCTAAAATAGCCTTTATTGGCAGGTGAAATGTTTGGGTGTGACCAGTGGTGCAGTTTGCACCACTTCGGCAGAACCGGTAGCTAATTTTTTGTTGCCCAGGCCCAGAATGGACTTCCAGAAGCGGCATCCACACAGAGAACCGGTTGTTCACATATTTGAATCCCACCACTGGTTGCGACCTATCTGGATTGTTTGGGTCTCATGTCAAAAGTAATAATTATCATGCTATTTTGGAAGCCTGCTCAACAGGCCTTAATTACTTTTTTATGTCTGTGCACAAATTAAATCCTAGATGGTTAATTCATTGCTAATTATTTCATGAAGTTTCATCTTGTGTATTTGGTTGAAATATGCAAATGTTTTCATCAAGTCTTTGCTAATTTTAATTTACTGACCTAATTTATAAATATTAGAATAATACAATATTTTACTTTTATATATTTAATATATGTGAAGTATAGACCATGATTAGTCCTTGTATCTATATTGTCCAGAAAGTTTGATTTCATAATATTAGCATTGGTGTTTTGTTTAGTTTTATTTATTCATTAATTTTTTTATACTGCCCTCCCCTATAAGGTAATTCTGGATGGTGAATGTCAGAAATAAGCTTCCTTTGGCCTGAAAAGAAGATAGCGTCTTATTTACTGGTTACTTTCCCTGGAGCTGTCATTAAAAGTAGGCATACAAAGTAATTGAGATGGCCCTTTGGACATCTGAGGCTTTGTGAATAGAGTTTGTTTATTTATTTGATGTTTAAATTGTAAAAGAGCAAAATCTTGAAAGTGTAATGTGGCTTTATCCCAGGTAGGAAATGTGCAGATTATATTATTGCACTTCAGCATTTAAAAATATAAAAATATATGAAAGGAAATGAAAGGAAATTTATTGTACGTGTGTTACTTTAGAGGAAAATATATGATAAAGCAAGTAAGCTTGAATAATAAAGGTGGTTGGTGACACAATATGGTGTCAAAGGTTGATTGCTGAATGTGATAAATGTGATAAAATGTGATAAAAGTAGTATATAATAGAAGTAAAACATGCATGAGAGTAAATAGAATGCTTATTGGGTAGTTTAATACAGGTAGTCCTTGACTTACAACAGTTCAGTTAGTGACTGTTCAAAGTTACAATGGCACTGAAAAAACTGACTTATGACCATTTTGCACATTTACGACTATATAGCATTCCTATGGTCACATGAACAAATTCAGATGCTTGGCAACTGACTTATATTTATGACAATTATAGTGTCCCAAGGTCATGTGGTTACCTTTTGCGACCTTCTGACAAGTAAAGTCAATGGAGAAGCCAGATTCACTTAACAATCATGTTACTTAACAATTACAATAATTCACTTAACAACTGTGGCAAGAATGGTCGTAAAATGGGACAAAACTCAATAAATGTCTCACTTAGCAACAGAAACTTTGTGCTCAATTGTGATCATAGGTTTTTATATATACATATATATTATTTTTATAGGATTAGGAATAAGGTGGGGTTGGAATTGGGGTTGGGATTAGGGTTAGGGTTAGGGTTGGGGTTAGGGTTTTTTTTTAAATAACATTCTCAATATTTAACAAACAGCATAATGTCTGGGTTCATGTATTTAAAAAAAAACAAAGAGTAGTAGTTAATTATCATAAACAATATGTTAATTAATCTCTCGATGGTCTTCTTCTTGCTAATATATATTCAAAGTTACATATCACATTCCTTTCTCTCTAACTCATTTTTCTAGCCATTGATAAAAATTATCCCATGTTCTAAAATACACTGAGTCTTCTTTCTCTTTTATCTTTAAAGTCAATCTGTCATTCTAAAATTTTCTTAATTAATTCTTCTTCACTTGGTAAATTTTCATTTTTCCAATGTTGGGCAAATACAATCCTTGCTGCAGTTAGTACATGTAGAATTAGATATATACAGTCTTTCTCATAATTTGCTCCTATTATTCCTAACAAAAATAATTCTGGCTTAAAGTCTATTTGTTTTTTAGTCATTTTCTCCAACCATAAATGTATTTTTAACCAAAATCTTTTTGCTTTAGGGCATGTCCACCAGATATGGTAATAAGTACCTGGTCTTTGTTTGCATTTCCAACACTTGTTTCAAGTATTTTTAAACATTTTTGCTAATCTCACTGGTGTCATATGTAAAACATTTTATATAAGTTTTCTTTATATGCCACTGTTTTTGTTAATTTAGCATTTCTTTCCCATAACTTTTGCCAGTTTTCTAATTCTATATTATATCCAAAGTTCTTTGCCCATATTATCATTGTTTCTTTTACTTGTTCTTCCTCCATCTTTAAGCTTAACAGATATAGAGTTTCTTAATCAACTTTTCATCTGTTTTTAACAGTATCTGGTCAAATACTGTCTGTTCTTTATAAAATCCCATTGTTTTAATATCTTTTTCATATCTCGTTTGGATTTGCAAATATGGCCACCATGATAGATCAATGTTCTTGTAAATCTTGTCAGTTTTTTATTTTTCCTTCATTGTCCAAGATATCTTTATAGGTCACAACTTTGTCGTAATTAATTAAATTTGGGTAAGCAAAAACTTCCATCGTTGAAAGCTATCCAAGTATCTTGATATAAATTTTCGCTTTTATTTTTCCCCATTCTAAAAGAAGTGCATTTCTTATAAAGTAGTTTTGAAAGTATCTATGTATTTTATTCTTCCCATACCACAGAAAGGCATGCCAACCAATTCGTAGGTCATGCCTCTCTAGGTATAATAGTCTTTTGTCTCTAAGCATTATCCATTCTTTAAGCCATGTTAAAATAGTTGCTTGGTAGTATAACATCCAGTCCGGCAGTCCAAATCCTCCACTTTCTTTAGCTTCTTGTAGCATTTTCAGTCTAATTCTAGCTTTTTTTCCTTGCCATCAAAAAAGGCTTTTCCCAGTCTTCCAGGAATTGTTTGAAATAAAAAGAGTATTTTTGGTAAGATATTCATTTTCATTGTTGCTATTCTTCCCATCATTGAAAGTTGTAAGTTTTTCCACTTTTCCAGATCCAATTTTATTTGTTTATTTGTTTTATTTGTTTACGTAATTATCTTCTTTTATTGTTACACATCTTGCTGTTAGATAAATTCCCAAATATTTAACTTTTTTAACTATTTGAAGATTTGTTTTTTTTGCTAGTTGGTTTTTTTGTTTTTCTGTTAGATTTTTTTTGTTAGCACTTTAGTCTTTTCTCTGTTTATTTTCAATCCTGCCACTTCTCCAAATTTTTCTATTTTCTCCATAGGTTTAGTGCTTGTTTCAAGCGGATCTTCCAATATAAAAACCAAGTCATATGCAAATGCTTGTAGTTTATATTTTTCATCTTTTATCTCCAGTCCTTTAATTTCTATATCTTGTCTGATGTTTTTATTCAATACTTCCAGTGTTAGTATAAATAATAATGGAGATAGTGGGCATCCCTGTCTTGTGCCTTTTTTAATATTAAAGTTTTCTGTAAAATCTCCATTTACAATTATTTTGGCTGTTTGTTTACAATAAATTTTTTAATTACATTTATAAAGTTTTCTCCAAAATCCATTTCCACTAGTTGCTGAAGCATAAATTGCCAGTTTACATTGTCAAACGCTTTCTGTGCATCAAGAAATATTAAATCCATCTGTTTCCCTGGATGAATTTCATAGTACTCTAACACGTCAAGAATCATTCTTAAATTATTTTTTATCTGTCTTTTAGGTAGAAAACCATTTTGGTCTGTATGTATAAATTTGGTCAAAAATTTCTTTAGTCTTTCTGCTATTATTGAGGCGAAAAGTTTATAATCTACATTTAATAACAATATTGGGCTATAGTATTTTATTTGCGTTAGATCAGAGTCTTCTTTGGGTATTAAGGTAATATTCGCTTCAGTCCATGTATTTGGTATTTTAGCCTCCAAAAGTATTTCATTACACAGTTCTTTCAATATAGGACTTAGTATATCTTGTAATGATTTATAAAGCTCTGCAGGTAATCCATCTGGACCCGGAGTCTTATCATCATTTTTTTGCCTTTTTATAGCCTCTGTAATCTCCATTATTGATATTTTTCCATTTAATATATCTTGAATATTCTCTGAAATTTTTGGTAAGTCTGCTTTTTTTAAATACTGCTGTATTTTTTTT
This sequence comes from Azemiops feae, assembly GCA_023970755.1. Lineage (NCBI taxonomy): Eukaryota > Metazoa > Chordata > Lepidosauria > Squamata > Viperidae > Azemiops > Azemiops feae. The sequence goes on along the minus strand of JALGBA010000235.1, from coordinate 4,350,083 downwards.
TTATTTCCTCTGCATTGTAAAGTATCTCGTAATAGTCTTTGATAAAAAAAATTTATTGTATCATTTTGAAACTGTAATTCACCTTTTGAATCTTGCAGCTTATTTATCAGTTTTTTTCTCTTTTTCTTTTTTCAGTCTATGTGCTAACCATCTCCCTGGTTTGTTGATATTTTCAAAAAAGTTCTGTTTAGCCCCTTTAATCTGTTGAGCCATTATTTCCGTCTCAGCTACATTTAATTTGTGTTTTATTATCTCCATTTGTTTCTTAAGTATTTTCTTTTGTGGGTCTATTTGTAATTCTGATTCTAACTTTCTGAATTCTTCCTTCAACTGTAACTGTTGTTGTTTGTTTTCTTTATAGGTTACAGGTAGGTAGGTTATAGCCAACCCTCTAAAATATGCTTTAGCTGTATCCCACACATTTTGAAACGATGTCTCTTCTTTCTTGTTTACTTTGAAAAAAAAATCCATTTTCTTTATCGCTAGTTGTATAAATTCTTTTTCTTTCAATATAGATTTGTTCAAGGACCATCTTAATTTTTTCTTGGTTCCTCTCCAAGTCATCTTTATTGGGTTATGATCTGCCCAAACATTAGTTTCTATCTCAATTTCTTGCATCATCGTATTAAGTTCCAAGGATGTCCATATCATATCAATTCTAGACCATGATTTATGTCTATTTGAGTAAAATGTATATTGTAATTTCTTTGGATTTTTCTCTCTCCATATATCTTGGATACAGAGTTCTTCTGTCATTTTTAAAAATGCTTTAGGTAATATATTTCCTCCTTTCCTCCCTTGTTTAGCGCTTTTATAGTCCAAAGTTCCATTCGTTATTGCATTGAAGTCTCCCATTATACAGAGATTTTGATAGTTCAATTATAATATTTTTTAATGTCATTTTTGGTAAAATTGTTCTTGTTTATCATTTGGTGCATATATTGCTACTATCAGTATCAGTTTTTGATCCATCATTATTTCCACCATTAATATTCTCTCCTCTTCATCTGCATAAATTTGTTTAGGATTCATCGTTTCTTTAATGTGTAGAGCTATTTCTTTTGAAGTGCTCTTGCAAAGTGAAGTTTACCAATTTTCGGTTGTTCTAACAACTTATAGTGTTGTCTCTTAATATGTGTTTCTTGGAGGCAAATTATATCCATTTTTAATTTTTGTAATCATGTAAAGAATTTTTTCCTTTTTGAGGGAGAATTTAGTCCATTTATATTCATTGACAAAATCCCACTTTCTTTCTCCATCTCTTTCAGTTATATCTAGGTCTTAATCTTCTAGCCGTTCTTATCTGTCTCTGATCTCTTGGTCTTGCTCCTTCTTCTGTGTATGTGTTTTTAACTTCTTCTTCCTCTCTTGGTTTGACTGCTCCTTCTACTGCCATTTCTTCCTGTTTCTTTGTTTCTATCTTTGTACCAGATTCAAAATCACCTCCTTCCAGAAATGCTGTATGGTTGTCGTAGAATTCCATTGCTTTATCCAATCTATATCTTTTCGTATCCCAATAGATTAAAATTCCTTCTGGAATCAGCCATCTGAAATTCACTCCTTTTTCAATTAATTTTCTAGTTAGAAGCTGGTATTCTCTTTGGGATTCTCTTATTCTCCTAGGGCAGGGGTAGGCAACCCAAAACACTCAAAGAGCCACTTGGACCCGTTTCCCACCAAAAACAAAACACTGGGAGCCGCAAAACCCTTTTGATATCTAAAATGAAGATAACACTGCATATATTCTTTTTTACCTTTATTATATATAAGGATATATGCAGTGTTATCTTCATTTTAGATGTCAAAAGGGTCTCTCTCTCTTTCCTCTCTCTCCCTCTCTCTTTCCTCTTCCTCTCTCTTTCTCTCTCTCTCTCTCTTTCTCTCTTTTTTCTCTCTTTCCTCTCCCTCTCTTTCTCTCTCTCTTTCTCTTTCCTTTCTTTCCTCTCTCCCTCTCCCTCTCTCTCTCCAGGTGAGAGAGAAGAAAGGCAGACGGCGCCAAAGGGGCGGGGAGGGGAAGGGGGGCAGGATGGGAGGCAGCGGCTCCGGTGGTGGTGGTGGAACGGTGGCGGCCACTGCAGCACCGTCGGGGGTCCCCGCTGCCCCGCCCCAGCCACCGCCCCCACCGCATCCTCGGCCACTTTACCGTCACAAGAGGAGGGTGCCAAGGGAACACTGCTCTCCCTGCAGCGTGGGTGCACCATGAGCGGCCATGTCAGCAAAGGGGGCTCCCCCAACAGGGAGTGCAGCCGCAGGGACAAGGGGGGTCCTGACCCACCGCCGCCCCCGCCGCCCTCGCAGGCCAATGTCTCCTTCTCCTGCAGCACTGATGGCGGTGGTGGCAGTGGTTCCCTGAAAGCGGCCAAGGAAGGCGCCACCGGTGGGGCCGGGCAGCGGAGAGCCCCGCGGCAGCCAGGCGAGCTTCATGCAGCGGCAGTTCAGCGCGATGCTCCAGCCGGGCATCAACAAGTTCTGGCGACCGGCAGCAGCGGCAGCGGCGGTGGTGGGAGGATGGCGAAGGGGCGCGGCTGCCTGGTCACCGCCACCTCTCCAGTCTCGCTCAGTGCGAACGGCGGTGGCGGCAGCAGGAGGACGGCCAAGAGGCACCGTGCAGCAGGTGGGAAAAGGGCCAGGCAGGCGCCACGGGGGAATCTCTCAAAAGAGGCCACGGAGATCTGCCGCCTACAAGACGGCCAAAAGGCGCGGGCCGAGAGGGGAAGTTTCTGAGACCCCCGTCGACCCCCCCCAGGGCTAGCAGAGGCAACAGCAGAGCAGGGTGAGGGGAGACCCGCCGGGCAGGGAAGAGGCACCCCGAGACTGGCCGCCCCCACCCGCGGCTCCTTACCCAGGTTCTGCCTCCAGAGGACGGCAAAGGGACACCTTTCCAGCAATCCTCCCGGCTCTTCCTCCACTGCCGCCACGTGCAGTCCGAAGAAGGAAAGAGGTTTGTGGGCAGTCCCACAAACCAAAGAAGTTCAACCAATCAATTCAAACTTAGCGAGGTTTTTTTTTGTGAGAAGTTCGAATTGATTGGTTGAACTTTTTTAGTCCCAGTTTTTTTTTTCCAGACTGCACAAGGCAGCAGAGGACATGGAGCTGCAGGAGACGGCTGAAAGAGCCGCATGCAGCTCCGGAGCCGTGGGTTGCTGACCCGTGTCCTAGGGATTTGTTTGAGAACTACAATTTCTTTTTCTTTGTATTTCAAAAGTTCATCTCTTACTCTTCTCAGAATCTCGTCTCTTATAGATCTTTTGAGAAATCTAACATGTACTTCCCTGGGGACTTTATTTCTTCTGGCATAGTTTGAGTTGACTCGATAGATCTGATCTAATTCTCCTTCCATTTCCTGTTTCCCAATTCCTAATGCGTCTGCCAATAATTCTGTTATCAGGTCTAGAAGATCCTCTTCCTTATCTTCCATTATATTTTGAAATCTTAAAAAATATGAGGCTCTTTCCATCTCCATCCCATCTATCGAGTCTTCTAGTTCTCCATTTATTTGCATCAATTTCTGGTTTTCATCTTTTAAAACTTCTAATTTCTGGTCAACCTCAGTTGATTTATCTTCCATTTTTTGGATTCTTTGTTGGTTATCTGTAACCATCTGTTTAAAATTTTCAAATTGAGAGTCCATGTTATTAATTTTTTTATTCATTTTATCAAGATCACTTTTCATCTCCTCATGGTTTCTCATTGTAGCTGCCATGTGAGTAGCATTTGCCTCTTGAATTGCTTGTAACGTCACTTGAGTTTCCTTTTGGAAGCTATTAGCCTTTTCTTGTTGATCTCTGATAAACTGGACTTGCAGAAGCAGAAGATGGAGCAGAGGTTCCTTTTTTCTAACTTTAGATAGATTAGGGACGCTCAACTTTATCTTTTAATCTTAGTTTATAATCCACCAAGTAAATCAGAATTTGTAATCCAATAGGCTCCTAACAAATAGGAGAAGTAAATAATAAAAAATAATAAGTAATAAAAAAGAAAAAAAGGAAAAAAAGGGGAAAAAATACCAAAATTTGTAATCCAAAGTGTTCTGTTAGTAGAAATTTCTTGTTATTCACTCTATCAAAACAGCTTGTAAAAATTCAAAGTCAAGCTGTATTTGTAATCCAGGGAAGTCAGATGACTTCAAAAACAATTTTTATTTATAATTGTAATCCATCCTGTAGAAAAGGGCAATCCAAAAAGAGTCTTCCCTTTTCTAGCCACAATCTTCAGGACTATAGATTCCAAGGACACCAAAAAAGTTTAAACTATAAGCTGTGTCTGGGCATCCAGCCAAATTTTAGAGCTCCAGTCAAAACAACTTAGTAAGATAAAAAAAAAAAAAGCAAGGTTAAATGTAGTTCTCAGTTTTGCCACTAGATGTCATGTCCATTCCCACCAAACTTTAAAAAGTTAAAAAGTTAAAATCCCATGGTTTCCAAACAAGGAGGAAAAAAAAGACTTATAAATGCAAAAGTTTCCCAAATTATCCTTCTTTTATCCCTCAATTGTCTTCACAATATTGTTATAAGTCAGTTTTAATTTCCCCAAAGCTTAAACTGCTGCTTATAGTTCAGGAGGGACGGGTAGAGAAAAAAAATCCCCCCCCTCCCTAAAACTTGGGAATTTCTTGCTTTTGGGTGTTTTTTTCCAGAACCGGTATTTTTCACTTGTAGAGAGGTAAGGAAAGTAGTCTCACCCAGATCAGCTGTTTTGCTTTCCGTTTGTTAGTATTTGTTGTCTCTGACGATCAACGGCTTCTGGCTGACCACATGGGTGCGGTCAGCCTTTCTTCCTGCCAGTCCCAAGGGCTACTTTGGATCAAGTGGGTCAGCTACCGCTGGCCCGTGATCTACAAAGTTTTGCCCTTTGGTCAGTCGCCTCTATAGGGTGACTTTCGGTCCTATTGGACCCTCCAGCTGGTAGAAATCGGGCTTGGGGAACAGAGCTTCATTCCCCTGCGCCCGTGTTGCCGCGACATCACCAGAATTGTTGTCATAAGTTGAGGATTACCTGTACTGAATGGGAAGTAAGAGAAGGATATGTGAAGTCTTTTGTTTTGTTTAATGATTATTATCAATTCATCTGTCAGGAATGCCTTGTGCTGTTTGAAAAATGTAAATGTGCATTTTCTGGACAAATGATGTCATTGTGTTGACTGAGGACCCAAATAAGTTGCAGTGAATGATAGACAGATTATATGATGCAATGAAGGATATAAATTTTAAACTGATGAGAACAATGTCCTTTTGTTTAACAAGGAGAATAAAGTGAACGATTTCATGATAAGTACATGAAGACAAATTAGAGCAAGTAGATTAATTTATGTATCTTGACAGAATGTTTACTGAAGATAGGAAAAAGAATGGAGATATTTTAAGAAACACAAACACTAGTAGTGGTATGTGGCCTGGTGCAAGGAATGAACATTTACTGAAACAAGTGAAAATGGCTCTATTACGGAGACATCAGGAGGAATAAAAAATTGTTGAATGCAGTGGAAATAGGCTATTTCATAAATAGAAAAAAAGAGAAAAATAAGGTTCAGAATGAATGAGTGCAAATTCAGTACAAAAGAATTATGTTGAAGTGCTTTGATCATATAGACAAAAAAGAATTGAATTATACAGTATATGCAAGTATATGAGTGAACAGTGAATGGATTGAGAGGAAGGGCAAAAACAAGAAAGTTGAGGTTTCAAGGAATAAAAAAATCCTCAAAAAGAAAATGAGAAATTGTAAAAAAAAAAGCAGTGTACTAATCAGTGTTTGGTTTACTGCTGGAAACAAGAATGGCTTCCAAGATAGAAATGTATAACAAAGTATATTGAATTATTATTATTATGGTTCATTGCACAGCCAGATATTTATTTGGCATTTTTGTCTATTTATGGCGTCCTTTACAAGGTCCTGGGATAGGCAGATCTGGATGTTTGATGGTGTTACAGATATTGTCACAGAATGTAAGCTGTTCTGAGTAAAGCTGCCTTTTGCAATTGACTGAATTTGTCAATACCTATGGTGTTCAAGTGGTGCGCCAGTTGTTTTGAATTTGCACCCAAGGTGTCTATTACTGTTGGTACTACTTTTGCTTGCTTTTGTCACAGTTGTTCTATTTCTATTTGTAGGTCTTTGTATTTTGTTATCTTCTCCAGTTCTTTCTTATCTATTTTGCTGTTTCCAGGTATTGCCACATCCACTAGCCAGACTTTTTTGCCTTTCTTATCGGCAATTGTTAAGTCTGTGGTGTTATGTGACAGGTGCCTGTCTGTTTGAATTCTAAAATTCCAGAGCAATTTAGCTTCTTCATTTTCTATGATTTTCTCATTTTATGGTCTCCCATTTGCTTGCAAGCAAATTTCTTGCAGATCTTCCAGTGCACTACTGTTCCTACTTTGTCATGCCATTGCTGATAGTCTGGGTGATCTTCTTGCAGCAGCTAACCAGATCGTCTATTGTTTCTTCAGCTTCTTTGCACAGACAGCATTTGCTATCTGTTGCCATCTTCTCAATTCTGGCTTTGTATGCATTTGTTCTTAAGGCTTGGTCTTATGCAGCCAGAATTAGCCCTCTGTCTCTTTCTTCAACTTTCCCGTTATTTTTCTTTAGTTGTAAGTATGCCTTTCTGGTATACTTTCTGGTATAGTTTCCTTTCTGCTTGGGTGGAAAGAACTTATTTTTAATTAGATGCTGTTGGACTGCATCAGCTACCTCAGCAGACAAATATTATTGCATTGTTTGACAAAGTGACAAAATTACTGGACCAGAGAAATGCGGCGGATATCATTTACTTGGATTTCAGTAAGGCATTTGATAAAGTTGACCACAACCTACTACTTGATAAGATAGAAAAATGTGGGTTAGACAGCATCACCACCAGATAGATTTGTAACTGGCTAACCAACCACCTGGGAAAGCCAAGGGAAATCATCAAAACAATTAAAAAACGAAAGTTAGAATATTTCGGACATGTGATGCGGCGACACCCAGAAAAATACGGCATACTCCATTTAATCCTCCAGGGAAAGACTGAAGGCAAACAAGATCCAGGCAGAAGAAGAACATCATGGCTTCAAAATCTAAGGGACTGGTAACCCAATCTCTCCATTGATGGATTGGTAGAAACACTTCTAATTAGATTGACTATAATTTGCAGTTTAAACTTTGTATCTGCTGATTTTCTTGGCTATAGCTGTTATTTGCTGTTTAATTATTTCTAGTGCTTCCTTGATCTTCCTTGTTTCTAAGTGGTATTTCTTGGTTAGGTATTCTTTGGTCTTCTTGTTCTTCAGATTCTTTTCTTTCATCTATTCTAGCTAGCTTGCATCTGATGTTGGCTTGCTGATTTTATTTTCCAGTCTGATCTTCCATTTTGGTGGTGCACTGTTTAGCTTTTTGTCTTCTCTGTTTGATTTTGCATACTAGGTATTCATTTGTAACTGCAGCTGTGCTGTACATTAGTTGGTTTGTTTCTTGCAGTGAATTGGTGCTTATATTTGGTATTGCAGTATTAGCATCTTTTAATGCTTGTGCTAGTTTGGAACAAGTTTCAATGCAGGCAAACTGATGTTTTTTTTTGCTGTTCTAGATGCTCAGTTACTCTTTGTTTCAATTCTTCTACTTGTTTAGTTAGAGGGCTTTGTTCTTTCTGAGGCAGAGGAGAACGTGCCTGGTTTCCAAATGAAAATAATTATGTATCTTTGCTAGATTCCTCCTCCTGGTTTGCCTTTACAGTCCGAGCTACTTCTGGAAAGGTTTTGGTTTCTTTGCCCTGGGTAGACCTTTGCAGTTCTTCCAGTTCTGCCTCTGTGAATAAATTTATTTCATATTGTAAATCGATGTTCGTCTGCTAGCCTATATTCTGTTATTTCTGATTCTGGATGTTGTTCTTTCCAGAACTATTCTCTCTCCTAGGGTGCTGCTTTTGATAGATTGGACTATTTTTTCTTTTGCATGAAGACAGATGCAAAGAATGAATTAAGCAGTTTGCTTTCTCCCTGCTACCTGTCTCCTCCTTGCCATCTTCTCCTATTAGTGGATTTATTGTTTCCTTGACTTTCTTCTTGTTCCTTACACATTGAACATACATATTGCTGCTGGCTTGCACTCTTGGCAAACATATACGAGGTAACTTTGAGATAGGAATACAAATTTGACACATGCTTTGCAGTCAACAACTGCAGAACAACTGAATTAATCTTCACTTAAGAAATAGAAAATGTACATTTTTATTTATTTTTTAATTCATAAAACAAAAGGGCAAGGCAGGCAACTAATGCTCAGAGTGAGTGAAACTAATTATTAAAGTAAGTGGTAGACTCCCCTTCATTGAATACACTTAGGTGGAAGCTAGACAGCCATTTCTCTGGGATGCTTTACTATTCTTTCCCAATAGAAAGATGGTCTTAGGTATCTCTTTCTCAAGGTAACCATGCTAGCAATATCTGAAGCTGTTCTTTTTCAGCAAATTAATCAATTTTCAATGAAGATAAGATGATCATGCTACTACCCACCCCATTCCCCAGCCTCATCAGGCTAGGAGAATCTCAGAGGTCAATAGATGATCTAGTAGTTGTCAGGATTTTTCAGGTAAGATCTGGAAGTTGTGAACTTCATTCACAGGCAGTTATCTTGGAAAATAATTTCTATCAAGTAATTCGGATTCCTGTATTGATCAGATGATTTCAGTAGCCCAAATTGTACCTATCCAAACCTTTTATTTATTGAATAGTACAAATTTCCAGTTCTTTGGGAAAACATTTGCAAGTTCCAGCATTGGTTAAACTGCCATGCTGCTTGGAAAATTCTGAGACTTTAAGGCCATATATCTGGAATTTATCAAGATTGAGAAATGCAGTAGATCATGACTTCCCTCTACTGGTTAACAGACGTGTTACAGTACTGAATTTACTCCAGGAAATAATTACATGAAATAATTACATGAAAAAACATATTGAACTATTTCAGTTTTACCATAATTGCCAATAGGATCATATTTAATAAAAAAAATTAAAAAATGCTTTATTTTGCATTATATAGATTATATATATATTTATTAATAAAAGATGTACACATGTACTGGTATATACTGGTACAGCTATAAGATTGTTACACAACTGAGCAAAATTAGTTCAATATTTTCAGTCCCATAGATTTAAATTGGAGATACTGCACCTAGATTTTAAATCTGCGCAATCCTACTTAATTCCCAAGATGAAACTTAATAGAACTTAACATATACAGGATGATGTCTATACAAATAACCTGAATAGCATAGCAAGAATGAGTAACATGTGGTGCTCCACATATTGTTGAATGCCACTTCTCTGAACTTTACTATCATGGGCAGCAATGAGGGACAAAACTTAACATTATCTCAAGGGCCACAGGTTGTATCTTCCTGCTCTCGATTAGAGATAATGTGTCAGTTAGGATTTTGAGAATATGTTGTGGATGTTTTTGTAAAATGGCTTGCCATGGTGAGCATGGTGAGTCACAAAACAATTATTTACCAAAAGGATATATTTCCTTTACAACTGTTTTTGCCAGCTGCATAGTATCTTCCTGAGCAGGTGGAGACATTTTCAAACAAAGCACAGCTGTCCACTGACCCTTCCCCACAAGGATGCCTCTGGAGCCTATTGGGATCCAAGCATTTATTCATAAACAAAATGAGATTGATGTTCTGTTTTGTAACATGTCAGGTTCTCATATGTTTATTTGTTCATTAAACTAATCTTTTTTAAAAAAAAAAAACATTCAGATTGAGCAGAAGACCTGGAAAATATCGAAGGAAGTCTCTGGGCCACAAATACAATGGTGTCCATTCCTGGTATCTGTTGTAGTGTAATGCATTCTGACATCAAAATGTTTGTATAAATAAATAACTAAAAAATAACTTACTAATTGTAAACCCATTTCTGCTCTGATAGGCTTATAGATATTTTAAAATTCCTACTCAGATAAGTTGGATGTCAGACTAGATATTGAGGGTCATAGTGATACAGTAGTTTAAAAAATTCTGAAATATGCAGAATGACAGAGATAGGTAAATGATGTTAAAAATATTTTATTTTTGTATTTATTAGCTTTTTTATACTACCTTTATTACTTTATAGATAACTCAGGGTGGCAAATATACATAATACTCCTTCTTCCTATTTTACCCTGAAAAGTAGGTTCGGCTGAGAGTGACTGTTTCTAAGTAAGAATATGAACTATTCATTCTTGAAATTCTCATATTTCTTGTATTTTCAATTGTATATTTCTAGATGTGAAAGATTATGTTCATTTAAATTGAATATTTTGTAATTGGTTATCAACTTTTTTTTCTGGTGAACAGGATATAATGTCATATTTCTGCAATTGTAATATCTAAAAAGTAAATGTTTTCTAACATAGTGCCTGTAGCATTGTGGACATTTGCATTTTGTAATATACATTATATTGCTGTATCTATTGTCAATAATTTTGCTAACATATACCTAACCAGTTTTTTAAGAGCTACTTAGAGCCGTATTTTCAGGTGATGTTATTAAATTTGCAATAATGCAATGCAAGAGTATAATTTAGTTATCAAAGACACCTTTTCTTGACTGTAATATTAATTGCAGATCCTAACAATTTCTTCTCCATAGAAGTAAATGATATCATTAAAATCAATCTTTTCTCCAATTGTTGTGGATACTGATTTGGCATTTCCTGTATGGCATGTTTTTGATGTAGCATCAGAAGGGCTCCACAAAGCCTAATTCCCATGATATTGAGAGCAAGTAGACCTTGATGTAATTAGAAAGGCCTTGCCTCGCTTCAGGCCTGCTTTCTTACAAGCATTGTGTGCTTTTGAGGGAACTTTTGCAGCCATTTATGTTCTCTGCTGCTTTAATAACCAGCTCTTCAAGCAAATAGCACCTTGTTTAGCTTTCTGCAAATTGTTAATGCATCTAGGTTTTTTGTGTGGCTGCTTTGGAAGCTGTTTCTCACTGTTTCCACATGTGTACATATTGTGACACAGCCCCAGTACTTGTCATATATGTACATTATCTTGCTCTGCAGTTAAGGATAATTCAATTTCCGAAAGAACAAATAGAGCAGAGTATCAATTAGGAGTGCAAATTGTTTTCAAAGACATTTGTTCTGCACTACTTCTATTTTGATAGCAAATAGGCTTCCTTCCTTTTCACTGCTAAGCAGCACTGAAGTCACTTTATGCATTTTTTCAAGAGCAGGGATATTCAAATTCTTTAGTATGATACTTTTATTATATACCAAATGCTTTCTGAAATATATTTTTCCATCAAAGAGTCTTACTGAATGAGGTTTAAGTATTTAAAAGAACTTTTTTTTGATAATATTTTATTGGTTTTCTAATAATAATAATAATAATAATAATAACAACAACAACAACAACAACAATAATAATAGTTGGACGGGACCTTGGAGGTCATCTAGTCCAACCCCCTGCTCAGGCAGGAAACCCTATACCAGTGATGGCTAAACCTTTAGAGACCGAGTGCCCAAAAACTGCCCCTGCCTCCCCGCCCACCCTCGCTCTGCGCCCCGCCCACCCGCATGGCCACCCACCGCCTCCACGGCCCACTGCAGCAGATCGCCCAGGCAGCCCATGGCGCCATGGCGGGCACGCCCTCCGCCCATGCCCCGCACCATTATTTGCGTGTGACAGGGCACGAGGGCAGAGTCTTGTCCCCGCTGCCTGGCTGCCGTGCCCTTGGCTGTGCTGCTCTGCGTGGACCGCGCTCGGGGGCAACTCTCCTCCGGGGGGGCTGCTGGTGAGGAGGGGGCCATGGGGAGAGGCGGGGCTGGGGCGATGGTGCACGTGCCCACAGAAAGGGCTCTGAGTGCCACCTCTGGCACACGTGCCATAGGTTCACCACCACTGCCCTATACCATTTCAGACAAATGGCTGTCCAGTCTCTTCTTAAAAACTTCTAGTGTTGGAGCATTCACCGCTTCTGGAGGCAGGTTGTTCCACTGGTTAATTGTTCTAACTGTCAGGAAGTTTCTCCTTAGTTCTAGGTTGCTTCTCTCCTTGATTAGTTTTCATCCATTGCTTCTTGTCCTGCCTTCCGGCGCTTTGGAAAATAGCTTGACTCCCTCTTCTTTGTGGCAGCCCCTGAGATATTGGAACACTGCTATCATGTCCCCCCTCGTCCTTCTCTTCATTAAACTAGACATACCCAATTCCAGCAGCCGTTCCTTATATGTTTTAGCCTCCAGACCTCTAATCATCTTTGTTGATCTTCTCTGTACTCTTTCTAGAGTCTCAACATCTTTTTTACATCGTGGTGACCAAAACTGGATACAATATTCCAAGTATGGCCTTACCAAGGCATGTAAAGTGGTATTAATACTTCACGTGATCTTGATTCTATCCCTCTGTTAATGCAGCCTAACACTGTGTTGGCTTTTTTGGCAGCTGCAGCACACTGCTGGCTCATATCTAAGTGATTGTCCACTAGGACTCCGAGATCCCTCTCACAGTTGCTACTATTGAGCAAGATACCACCTATACTAATACCTGTACATTTGGTTTTTCTTGCCTAAATGTAGAACTTTACTTTTTTCACCGTTGAATTTCATTTTGTTAGATAGCGCCCAGTGTTCCAGTTTGTTCAGATCCTCCTGTATCTTAAGCCTATCTTCTGGAGTGTTGGCTATTCCTGCCAGCTTGGTGTCGTCTGCAAATTTGATGAGTTCCCCGTCTATCCCCTCGTCCAAATCGTTGATGAAGATGTTGAAGAGCACTGGGTCTAGAACAGAGCCCTGGGGCACCCCATTAAACACTTCCCTCCATGTAGATGCAGTTCCATTGAGGACCACATGCTGAGTACGGCCGGTCAGCCAGCTACGAATCCATCTGGTGGTGATGCTGTCTAACCCACATTTTTCTATCTTATCAGGTAGTAGATTGTGATCTACTTTATCAAATGCCTTACTGAAGTCCAAGTAAATTATATCCACAGCATTCCTCTGATCCACTAATTTTGTCACTTGGTCAAAGAATGCAATAAGATTTGTCTGGCATGATCTGTTTTTGACAAACCCATGTTGGCTTTTAGTAATAACTTTGTTTTTCTCTAGGTGTTTGCTGATTGTTGTTTGATTATCTTTTCCAGAATCTTCCCAGGTATTGAGGTCAGGCTGATAGGTCTGTAGTTTCCTGGATCTATTTTTTTCCCTTTTTTGAAGATGGGAACTACATCAGTTCTTTTCCAGTCCTCTGGTGCTGGAAGTGCTCCAGGATCTTTGAAAAATATAGTTCAGTGGTTCTGAGATCACATCTGCCAGTTCATTGAGAACCTTGGGGTGTAATCCATCTGGTCCTGGTGATTTGAACTCGTCTAGGCTGGATAGGTGCTCACTTATCATTTTCTTGCCTAACTTAACTTGTGTTTCTAATCTATTTTTTATGGTACTGTTTTTGATAGGTTGGACTGTTTTTTCCCTTTGTGTAAAGACAGATGCAAAAAATGAGTTAAATAGTTCTGCTTTCTCCCTGTTGCTTGTCACCTTCTTGCCACTTTCCCCCACTAATGGACCAATCATTTCCTTAACTTTTTTCTTGTTTTTTACATGTTGAAAGAAGCTTTTTTTGTTATTTTTGACTTTGGTCACAAGCCTTAGTTCATTTTGAGCCTTAGCTTTCCTCACTTCATCTTTGCAGGCTCGGACTATTTGCTGATATTCTGCTTTAGTTATGTGCTCCTCTTTCCACTTTTTATACTTGTCCTTTTTATCTTTCAATTTATCAGAGAGTTCTTTATGCAGCCATGCTGGTTTCTTTTGAGAGCTGTTGTTTTTCTTCTTTGTTGGTATTGTGCTAAACTGGGCTTTTATTATCTCATTTTTCAAAATTTCCCAAGCTTCTTGAGTTGTTTTCCCCTTGAGGATTCTCATCCATGGAATCGTTCTCAAGCTCTCTCTTAAGTTTATTGAAATTAGCTCTCTTAAAATCCAAGACTCTAGTTTGACTGTGTTCTATTGCTTGTGCTTCCAGAATGTTGAATTCCAATACTGCATGATCACTCCCCCCCCCCCAAGGTTCCTGTGGCTTCAACATCTTCTATCATTTCATCTCTTCATCTCATTTGAGTATTTGGAAGGCAACGTGGCGATTGGGTTAATCAATAGTTCAATAACAAAATCTTCAGTACATATCTCAGGTTACATCATCAAATATTTCTTCTCTGTTTCCCTTAACATTTGTTATATCGTATTTAAGCTAGTAAATTTCTAATTGTATCAAATTCAGTGAAAACTTCATTATCACATTTATCAATACATTTTTTGCTTAAACATATCTTAATAGATCTTCATAAACAATCCATATCCTGTTATTAAGTTTTACCTAATTTTTAGTTTTTAATTACAGTACTCCAATTTAACCTTTAATATCCATAATATTTGAATTTCAGGTAACCCAAATTTCCTTTGTCTCACTTCATAAAAATTATAATGTCTAAAATACACATATTACTTACTTAGATATATTCTTATTTTATTTTGTAAACGTTTTCTATTTCTCACCCTAGTACACCACCACCTTAATAACAGAGTATCCTTTGTTAACTCAAGTCCATCATCTATATTATCTGGGCTAATCCATAGTTCAAACCTATTTCCTAATAGTTAGTTTCATTTCCCTTGTAGGTCTAAGTCCTCAGTATTAAACAGATTAATCCCTTATTTTTTACTATTTTCCAACTATTTTTAAATCTAATAATCAAATTTCCCCTTGTCTCAAAATCTTCCTTTAGCCCACTGATTGGCAGTTTAGGATCCTCTCTAGTAAATCAAAAAACCCCAGTTTTTCAATCTAATTCTAGCTTTCTTCTTATGCCACCCAGGCTTCCATACCAATGCTTTTAAATCATCGAATAGATCTCCCCTCATTCTTGTGTATGTTACTTGAATTAAAGGAGACCAAAGTATTTAAAAGAACTTTTCACTTGGATCATTTAAGGTCCAAAAGCAATCCGTTCCACTGGTTAATTGTTCTCTCTGTTAGGAAAGCTGATTAGTTTCCATCCATTGTTTCTTGTCTTGCCTTCTGGTGCTTTGGAAAACAGATTACATTCCAGGAGCTGGCAGATATTATCTCAGAACCATTGCACACATCTTTCATAAATCCTGGAGCACCGGGGAAGTACCTGAGGATTGGAAAAGGGCTGATGTCGTTCCTATCTTCAAGAAAGGGAAAAAAACGGACCCAGGAAACTACAGACCAATCAGTCTAACATTAATACCTGGGAAGATCCTAGAAAAGATAATCAAAAAACAGATCTGTGAAAAACTAGAAGCAAACAAAGTTATAACTAGTAGCCAGCACGGGTTTGTTAAAAACAGATCATGCCAAACCAATCTTATTTTATTCTTCGACAAAGTGACTAAACTAATAGACCAGCAAAATACTGTGGATGTAGTATACTTAGACTTTGATAAAGTAGACCACAACCTACTCCTTGGTAAGCTAGAAAAAGGTGGAATAGACAACATAACCACCAGATGGATCTGTAGCTGGCTGGCAAACTGTACTCAACGAGTAGTCCTCAACGGCACTACGTCCACATGGAGAGAAGTAAGCAGTGAGGTACCACAAGGTTCCGTCTTAGGCCCAGTACTCTTCAATATCTTCGTTAATGACTTAGATGAGGGAATTAAAAGGGAACTCATCAAATTTGCAGATGACACCAAACTGGCAGGAGTATCCAACACCCCAGAAGACAAATTCAGGATCCAAAAAGATCTTGACAAACTTGAAGAATGGGCCCTAGCCAACAAAATGAGTTTCAATGTGGAAAAAAGCAAAGTTTTACATTTAGGCAGGAAAAATCAAAGGTACAAGTACAGATTGGGCAAGACCTGTCTTAAAAACAGTAATTGTGAGAGGGACCTTGGAGTCCTAGTGGACGATCACTTAACCATGAGCCAGCAGTGTGCAGCAGCAGCCAAAAAAGCTAATACAATCCTGGTTTGTATAAACAGGCATAGAATCAAGATCACGCTTTATAAAACCCTAGTAAGACCACACCTGGAATACTGCAACCAATTTTGGTCACCATACTACAAAAAAGATGTTGAGACCATGGAAAAAGTTAAGAGAAGAGCAACTAAGATGATCCAAGGCCTGGAGACTAAAATATACAAAGAACGGCTGCAGGACTTGGGCTTGGCTAGTCTAAAGAAAAGAAGAAATAGGGGAGACATGATAGCAGTATTCCAGTATTTGAGGGGCTGCCACAAACAAGAGGGGGCTAGGTTGTTCACCAAAGCACCAGAGGGAAGGACGAGAAACAATGGTTGCAAACTGATCAAAGAGAGAAGCAACCTGGAATTAAGGAGAAACTTCCTGACAGTGAGGACAATTAACCAGTGGAACAGCTTGCCTCCAGAAATTGTGCTCCATCACTGGAGATTTTTAAAAAGAGGCTAGACAGTCACTTGTCTGAGATGGTATATGTTCTCCTGCTTGAGCAGGGGGCTGGACTAGAACAGGGCTTTTCAACCTTTTCACTGATTGTACCACTTTTAGGATATGGCAGTATTTGAGTACCACCTAGCAAGGTGTCAAAAACTTGATAACCAAAAAACAAAAATCTGTTCAAAGTTGCAATTGCACTGAAATGACTTATGACAATTTTTCGCACTTATGACCATTGCAGCATGCCCAGGGTCATGTGATTTATATTTGGATGCTTGGCAACTGATTCATATTTATGATGGTCACAGTGTCCCAGGGTCATGTGATCCCCTTTTGCAATCTTTTGACAAGCAAAGTCAATGGCAGGGCTGCTGGTGGCCAAGTGCTAAGGCAGGACTTCCCTCCCTCCTTCCCTGCCTCCCTCTTTCTAGTGCCCACCTCCTTCTAAAGGAAGAATTTGAACCCCCCCCCCCATATTTTCTCTCTTCCATATATTCATCAAACAAGGAAAGGCCTCCAGAGACAGAAAAGACAAGCTGCTGAGTGAACTAGCTTAAAAGGGCACATTCCCCTTTAAGAATTAGCTACTGGCTAGAAAGGAAAGTTAAGGAGTGCAGCCGGCACTTAAGGAAGAAAAAAAAATGTAGTAAGTACTGGCTGCCAACTAAGGCAGCCTCCCCAAATGGCTCCATTCGTAAGTAAAGGAATGCTATAGGCAAAATCCATTCAGGAGAAAAATACTTCAAAATCCCTTGCAGCAAAACTTACAGCTAACAATAGCAGAGCAATAGAAGCTAACGTCAGCCATCAGCCAAATAGAAATTGCCAAACACTCCTTAAGAACACAAAGCCCACATTGCACAAATCCCAGAACTTCAAAGTCACAAAAGCACATAAGAATCCTTCCACTCTCCATCTCCTTTCCTCCGTGTCTCACCTCCAGCTGATGCTGCTTTTCTTCATTGCTACCTTTCTTCATTCCTCGTGAAGGGCAACCCCTCCCCTGCTGCATTTCTTGCCTGTTTGTTGCTGCCAGCACAGGTGGCTGCCACAGAAGTTGTAGATCGGCTCATGGCCGGCCTGCTTGGCCTGCTTGATCTCCTCTCCTCTCCCCCCCACCCTCCTCCTTCTTCTTTCCCTTCGGTGCAGCTAGAGCTGATTCCACCTCCTCCCAAGGAGGCTTCTTTTTTTCTCTCTCCCTCTCCCGCCCAAACTGCCTCCTTTTATAGCCTCTCCTGTCTCTGCCCCCCTCCTCCTCCTTTCTCATGGGGGAGGGTGAGCCAGAAGTGAGCCTGGGGCCTTTGCCTCGCCCCAGCCACTCTGCAGCTCCGGAGGACTCTCTCACAGTAAGTCCTTGCCTGCGCTGGCTCTTTCCCTCCCCCACTACACTTGGCTAGGCAGAGCTGTGTACCACCTGCCACGGGTTAATGTATCACAAGTGGTACGTGTACCACCGGTTGAAAAGCCCTGGACTAGAAGACCTCCAAGGTCCCTTCCAGCTCTATTCTATTCTATTCTATTCTATTCTATTCTATTCTATTCTATTCTATTCTATTCTATTCCATTCCATTCCATTCCATTCCATTCCATTCCATTCCATTCCATTCCATTCCATTCCATTGTTTGTGGCAGCCCCTCAGATATTGGAACACTGTTATCATGTCACCCCTAGTCCTTCTTTTCACTAAACTAGACATACCCAATTCCTGCAACCTTTCTTCATTCAACCGTTCTCTAGCCCCCTAATCATCCTTGTTACTCTTTTCTGCACTCTTTCCAGAGTCTCAACATCTTTTTTATGATATGGTGACCAAAACAATACAATATTCTAAGTGTGATCTTACTAAGGCCTTATAAAGTGGTACTAGTACTTTACGTGACCTTGATTCTATTCCTCTGTTAATGCAACCTAGGATTGCACTGGCTTTTTTGGCAGCTGCTGCACACTGCATATTTAAGTGATTGGAGTCCATTAGTGATTTATAGAAGACACTAGGATTCCAAGATCCCTCTCACAGTTACTGCTATTGAATCAGGTTTCATCTAATCTGTACCTGTGCATTTGGTTTTTTCTTGATTGAATTTCATTTTGTTAGATAGGTGTTCGAGTCTGTCGAGATCCATCTGGATTTTGAGCCTATTTTCTGTGTGTTGGCTATTCCTGCCAGTTTAGTGTTGTCTGCAAATTTGATGAGTATTAGTAAGCTGAGTGATTCAAATAACAATATATAGTAACACAAGATAAATTTCACCTCCTTTACAAATAATTTTAGTTACAAATAACTAAATTCTTCTTCTTCTCTGAGCAATTGTAAGACCCAGTTCTTGCATTAGGCCAGTAGAAATCCTCTTTGTCTTCAGTAGAAATATATATGAAGATCATACTTTAATAATGCTTAATTATCCAAATCACATTTTTTTCTATAATTTCATGTGAATGTCTTCTCAGGCAAATAGGAAATTATTAAGGGTCAAATATCCAAAACCATCTGAAAACAAATCTCCAATTCATTAGATCACTGTAATGATTTCTTCCTGTGTGTCATCATTCTTTTACAATGCAATTCTCTCATGTTTTAGTTACTATTTTAGTCTTCTCACATTTCTCCAGGGAAATTTGCCTATTGCTGTGAATTAGGGCAGTTTAATTTTTATTTCAGAAGTGCCATTACAGGAAAATAATTGTATTCTGATCTATTTAGAAATGTAGACTTTTGGGGGAAGTACGGCTGAGCACATATTCAATAACATTGAAATTTGAAATACAGTTTTTCCTACTACTAGCTCTGAACTGCCATGTAACGTGTGTACCAAATATGTATACATTCTAGAAATTTAAAAGATGAGTGATTGTATTTAACAGTAACAAATAGTTTAATAGAAAAATATCTTCTTGATCAATGCTGTCAAACTTAAATCAAGGAATGAAGGTCACTGAACTGTACTTAATGCTCCCTGTGGGCCATATATTGGCTGTACTCTACATATTTACACACACACACACACACATCAACACATTAACATCAGATAAGAACTAGATATGATTAATACATAAAAAAGAAACATTATTGCAAATTTGATTATTTATTTTCAATATTTATATGTCTGTATGTGTTTGTAGCTGTGTGTGTCTATGTATAACCTACCACTCCACTGAGCTTTATCCAGGCCTACCGCCAAATTATCATGCCATCACATTCCCCCCCCCTCCTCATTATCACCTCCTTGCAATGTTCCCTCCAATTTCTGAAGGGTTCCAAGGCTGGCTGGCAACATGCTGTCCAAAGAAAGGCACCAGTGGAGCTCTGTGCTCCTGTGGACCCCTGATCAGTCTGCACAGGGGCAGCATCAAGCAATTTTCGCTGCTGCAATGAAACTTAGTTAGTAGCAAGCTGGTGGAGAACTTGTCAGTCACAAACCCAGAGTTTTGGTAATTAATGATTAAGTTTATTAATTGGTTTTAAAATGTAGTGTTAGCTATGTTTTGTTATATTTTTATTTTATTTTCTTAAACATTACCCAACTGCATTTTAGAACATAGAACAAGGGTAGGCAACCTCGGCTCTTTTATGACTCATGGACTTCAACTCCCAGAATTCCTGAGTCAGCATAGCTGACTCAGGAATTCTGGGAGTTGAAATCCATGAGTCATAAAAGAGCCGAGGTTGCCTACCCCTGAAACATAGAATAATAGTATTGGAAGGGACCTTGGAGTCCAACCCCCTGCTTGAGCAGGAGACCTTATACCATTTCAGACAAATGGTTGTCCGGTCTCTTTTTGAAAGCCTCCAGCGATGGAGCACCCACAACTTCTGGAGGCAAGCTATTCTATTGATTAGTTGTTTTCACTGTCAGGAAAGTTTTCCTTAATTCTTTTTTTAAGAAGAGATTAGAACATTTGTCTAGAATGGTATAGGGTCTCCTGCTTGAGCAAGGGATTGGACTACTAGAAGACCTCCAAGGTCCCTTCCAACTCTGTTATTCTTTGCAATTCTATGCTAATGATGAAATGCCACATTACCTTTCCTTGTTCCAGTAATAGATCCACTTGCAAAATTCTTCAGCACAGTTTCAAATCCACATGCAGCCAACAGAATTAACACTTTCTATAATTGAAGGGTTTGTGGTCAGCTTTAACTTCTTTTAGTAGGCGTTAGCTAACTGCTGATTTTAACAATGGATACGTCAAACAAATGCATAGACAGTGATTAAAATTAAGTAGTTCTAACTAAACAAATTCATGACTTATAAAAGCTCTTAATAGCTTGTTAGCAGGTTCATAGCCACCCTAGACCTTGAAGTATGAAGATCAACATTCATTGATCATGGATCCCATATATACAAATATGGCCAAATCTCTACAGTATTTATCTATTTTAGGATGTTAAAGACATTTAATTTTGTAACTGTAACAGAACATCTTCCTGCAAAGCATGTTTTTAAAACAAATAATGAAATACAAGTACTTTGTTTTTTCAACCAGGCAAATTCTCCATCTTACACCTTTTACCTTTTCTTGCCAAGTCATTTTGAATAGTAGAAATCAGTTTTCTAGAGATTGCTTGCGTTATGACTTAATAATAGTTTTTCCTCCCCCTACTTAAGAGTAAACCTATGGCTAGCTTTGTAGATTGTTTACTGATAGGAATATTATGCAAATAGATCTGAAATAGTGCCAACTGTTAGTGATGTGCAAAATGTATCAATCTTAAAGTGTCCTGCCTTAAAATGGATATTTTCACTGTCCCAAGCACAAAGCAAGCATGGGCAAAATGGAATGGAATCTGATTGTCTAGTAGTTCCTTAAAGAGAAAGAAAAACCCTGGCAATTCTTGCCCCTCTGTGAGGGAGATTGGTGGTTTTTAAATTTGATGTGTAAATAAATAAAATTTCAGGGAAGAGCATTTGGGATATTCCAGTGGTTCCAATGATGCACTGTTGTTTCGTGGCTTGTAGCTGAATTGCTTTTTTTCCATTCCCCACCCCCCAATCTAACCAGTATAGTACCAGAAACAGTCAGATTTCTTATACTTTGGTTTAGACTGGATGAAATAATGTGAGATGTGTAATATTGAAAGGAAAGTAGTAGTTGAGCACATAGCCAGACAAAAAGCTTGACCTAGTTGCATGCTTGCCTGCCAATCATCCAGCCGAATTAATGCTGCTTTTTAAAATAGCAAATGTTGAGTTAATATGGATGAAAAAATGGGTTGCTTATGTGTGGGTTTTTTTATTATTTTATTCTGCAAGAAAGTAGTACAAAACTGTCAGTATTTCTGCTACTATAGTACTTCATACCACTTACATATATTGCTAATGCTGGTGCTATAAATGTGTGTTTGCTTTATTAAGATTTGGTGTGCGCACTCTGGGCATATTTCTGCATATGAAAATAGGATCTACATTGATTTTGGCTGGTTTGCTGAGCATTAAGGTTGTATATACATTCTGTGCATGGTCTTTTAGCTTATTGCAGTATTGTTATATGTATCAACCTGGGTTTTTATTTATTTATTTCTGTTTCATTTTGATAGCTAGCAGTGACCCCCTAAGCAAAAAATATCACAAAGACTAAGAAGTTCTTTTGCTTGGGCTTGTGTCTGGATAGACTGTATATATATATAAAAAAGGCATGTCAGATTTGTTGCTTGATCTTGCTAGCTGGGGTTTGGGTACTTACAAAAAAATTCTAAGCAGATTATTCTTTAAAAAAAACTCTCAAAGCTTTAGTATATTTAGGAAAATGCTAATAGAAAGGAATACTATATTAAATAAATTAATTGCTCCCTTTGTCCTGTAGTCAAAGAGGAGGAAGTCCTCAAGATTAATTCTAATATAAACTAAATTTTCACTGGGGGAAGAACAGAGCATTTTTATTTTTGAAGGTATGTTTTAAAAATCATCCTTCGCCATATTTTCTACAATTTGGGTATTAGGTAGTAGGATGTTTAATCTAGAACCAGTTCCTAATTTTCAAATATATTAGAATTAACCCAAAGCTTATATTTTGGCTGCTCTATCTGATAAACCTAATGATTCAGGCAGAATAAGAAAAAAACCTCTGGGCTACCAAACAGTTACAGTGGGGCAAAAAAGTATTTAGTCAGCCACCAATTGTGCAAGTTCTCCCACTTAAAAAGATGAGAGAGGCCTGTAATTGTCATCATAGGTAGACCTCAACTATGAGAGACAAAATGAGAAAACAAATCCAATCACATTGTCTGATTTGGAAAGAATTTATTTGCAAATTATGGTGGAAAATACGTATTTGGTCAATATCAAACGTTCATCTCAATACTTTGTTATATATCCTTTGTTGGCAATGACAGAGGTCAAACGTTTTCTGTAAGTCTTCACAAGGTTGGCACACACTGTTGCTGGTATGTTGGCCCATTCCTCCATGCACATCTCCTCTAGAGCAGTGATGTTTTGGGGCTGTCGCTGGGCAACATGGACTTTCAACTCCCTCCAAAGGTTTTCTATGGGGTTGAGATCTGGAGACTGGCTAGGCCACTCCAGGACCTTGAAATGCTTCTTACGAAGCCACTCCTTCGTTGCCCGGGCAGTGTGTTTGGGATCATTGTCATGCTGAAAGACCCAGCCACGTTTCATCTTCAATGCCCTTGCTGATGGAAGGAGGTTTGCACTCAAAATCTCACGATACATGGCCCCATTCATTCTTTCCTGTACACGGATCAGTCGTCCTGGTCCCTTTGCAGAGAAACAGCCCCAAAGCATGATGTTGCCACCCCCATGCTTCACAGTAGGTATGGTGTTCTTTGGATGCAACTCAGCATTCTCTCTCCTCCAAACAAGATGAGTTGTGTTTCTACCAAACAGTTCTACTTTGGTTTCATCTGACCATATGACATTCTCCCAATCCTCTTCTGGATCATCCAAATGCTCTCTAGCAAACTTCAGACGGGCCCGGACATGTACTGGCTTAAGCAGGGGGACACGTCTGGCACTGCAGGATCTGAGTCCCTGGCGGCGTAGTGTGTTACTGATGGTAGCCTTTGTTACGTTGGTCCCAGCTCTCTGCAGGTCATTCACTAGGTCCCCCCGTGTGGTTCTGGGATTTTTGCTCACCGTTCTTGTGATCATTTTGACCCCACGGGGTGAGATCTTGCGTGGAGCCCCAGATCGAGGGAGATTATCAGTGGTCTTGTATGTCTTCCATTTTCTAATTATTGCTCCCACAGTTGATTTCTTCACACCAAGCTGCTTGCCTATTGCAGATTCAGTCTTCCCAGCCTGGTGCAGGTCTACAATTTTGTTTCTGGTGTCCTTCGACAGCTCTTTGGTCTTCACCATAGTGGAGTTTGGAGTGTGACTGTTTGAGGTTGTGGACAGGTGTCTTTTATACTGATAACAAGTTCAAACAGGTGCCATTAATACAGGTAATGAGTGGAGGACAGAGGAGCCTCTTAAAGAAGAAGTTACAGGTCTGTGAGAGCCAGAAATCTTGCTTGTTTGTAGGTGACCAAATACTTATTTTCCACCATAATTTGCAAATAAATTCTTTCCAAATCAGACAATGTGATTGTCTGGATTTGTTTTCTCATTTTGTCTCTCATAGTTGAGGTCTACCTATGATGACAATTACAGGCCTCTCTCATCTTTTTAAGTGGGAGAACTTGCACAATTGGTGGCTGACTAAATACTTTTTTGCCCCACTGTATATCTCCAGATTGTTTGGGGAAAATGTGAGTTTTGGCTTTATTGTATGGGATACTGGGATTTATATAGCTGATAAAGAATTTAACATTTACTAATTCATTTTAATAAATTTGGTGTACATAATTATGGTTTATGAATGAACATTTCTTCCAATTTATCTATACATATCTCTAGTTCAGTAGAATTCTGGGAACAAAACTGTATTAAACAACATAGAATAGAATAGAGTGGAAGGGACCTTGGAGGTCTTCTAGTCCAGCCCCCTGCTCAAGCAGGAGAACCTATACCGTCTCAGACAGGTGAATGTCTAGTCTCTTCTTTAAAATCTCCAGTGATGGAGCGCCCATGATTTCTGGGGGTAAGCTGTTCCACTGGTTGATTGTCCTCACTGTCAGGAAGTTTCTCCTTAATTCCAGGTTGCTTCTCTCTTTGATCAGTTTGCAACCATTGTTTCTCGTCCTTCCCTCTGGTGCTTTGGTGAACAACCTAGCCCCCTCTTGTTTGTGGCAACCCCACAGATACTGGAACACTGCTATCATGTCTCCCCTATTTTTTCTTTTCTTTAGACTAGCCAAACCCAAGTCCTGTAGCCGTTCTTTGTATGTTTTAGTCTCCAGGCCTTTGATCATCTTTGTTGCTTTTCTCTGAATTTTTTTCCAAACTCTCAACATCTTTTTGGGGATATGGTGACCAAAATTGGCTGCAGTATTCCAGGTGTGGTCTTACTAGGGTTTTATAAAGCGGTACTAATACTTTGTGTGATCTTGATCCTATGCCTCTGTTTATACAACCCAGGATTGTATTAGCTTTTTTGGTTGCTGCTGCACACTGCTGGCTCATAGTCAAGTGATCGTCCACTAGGACTCCAAGGTCCCTTTCACAGTTAGTGTTTTTAAGCCAGGTCTCACCCAATCTGTATTTGTACCTTTGGTTTTTCCTGCCTAAATGTAAAACTTTGCTTTTCTCCACATTAAAACTCATTTTGTTGGCTAGGGCCCATTGTTCAAGTTTGTCATGATTTTTTTGGATCCTGAGCTTGTCTTCTGGGGTGTTGGCTACTCCTGTCAGTTTGGTGTCATCTGCATGGTGTCATCTCAAATTTCCTCAGTGAATTTAGATTGCTGCTGTTGCCTTTTAATTAGCATACTTTTTCAAATGGTTATATTAGCAATATTAAAAAGAGGGTGTGGTTCAGTAACAGAAAAAAACTTTAAATATTCATACTTTCACTATCTGCACTCAGGAAGAATATCAAGTTATTTCTCCTTATATCTTTGGCTTTTTGAACAAAGCAGCTAAGACTAACTTTTTTGAAGTAACGCTATTTGATGCAAAGGGAATTAATTTGTTTTGCACCTGTACTCTAGCCTCTGGGACACTCACACATCAATTTCTTTATTCATAAATTTATCTTTCACTTTTTTAGTCTAATTATCAATTGACATGCTATAATTGGCCCCTTTATTTCCTCAAATTATCCTCCATTCTTTTTCTTTTCTATATATTTTATTAATTTTTATAGGGTTAGGGTTTTTTAAAATAACATTTTTAATATTTAGCAAACAGCATGTTGTCTGGGTTCATGCATTTGAAAAACAATGAGTAATAATTAATTTCTATATTATCATAATCAATATGTTAAATCGCTCAATAGCCTTCTTCTTACTAGTATATATTCAATGTTACATAGTATATATCCCGTTCCTTTCTCTCTAATTCGTTTTTCTAGCCATTGATAAAAATTGTCCGATGTTCTAAAGTACACTGAGTCTTCTTTCTCTTTTATCTTTAATGTCAATCTGTCCATTTCTGCAAATCTGAAAACTTCTTCATTAGTTCTTCTTTCATTGGTAAGTTTTCATTTTTCCAATATTGGGCAAATACAATTCTTACTGCAATTCTTACTGGCTGAGAGTTCTGGGAGTTGAAGTCCACAAGTCTTAAAGTTGCCAAGGCTGAGGACCCCTGCTTTAAGGAATCACAAAATTTTCATTAATGTCTAATTTTCTCCAAAAGTGTTTTGGATGGAGTCGCCACCAAAATCCCTTCCTCAGTCACAGTTCTTTCCCTAAAAAAGTTATTGTATTTAGTAAATACTTTCCAGGTAGTTCTCAATTTACAACCATTCGTTTAGTGACCATTTGAAGTTACAACAGTACTGGAAAAACTTGACTTATGATCTTTTTTCACAATGGTCACCTGAACAAAACTTGGGCGCTTGGCAGCCGGGGTCATGTTATCAGCTTTTGTGACCTTCTGACAAGCAAAGCCAATGGGGAAGCCATATTCACTTAACAACTGTGTTACTAACTTATCAACTGCAGCGATTCACTTAACAACTGTGGCAAGAAAAGTTGTAAAATGGCACAAAACTTACTTAACAATTGTCTTGCTTAGCAACAGAACTTTTGGACTCAATTATGGTTGCAAGTAGAGGACCACCTGTATTGCATCCGCAGTTCTCTTAAAGCTGGCACATTGTGAGGGGTGGCTGCACAATATTATACTGCCTTAACCAGATTTTCTCAGCTTCTTCTATGTACTGGAAACTAATTTTTGCTAGTTGAGACTAGTCTATTCAAAATATGCAGATAAAGAGATCAGTTTTAAAATACATTATGTGAAAAAGCGTTCCTCTACAGCAGATAAAATATCTCGGTATTACTTGATACAAAATTTGCACCCTTCTATTATCCAGTTTCATATTACTATATTGTTAATATCTTACTGAGATCTAGCTGTATGATAGCACAAGATAGGGAGATAGAACATATTGCTGGTTTACCTCGAAGCTCATATAATCATTATGAAAAGAAACCATAACTATATGGAAAATCATTTTCTCAGCTAGGCCAAGAACTGAATTTTACTCTTGGCAAAAAACACATTGGGTATAAATGTCCTGAGAGGAGGAGAGTGGTCTTTTTCGTTGTCCTTGAAAACTATAGGTTATTCCAGATTGCACATATTCCTACTTTCATTTATGTGCTAAAATGAGATTGACCTACTCTTCATGAACCCATGGCAATTATTTACCATAACTACTGCCTGAATTGGCTGGCTGAAAAATATTACAGGTAGTCCTCAACTTACAATCACAATTGAGCCCAAAGTTTATGTTGCTAAGCGAGACAGTTGTTAAGTGAATTTTGCCCCATTCTACGACCTTTCTTGCCATAGTTGTATTATTAGTGACCAAGCCAAGAATCTGGTGTTGACAATTTTATATTTGCACCAGGCAAACCAAAGAAATTTGTCTTTTTAAGTTCTATCTTTAACTTTTATAGAAGAATTTATTTGTTGCAATCTGCATTAAAGAGGTTAATTTGACAAGCTCAGAAGGTATGTAGCTTGCGGGCATCCTTTTCCCAAATTATTCACTTGAGTTGGGAGATTGTTTGATGAAACTCTTTAAAATATGGAGCTTAGCATTATAATAGTGAAAGCATAATCTCTTGCCTCAAATTATGCAATGTGGCTTCCACTCGTCTAAGGTCTTTCTATTGGAGGAGATATATCTGGGCACCCTACCCTGTGCCTATCAGTCTGGCTGCCACCCAGTCACTCTGGCCCTGCAGTTTAAAAGGATCTAATAGCCCTACAACTACAGCTGGTGTGATCACCCCATTAGTTATTTTGTGTTTGGGTGCCATGCACGCAAACGAAAGGACACAATAAGCCCTGTCTCCCTGCTCCTTTCCCCCATCTCCCTTCCCTCTCCAGAGGGCCATGGGGAAGCTTCTATTTACTGGCAAGCAGAGGAGAGGAAGAGAAAAAACATTCTCCTCTTCCCCTGCGGTCTACACACAGGAACAACTACAGTCACTAATCTGCAACAGGTCCTGCTTGGATTTAGTCCCCCAGGCTCGGAAACAGGAAACCAAGATGCTGGCGTCTCACGCAGGACAAGCAGCAGCGGCGGCACCAAGACGGGGAGCGATGCTGCTGCAGTTATTGGCCAGGACTCTGCGCGCCGCTGTTGACCCAACGATGTTCGCTGGGAATACTGTGAGAACTGGGACGTCGCCCGAGTTTGAGAGCGAGCGAGCGAGCGGCAGACGGAGTGGAGAAGAAAAGAATCCCACTGTTGTGTATCAGGAAAACAATGCCCGGCTCTAAAACTCCTCAAAACCAATGCCCGGAACATGCAGAGTTGCAGCAACATGAAACTGCCGGCTGAAAACTTTTAAAGGAAAACTCAGAGAAACTTTGCAAAGCAACGAGCTGTCCCTCCCTCGTGAGATGAACGGCGCTGCTGGAAAGAACCGATGGGTAACACAATGGCTGCAATTACTGGGGCTTTGGCTGGGTGTCTCGGATTGGGCTTTTGCATTCATTCGCTATACAATTCCCGAGGAAATGCCGAAGAGTTCGTTGGTAGGAAACGTAATGCTTGACCTGGGCTTAGAACTCCAGCAGTTACAAGCTCGAAATCTCCGGGTTGTGTCGGGAGGCAGCAGAAAATACTTCGAAGCAGATCTCAACACTGGAAAGTTGCTAGTAAATGAGAGAATCGACAGGGAGGAACTTTGTGCGACTCTCTCTCCTTGTGTCCTAAGCCTGCAGATCATAGCGGAGAACCCCCTGGAGCTCTACGGCGTGGCTGTGGAAATCCAAGACATCAACGACAATGACCCAGTTTTCCTGAGCAAACAAATGAGACTGGAAATCAGCGAGTCAGTGTCACCTGGAGCACGTTTTCCTTTGGAGAGCGCACAAGACCCCGATGTAGGAATTAACTCTTTGCAGACCTACCAGCTCAGCTCCAATCAGCACTACGCATTGAACGTACAGACTGGAGGGGATAATACAAAATATGCAGAGTTGGTGCTGGAGAAGACACTGGATAGGGAGCAGCAAAAGGAAATCCTACTGATTCTCACAGCTCTGGATGGAGGAAATCCACCCAGATCTGCTACCTTGCAAGTACTCATTGATGTCCTAGATGCCAATGACAACACCCCTATCTTCAATCAATCTATTTATAAAGCCAGTGTGAGAGAGGACACACCCTTAAACACTTTGGTGGCCAGAACAAGAGCTTTTGATCTGGATGAGGGCCCTAATGGAGAAATAATTTACTCCTTCAGCAGTCACACTCCTGCTAAAGTTCGGCAGCTTTTTGCTTTAGACTCTGATACTGGAGAACTGAGGCTCAATGGATTGCTGGATTTTGAAGAAACCAAATTTTATGAGATTTATGTCCAGGCAAAAGATAAAGGCACCAATCCTGCAGAGACACATTGTAAAATATTGGTAGAAATTATTGATGTCAATGACAACATCCCAGAAATCACAGTGACATCAGTTTACAGCCCGGTACCAGAAGATGCAGCTCCAGGAACAGTAATTGCTTTGCTAAGTGTCACAGATCAGGACTCTGGTGATAATGGCCTTGTAAATTGCTTTATACCTTTTGGCACTCCTTTTGCCCTTAGCTCTTCACTTAAAAACTACTATACATTGCAAATGAAAGAACCATTGGACAGGGAAATTATTTCCGAGTACAATATCACAATTACTGCTCAGGATGCTGGCTCACCCTCTCTTGTGGAGAAAAAAAAAATATTTGTTAAAGTGTCTGATATAAATGACAACCCCCCTACATTCCCACAATCTTTCTATGATGTGTATGTGGAGGAAAACAACCTTCCAGGGGCTATTATTTTTAATATTAGTGCCTCTGATCCAGATCTGGACCGGAATTCCCGTCTTTCTTACTCTATCTTGGGAAATGAGAAACATGACGGAGATCTGGTTAGCAGATTTTTTTCTATTAACCGGGAGAATGGTACCATTTATATCCTAGCACTTTTGGATTATGAAAACATAATGGAGTTCAGGCTAGTGGTTCAAGTCCGTGATGGAGGATTTCCACCCCTTGCCACCAATATTACAATTAATATTTTTGTCACAGATCAAAATGACAATGTACCCAGAGTCTTATATCCAACTTCAGGTAACAGTTCTTTGTTTTCAGAAGTAATGTCATTCACAGTCAGTCCTGGATATCTGGTTACCAAAATGGTGGCCTGGGATGGAGATGCTGGTTATAATGCTTGGCTTTCCTATGTACTTCATGAAGCCACTGACCCAGGACTCTTTGCTGTGGGCTTGTATTCTGGGGAGATAACAACGACCCGCTCTCTACAAGAAGAAGATTCTCGCAAGCAAACTTTGATAATTTTAATAAAAGATCACGGAGAACCAGCATTGTCCTCTACTGCAACCCTTATTGTAACAATAGCAGAGACATCTAGGGAGACACTGAAAGACTTTACAGTAGTGTCTACTACACCACAATCAAAGAAACACTTGACTTTCTACTTGATCCTTGCTATTATTCTGATATCTGTGGCCTTCTTTGTTACAGTGGTTGGAGTGGGCTCTTATAAATGTTACAAATGGAGGCAATCCAAGGATATCTTTAAGGCCTCCAGGAGCAAACTTTATAGAACCCCAGAACCTTTCAACCATGTGGACACTGTCCGGAGTGGATATTTTCCTCCAGATTTCTACCAGCATGTCCTTACCACTGACTCTTGCCAGAGTGATCTTCTATACAAAATGCCTTTTGCTCCCAGTACTATAGGGAGCCATCAAAGTACTGTCACAAGATGTGATCCTGCAATGTACAACCAGATAAGTACTAGTAACAGGCTGCTAGTGCCCTCTGAGGTAATGTATGTTTGTCGTTTTCCATCCATGTCTGGAAATCTCAGTTCTGAGCCTGAATTAGCTTAATGATAGCTTTTTTTTCTTTCCTGAAATATGTCAGTGTCTGTGAAACTTGTTCTTTTTCTTCCATTCTCTTTCTATGGTGCATATTGTAACAGTATAATTTAGAATTTGAATTCCTGTTGACTTCCTATATCCTGTTTTTTTGTTATTTCTTATATTGTATGATGGTGGGGAATTCATGCAGTTGCCTTGTGCTAACTCAGATCCATGTTAATCATTTAGGTCTCTGTATAAACAAGCCTTGATTAATTAAGCTCATATTTAATTTAAAAAGGATAGGCAGTTCCAGAAATCATGAAAGAGCAACTCTATGTAGAGATATTATATGTACACTGTACAAGCAAATGGACTAAATACTAATTGGAAGAATTCTGGAGACTGTTTTGCTTGGGTGGTTTTCCAAAAAATTTAAAGGGAACCTTCTGCAACATTTTACTTTTTCCTAAGACAGGGTCTTAATGAATTACATATGCCACTTTCTTTTATCTTGTGAGAGTATGGAGGAATCACATAAACAGCATATGAAAAGTATGAGTAATCATAGAAGTAGAAATGTAAAAAAAAACCTATCAACTACCAATTCTAAGAAATATAATAGAACAAACAGCAGCCACTGCCAGAGAATATTTATTTTTATCCTAGCTTTATTATTTTTAGAAATAACTCAAGTCAGTGAACATACATAATTCTCTTTCCTCTTCCTATTTTCCTCACAACAACAACCTTGTGAGATAGGAGTCTGGGAGAGAGTGACTGGCCCAAAGTCATCCAGTCATTAGGCTTCACTGCAATTATGTTTAAAGTAACATGACAAGTTGCCTTTTGGCCTCCTTTAAAATGTCACTGTGGTGCCAACTATTGAGTTTCCTAGGAATCAAAACTGCCAGGAAGAGACATCATCTCAGGGAAGGAAGATCAGAGAGAATCTTGAATAAACCAATAGCTCCAGATCCATGGCTACTTTCATTCTCATAGGATGTTTGTCAGCCCTCCTATGGAATCATAGAGGGTTGAAGTCAGTGGTGGGATTCAGCCAGTTCGCCCCACTTCGGCAGAACTGGTAGCTAATATTTTGTTGCCCAGGCCCAGAATGGACTTCCGGAAGTTGCATCCACACAGAGAACCAGTTGTTCACATATTTGAATCCCACTACTGGTTGAAGTCCATAAAATGTGAAGACTGAATAGCATGTAATAACTCTGTATTTAAAAGGACCTATTTTTCTTTGTTGCCCCAAGACGGGTGTGCGAAACATGGCTGTATAGATTAGAGAGGAGAAAGGGCATTTTATAGATATGAACTGCCACCAAAAATGCCTCCCTGTGTCTGGCTAATTAGTAAGGAGGTGGGCCTGGAGGCCCTTTTAGCACAAAGGCAATTTTCTCACTCAGATAGTGAGCCTGTGTCCAGCCCAGGCTGCAGATGAACTCACACAGTGGAATACTGGGCTTATTTTACTCCTAAATGAAGTTCTTGTGTGTAGAAATGTAAGACACACAAAGGAAGCTATTTTAGGTATAACTAAGCAAAACATGCATGATTAAAGTTGTGTTTTTGGTGGAACTTTCTTCTGTGCTTTTCCTGAAGCAAACAAATGATACTTATTTTGTAGTAAAAAGACACCTGTTAGCAGAACTCAAATTCTGATGGTTATCTGAAGAGGTCATATAATATTGCCATAGCTTTCTTCCTGAATCCTTGATAAGTTCTCATTTACTGCTTTATAGCTGCTGGCCTACTGGCATAAGAAATAGCAATTTACATAGAATGTCTGTCAGGTAGATAGACATAACAACGAATCACAGATCAAACTATCCCTCAAATAGGCTGTCTAATAGGACTGGAGAGAGACAGAGACAGGTACACGTCACATGCAGGTAGGGCTGGCTTAATCATTAGGCTATACAGGTAGGCCCTGACTTACGAGATCATTTAACAACCATTTGGAGTTATGATAGCCTTGGAAAAGAACCTTTATGGCTCATAAAGTACTTTGGGCCATTGTAAAATGGTGCCAACCCCCCTCCCCCAGGGTCACATTACCGCATTTCGGGCACTTGGCAACTGGCTTACGTTTACGACTGGTTGCAGTATCCCATGATCACATGCCCAGGATTTGCAAAAAAAACATCCATTTGGGAAATGGACTTGGACTTATGACCACATGATTTGGTTAACAACAGCTGTAAAAACAGTTGTAAAATTGAGTTTGGTCATGTAGATGCCTTGACTTGCAATCATCACAATTTATGTCTGAAATTCTGCCCCCAATTGCAGTTGCGAGTCAAGAACTATCTGTACGATTAATATTTTAAAATTAGCTTTCCTAGTATGTGCGATGTATATTATATGAGAACAGAAATTTATCTTGGAGGCACTGGATATAGATGAAGATGAGCTATAAATTTAAAATAGGAGAAAAAGATTACTTGCATCTCATTTATAACCTGTAATGTTTTATTTTCTATATGGTCATCAATGCAAAGACATTGTCCAATGATTTTATATTAAGTACAAAGATAGCATATAAATCAAATATAAATAAATGCACAGTACATATTGCTAGGTTCATTGGGGTTTACCTACCTGTAAGTTTGAATAGGATTGTAGCAATGCCATACACAAATCCATTTAAAAATTATCAAAACATGTTTAAGTAAAATTTAATCTCAAGTACCTACGGGCACAATTGCAACAAATCTCAGTTTGGCTTGATCTCATCTTTTGTTCCTTTTGGCTTGTAAGAGATTATATCCTACCTCCTGTTCCTTATAAAGAATAAATAGATGTGTTAGAGTTTTCTGTCCATTTTTCATAATTAAAAACTGAAAGCTAAATAGAAGCCATATTGGAGATTGAGCTCTCAAACATAAAATGAAGTAGAAGACAAATTTTAAAATACTGTAGCTTACAAATTAAATGGAAAATAGGCATGAAATAAAATGTAATCTAGAAAGGGCATATATTCATTTCTGTTATAGAATTGGAGCTATCTGTTAATTTTGGCTTTATCTGCAATTACCACTAAATCTGGTTTTTTGCAATCTTTCCTTAGGAATGTAAATGAAGATGGAGCAGGAGGTTTGCTTCATCATTATGTACAAACAGGGCGTCATGGCTTAATTAAAACAGCCCATAATTAAAACAAATTATGAATTAGTATGGTTGTAGATATACCCATTGTCAAGGTAATCTGAGACTTCGTTGCATAAACCAACTGAAAAACAGTAGTAGGGGGCTTTTCAAAGGCCGAATGTCTGTATGTCCTGTTTTTTTTTTTATTTGAAGACTAGAAACACCTGCACTTCCAGACAATAATAATCTGAGCTAGTTTAAAGAAGGAGAGTTGCAACCCTTTTAAACCCATATTGTTTATTATGTCCCCCTCCATGAAAAAAACAAAATTCTGCAAGTGATAAGAATTATTTTTCAAATCTGTTTGTGTTCAGTTATAACTGAAAAAATAAGAAAAAAGTAAAGTAATTTGCTAACTAATTCTCCCCTCCCCAACATATGATTCATTTGTCATGTGGTGAACCAAAAAAAAAAAATCCTCTCTGCCAGGCTGTATTTTGGGAGAGACAACATTGATTATAAAAAAAAATGAAAATGAATCTTCTTGAACACTGCAAATCCATCACCATGGTGATGCAGTAGAAAACCTACACGGAGAAGTTATGAGTTCCTAGCATTTATCTTTTTATTTGTAACTTCAGTGGCATATTTATTTATTGCAGAAGGATATTTTTGCCCCTGCAATCAAAAAGATTCTCATCAGCTTAAATAGAAAAGGTTCAAGATACTTAGTTAAATGTTAGTAAATGGGGAGAAGGGGACAAAGGAAGATCAGTTCTTAACTGTGCCTGCACTATTACCAGGAGATAGAAAGATGGTTGCAGCTTCTATATATGCCCTGATTTTGTCTGGAAATGAAATAGTTAATCTAAAGCAAAGAAGTGGAGGGGGAGGGGCCATTGTGAATCCTTTAATACTCTGCAGCTCATCTCTTCCCCTTGTCTGCAGAAACATGGCTTAATGAACAATGCTGGTAATTGTTTAGGTTTAAAGATAAGAGAAACAAAAAATATTACATAGAGATGGAAACCCTCATTTTGTGAAAACTGCCAACAAGTGTGAAATTCTGCAGGCAAACTAATATAAGTGTCTAGAAGAGCCATATTCAGAATCCATCCACAGTTAAAGTGGTACAGTCCTGATACAGATGTTCACCAAAATGGGAATTAGGGTACAGAATAGACCAGGCTTTTCTAAATTACAATAAATCATTACAATAAATTCACGTTTCCTAAAGTTTCATTGTATAAAGTTTTCATTATTCATTGTGCCCTCTTTTTATGGACAGCATCTACATTAAGATACTAAAGGGGAAGTGTGATGGCAGAAAAACTCTGAAAATAAATGAAACTTTTTTTGGATTTAAAAATTGCTACATCTGAAAATTATCATGCCTGCTAGTGGAGATAATATAGCACTAGGATAATGTTGTGTTCCCTTGAAATACAGATAGTCCTCTGCTTACGACCACAATTGAGTCCCAAACTTCAGTTGCTAAGCAAGATAGTTGTTAAGTGAGTTTTGCTCCATTTTATAACCTTTCTTGCCAACATTTCTTGCCATCCAAATTTTGATCATGGGGATGCTGCAACAGTTGGGAAGAATGGTCATAAGTCACTTTTTCAGTGCTGTTGTAACTTCAAACGGTCACTAAATGAATGGTTGTAAGTTGAGGACTGCCCATATTGGACATAATGTCATCTGTCCCTCTTAGCCAGAAAATCCTGTCTTGCACAGAGTTGCAGATAACCACCAAGTATGCTCTACCACATCTATGTTGAAAGAATCTTAAGCATGTTCTACCATTAGGCCGAAAATGGTCATTATGATCCAAAATTGTGAGGTCTCCAAAGTTTGATGTGAATATTTAGGGTTTTCTTATTAGGCAGTTGGATTACTGAACTGTCTGGACTTTCCTCTCTTGGACATATAATACTGGAATCCTTTTACACTTTTGCCAATAATTGCAGAGGACACAGATTCGGGATGAAATGAGTTGGTGGAAAGGAACAGCTTCCAGTCACTTTAGCTTCCTCCCTCCCAGCAGCCAACTTGCAGGCCAGCAATTCATTGGTGAAGAAGAAAAAACACATACCCTGCTTTAGTTTGTAGCAACAGAAGCAGGCAGCAATTTTTGGTTTATGTTTCAGGGTAATTTGAAAAGCAGTGAGGGGGCGGTACGGGAAAATAGGGGGCTTTGGGTTATCACCAATGTTTGGCCTTTTTCATCTTTTTAAAACCTTCTCCTCTTCTTCCTCCTCCTCCTCCTCCTCCTCTTCCCTTTCTTCCTTCCTTCTTCATTTTGCTTTGCTTTCCTCCATTTTAATTTTGCAGTTTTGTTTATGCAATGTTAGTAAGATTATATGGATGGGGCATTTACCTCAAAATAGGAGAGGAAAGTTTTGTATAAACAAATTAGGCAATTTAAAACATGGGTAATGCTGGAATGTGCCCATTTACCTTTTGTTAGTTTGTTCCAATTAGTTCTCAAAAATTATATGCTTCTTGTTTTCCTAACCCGTGGCTGTTTTCCATGTACCTCTGGACATAATCAGCACTTTGTTGAATTATTTTATTGATCTCATGGTTATTTTAGAGTTCCATTTCTTATCCAATTGTTTTGTAAGATTCGTGGGGGGGGGGTTTCTCTTGTGTTAGTTTTAGGGAAACTAAATAGGCATCAACCAGTGGTTTTTAAACAGAGTTTTCTATTTGAGAGGCCTCTTTGCCCATTCTGATGTGTATTGAGTTGTACAAGTGTCTGTATGTGCAGAGAAGGGCTGGAAGGGAACTTGAAGATCATGTAGTCCAATCCTCTGTACAGTGCATAAATTCATTTTACTAGAGCACCCTGACAGATGCCCCTTCATCCTCTGCTTAAACACTTTCAGGAAAGGAAACTTCACCAGTCCTTGAGGCAATCTGTTGAATGACTCTGATTGCTAGAGTAATTTTTTTATGTCTACTGTAACTTAACAGATGTCTAATTAAAGAGCCAGTTTGGTCTAATGGTTAAGGCATCAGGCTAGAAAGCGAGAGACCATAAATTCAAGTCCCACCTTAGCCATGAAAGCCAGCTGGATGACTTTGGGCCAGTCACTCTCTCACACAGCCCAACCTACCACACAGGGTAGGTGTTGGAGGAAAACATGAAGTAGAAGGCGTATTAGATAAGTTCACCACCTTGAGTTATTAATAAAGGCAACAAAATACAAATAATAAAAATAAAATCTACTTCCTTGATTTTAAGCCTGTTGCTTCTTGTCTTGTCTGGAACAATTTTCAAAAATTCTGCCCCATCTTCTGCAGGATAACTTTTGGATACTTGAAGACAGCTACTATGTCTTCCCAAAATCTTTTATCCCAGCTAAACATATCCATGCTTCCAAACATTTATCATAATTTTTTATTTGCTGGCTCCGAATCCTTGGCATCCTCTGTATAGCAAAATCCTTTCTAAAATACAATACCAGAGAATTAAGGCAAATAGAACAGCTAGAACAGAATGGAGAGGAATATTTACTACTCTTGATCCAGATGCTATGCACCTGTTGATGCAGTTTAGGATTGTTGACTCAACTTCAGCTTGTGTTCCAAAATGACAACCAAATATTTTTTGTCCAGTGTGGTTTCCCCATTTGATACTATGCTATTTTCATATTCCTTACCTTCCTCCTTTTTCATAAGAAAGAGTTATATATTTCATTGCCATGAAAAGTTTGAAAAACACTAATGTATAAGAATTCCATCTTAGACTATCTAATAGATGATCATTTTTTAAAATGCATACTGCTGCAACTGTAAAACCAGATCAGTATAGTAAGTTGAGATTCTCTCTGCCTGCTTCCTGAGCTAGCTCATGGGTAATGGTAGATTCTCAAAAGTTCCCTTTCAGAAGCAGCTCAGGAGTTCTATCATGTTAACCATAGACCTATTCCAGTTAATGCCTTGCTTGTGAATAGATATCTGTGTCTTTAGATCTGGTGCTTAGTTCAAGTGTACCTGATTCCTGGATCGATAGCCTTTTATTCCTGTGGGCAGATTCTCTTCTGGACAGTTTTAGGATGATAGGTATGATTGCAGGACTAATCTTCGAAGTAAAATAGTTAGCTTCAGCTACTGATAGATCCCAGTATTTTTCAGAATGTGCTTGGAGATGTTCCGGTTTCCTATTTTGCTGAGACTGTCAATGTCCTGCTAGATCTCTGGAGTGTGGAAATGGTTGAATCAGAAAATACTATTAATATAAAGATTCTCATTCCTTTCGCAGAGCCAAGTAAGGTACCTAATAACGGGAGGAGGGTGAGGACAACTCAGTGGAAGTAGTGACAGCTTGAATATGGAGAAAATCTCCAAATGAATCCCACAAACTAAAGCCCATTTGAAGCAACACCATGGAAGTCAGTGCAGTTATTTCTATGCCTCCTTTGCATTTTCAAAAAAGAAGCCAACATTTCACTTCATGCTGTATTATAGCTGTTCCCCCAGGATGCTGGGGAAGAAATTTACCACATTCTTTGCAGGTATTTCTTCAATTCCATCTCAACTTGAGATCAGGAGGTAACCATGGCAACCATTTGTCTTACTGGGTTGTGAATCTCAGGGATGTACACAAGATATCTGGAGAGATGGGAGCTTCTTTCACTTTGTACTCATTTTGGTTCATTAAATCTGCCAGAGGAGAAGTGGCTCCCATTGTTAAGGAAAATAATAAAAGTTGCCTTATGAGGAGAAATGTTTTTTCTCCCAAAGTTATCATTAAAGAAAACTTTAATTGACCTGGCATAGCAGGGTAACTATCTTATAGTCTCAAATGTATCCTTTCTATCTGAAATTATTAAGAAAGTAATAGCCTTCCAATTCTGGACATGTCTGGAGGACACATTTTACTCCAGCCTCTAGATAGGATATGAGACTGATGGCCTTGGTGGAGTCTAAATGCTAGAATACTAATTGCTGTCTGAACATAATACTATTTTACTATTTCTATTTTCTATCCATCTGAGAAACATCAGTGAATTCCTAAATAGAATCTTTTCCATGCTAAGACATCTTTTTTTGTACAATTGCTGAAGATTTAATTCAGAAGTTCTATACAGCATAATTAATGTTGTGCTAAATATTTTTTAATATATTCCAGCAATGGAATGTTTTGCTTTGTTAACCCTTTGATATTGTTTCACAAAGCGAAGTAATTCTGTATTTCCAGATACTATAGTTTGATTTCAGGGGATATTTTCTCTACAAAATAAATAGGTGAGCTAGTCAGAGATACCTTTTTTGTCAATAAGATGCTGTCTCCACAAACAAAATTTTGCTACTTATACGAGAATCCCCAGGTATGTTTGGATGAAGCTTCTTCATAAAACTGAAATAAATCTTCAAACATCCTTGACTGTTGACTAAATCAAAGTAAATCAGAAAACAGGGAAATCATGAGTTAGGGAATAGACTTCACGGTGTCTGTTATACCTTTCTAAGCTGACAGATATTTAAAAATAGAAGAATCAATGCCCTTAGGATCTTGCATCCTCACTTAGTTTACTTTGACAGCTGTAGGGTAGTCAGCAGTCCATATATAAAATCTGCCATCTTTTTTCTGAAATTGCTGCTTTTAAAAGCATTCTGCTCTTAAAACATTAAGGTTAAAAAGCTCTCCAATATATAGAGAGAGTTTCAGTGTACTGTACTCCATATAGTACTTCAGTTTTATTACATTGTTGTTTTCTTTAAAACACCATGAAGTCCAAATGGGGATTTTCCAGTGATACTAAGGAACGTGCAGTAAATGTATTGTTTTTGGTATTTATTTATTTATTTAAATTTATTGGCCACCCCATTCCAATGGATTCTGGACAGCATACAAAATTAGAAAAAAAACATAAAAGCAGCAAAAACATTAAAATCGAATAGACAACCCAGACTAAAACAATCTAATGGACAGCAAAATCAACAAAATAAGACAAGGGGCATTGAACAAATAATAGAATCAATCCAGGCCTGGGACCAAAGGCAAGTTTTCAAAACTTTCCGGAACCCTAAGAGAGAGCACCAGTCTTAATCTCTGGGAGGATGTGTTTATTTCAAAGGGGATCTTTAGAAAGGATGAGTCTAAATGCTGCTTGGCAAGGCTCCCAAGTTATATTTGTCTCTGCTGGAACGTATCTTGAAACAAAGACTTAGAATTATGTCATGGTAGTAAAAGAATAGCTGGACTGAGAGCAGCTGTGTAGGTCACATTGCATTGTGCTTCATCTAAACTGACTAGCAAAAAACCACTGTGTGGAAGTAGATGAAAATAATGATCATACTGTATTTAGAGATCTTAGAATCTAAATCTGAGTTCTACCAGTGAGATAACGATTGGGATGCTGGTACAAATTTAATCAGTATTTACCATTTAAGTCTGCACGAACAATTCAGCTTGAATATTAATTCTTGTACAGATGGCAGGAAAACTGACCTGAGAGAAAATACTTAAAAGAAAAGAGCAGCTGCAATTCCTGGTCTTACAATGCTAGGTGAAGGAGTTCCTGCTAAATGTGAAATTGCTAATGTTACAAGATGGACTATAGATTCCAATGATAATTCATCTTTAAAACTCAGTATACAAAGCTGGAAAATGTCTGAATGATTGTTATATGTAGAAGATTTAGGGTCCACATTGGAAAATAAGGGGTCCTTGATATTCTCTGAGCTTGGTTGTTTTCTTGCAGACGTTTCATTATCCAAATTAGGTAACATCAGTGCTAGCACTGGCTGACTAGCACTGATGATGTTATCTAGTTTGGGTAATTAAATGTTTGCAAGAAACAACCAAGTTCAGAGAGCAGCAAGGACCCCTCACTTCAAACCTGAGCTACAAATATTCTCCTTTATTGATACATTGGAAAATGGCCTACAAATAGTCCTTGACTTGTTCTGTCAACGCTGTTAACATCGGATGTTCTTGCTTTGACAACATATGGAGATGCAGCCATTTTCCTTCTTATGTTTTACTCTTAGAATTAGAGTTAGATGATATTGGGGGGGGGAGGAATGTGCATGGGAGTTTAGTTAGACATAACAATATTGTAACTAGTGTGAGAACCAAGGTTTTTTGAAATAAGAGATGATAAGAAATGAGGGGTTGAAGAACTGGAGGGAAAGCCTACATTTCCAACTAACTGGAGAATGTGATTTATGACTGTTAATTAGAGGAGGGAATTGTGCTTTAATACTATGTGCTCAGGGGAGGGGAATTCAGATTTTGGCTTTGCCTATGTACGTGCCGATGCTATGCTACTCGAATAAACATTCTTTAAGGTAAACAATGCCTCGAAGTTCTTTGAAGAGTTTTATCTGTCGGAACCATGACATGAAGCCAAAATCTGAATTCCCCTCCCCTGAGCACATAGTATCAAAGCACAATTCCCTCCTCTAATTAACATTTACAACCTCCTTGCAACCTCCTGTAGTCATGTGATCACAATTTGTGGGATTTTTGGCAATATCTGGCAAAATACCCCCATTGAAGAAACTGGATTTGTTTAACGACCATCATAAAAATTGTTCCAAGATCAGGTCTGACTTGACCTATGACCGCAACAACTTAGGACAGAAATTCTGGTTCAAATTGTGGTTATAAGTTAAGAACTACCTGTATTCCTTTAACGTTCACACTTCACAGAACAACCAGAGGATTTGCAGCAGCAATTATTTATTTGGAAATAAATAATTCAAAAGTTGATGAAAATGACTTTTTTTTTAATTCATAAGACCAATGACCAAGGAACAGCTTCCATAAGCACACCTTGAAAATTCTTAATGATTATCAATGTCAGGCTCAAGGAATCAGGACTACCCAGGTAGTAGATCAGAATGGTATTTTTTATTGCTGCTTGCCTATTGACAGGAATCTGATCACATTCATTGCACTGTGAGAGAACATCTAGATAAGCACTCCAAGGTTTAAAGAGAGTCTGCTTTCCGCTGCTTCCTCCCTTTCAGCAATTCCAGATTAGCCAGCCTTTTAGCTCCACCCCTCACTTCAGCTCCAGATTCCACCATAGAATAGAATAGAATAGAATAGAATAGAATAGAATAGAATAGAATAGAATAGAATAGAATAGAATAGAATAGAATAGAATAGAATAGAATAGAATAGAATAGAATAGAATAGAGCTGGAAGGACCTTGGAGGTCTTCTAGTCCAGCTCCCTGCTCGAGCAGGAGAACCTATATCATCTCAGACAGGTGGATGTCCAGTCTCTTCTTAAAAATCTCCAGTGATGGAGCGCCCACGATTTCTGGGGATAAGCTGTTCCATTGATTGATTGTCCTCACTGTCAGGAAATTTCTCCTTAGTTCCAGGTTGCTTCTCTCTTTGGTCAGTTTACAAGCGTTGTTTCTCGTCCTTCCATCTGGTGCTTTGGTGAACAACCTGGCCCCCCTCTGCCTTGTGGCAGCCCCTCAGATACTGGAACACTGCTATCATGTCTCCCTTATTTCTTCTTTTCCTTAGACTAGCCAGACCCAAATCCCATAGCCGTTCTTTGTATGTTTTAGTCTCATTTTAGTTGCTCTTCTTTGAATTTTTCCCAAACTCTCAACATCTTTTTTGTGGTATGGTGACCAAAATTGGCTGCAATATTCTAGGTGTGGTCTTATTAGGGCTTTAAAAAGCAATAATAGTACTTCTCGTGATCTTGATTCTATGCCTCTGTTTATACAACCCAGGATTTTGTTAGCTTTTTTGATTGCTAGGTATTACTGATTGCTTACTACTATGTCAATAGTTCTTCTTTGTACCACAGAAATACTCCTCAGGGTTAATGATGAAGATTTTGGAGAAAAAAATTCCCTTTCACCATATGTTATAATCAACAATTTCAGATTTAAGTTTTTCAATTCAGAGCAGTATCTCTGTAATCACTCTGATCTCAGTAATATCCTATTTCTTACAGCCTATATATATCACAACTTGTAACTAAGAAAAGTGTTGAGAGAATGTCAGTATTTTCCATATTTGCATTTGTTTAATCCTGGTATTGTTCAAACTTCACAGCTTTTACTTTTTGGTCAAATGTATAAATGGAATGTTGATTGCCTTCTATGTTTATATCATGGAGAATGGAATATCTATGATGCATATTCAGTGTCTAAAATTCATCTACGATGAATGTTCAGTGACTAAATTCAATAGATTCACTTCTAGATTCAAGATACATTGTTAACTGAAAATGGGCATCAAGCCAAAAAGCCATACTTTACTCAGGACAAGAAGTTTCCTTGGTCACCAAAGTAAAAGAATGCATGAATTTCTTATAAGCTGTAACAAGGCACGTCCTAAGCGTTTTCAAAATTTTGACCTTCCCAGGAGAAAGTTAGAACAGACAGACTCTTTTGGAATAAGATAGCCTTCCCAAAGGCTTATAGTTGAATCCTAAATCTCACTTAAGTCAGCCAGAACCATTTTGATATCTAATCTCAAATATCAGCAGGGCAGTTATGTCCACAATGAATAAGATGGGCCGTGGTGGCGCAGTGGTTAGAATGCAATACTGCAGGCTAACTCACTGCGCACTCCAGGAGTTCAATTCTGGATGGCTCAAGGTTGACTCTGCCTTCCATGCTTCTGTGGTCAGTAAAATGAGGACTCAGATTGTTGGGGGGGGGGTATATGCTGACTCTGTAACCTGCTTAGAGAGGGCTGTAAGTGTAAAGCACTGTGAAGCGGTATATAAGTTTTAAGTGCTATTGCTATTCCATTCTGCCAGCAATCTCAGCACTTTCTATGTTTTTCTTTATATATTTAATCTTGAAGTGATTTAAAGATTGAAAATAAGACATCTGATATGGCTTGGGCCAATACCTGAAAGAAAGAAATTCCATTTAAGTGGGAAAACATTGATGCTTTCTCAACATGCTTGATTCCATAGAGTAAAAGGTTAATTTCTTTCAGTTTTCATTACAACAAGTATTTTTCCGTATACCCGCCTAAGGTCTGACACGTCTCATTCTTCAGAAGGGAGAAACTTCAGATGTGTGAAGCCAGTCACTAGGGGGATATGAGCAATAGGTGCTCTTCCAGCTAGCTGCCTTTCCCATGAGACAAATGAAATGAGATGTGAAATATTTTTCTTTGGGTAGTAGTGCTTTTGATTTGGATATATCATTATGTTGAAAATGATGACTAAAGCCATGTGAAACAGGTTTCATATTAAAGTGGGCATCTTACGAATTAAAAATACTTTGGGGGAAAAATTTGTGTTAAATATCTCTTTAAAATATTTTTAAATAAGTCTAAAAATATCTGTGAGCCTTAAAGATTTGCTAAGAAGTAATGCTTTTAACTAAAGGGAACATAGGTACAAATAGTCCTCAATGTACAACCACCATTGCGCCCAAAAATTATGTTGCTAAGTGAGACATTTGTTAAGTGACCTTTGTCCCGATTTGCAACCTTTCTTGCCGCAGTTGTTAAGTGAATCATTGCAGTTGCTAAATTAGTAACCCATTTGTTAAGTGAATCTGGCTTCCCCATTGACTTTGCTTGTCAGAAGATCACAACAGGTGATCACATGACCCTGGGATGCTGCAACTGTCAGAAATACATGCCAGTTGCCAAGCATCCAAATTTTGATTACGTGACCATGGGGATGCTGCAATGGTCGTAAGTGTGAAAAACGGTCATAAGTCACTTTTTTCAGTGTTGTTGTAACTTTGAATGGTCACTAAACAAACCGTTGTAAGTCGAAGACTACCTGTATTAGGTTAAATTTCAACAATTGGTTTCTGTTATAAAACAAGCTTAGTTGGGTAATTTTCCAGAACAGTTTCTAGAATTGGTGTCCTTTTGTGATTTTGAAAACAAAACACAGAAGAA
The DNA here is from genome assembly GCA_023970755.1 of Azemiops feae. Taxonomy (NCBI): domain Eukaryota; kingdom Metazoa; phylum Chordata; class Lepidosauria; order Squamata; family Viperidae; genus Azemiops; species Azemiops feae. The sequence goes on along the minus strand of JALGBA010000235.1, from coordinate 4,305,298 downwards.
GAGATTACTTCTATAATTGGATGCCTTATGTTGACATACAATGTATCCTTTCATGCAGTACATAATATTAACCCAGGCTGCAGTGGACAGGTTCACAAATCATGCTGAGCCAAAAACAAGCAGACCATAATCTGGATGGATGGATGGATGGGTGCAAAGTTCTTTTCTTTTCCTTCTTGCACTATCTTTTCATACAAATGGAAAATCAGATCGCTTTGGAATATTATCATTCTGGATAAAGAGACTTTCTTGTTTGTTCAGATGTGATGGAACAATCTAGAGAATGTGAACAATGAAAATTTGTACTGTTCATGCTTGCCGAATGTGCTGTTTCCTTGAGAACAAGAATCTGAGCTGCTAAACATAGCTGCCAAAACTAGTGACGAACCAGCCTGCTTCATTGGGTGCTATCTCAAATCTGTATGCTGCTTTAAGGGTGTAGGTGGAACTGTCAGTGGTAAAGACTATATGGAATTATCCTCTATTCAGCTGCTGATCCAGATTTTTGATGGAAGGAAGGGATCTAGTCTTTCCGCCCTGACTTTCTTCCTCCGTCATGGCAATAATTCAGTTTCCCTCCCCTAATCCACCCCCTCACCTTTCTGACTAACACTGTTGTTGCAGCTAAGCAAGATCAAAAGCTACTTATTTTCATTTGGAAAGGAATACAGAGGGATTTTTATCAACAGAGCTCATCCAGGTCTTGGAAAATCTCTTGATAAATGGGATACTGCAAGAAGACTTTCTGAGATGGAGCCACCATTGTCCTGGCAATTCTCTTGCAAATGGCAAGTACTGGGCTTATTTTTATTATTCAACTGGGTGTTGATTACAGGACAGATCCGCTATTCTGTTGTGGAGGAATCGAAGCTGGGGACCATGGTGGGAGAGGTGGCACATGATCTGGGCTTAACCCTGGCAGATCTTTCAAGTCGTAGGCTTTGGCTGGGCTCTGAGGAAAGTAAGAGGTACTTTGCAATTAACCTGGACAGTGGTGCTCTGATGGTGAATGAAAAGATAGATCGAGAGACTCTCTGTGGAGCAAGCTCACTGTGCATCCTGCCTGTGCAAGTAGTAATTGAAAATCCTTTGGAACTCTTTCACCTGGAGATAGAGATTCTGGACCTGAATGACAATTCGCCCAACTTCGTCACTCCCTGGCTTGCATTGAGGGTAGCAGAATCTGCTGCTACCGGATCACGGCTCCCACTCGAGGGTGCACATGATGCAGATGTCGGGACCAATGCAGTCAGCGCCTACCAGCTCAGTCCCAATCCTCATTTCATACTTGATATAAAGAATGTGAAGGATGGCAAGCTTCTACCTGAACTGGTGCTAGACCAGCCTTTGGATAGAGAAAAGCAATCAGAACATCAGCTGATTTTGACTGCCTATGATGGAGGGGACCCTGTCCTGTCAGGAACAAGTCAGCTCACCATTGTGGTTCTTGACAATAATGATAATAAGCCTACATTTGATCTGCCTGTGTACAAGATACATTTTTTGGAAAATATTCCTGTAGGCTCTTTAATTTTTAAACTCAATGCAACTGATCCTGATGCAGGTTCTAATGGGGAAATACAGTATTCTTTTGGAATCCACACATCAGATTCCATCCAGACGTTGTTTGGCTTAGATCCCCTTACAGGTGAGATCTATGTTCAAGGAGTTGTGGATTTTGAAGAATCCCAATTTTATGAACTTCACATAAGAGCCAGAGACAAGGGTATACCACAGATGGAAGGCCATTGTGTTATCCAAATAGAAGTTGAAGATGAAAATGACCATTTCCCAGATATTCTGCTTACTTCCTTGGTAAATCCACTGCCAGAAAATATACCTTTAGAAACAGTGGTGGGGCTTTTCAGTGTACGAGATCAAGATTCAGGTGTCAATGGAAAAGTAAGCTTGCAAATACCAAAGAGCTTACCCTTTAAAATTAAGTCTTTTGAAAATCATTTTTCCTTAATTACACATGAAAAGCTGGATAGAGAAACAGTTTCTCAATATACTATAAAGCTCACTGCCCAAGACTCAGGAACTCCACCTCTAACTAGAGATTTGATTGTCTTGTTGAACATTTCAGATGTCAATGATAATACCCCATCCTTCTCTCAGCATTTCTACAACTCCTTCTTGAAAGAGAATGATCCACCTGGCTCTCTGTTGTGTACTGTATCTGCCTCTGATCCTGATGAGGGTGACAATTCCCGGCTCACTTACTCAGTGGCTGGAAATCAAGTCCAAGATGCCCTCATTTCTTCCTTTATTTATATCAACCCAGATAATGGGAATATATATGCCCAGCATTCTTTTGATTATGAAATGCTTCAAGTGTTGCAAATCCTTGTTACTGTGCAGGATGCTGGGACACCCATACTAAGCTCAAGTGTCACTGTTTATCTCTTCATATTGGATCAGAATGATAATGCTCCTGTTGTTTTGTATCCAGTGGCTGGCCAGCAATTGTCAACACTCCAGAGAATCCCTCTGTCAGCACCAGTAGGTTACGTCATCACAAAAGTCACAGCAGTGGATGCAGATTCTGGTCATAATGCCTGGCTGTCCTATTCCTTACTCCCCCATTCTACAAATGCCTCCCTGTTTCGAGTAGCGCCATACACTGGGGAAATATGGACTGTTCGAAGCTTCCAAGAAACAGATCTTCTTGCACAGAAAATCCTTGTCCTTGTAAAGGATCATGGAAAACCACCTTTGTCCACTACTGTGACAATCTTGGTCTCACTAGAGGAAAAAGCATCTGAGGAAAGTTCACAGTCTCACGAGTTCTTAAATCATCCTAAAGAAAAATCTGATCTGACTCTGTATCTGATTATAGCTCTGGTGGTGGTTAGCATTGTCTCTCTCATTAGTTTAATTGTCTTGTCTGCAAAATGCTTTTGGAATAGAAAAGGCAGAGATTCTCCTTACACCTTGAACAATGGTCCTGTCAGGGATCTTTTCAAATACTCCAATCCTAAACTGCAACTCAACTCCGATGGTACCCTGGAATACATGGAGGTGACACTGAGGCCTGCAGACTCCCAAAGCCAGCTCCACAAATCCAGGCATTCTCCGGAGTCAGACAGAAGTGATTTCACGTTTATGAGGCCTGTGTATTCCCAGCCAAGTACCCTAACAAGGAATGTTGATCCTTTTTTGTCCCATATTAATACACTGAATCATCCAAAGCAGGTGAGATGACCTTTTGTGTTTTGTCCTGATCCCATCCGAAACATAGTTGGTATTTCCAGTAATTGAAATTTGATCAAGAGCTAACCCAAAGGTTAGCTCTTTTCAAAAGGCATCTGGACTCTGATTTTCCTTGAACCTGTTTCGTTTTTCATCCAAGAAGCTTCTTCAGTTAGATCTGAAGAACTGAAGAAGCTTCTTGTATGAGAAGTGAAACGTCTTAAAGGAAAAACAAAGTCCAGTTGCCTTTTAAAAAAGCACCTTTGGGGCAACCATGACCTGGATGGCTGAGAATCTCCATAGACATTTAGACCAAGAGCTAAATTCTTATGGGTCTGTAGCTTCGTAAATGGATTGATTGAGCATGGACTAATTCATACCTTATTATCAAAATGATAATACAAACTTTGGAGATGAGGCAAATTTTGTAGATTGATGCCCATGACGTTACATGTGTTGGAAGTACCTATGAGAGGAATCAGGAACTGGGGACCAGTGGCAAGAATGAGAAGAAAATCCAAATGTTAATAATTGTATATCATTTTCAACATGCTGTCAAAATCAGATTTTCTTTCATTCTTAACATGTTTACAATTGGAAAGCGCCATCACCTGTCAAGTGATTTATTAGAAAAATGGAATACGTATTTTCTGAAAAAAAATACATCTTATCCTAAAAGTGTCATTAATTCAGCATTCTACAAATAATTAACTGGGTGAGCTGGGATGAGGGCAAGGAGGGAGCTGTTGCTAGCCTTTATTAATTGTCATTCCTGATAGAAAATGAGAAATTAGCTGTTTTGTTGCACTTATAGGAGGAGCCAGCTGTGCCATTAGAGAAAATATCTGCATGCTATTAATACTTGTGGTCAGATAAGCTAGAACAAAGCCAATATGGGACAAGATGTTGGGCTGTGTTTTCCCCAGTCTGTCTTTTTGCCTGGTGTCTCTAGGTTAAAAAAAAAAAAGCAGGTTACGCGGTCCTTTTTCACACAGTAGCTGCTTCCAGACATGGATTGGTGCTTGTGTTGCTGTCCTGGGAAAGGCTCTGCTGATTGGATAAATAGAAAAGCAGTCTCAGCGAATGAACAGCCGGTTAATGCTGAAGACCTGCCGTGCATACCACTCCCTCCATAGCAGTGACAATCTCTCTCAAACCAAAACAATGAATGAGGGAGGTAAATACTGACTGTAGACCCTCTTCCTTTCATATAATGCATATTTTGTGGAGATAAGTGGTGAGTTTCTCAGGGTTTTAAAGCTGTACTGTGTGCTATAAATAGCTCCTGTTTTGCAGTTTTTAGACCTTCCTGCCGTGGATTTCTGAAAGATGCTCAGAACAGAAAAAACTGCCTGGCGTTTGGGATTCCTACATACCTTTGCTTTCTATCTGTTTCTGAGTGACTGTTTTGCACAGATCCGTTATTCTGTCCCTGAGGAACTTACTCGGGGAGCCTTTGTAGGAAATCTTGCTAAGGATTTAGGAATGGATGTAACAAAGCTTGCAGCTGCCAATCTGCAGGTGCTTTCTGATTCCGACTTCCAGTATTTCTCTGTGAATGTGAACACTGGAATCATAATAATCAATGACAGAATAGACAGAGAGCAGCTTTGTGGCCAGAACCTACGGTGTTTCTTGCATCTTAAACTTGCTATTGAAAACCCGGTGGAGTTCTATCGCATCGAAGTGGAGATTCTGGATATCAACGACAATGCTCCTGAATTCTCAAGTAGCACAATTGTTCTGCAGATCTATGAATTGGCTGCCCTGGGTGCCCGTTTCCCTATTCCACATGCACAGGATCCAGATATAGGAACAAATACTTTGCAAACTTATCACCTCAGCATCAATGAGAACTTCAGCCTCAATGTGAAGGCACGCACCGATGGCACCAAATTCCCAGAACTAGTTCTGGAGAAAACATTGGACAGAGAACGTGTGGCTGTCCACAATTTGATCCTGACAGCTGAAGATGGGGGCACATTCCCCAGATCTAGCACTGTACAAATTGCTGTCCATGTTCTGGATGCTAATGATAATCACCCAGTTTTTGACAAACCCACTTACAATGTCCGCTTGGTAGAAAACTCTCCTCCTGGGACACTGGTGATTAAGCTGAATGCAACCGACTTTGATGAAGGGTCCAATGGACAGGTACGGTATTCCCTCAGCAGTCATAACTCTGAAGCATTGTGCAGAATATTTGCTATTGATAATATCACAGGAGAAATCCGTGTTCAAGGGAGTCTTGATTTTGAAGAGGCCAGCATATATGAAATTGAAGTGGAAGCTAAGGACATGGGTTCCCCTACCATGGAACAGCATTGCAGTGTTATTGTAGAAGTGACAGATGTCAATGACAATGTCCCTGAAGTCATTCTCACATCTTTCTCCAGTTCCATGAGTGAAGATGCACCTCCTGGCACAGTAGTTGCTGTGATACATGTCAAAGATAGAGACTCTGGGGATCAAGGGAAAGTCCAGTGTGAGTTGTCAAAAAATCTTCCTTTTAAACTTCGGAAGGATTTTGAGCACCAGTATTCCTTGCTCATTGGTGAGCAACTGGACCGTGAGAACTCTTCTCAATACAATATCACTATCTGTGCCTTTGACTTAGGAAATCCACCTCTCTTGCAACAGACATCTTTCTCCATTACTCTGGCAGATATTAATGATAATCCACCTCAGTTTGACAGGTCATTTTATGAAGTCATCATAGAAGAGAACAATCCAGTAGGAGTGATTCTCCTTAAGGTTTCTGCAACAGATGCAGATAAAGATCAGAATTCCCAGCTATCTTACATTGTTTTGACCAGTCCAGGACAAGAACTGATTGAAGATCTCACTTCTTTCATCTCCATTAACCCAACAAATGGGGAAGTTTTTGCAGAAAGCTCCTTTGATTATGAGTGTACCAATCATTTTCAGTTTCAGATAGAAGCTTGTGATGGTGGTTCTCCTTCTCTCTGCAACAGGGTTATGGTGCACATTTATCTACTAGATCAGAATGATAATGCACCAAAGATTCAGTTTCCTTTTACTGGGAAAGATTCAGTTGTACAGTTCAGGATTCCTCGATCTACTATGGCCAAAGCATTAATCACAAAAATTATGGCTGTGGACTTGGATTCTGGGCAAAATGCTTGGCTCTCTTATCATCTAAAACAAGCCACAGATCTTAGTCTGTTTAGCATAAGTCTTCACAGTGGGGAAATGAGGACCTTACGAATAATACAGGACCTAGACAATCCTACCCAGGAACTAGTCATAGTTGTCCAAGATTCAGGAGAACTTTCCATGTCTACCTCAGTTACTGTGATCATATTCCTGGAAGAGAGCACTTCTGAAGTGTTTCTAGGGTTAACTGCACACTCTGTGGAAAGTGAGAGACCGCCCACATTGACTTTATATCTTATTATCTGTTTGGCAGCAATTTCTACTATCTTGTTGATTGCTTTGGTGGCCCTGGGAGCCAGATGTCTTCACTGTGATGCTTTTGCAACATCTACTATCTTTGGATGCTGTGGAGGTAAAGCTAGTGGACTTGAAAATGTCCCAGATCATATGACGGGACATTATCATTATCAGCTGAGCCCTGGAGATGCCATGATTGGAGTACAGGTAGCCACTTCAGGACCTCCAGTCAAAGGATACAGATCTTGCTTTTCTCCTGTGTCAGATATCAGCGAGTTTGTGTTTATGAAACCTAATTTGACTCTTAGGGCAGCCTCTTGCAGCAATCTAACTGAAGCCAGCTTCTTTCATAAGGTGAGATTTTTCTGCTTAAGCCCTGGGTTCTGTGTACATCTTATGGTCTCCTGCGCACAAGAGATAAGGGTGGGGAAATCAATGGCTAATCTATTGCATAGATAGTGTTGACCCACACAAGCCCACCCTGAAGCCTTCTGAATTGTGTCTGTCTAGCAGGCTGCACATTGGCTTTTTACTCACTCACTCACTCACTTACTTAGGCTTCTATGTTGTTTCAGTCGTTTTGGGGGGAGGCTGGGAATTAAGGCTGGGAGGTTGTCTTTCGTTTTTTCTGAGATTGTGTATATTCTAAGCAACTCTCTCTGCCATTCTTGTGCACTTTTGATTTCAGCTTTTTCATCCAGGCAGTCTGTGCAAGCTCTTTTGGCCAACAGCTCCCTTGGGACAGCTCTCTCTGCTGTGCTGTAAAGGAGGGGGAGGAGGAGCATGGTGGCTCTGGAGATGGGCAAAGTATTTTTGGGGGGGGTGTATTTTGAGAAAGGGGCTTCAGTGCTGTCACGGAGGAGGGGATTGCTAGTATCCATTTCGGAGCTCTTTTTCCTCTGCTGCTCATTTTGCCAAGGAGGAGCTGCTGCTGCTGCTGCTTGAAAATCCATTTCCCCCTCCTCTCCCTTCCCTCTCAAGCTGCAGCATCCTTTTTGGGGGGCTGCACTGCCCCTCTCGGGTCATCCCAGAGTCACCAGGTGGGAGGGACAGAGTGTATCTTGAAGCAGCAAAAAAAAAAAAAAAGCGCACCCACCCACCTCCCCCAACCCCCGGCAAGGAGAAGCAGCAGCAGCAGCCAGAAGCTGCAATCCTTTTGACTGAAGCAAGCCAGGCATGGATAGCAGACAGAATTTGCAATGGCAGCCGCTGTTATTTTTAGCTTCAGTGTTTTCCCTGCCAGAACTCATCTCCATGCAGATTCACTACTCCATCCCAGAGGACCAGGATCCAGGCTCTTACGTGGGGAATATTGCCAAGGATCTGGGAGTGGATGTGCGGACTCTGCGTGCTCGCCGTTTGCAGCTGGTCAGTGAGGGAATGCGCCAATACTTCCAAGTGAACCTGGCAGACGGCATGTTACTCGTCAATGAGAGGTTAGATCGGGAAATGCTGTGTAGCTCCAGCCCCAGGTGTTCTTTTCCTTTTCAGCTGGTGCTGGAGAAACCATTGCAACTTAACCGGGTGGAGGTGGAGATACTGGATGTGAATGACAATGCCCCCCGATTCCCAAAGGACACTGTTTCTTTAGAAATTACTGAGGTTGCCAACCTAGGCACCCGATTACGGCTAGAAGTTGCAGAAGATCAAGACACCGGTTCCAATTCCATTGCAACCTATGAGCTCAGTCCAAATGAACATTTTGCTTTGAGTATCAATATCAGAGGAGATGGGGTCAAAATTCCTGAAATTGTATTGGAAAAGCTCCTGGACAGGGAAAAAGCAGCTACCCATCATTTAATCCTGACTGCCCTAGATAGTGGAAATCCTGTTCAGTCAGGCACTGTTCAGGTAACAGTCCATGTACTTGATGCAAATGATAATCCCCCAGTGTGTGAACCACCTGTATCAAAGGTTTATTTGGAGGAAAATATCCAGGTGGGGACTATTGTAACAAAACTTAATGTTACTGACTTAGATGAAGGACCTAATGGAGAAGTTGAATATTTCTTCAAATCCAGCAGCAGTGTACAGCTAAAACTCCTTGACTTGTTTAGTCTGGACTCTCAAACAGGGGAAATCAAGACAAAAGTTTTATTGGATTATGAAGAAGCTAATGCATATGAAATAGCCATCTACATTAAAGACAAGGGATCCCCTGCTATGGAAGGTCACTGCAATATTAGAGTAGAACTTGTTGATGTTAATGACAACAGTCCAGAGATTATGATGACCACTCTTTCTAGCTCAGTACAAGAAGATGCACCCCTAGGAACCGTCATTGCACTTATCCAAGCAAAGGACAACGATTCTGAGGAGAATGGGCAAGTCCGCTTGGAGATTCCAAGGCATGTACCATTTAAATTGGTGTCTTCGTTTAAAGGACATTATTCACTAGTGACTAATGCCCCACTTGATCGAGAGAAGACTGCGGGATACAATATCAAAATTAAAGCAACAGATTCTGGAATACCTCAAAAGTCAACTGAGAAAAATATATTAATTCAAGTTTCAGATATAAATGACAATGCACCCACTTTCTCCATCCCTTCCTACACAGCCCATGTGGAGGAAAATACATCTCCGGGAACTCTAGTCTTTTCTGTGTCAGCCTGCGATCCAGATGTAGGTGTCAATTCCAAGCTATCTTATTCCATAGTGGACTCCGGAAATCAGGGCTTGCCCATCTCAACCTATTTCCACATCAATCAAGAGAATGGCAGTATTTATACCTCCAGGGTTCTAGATTATGAGCAAGAAAAAGTCTTTCAAGTTTCAGTAGAGGTGAAGGATTCAGGTTTCCCACCGCTAAGCAGCACAACCACTCTTCATCTGTTCATAGTGGATCAGAATGATAATGCACCTGTAATTGTACACCCAGAAGTTCCCAAAGGTTCTGCCTTTCATCAGTCACTTCTAATCCCAGTAGAACCTGGATATCTGGTGACTAAAGTAGTGGCTGTGGATGCTGACAGTGGCCATAATGCATGGGTTTCATACCATTTGCTCCATGAGACAACTGAGGTGAATGCTTTTAAAGTAGAAGACCACTCAGGAGAGATCCGTGTCACTCGGACACTGAGGGAACCTGGGGTTTCTCACCGGTTGGTGGTAGAAGTGAAGGACAATGGGATGCCATCTCTTTCAGCATCATTGATTCTAATAATCTCCTCAGAGGATAATGCTGGACAGGATTTTACCAAGTCCTTGGACCTTCTTCCCAAGTCACCTGCCAGGGCTCAGAATTTAACTCTTTATCTTATCATCTCTCTTGTGGCTATCTCTCTGGTGTCTTGTGTAATGATGATTATTGTAGGAGCCAGGTGCTTCAAATCTGGCTTCTGTATCCCGAACTGGATCATATCACGCTGGTGTAGTAGGAGGACAGACCGGAAATCTACCATAAATATCAGTGGGTATCCAAATCCAGAAGGCTTTATAAGATACCTTGAAGTGAGTGGAGCTGGAGCTCAGAACTACAAGTCTTGTTTCTCCCCTATGTCTGAGCAGGGAGATTTCTTTTTTGTTAAACCTTTCAGTCATTCCACTACAGCAGAAAGCATTCTTGCCTTTGAACACACAGGCAGTGCTTTGCAGAACCCCTCTGACGCGGTAAGATACACCAAGACAATGCTGGAACATATATAAATATATATATCTATATGGATATACATATATTTGCAGTCTATATTTAACAGAAACGCTGCCATGAACTTTTATTTGACCTGAAGATATCATCTTCCTGGGTGGGGAACAGTTTTGTACTGTTTTTTGCAAGTGATTTTGGATGCTTTGTTATAAATAACCTGTGTTGCCATTTGTCCCCACATTGACACCTGTCTTTGCTCCTCAATGAGACATCTCATGTATTAAAAGAGAATGAAGTTTGTTTTATGAGTGATCCTGGTCTTGGTAGCTGCTATTTTGATTCTTTCATAGATAGTCCTTGATTTATGACCACATTTGGGGCAGGAACTTCTGTCGCTAAGGGATGTGGTAGTTAGGTGAATCACACCCAACTTTACTACCTTTCTGCAGTGATTGTAAAGCAAATCACGGGATCATTAGGCGAACCCAGCTTATTCCATTGGCTTTACTTGTTGGGAGATGGCTGGGAAGGTTGCAAGTAGCAATCGCATGATCCTGGGATGCTGCGACCATCTTAAGTATATACCAGTTGCCAAGTGCCCAAATTGTGATCACATGACCACAGGGACGCTGCAATGGTCATAGGTATGAGGACAAATCATAAATCATTTTTTTCAGCTCTTTTAGCATTGAATGGTCACTAAACAAATAGTCATAAGTCAAGGACTACCTGCATTCAGTGCAGCTAAGTAAGCTCAAATACAGAAATCAAATCTAGAAAGTTCAGAAGGCTGATTAAAATAAACAATAAAAAGTGTTAAAATAATCCAATGAATTGTTTGCCCTTTAACAGAAAGTTGTTGGTGTTGTTACTGTGTCAAGAAAGCTTCAGTGTCAATTTAGATAAGGAACAGGAAGTAAATTTATTGATGAATAAAAGTTAGCAGATGAAATTCTTTACGTTCCTTCGGTTATCCTCAATTTGTGCAGCAAATGGTTGGGAGAAAAGTTCTGGACAGATTTAACAGTTAACTAAATTTAGCTACCTTAACTTCAGACTAAAACAAATGAAACATTTTATAAAACCTATTCGGGAGTGCAGAACAGAAGTTTCAGGAGCACCGTTTCCTGCTGAGTTTTAGAAAAACTTTTAACCATAAGTCCAGTTCAGTATTAGAGGCTAGGCATTCAGCTATCAAGGTGGCTTTAATTTGGATTCCTGGACTGAATGGGATGCAGTGACCTAAATGATCCTTTCCCAGTCTATGGTTGGTTCCCTGAAAGGACACTGTGGGTTAGGTATTTATTTCCTTGCTTCCACTTGGAGATTTGCAAATATGCCTGATGCATCATTTTTAGTAAGGGGTTGTGATTTCTAAAGTTTTGCTGATTTCATAAAGTGCTCTCTCATCTTTCTCACATTACTAGAACTCTATATGATTGTTAAGCAATATTCAGAATCATCTTTGCTACAAAATTTTAATGCTTACTATTGATTATACAAACATAAAAATTTATTTATCCAAAGAAGTTCAGGAACCTGGACTCAAGTGCTCAAGACAGGGCAAATATCTTCTTTTTGCTTTTGGGTTCACTTCTTTAAAATTGCCTTCTAAGTCTACGTTATGGGACTTTCCCCCATATTCAGGGCTAACAGTTTTATCCTTGGGCGGAGATGGTTGCTTATTTTTTGCTTTTTCAGAGGGTAGCCATTTTTGCTGTTAAAATGACCATCCATGAGCCCCATGCAAGCCTCCACTAATCGTCACATTGCTATTTGCTGCTGAATATCAGTGCTATAGAACTGGGGGCTCTGGAATCTACAATGTTTGGTTTAGGTTTACAAGTTACATGCTATTGCCTTAAAGAAAGAATTGCAAATTCACAGAATAGTGCTGGAAGGGACATTGGAGGTCTTCTAGTCCAACCCCCTGCTCAAGCAGGAGAGCCTCTGCCATTTCAGACAAGTGGCTGTCCAGTCTCTTCTTAAAAGCCTCCAGTGATGGAGAACCTACAACTTCTTTTTTTTTTTGTAACATTATCTGTTTCACTAGTTAATTGTTCTCACTGTTAGGAAGTTTCTCTTTAATTCCAGGTTGCTTCTCTCCTTGATTAGTTTCCATCCATTGTTTCTTGTCCTGCTCTCTGGTGCTTTGAAAAATATGAACTTTTCATATTTTCATATTCTGAAATTATTTTTAATAATGGAACATGAAATTATTTCATATTTTCATATTATGAACTTTATTATCCTGAACAGAATCCAGGTAGCCTTTAAGGTTATTTTATTATTTTATGTATTGGCTGTATAGTGCTATATAGGTATTTCTTTAAAAAAAGAACTTAAAAAGAAGCTTTACATATATGAAGTAATATATACAAGATCTTAACTGTAACAGGGGGAATTCTTCAGAAATTGACACAGAAAATTACACCTGTAAGAGGTGTGCCCACTTAGAATTGGTTAGAAATAGTGTTTTGGAACTTGTAGGAGCACAGCTGTTGTCTGGCTTTCATGAAAAAAAAGCCTGACTTTTTTCAGTGAGACAGAAAAAAGATGCTTTTGCTGCTTTCAGAAATCCACTCATTTAAGTTTTGTTTTGTGTCTTTGTGTTGGCTCCTGGGGACTGCTGAAACAAATCCCTGCAGTTATCCTGGCAAAACTTTCAGAAGTTTCACTCTGTGATTAACTTATTGGATATCTTTTAATAAAGTGGTGGGTATGATAAGCATTATTACAAGTAGTCCCTACTTAGCAACTACTCCTTCAGCAACCATTTGATGTTAAAATGATGCTGAAAAAGGAGACCTATGATCCGTCCTTGGAATTGTGGCTGTCACAGAATCCCTGTGCTCAAGTGATCACAATATGGGCACCTGGCAACCAGAACACACAATGGTTGCCGTATCCCACAGTCTGGTGATTGTTATTTGCAACCTTGATTGTGACCTTTGCCTCAGACAAGCAAAGTCAATGGGGAAGCTGGCAGGAAGTCACAAGTTGTGATCACATGACATCACGCTTAACAACCTGCAGTAATTTCTTAATGACTGCAGCTGGAACTGATCAACTAGCATCATTGGTTAAGTGCAGTCACATGATGATTCACTTTGCAACCATATCACTTAATGATGGAGCCGAGGGTCCCAATTGTACATTGGTAAGTGAGGACTACCTATATGTGATACGTTTCTATTGAATCTCCTTTTTCTCTTTTTTTTACTGTACCCATCCATATTCTACTGGAAAAAATGTAGTAAAACAATTCGCTTTCAGAATCAATCCTCCCCTAATCATTATTGGTGATATTCAATTATGCTTTTTCAGGTTTGTTTCATGTTTTAATTCATCTATGTATTTTTATGGAATACTTTTCTGAATGATTTCTCTACTAGATTACAAAATATTTCAGATTGTGGTGATAGCTGAAGTGTTGTTGAATAAACAAAAACATTTTTAAGCATACTATTTAATCATGCATTCTTGTTTGGAAGTAGCTTGAAAACGTCACTGTATACTTGTGCATATTATTTATAATTCAAACTTCCAAAGCATATACTAACCATATATTACAATTTATGTTTAATATTCTGTAGTAATAATAAGGATGCTGTGCTTAAATTGAAAAATAGAAATATGTTCCTCTTTATGTTTGTTTTTTTCAGCAAACACAACCTAACACAGACTGGCGTTTTTCTCAGGCTCAAAGACCAGGAACTAGTGGGTAAGTTGCTTTACACAAATAAGATACTCTATAAATGGATGTTACTTTTGTGTTATAAAAGTATATGAAAATGCCTTGGGAAGTAGTAGATTTTTCTAGATCTTTGTCAGTTAGAACATGCTGGAATATTTGCGAAGATTAAAGTGTGAAATATATATATAATATAATATTATATATTATATGAAATATTGGAATAGAATAGAATAGAATATTGGAATATTATATGTGTGTGTGTGTGTGTGTGTTAATTTTTTTTTTTATTTTATTTTATTGCTAACAAAGAATTAAGGGGGACTGGGATAGCTATTTCGAGCTGATTAGCTCTCATCAGCCAGCCATAACCTTCTGAGATTCGAACCTGGATTCCTTTCTCCCATATTTGGGCCGACAGGTGTATCAAAACAAAAAACACTCAAGATATATATATATAGCTACAAAAATGAAGCTAAAGTTGTTCAACATATTTTACTAATGAACAGTAAGAAATAATATAGGAAAGTTCATTTTATTATTTGCCAGTTCAAACTGTATTAGTAACATTCACACAAAAAGTTTCAGATAAGAGATTTTGTTCCTTTCACAGAGATCTGATAGAAAAGTATAGTCTAAAAATGAAAACTCTGGAGGTTGGAGGAGGGTCCTGAGATTCTGAATGCCAATTTTGTTGCCTTGATCACAACCCAACTTTCCCTCTCTTGCTCCCAGCTTTGGGTTGGAAGTGAACTTGGAGATCCAAGGTCACCTGCAGACATTCATTTCTGTAGCTTCTTCTAATCAAAGAATGTCGCTGCTTCCATAGGTTGTCTGTTCCATTCTTGAACAACTCTAATTTCAATAATATTTTTTGATATCTGGTCACAATTTACTTTATTGTAATTTATACTAGTGTTTCATTTCTTGTCTTTTGGAAAACTCTGGACAATTTTGTCCCATCTTCTACATGACAGCCCATTTTGTATGTTTGATTTCGGTCACAATATTGTCTAATAATAAATTGAAGATTTTTTTCTTATAGTCCTGGAACACTTGGTTCTCAGATATCCTTGTTAACCATCAGGGCTACTTTTTCTGCTTTTCTACTTGCCCATTTCTAGTTCTTTTATTTGGGCAAGTGGAAACATATATATTTTTGAGAGAAAATATAGGCCAATCAGCTTTACATCAATATCTGGGAAAATCCTGAAAAGATAATCAAGTGGTGGATTTGTGAGCAGGGAACTAGGTATGTCTAGCCTATCAAAAAGAAGCATTAGGGATAACATGATAGCTGTTTTCCAGTAGTTGAGCACCTGAGGGCAGGACAAGAAGTAATGGGTGGAAACTTGTTAAAGAGAAAGCCAACTTAGAACCAAGGAGAAATTGCCTGACAGTGAGAGCAGTTATTCAATGGATCAGCTTGCCTCCCAGAGTTGTAGGTGCTCCATTGCTGGAAGTTTTCAAGAATAGACTGGGCAACTGTTTGACTTGGATAATACAGGTAGCACTCGACTTACTACCATTCATTTAATGACCATTCAAAGTTATAACGGCACTGAAAAAAATAACATGACCATTTTTCACACTTATGACCGTTGCATCATCCCCATGGTCAGGTGATCAACATGTGGATACTTGGCAAATGAAATGTATTATGCAGTGTCCCAGGGTCATGTGATTACCTTTTGCGATCTTCTGACAATAAAGTCAATGGGGAAGCCAGATTCACATAACAACAGTGTTACTAACTTAACAATTGCAGTAATTCAGTTAACAACTGGGGCAAGAAATGTCATAAAATGGGGCAAAACTCACTTAACAACTATCTTGCTTAACAACAGAACTTTTGGGCTCAATTGTGGTAGTAAGTCAAGGACTACCTGTATAAAGTCTCCTGCCTTGAGCAGGGTGTTGGACTAGAAGACCTCCCAGGTCCCTACTGGCCCTATGATTCTATAATTTCAATGATTCACTTAACAACTGTGGCAAGAAAAGTCATAAAATTGGGCAAAATTCATTTAACAAATGTTTCACTTAACAACAAAAATGTTGAGCTTAATTGTGGTTGTAAGTCAAGGACTACCTGTATACAGTTCATTCAGAAAGGATTTAGACTCCATTTTGCTAATTTTGTTATGCTGCAGCATAATCCTACAGATATTGAAATTCATTTTTTTCCTCATTAATCTACACTCAGTACCCCATAATGACAACGTGAAAACAGAAGTTTAGAAATGTCTGTAAATTTATTTAAAAGAAACAACTGAACTATCACATTGGCATAAGTATTCAGATCCTTTGCAACAACACTTGAAATTTAGCTCAGGTGCCTCCCATTTCTCTTGATCATTGCTGACATGTTTCTACACCTTGATTGGAGTCCACCTGTGGTAAATTAAATTGATTGGACATGATTTGGAAAGGCACATACCTCTCTATAGAACAGGGGTGTCAAACTGGCGGCCTGTGGGCCGAATGCATCACACACAGGCCACGCCCACTCCGGCTCCGCAAAGGCAAAAAATGCGGTGATATGTCACGTGATGCGATCGAGTTTGACACCCGTGCTATAGAAGGCTTCACAGCTGACAATGCATACTGTAGCAGAGCAAAAGCCATGAGGTCAAAGGAACTGCCTGCAGAGCTCAGAGACAGGATTATTGCAAGGCACAGATCTGGGAAAGGCTACAATAAAATTTCTGCTGCACTGAAGGTTCCTAAGAGCACAGTGACCTCCATAATTCTCAAATGGAAGAAGTTTGGCACAACCAGGACTCTTCCAAGAGCTGGTCACCCAATCAAACTGAGCAATCGGGGGAGAAGGGCCTTAGTAAGAGAGGTGACCAAGAATCCAATGGTCACTCTGACTGAGCTCCAGAGATCCTGTGAGGAGATGGGACAGAGTTCCAGAAGGACAGCTACCACTGCAGCTCTCTACCGATCTGGGCTTTATGGCATTTCTGAATGCACTATAAGTGAAACAATATGTGTTGACAGTATTGTATTATCCCCGCCTCCGTTCCAAAAGAACTCTGTTTCTCCTGCTGTAGTTCTTATAGTAACTTCTTGTTCATTATAAAGTTTCTTCAGAAAACAGGTTTTGGCCCTTTATCTATCTATCTATCTATATCTATCTATCTATCTATCTATCTATCTATCTATCTATCTATCTATCTATCTATCTATCTATCTATCTATCTATCTATCTATCTATCTATCTATCTATCTATCTATCTATCTATCTATCTATCTATCTATCTCTATCTATCTATCTCTATCTATCTATCTATCTATCTATCTATCTATCTATCTACCTACCTACCTACCTACCTACCTACCTACCTACCTATCTCTATCTCTATCTCTATCTCTATCTCTATCTATCTATCTATCTATCTATCTATCTATCTATCTATCTATCTATCTATCTATCTATCTATCTATCTATCTATCTATCTATCTATCTATCTATCATCTAAACTCGTTTCTATAACCTTTAATTGGGAAAACAGTGCATCATAGGGCAATAGTTTTTGAAGGAAGGTACCTCAAATGGTCTAAACTTAACAGAATGTATCCAGGACTCATGAATCCCAAGGAAATGAGATTTGGGGAAATTGTGGTTGCTTCTTTACTCTCGGGCTGCTGCTGTGGTCTCATGATGCTCATTTTGAATGTTCTGTGATAGCTTCCCAATGACTTGCAATTTCTTGCTCCCTGCTCCACCCAGCAGTTGCCTGCAGGGAAAGGAAGGAGAGAAAGGAATAGAGGGGGAGGGAGGAGCAGGGAGAAAGGGATCCCCATGCACTTTTCCCAGTCTACATCACCCCCCACATGCTCCCCCAACTCACATCCCTTATGGCATCTCTTGGACACACCCTCCCAACCATCGCTGTGCATCGTCCCTGACTTGCACAGCACCTCTCATATACTCTCATACACCCAGGCACCCTTCCTAACACACACCATTACAGACACTTGCACCTTCCTAACTCATGTTGCCTCCCCCCCCACACCCTCCCTGACCCTTGTGCACACATGCACACCCTTCCTGTCCTGTGCGGCACCTCTCATACATCCACACATACCATTCCCAACTTCTTATTCCCTCCCCCATCTGGCAGTAGCCACTGTCTGCTGGCCTTAGCCTTCCCCACTGACTTTCTCTCTACAAGTTTACCACAAGAAAAGTAAATGGTGATGCTGGCAAGAATTAGAGAGAGGGAGGGAGGGAGGGAGGGAGGG
This sequence comes from Azemiops feae, assembly GCA_023970755.1. Taxonomy (NCBI): domain Eukaryota; kingdom Metazoa; phylum Chordata; class Lepidosauria; order Squamata; family Viperidae; genus Azemiops; species Azemiops feae. Next base: position 4,287,158 of record JALGBA010000235.1, on the reverse strand, counting down.
AGGGAGGGAGGGAGGAAGGAAGGAAGGAAGGAAGGAAGGAAGGAAGGAAGGAAGGAAGGAAGGAAGGAAGGAAGGAAGGAAGGAAGGAAGGAAGGAAGCTTTCTAACACTCACTGCCAGCTCAATGGGGAACCCTATGGATTATTGGAATTTGTTCCCGCTGCCACTGCTTTTTTCCTACACGTGTTCATTTTGTTCCTCTGTTGTGACCCAGCAGGACACCAGTTGCTAGTTAGACTTAATGTGTTCCATATTCTACCCTGATATACAGTCAAAATCTTTCTTTATATAACATATATTTGTGCCTCTTCTTGATTTCTCTTCATTACTTTTGTTTTCTCGTGTCTTCAGACTTTTCTGAAACCTGCCTGTTCATATAACATTTTTTAATTTCATGTGTCGTTATTCTTCTTTGAAAGATCTTAAGCAAATGGGTTTATTTTATTTAACTTGTTATACTACCAACCATTGAATTTAGTTTATAGTAAAAACGGTAATGTTTCAGTATGTAATACTTTGATAATTTGCACATTGGTATATGTACCAGTCTTTTCCAATCTCTAGGCCACATGATTTTGTTTCATATTTGATGACACAGAACTGTTAGCACTTGAACTGACCTTTCCCTTTTAGCTTTAAATAGTTCAATGTGTATTTTATTTGAACCTGGCTGTTTTCTATTTGTCAGCTGGTCCATTGCCTTTCTTATATCCCTTCCTAGTGGAGTTGGCCCTGAATATTTATTCATTCTACAAATGTTTCTGTCCTTCTAAGATCCTTATGTTTATTAAACCCTTCTGTAAAGAGATGAGGGAATTCTTACAAATGTGCACGTGGGTGGGACAGCTACTGCTCCAGAATACTGAATAAATTTTAAAGCAATCTTGATAGGTTAGAAAAGTGAGCTGAAAATAATAGAATGAAATTTAAATTTCTTCAGTTAGAAAAAAGAAACGAAATGCACAAGCACAAGATGGGGAATAGCTAGCTCAATAATTGCATGTATAAAAGGGTAATATAGGCCACCATCTCTTCAGTCAGAAGGGGTCTCATTGCAAAGGTTTGACTTATGGATAGGCCTGTCACTTTCTGAATCTATTCTCCCACTCACCCTATTGCATTTTTTTATGCAATCATGTACCAGTGGTTTAAAAAAACAAATTGGCATGCCTGCCATGATACAGCCACTTAAAGTATGATGAAATTACATAAAAGGAAATCAAATTGGAACTTTGAATCTGAACAGACGTAATAGAACTGCCCATTTCACATTAGGTGAGTAAAATCTGTCCTTAATTGCCCTGAGCTGCAAATCCAATGTCCTGTCTTCCTTTAAAATTTAGAACCAATGTTACTTGCACAAAGGTACCATTAAAGCAACCAGTCTGGTGTAGTGAGTACTAATCCCACCTTGGGCACGAAGCCAGCTGCCTGACCTTGGGCCAGTCACTTTCTCTCAGCCCTAGGAAGCAGGCAATGGCAAATCAGTTCTGAAAATCCTTGCCAAGTAAACTGCAGGAACTTGTCCAGGCAGTCTCCAAGAAACAGACACGATTGAGCAGAAGGAAAAAAAGTCTTTTAAAAAACCAGCAATCGTGTGATAATAGCCATCAAACATTCAGAGCCAAAGTTCATAATGTAGAAGATGTGTATTTTTCCAGGAACTAATATGTATTGGTAAGTTAATTTATCTAAGTAATATTAATATCAGAGAAGTTAATCTACTTATTATAAATCTACTAGTTATAAATACCAAGAATAAGCCTCGATACATGTTATGTGAAGAAATCAAGGCAGCATATAAATAAAATCAATCAATAAAAATGTACATATTTTCTTTTTGCTTCTATTGTATTTTTCATATATTTAATTTGCTTTGTTTCTTCTTAGATCTCAGAATGGAGATGAAAACGGAACTTGGCCAAACAATCAGTTTGATACTGAAATGCTTCAGGCTATGATTTTAGCATCAGCAAATGGTCAGTTTCCACAAATAATCTAGCCTATTTTAGTACTGCATTCCCATCCCTCCTCACAACCCTTTAAAATTAGTATAAAATGTACTGCAAAAGATTTTCTTGATGGCAAGAAAGCTAAAGTGTCTCATATGTTAAACTAGTCAATAGTCACTGCATATTATATAAAATATTATATTAAATGTATTCGTGAAGTGAGATTGGATGGTTTGGAACTATAAGTAAATTTGAGAACTTTTTGTGCTTTAATTGCACTGTAAAATAAATAATACTATGCATATTGAAATTTAAGGCTTAGAATTTATAAATTGCTAGTCCTTTACTTATGACCACAATGGACCCCAAAATTTATGTTATTAACTAAGACATTTGGTGAGATTTACCCCATTTTACAACCTTTCTTGTCACAGTTGTTAAATGAAATCACTACAGTTATTAAATTAGTAATACGGTTGTTAAGTGAATATGGTTTTCCCATTGACTTTGCTTGTCAGAAGGCCACAAAAGGTGATCACATGACCCTGGAATACTGTAACCATCCTAAATATGGGTCAGTTATTTGGCCAAGCATCTAAATTTTGATCACATGACCATGGGGATTCTGTAATAGTTGTAAGTATGAAAAACATTTCAGCGCCATTGTAACACTAAATGAAATGTTGTAAGTTAAGGACTACCTGTATATGGTACCAGAACTTGCTAATTCCTATATAGCAGTGATGGCGAACCTTTTAGAGACCGAGTGCCCAAAAACTGGCCCCGCCCCCGCTCCACCCCATGCCCTGCCCCCGTTCCACCCCCCCATCCCCCGCCCCGCCTGCCCCCAGGGCCACTCACCGCCTCCAGGGCCCGCCGCAGATCGCCCAGGCAGCGCTTTGGCGGTCACACCCTCTGCCTGCGCCCTGCAGCATCAACTGTGCACAATGGGGTGTGAGGGCAGAGTCTTGTCTATGCTGCTTGGCTGCCATGTCCTTGGCTGCGCTGCTCCGCGTGGGCCATGTTCAAGGGCGACTCTCCTTCAGGGAGGCTGCTGGAGAGGATGGGGTCACGGGGGGAGGCAAGGCTGGGGCAACGGCACATGTGCCCACAGAGAGGGCTCCGAGTGCCGCCTATGGCACCTGTGCCATAGGTTCGCCACCACTGCTATATAGTGTACTATTTCCTTATTTTACATTTTTGGAGTACTTAACAATTCTGGATATAAATTTTTTCATGCTGTCTGATAAAATTTGTGTCATGATTTTTTTCTCTGTATGGATGTTAACTATCCCATAAAATGAAACAAGATATTGAATGAATTTATAACATGAATAATAAAAAATACAGTACTCAAATATTCTGTTCTCATATTTCAGTGGAAGAGATTTTTAAATAATGTGAAATTAGTTTATTTTGATCTTAAAATGAAGTGAATTGGGCAGCATATAAATTTAAATGATAATAATAAGATAAAGACAAAAAAGATTGGGTAAAAGTCTGGATAATTGGATGCATTCACAAAATTTCTGGATCAGCATTGACAAAATCACCATCGGTCTATTGAAAAAGGCAGCTTTACTTGGAATAGTTAAATATTTTTAACACCATCAAACAATATATCAGCCTATCCCAGCTCCTTGAGAAGAACTTGATAGGTGAACAATGCCAAATCCAGTCTGATGTTTTCCGTCTGACTGTGCAACCAACCATAAGTATAACAAGATATCTCAGAATTTAGGTGCATATTATAGAGGTACTTCAGCAGCCAAAACATTATTTCATATGCTCTGTCCTATTATTACTGCACTTGGGGTTGAAAGTCTAGCATTAATAGCAGAACTTCAGACCCATTGTTGTGGGTTAAGGATTTATAAATTGTGCCAAGCTGAATTCCACAGTATTTCAAACTTATCAAGACATTGAGCATTGTGATATTTTGTGAATGTTGATAGCCAAAATAATTATTATACAATAGTAAAGGAAAAATCTGCATTTGATGGGCAGTACAACTGTCTGTCAATGTTTGAATTAAATTTTTGTTTTGAATAAAGGGAGAAGGAAGAGGTCTTTCAAGGTGTTCAAAATTATTGCAAGGGTTTAAACATAGTATATGGTGTTGTTATTATTATTGTTGTTTTATTTTTTTTTAACAGTAAATCTATATATGCAGATTATATCAACCGTGTATATGTTTTGGAAGCTCCAGAGACTGGAATACATAATTATTGGAGAGGCAATATATGTTACTTCTCTCACTAGAGGAACTAATAATTCAAGTTTTTTTTTCAGGCAATTGTTCTTCATGTTTCAAGCAGATATTAAAAATTTATTTAGATATGCTTTGTATAATCTAATCTTTTCTAAACCATATGCCTCTTGAACTGCAGGGAAGAGGAAAAAAATTCTTTTTAGTCAAATCTGCGCATATGTGACGTTACTCAAGTATTGCTTTAAAACCTATTTATTTCCCCTCTTCCTCTCCCAACACTCTTGCAGAAGCTGCCGCCGCCGCCGCAGCTAACCCAGATGGAAATTCTACTCTGGGAGGAGGAGCAACAGCAGGCACCATGGGGCTCAGCACCAGGTATGGCCCCCAGTTCACCCTTCAGCATGTTCCTGATTATAGACAGAACGTGTATATCCCTGGGAGCACTGCTACCCTCTCCAATTCTGCTGGCAAACGCGATGGAAAACCGGCAGCCTCTGGAGGAGGAAATAAGAAGAAGTCGGGAAAGAAAGAGAAGAAGTAGGATCCACAGGATAACACAGCCACTTCCACGTAAATCTAAAGGGCAAACTCTTCCAGCACTCCCCCAGTTCATAGCCTAGGATGGAAGATGAATGTGAATTTGTGGTTAAACTTTTTTTAAAATATGGAACATTGTGAATGTACATTGTTGTTGTCATCTAAGATTATGAGTAGATGTACTGCTGTTATTCATGAAGAAAAATATCTGAATAATAACAAATACAGTGTATACTCTTTCGAGGACAATCTAATATGCAAGGGTGTCAGATCTTAGAAACATTTTCTTTCCTGAACGATCTGCATCACCAACAAAATTTAGGATGGGCTCTGCTCATTGTAAATAATTATTCTGAACAGAGTTTTTTATTTATATAAGTTCCTTCATTTTTACAAAAATTCTCACTTTTCCAAATTTTGATAGAAGTTCTTGGGGGGGGGAGGAGGGTTAGACATCATTTCAGCTGGAATCCTTGTTATGATATTGATAGGGAGTGCTTTAATTCCTGCTTTGTTTTAAAAGAAATGTGTATCCTGTATTATTATAAGAGAATGAGATTCAGCTACATTTATCTTTTTTACAAGTTTAACCAATGATGGCCAGAAAAAAATTAAACTGATATTGTAATTTCTGAGAAGCAAGGAGTGCATTGCAATGGGAAAACTTCCATGCACAAAATATGTCGTAGATATTAGCAAGACAGAGAACACTGCCACTCATGACTGATTTACAGTGATCTCTAAAGAGGCAACACATCTCATCTACATCAATATGTACAGTAAATGTTTTCTAGAAAAATTTGAAGAAAAAAGTCACTCACTTGTGAGCATAGTGAGCTACTGCTCATATCTCTGCTTGACTCCTGAGGGAGATGTCTTTGTTAACTGGATGAGCTCTGCTGATCTTATAGGTAGACCATTAAAAATAGAATGCTTCACATTTTTCTGCACATCGAACTGCATGCAAATCACTTCACATTTACAGGACAGCTGACTTCACACCCAAGCTTGAATTGGAAAATTTATTGCATGACATGAACAGCATGTTAATATGCTCTCAAGTGCCCACCTCAGCACTGTCTATGAGTAACACTTATCACTAACAAGATGCATTGCCCTTCCTCAGAGAGATTGGGAAGCTTGTGTATTTCATTTCTCTGTGCAGTATAGCTAAAAAATAACGTTGGTTTGCTGGCCTTCACAATTTTATATTAAGTAGACAGTGGCTGATTTGGGAAAGCTAAGGGACCAGGCCCAATTAAGGCATACTGGAATTAGAACTGGACAAATTGCAAAGCCAATCACTTTATTCCTGAACTTGTTATAAATATTAAACAAATGACATTGTATTGATGCAATCAGGCAATTTGAGACCCCTCCCACTACCTCTTCTTGGATATGAATAGAAATTAAAATATTGCAAATACAATTTGTGTTACTGTGTTTTGAAATTGCTAGACTTACTCTTTTTTACTGCATTATTTCGTAGCCTAGTATGGACAAGAAGTGAAGTTTCCTAACTCTGGCCCATAATGTAATGGCACTCTGAGTCAGGTAGGAAATTGTAATGTTACTTGGCAACTTTGGTTGCCTTTCTAGATATATTGTAGGTTTCCTGTACTATCTCATGATTTTCTGTTGCAACAAAAGAGCCATAAAGAATCAGAGGAGCATATTTCCAACATGGAGGGCGAACCACTAGTCCAAGAATTTTTTTTTACACTGTAATAGCTTGCTTGAAATAGTCAAAACAGGTCAGTCCAAACATATGACAAGTTTCCGAAGTTGCCTCCCAAACTGATTGGCTATGTTGTCACTGCTAAGAGCATTTTATACACTATTTGATGCTTTCCGTGTCTAGAAAGTAGGATTTGTCTACAAGAAGTTTCTGTCTACATATGGGTTTTGTAGTGATCCCCAACGCTTCTCCATCAACTTTTTCTTTGGTGACTGCACTAGAAACAGTTTACATAGTTAGTGAAATAGACGACAAACTAGTGGGATGTTCTGTAGCATGAGCCACATTTAAATAAATGAGAGCGCAATAGTCCTGTCACACAGCTCCCATTTATCTCAATGCAGTTTGTGCAGGTACACCTCTGCTGGATTGTGCCTAAAGCTTCTTATGTAATCAAGTAGTTAACATGTGACCTTTCCCAAAGTACTATAGATGAATCTTAGTTAATCTTGTTTTTCATCTACACCTGAAAATAGTGTAGTAGTGCCTAGTGATGTGTATTTTTTATTTGTTTAATCTTAGTAATTGAGTTGTGGACATCAGTATTTTATATTCTTTTGAATCTTCTTCATGTGTGTTCATTGTGCTTTTAACTGTATGTGAATTGAAACACACTTACTTGTCCTTCCAATGTGTCTAATATTGAGCTATACTTATATATTATATATATGCTTATATCCTTCTTATATCCATGTAACTGATATTGATGTGTTAACACGCAAGTTTTATACTCTAATATTTATATTGCTTTTTTCTTTGAGAAAAATAAAATCTTTTCTTCTGATGTGCTGTTACTGGTATGGCATGTTTCTAGTGAACAGGGTTTGAGTTTTAAAAATCTGAAAAAATATGTGGGTGCAAGCACATTGCAACAAGAGAGTGTAGACTTTTATAATGACACTCTTCTAAAAATGTCATATTTAGAATAGAAAAAGGAGTGTGTTCTATAAGTGAACATTCTACTCTTTGGGCAAAAGCATTCTGGACACACAACATAGATATGGACAAAGAAAATTAAGCAATAACAAACGATGGCAACTATCACATGAATGTCAAGTTAGTCATCTTTATTATGGGCCCCAGACAAGACAATATACAACGCAATATATGACGCATCATAAAAAGGGCTGTAATTGTGTCTAGTCCAATTTGCATATGGCAATGCATAAATTCTACAGTTACAAATTTAGCAATGGCAAGAGTTGTTTTAGGACCTTTATCCACCAAAAGAACCTGAACATTAGATTATTCTGTCTATCCAAGCAATGGGCTAAAAGGAGATTGTAGTACCTCATCAAAAATATCTTGGTGTAAATTACAATAAAGCAAAACATGAGCCTGTCTTCACAATCCCATGCTATATTGAGGTTTTCTGGAATTTACCCTTGATAGCAAGATACTTGGTTGCAATTGTGTGAAAGTTCTACAATATTTTTAATTTGTAGTTTGGTCAAGATAGAATGCTAATTTAAAATTTTAAAAATGGATAAATGTCCCTACAATGCTCTGGGTAAGAGTTTACTATATTCTATTTGTAATTCTGTATTGAGAATCCTTTGAGAATTATGATAGCCTATTGTAGTCTCCAGGAATCCTGCAATACAAGGTGCAGATAGAAAATATACTCTATTTAATGTGCCTTTAATAGCTGTCACTTTAAAAAAAATCTCAGAAATCACATTAGCTTTCCCCCCTCATAATTAACTAATTTATTTGAAATTAATGTTCCTTACAAACATGGGTTAATGATCTCACAGCACTTCTAAGCCTTGTTAATATCTGCAGCCCTGCAGCAGCATCTGCATAAAATAGTACAGATATTATTTAACTTTCCATTGTGATGGTGAACGGGGTAGAAGTGTTTCTGATATAAGTATTCTTACCCTGTGATACGATGGGCAGCCAATAAATTGGATAAATAAAATAAAGTTGAACAATAATGGGACTAAATGTCACATTTCTGTGATTCATGGCATTTCATCCAAGGTTGTATTACTGTCGATAATAATGTAACTAGTCATCTGGCAAGTATGAATTACATATTTTGAAAGGCTGGAATGTGTTGAATCAGGTCTTTTTGTCCTGTTTATCAAGGTCAATGCTGGGAAATTGGTATTCCAGCCCATTTTCCAAAATGCATATTTAGGTAGCAGCAGTTTGTACTTTCCATTGAAATTTTGGGCTCTGACTGCCCCAGTCCTCTGTAGACCTCCATGGCTAAAGAATGCAGTGCTTGCAGAAGTTGGAAGTGATGTGACAGGCTGTTTTTGACCCTGTCCCATTTGTTCTGGATGCCAAAGAGTTAGTAAAAATTAAATAGTAAAAGGGTCATGTTCTTAAATATTATGTGTCTCTAATACATCTATTGTTTCTGGTATCAAGATAACTACACTCAGGAAACTTATACTACAGTCTTGAAGATTTACTTATTATTTGCCAATATTTGTTTGCTGTCCATTCTCAGAATTCTGGGAAGCTTGCACGAAATACAATAAACTATTAATAAATAGTCATAAAACTAATAATTACTGTTAATAAAAATGTTTAATGCAAAATTAATAAAACTTGCTGCACTATCAGGTACATTTTAATGATCTCCGAAGGATCATTATCCTCATTTTGCAAAATACCAAAACAAACGTCTGATTTCAGGAATGGGGCAAACTGTTACAGAGGGGGGTGGCTTTTACTGAATCTAGGAGAACATTATGATTGAGCATTAACTTCTTCAGGAATATGCTATCCCATCAAGTGTTATAGATGCAATATCCATGGTACCAGAATGTTTTTGAATCAACAGGCCCCCTTTTTCTGAGATTTTAATGGCCCTGTCAACTCATAAAATCCTTTACCGATTCCAGGGACCAGATCGGATTTCAAGAGATATTCTGTTTAAGATGGTAAACTGGGAATTATATGGATGATACCCAATCCCAAAATGGCCAAGGACCTCTCCCAATGTTTCCATATAGATGTTAAATAAAGACGGAAAGGAGGACAAACTCCCGGGCATTGCACATTGAATTGCCAAAGGGCTCAACCTCTCAGAACAATGATTGTAACTGCCAGTTCAGGAAGAAATGGAAACATTGTGAAACAATGCCCACAATTCCAGACCTTCATTGACAGTCCAAAGATATATTGTGGTAGATGGTAGCAAACTACCACTGAAAGATTTAGCAGGTCGAGATTCACCAATCATCCAATACAGTGGGGTCTCCATCCCATGTCTGTGGAAATTCCCAATCATCCAGGTCCAGTTGCCTTTTGGGAAAAAAACACCTTTTGGGATCTTCATCCTAAATTCATGCCCAAAGCCCTCTGTTGTTCAAGTCCTATAGTTTTTCTAAGAGGTTAGAGATTGGATTATAATTCTCTAGGCTGGCTCCAGGCCTAGCTTTTGGAGGAGGAAGCATGCCCTGCCTCTTATAAGGTTGACAGTATTAACCTCAACAAGGATGAAGTGATCACCTCCTGCATCTATGCAATCACTGCCTCTCTGGGTGCTTGTACTAGCCAGGAGGGACTACATTACAGATGACTGTGCTCAGTCTAGAACAATATTATCTCATGAGAGGCCTCCCCCCCCACACACACACTCTAGTGTCCACCTCAGAGTGAATGAATGATTTATACTGCTTGGAGCTTCTCACACATCTTTTATGTTTACAAAATCTTATGCATTCTATGAAAATATGCCCAATATCCATTTTAATAATCAAATTGGTTGCAATTCTGTAGTCTAAAAAAGGAAAAAGGACTAAGTGCAGGAGTACTGTATTAAAAGCCAGGTAGGACCAGTGAAATAAAAGAAATTAGGGATCATCTCTAAATCACAAAAGCTCATATAAGTAAAAAATGTCTGTCGTTTTAACGATCAGAAAATGAAAATATTGGCTTGCACGGTGGTTTACAAAAAACATTCAAAGAATGCATTAGGGCTACAAATGGAGACTAAACTAGGCTAGTTTCTTGGGACCAGAGGTTAGTCTCCATTTGTAGTGTCAAACTGCTGGCCCGCGGGCCGAAGGCGCCATGCCCAAACCGTGCCCACCCCGTTGCCAACAATTGGGGAAAAAAGTCGCGACACGTCGCGAGTTTGACACCCGTGAACTAGGGGGAGGGAAAACTCTTCCGAAGGGGCCACAGCAGCCCATTGGAAGAAAAAAGTACACACACACACACACCGCCCATGATACACTGCAGTACAGTATTGTTCATAAAGACACCCGGAAAATCCCTCCATACCTCAAGAGTCCAGATATTACAATGGCCTCTCTTCCTTCCAAAACATACCAGTACCGCTCCATTGTTCTTCCCTTAGGCTGACCTAACAAGACATCTGAAGGAAAAAGGAGGCAGAAAGGGCACTAAAATGGTTCACGGATGTACTGGGGAACCTTCTCCCCATTCCGTTCCCGCAGACGAAATATACTTGGGAAGAAGCAGGGACAAAGCACCAAACACAAACACCCACACACACACGCCACACCCCCGTTTCAAGCTTCAGCAGCCTCTGGCGCATCCCGACGTTTTACAACACTGTTCGGAAAGAACCCAGACGGTGGGAGGAGGCGGATCTCTATCCAAGGAAGAACATTTCCCTCCGGACAAAAAAGCGCGCGCAGCTTCCCCGCCGCCTCACTGAGGGGAATGCCCCCTTCAGCAGCGGTGGATCTAGCTCTCCAATATCATCGGCGCGCCCTTACAGATTACAACTGCTTTCCCGGATACGCTTTGTGAAAGCAACCCCTTCCTTTCGCCTCAGAGGCCAGCGAGATGCAGTCTTTCAGGCATGAAGGGGAGGAGGGAGGGAATGAGAAGAAGGTCCCTTCTCTCAAATGGAAACCATTACCATCCTCCCGTGACACTTTTGCACATGCGCAGAACAGTTCCACAGGCGACTTGCCATTAACGCCCCCAACAAAGGAGCAATGGAAAAAGCCACCTCCCCACCAGGTCCCTCACTCAGCTCGTGGCAAGATTTCCTATTGGATGTTGCGATGATTATATTCCCGGCGAGGAGCTGAAGGGGGGGGGGAGGGGTTATGGTTAAAGATGTGGGTGGACTGGATAGCTTTTAAAGGAAACGATCTGGAATGTCGATTAAAATACTTGTGGCACCAGTAAGAAGGCACACAGAATAGTCATTTCAATTTCAGAATTTGTCATAAGTTTGTTTATTGGTGTCAGAAGCATCACAATTAAAATAAGGCATACTATATGACATAAAATTTAAAATACAAGATTAAAATATGTTCAAATTATACAGATCTTGCCCAGAAACTAGCAACATTAATCACGTTCCATTGTGCTGCCATGAGTCCTCAAGTGTTCACTGATCAGGGCACAAAGGGCAGGTATTCATATATGTAGTTGTATACATGTGAAAAAATAATTGTGTGCACCCCCATGAAGCCGCTAAGAGGCCATAGTGACACGAAGGCGCCAAAAAAAAAAAAAACCTCAACAGCAGGCATGTAACAAAAATCGGCATGTGAGCTGCACGCGCTATGCACACAAATTGCAATCAACCACGTTGTCTATGAGAGCTGTCCAACTATCGGAAGAATGTCTGCGCATGACCTTGTCCCTCCCCAATAGCAGGATTAGCGCCAGTACGATTCGTAAGATTTATATCCACCCTCCCTTAAAGAAAAGCAGCTTAGCTACTCCTGTCTTCCATACACCGGAAGTACAAAGGTAGGCAGAATCTGGGCAAAATTCCTGTTTATAACAGTTCTGAAATGACAGCATTTACTCTGGTTCCTTTAACAGTAGAGCTTCACGATTCACTAGCCCCCATTCTCAAGTCTCAGGAAGTGGAATTTATTGCAGGTTTAAACAGCCAGGCCCTGGGAACGGATGGGACATTTGTTGGCAGTGGGAAGAACGCCCGACTCCATCCACCCGGTCTACAGGAGAGGCCGGCTCTTCTCTTGCTTCACTAGCACAAATTAAAGGGCGGGACCTGTGCTATGCCCACGTTGTACCAGGCTGCAAAAGTCCAAATGGCCACAAAATGCTAATGAAGAGTTAGTTGACCCTGTTTCTTTCTGCCATCTATTGGTACTTGTCGGCCAGGTTTTTCCAGGCCAGGTCTGAAATGGCATAAGGTCTCTTGCTCGAGCAGGGAGTTGGACTAGAAGACCTCCAAAGTCCCTTCCAACTCTATTATTCTATTTTCAAGGATTCTGTGCCACAAAAGAAATGTGAAAGCCAACCTGGGTTCAAATTCTGAACGAATGTTTTTAAGACTAATAATTCTTCTTTGCATATCTATCAACCTGCTTGCAAGGCTCTGCTGATATGAAGAAATACAAGTGACAAGTGTTTGGGGAGCTGATCACTTTTTTACTGTTTTGGAATGAGTACAGGCATAGACAAGCCATGAGTCACAATCAGAAGACAGATCATGAATCCTGCCACATTTACAGTGATCCAGGGCTGGTTGGCCAGTTCCCAAACCATCACATGCTAGTGACGGCAATCTGGCTGGAGTGGGTTTCAAACCGGAAAAAAATACATTATCTGGATTCTCAGAGAAAATGTGGTTTTATCTTCTCTTGCTTAGAGTCATATGGTGCACAATGCTATATTGATCTTTGTTTTTCTATCAGATGACACAACTGCATCCTAGCCTCAGTAATGTGAAGCTTAGCCTCAGATGAAGAAAAAATTAGCAGACAGAATATTGGACTTTACAAATCCCATCCTATATAGCAAATAGTTGTGACTTTTCCCACAGTTGGTCATATTTAAAGTTTACCCAGAGAAAGCCTCCAGTTACTACCCCTAGATTATTGGGTAAAAGAGCTCTGTGAAAAACAGACACACTTTCTAGTCTCATGATAGCATATAGGGCAGGGGTCTTCAAACTTGGCCCTTTTATGACTTGTGGACTTCAACTCCAAGAATTCCTCAGCCAGGCACGCTGGCTGAGGAATTCTGGGAGTAGAAGTCCACAAGTCATAAAATGGCCAAGTTTGAAGTCCCCTGATATAGGGGAAGCAGCTTGATTTCCTTCTGACTTGGACAAAAAGAAAACATAGCAGAGCAGCTGTGGATAGGACCTTGTGAGAACAAATTAAGTAATGTTTTTAACGTTTTCTGTTCCAAACTAAGCAACAAAGTGACTCCAGATGAGTACTTGCAAACAGTGACTGCTAGTGATGTCCTATCTTAGGCAGCTGTTGACAAAGAAAGAAGAGGTTTTTTTTAAGTTGGCTCTCATGTTTAATGACTTCTTGTTTAATCAATGTATAAAATACAAAGAAAAATAAAAATAGGAAATTAAGGAAAGGAAAAAAAGGGGGAAAGAAAATAGGTATATGGGAGGAAAGAAAAAAAAGTGTTGATTTCCAACTCTTTAGCACTGTCAGAACCCATTTCTTTGGTGGGGGTCCTTTTTTTTCTTTTTCTTTTTCTTCCTATGGGTTCTGCCACACTCCTGGTGGGAGGAGGGAGGCTTTTGGGGAATTATATGTGTATTGCCCTTTCGCTTAGCTGCTACAATGTATCCTTCTCCACTTCTTCTATCTGCTTGCTTTTTGCACTATTCTCCTCTTGATGCCAACCTGGGGTGAGAAAGGAATGTGCCTCCGGCCATCTGGCTTATCTCTCGTTGCCAAAGAGAAGATGTGAAGACCCAATAACGTTTTCACAGCCTTGGGAACCGAGTCTTATCAGCCTCGTTCTAACAGCGGACTTAACAACTGGGGATTGGCCCGTTTGAACTGACCGGATGAACTGTTGAGGTGGGGTTTGCTTGTTGCTCCTTTAATCTATTGATTTGAGTGGGAGACCCTCAGCTCCTGCCTTCTATGCCTGCTGTCAACTTCTCCTAATAAAAGTTCCTTTTGGGATGAATCTAATTCAAGAGTTCTGCTTTCTTGGGAAGAGGTTTTGAAGTGGGTCCTTACAAGCACACTACAAGATAACATTACAGCCTCAACTTTTTACTTTTATACATTAGTATATAACTAGCCATTTCTATAACACCAAATCTAATTGGCAAAACCAAAGTTTCATTTTTTTATCACAAGCACAAAATTCAGAAGTAATATTCAAATAAAAACATAATTAATATATTCTTTGAATAAAACAATCAATTTAACCATTTCTGCTTTATCTTCCTTGTTGTGGAAATATGTATTTCTGTTTTGCACTTAATAATCTTTATAATCTTTATAAACTATTACCATTTATATTAACAAAATTCACTGTATTCTTTCAGATTCTTTAACCTTAAAGGGAAAAATACTTTTTTTTATCCATTTTAAAACATTAAACTTTTCTTTAAAAGCATTTCTAAAATCAAAACTTTCTAATACATCTTTTTTAAACTTCCTCTTAACATGCATACTTCAAAGTTCACTATTAAATTTAGATCACTCCCTCCAAGTTACCCTCATAGAATAATTTTTTCTTCTTGTATACATCCTTTTTAAACCTCTAAACTTTTCTTTAAACTAATACATCTTTTTCTTTAACTTTCTCTTAACATAGATACTCTCAAATACACTTTCAATAATATTTTACAAACTTTAGGAATTACTTAAGCATTATATATAAAGAAAGAATACATTTTCAAACCTTAGATTAAGACTTCAATTACAAATATCAAACAATAAAAATCCATCCTAATTCCAATTGACTCATTAAGTTCAAATCACTCCTTTCAGCTTGTCTTCATGGAATAAAATCTTTTTCTTCCCTGGAATGTTTGTCAAATAGTTATAAGCTTCTCTTTTTCTCAAGGCTTTCTCAACTTTGTTAATGTCCATGAGGAAAAAGTCCCAAACTTGTCCTTTTAAAAGTTGCAGACTTTCTTGGAGCTCTTCTTTCAATTGTGTTGGGAGATTTATATTTAAACCATCATAATGTCAGGTTTATATTCCAGACTTACAATTGATTCCTCTGCATTGTCAGCTACTTGTGAAATTGCCTCGGTGATTTGATAACATTCTACACATATTTGCATCTCTGTAGTAGTTTGAGAAGTTTTTTCAACATCCTTGGAGCATAGCTGAACTGATGAATTTTATTTAAAGATTCTTTTCAAATATATCTCTAATAATTTGCTCCTCCATCTTCTTAACTCCCTTTTTAGTCAAAGAGTAACTTTTTTTGTAAATCACTTAAGAATTGCTGGCCGATTTCCGGTTTTTGCGCCGTAGGGCACAGCTGTGGGATTGCGGAGCTCCCCACCCCACGGCTGATTTTATTCTGCCAGGGGACCCTAAATGGGTCTGAAGTCATCCCGGAGAGGTGACAAAGAAAGAGGGGTGCCCCAATGATCACGGAACGACGGCGGTCATTCCATTCGATCCACGGGAAGCCCTCTAACCTGACAGGAGAAAGGCTAACTGCACACCAGCGTCTAGCCCAAGCTACTTGCAGCCGAAGTCCAAGAGCACAAACCAGAACTTCGGTGAACAGCATGCTTGGAACTGGTGAGAATATCAATCTTCTCTCCTCTACTCTGTAACTAAGTCCTTGGAAAGATCCCCAAAGTAAGAAAACCTCCGAAAGTGAAGGGAGGAGACTACACCCCCACTCCCCCATGGGGAAAGGCATATATTGAAATCAAATTTAAAATACTAGAAATCAAAAAAACTGCTAAGACTATATTTTAAAGGGTTTTGATGAATATAAAAATAATAAATAATATTTTTTGTCTGAAAAAGCTGTAAAACAAACAACTACTGACACCTACTGGAGAACTAGAACATAGAACATTTAACAACACTGGCTCAGAAATTGGCAAGACGCCCAGAAACAAAAAAAATAATCTGTTCCCTTGAATTTTAATAACCCTCAGAAGACAGCTGGTGGGAACAAAGAAAGAATATATACTGGGCCAGCCATAAGATTAAAAAGTATCTGAAGGAAAAGAAATACTCTGACTGTTGTCTAAACTCAAGAATTGCTTACAGAAAAAGAAAAACTTTGACTCTGGGCTAATCTTTTAGGGGGGAATCTACAGGAAGGACTTGTGGCTAAATAAACTGAATTGCAATTTTGACTGGTTGACAACTGACCCCTGAATAAAAGAACTGTTATAAAATACTGATTTTACTGATGCCCTGACAAAGGACTATTTGAAAGGGGGAGACAACATGGATATTGCATACTTATCAAAAAATGACAGAGAACCACATTTAATACTTACTCCTGAAGGACCTAGCCTGGAATATCAAAGACCTCCAGAGGCAACATTTCAAAACAAGACAAATAATTTCCAGGAGGAAATGTATGTAATGCTATGACAGATACAAACGACAATAGCTTCAAACCACGAGGAGATCAAAAATAACTTTGATAACATACATGAGCACATCTCTAATCTAAACCCACAATCAAAAAACACTCAGAAAATGATGGTAAAGAATGAACAAACAAATCAGATAAAAGAACATAAACTAGAAGAAAATGACTTAATCAGCAAAGCTACAAATGAAGAGAATTATAATTTAATACAAATAGGAAACAATCTACAAGATTTTGACATAACAATAAAAATGGAAAAGATATTCATCAGAACATCAAAATAAACCTGAGGATAAGAAAGAAGATTTAACAAAATGGACTATAGAACTGCCAGGAGAACTATTAGAGTTTGGTAGACAAAAAACATATATTTTACGCACCCTGTCTTCTCCACTCCTGACAATACTTACAAAAATACAAGAACTTCCTGGCAAGTGGAATATATCAACCGGGAAAGCTATTTGGCAAAAGAAGAAGGCCAGAGACAGATTCAAGAGATTTGACTCGCCCTACCAGATGGAGTATTACATGAGCAAAACCTGTTTGAATACGGTTAAAAGAACAGATAACTTTGGATATAAAGGGGCCCTACAATAAGAGGAATAAGAGATATAAGTAATATAGTATTCTTTATAATATATACAATGTAAAAATATTGGGATGATGTATGTGAATGAAAAGTTTGAAATTTAGTCCTGCACGCAGCGAAGCAATTGAGAGGCTCGGGACTCCGAGCCCTCCAGCTGAGTTTCTTCCTGTTAGGGGACCCTAAATGGGCCAGAAGCCGCCCCGGAGAGGTGGCTATGAAAGAAGGAAGTCCCAGGGATCTAGG
The DNA here is from genome assembly GCA_023970755.1 of Azemiops feae. Classification (NCBI taxonomy): domain Eukaryota; kingdom Metazoa; phylum Chordata; class Lepidosauria; order Squamata; family Viperidae; genus Azemiops; species Azemiops feae. Next base: position 4,269,616 of record JALGBA010000235.1, on the reverse strand, counting down.
AGAGACGGCGGTCGACCCAATCGGTCCAAGAGAAGCTTTCCAGAAACCAACAGGAGAAAGGCTGGCTTAACTTCAGAGTCCAGCCCCAGCTGCAAGCAACGGAAATCAAAAGCACTAATTTAAGCTGATCGTAAACAGTGTGTTTGAATCTGGGTAAGAACATTCATTTTCTCTACCCTACCTATTTTCTTGAAGGAAGCAAAAAAACCTCCGAAAGTGAAGAAAGGGGGGTTGCCCCCACCCTTTGGCTAGCGGAAGCGGCGAATCTTAACCTTTCACAGAGGAATAAAATCTGAAAAATGAACCAGTGATGACACCTACTGGTGGATGAGGATTATGACAGTCAAGGTAAAACCGGGGGGGGGGGGGATTAATCTTGCCTGTGACCTTCAAAGTTATAACAAAGTACAGCTGTGTAGATAAAGTGAGACTTGCAAACCTGAGGGAACAAAAACAGAATAACAACAATTCTGACTCCAAAGCTATTTCCAAAGTGGGGGGGGGGAAATCTGGACTTTTGGTCATCATGGAAAATCAGAGATTTATAGGAAATACCTATCAAGAAAAAATGAATATTTTTCAAGAGACATATGTAAAGCTGCAACTAATTCAAAGAACAATGATCTCAAATCACAAAGAAACTCAGAATAACTTTGAAAATATAAGTCAACTTATTTCCAATTTAAGCTTATACCAAAAAAATCCTCAGGAAAATACAGCAGAGAAGGAACAGACAAAACAGATGACTGAACATAAATTCGAGGATAGAGACTTGAAGATGGAATTCTACAAAACAAAGGAGTATGATCTAATCCAAGTGGAAATTTTTTACAAGAAATACTAGATTTTTCAACACTGCAAAATAAATTTGAGGACAAGAAAAAAACTGGATAAAACATTCTACAGAAATATCAGGAAAAATACCAGAACCAGAGAGACAAAAAGCGACAAGAGAAGCAGAGAGAAAAAGAAGGAAAAAGATTCCTAATAAAAAGCAGTGGGCAAATGCCCCTAACAAAGATACTGATTTACCTTTTATATTTACAGCAACATTTATGAACATACGGAAAAACCTTTTGATTCAACAAAATACACTGATTAAGAAAGATATTGGGCAAAGGAAAAAGATTAAGATGGAAACCAAGAAAATAGATGATGGGACCTACCAGAGAGAATACTTAAAAAAGAAACATTTGTTTGAATATGGTTAAAGAAATAGAAAATTTTTGGAATATATTATTTTAAGAGGGATGAATTCTCTAAACAATATAATATGCTTTTTTCTCTTTTGTGTTTTTTCTTGCTATGAGTAACATAAAAAAGTTGAAATCATTTAAATAAAGGAAATGTTTTAGATACTTAAATGTGATTGAATCTAAGAAAATTTAAAAAAATGTTTTGAGTAAGAGTTAAAAAACTAGATGACTAGATGTATTTAATGGAATGTTTAAAGATTAAAGATTAAATATATTCTTAATTATGGTTAAAAAAAGAAATTAAGGAAATAAATATATATTAGCCTAGGAGGGATAGATATTTTAAATTGTATGTTATTTCTTATGTTTCTTTACTCTTGTTTTCCTTTCTCTTTTTTCTTTTTTCTTTTTTTTTCTCTTTTCATTGTTTTATCTATTTCTTAAGAAATGTAAAAGTATGAGATGGCTTATATGGAAAAAATAGAGTTAAATTTGTAAATGTAAATGTAATTAACTTTTGAGAAAATCTCCACCAGCAAGAATATCTAGAATTTGGTGGGAGAAATAAAATAAAATAAGGATTGTAACAGGATTTATGATGAGGCAATCAGAATGATTGAATAAATATTATACTAATATGATTATTATTTTTAGGAATATTGGAAAAAAATTATACATTTAACTGTTATCAAAGTAATAAGAATTGTATTAACCCAATGCTTGCAAAAGAGGTTATTTTGGGGAAAGAGGAAATCAACTAAAATTAATATGTGGAATATGGATTATAGAAATTAATTGTTAATAATTCTTTTACAAATGTAACCCAGACAACACACTGTTCACCAATTATTGAGTGGGGGAAAAAAGAAATCAATCAAATATATCCAAAAAAAAGAAAAGTTTGAAATTTAAAGGTAAATTAGGCTGAAGAGAATCAGGACTAAGGAATGACTGTGTCATTTCAAAACCTCATCCTAAGAAAGCAGGACTCTTGGAACAGTTTCTTTCCAAAAGGAACTTTTATTAGGAGAAGCTGAGAGCAGGCATAATAGGCAGGATCTGAGGGTTTCCCGCTCAGATCAATAGGTTAAAGGAGTCTCAAGCAAACCCCACCCCAATAGTTCATCCGGTCAGTTTGAATGGGCCAATCTTCAGGTGTTAAGCCCACTGTGGGAAAGGAGCTGATAACGGGGTCCGTTCCCCTGCTTGTGAAGATGTTGTTGGGTCTTCGCACCTTCCCTTCCGCAGCGAGACGGGGCACATTCCTTTCTCACCCCAAGGTAACATCAAGGGAGAGACAGTTCAAAGAGAAAGTACGTAGAAATAGCAGGAAGGATACATTGTAGTGAAGCAGAGAACATATCACAGAGCCTTCCCCCCTCCCCCTCAGGAGAATGGCAGAACCCTCAGTAAGATATAGAAAGAAATGAAATAGATTCCCCCCCCCCCAGGAAAAAATGGGTTCTGACAGACTGAAATACTAAGGGGAAATTAAGCTTAAATAAGAACTTTGAAAATAAGATATATAGTGATTTAACAAATTAACTTTTACAAATATAAGTGAAATATAAACTGATCAGAGAAGATGTTATAAGTAGATGTCATAAGATAGATAAACAGTATAGTATTTTTATAACGAATGAAATATGAAAACATTGGGATGGTGTATCTAAATGGAAAATCTGGATATTTAGATGATTAATATTGAGCAAATTACGACTGATAAGAATTGTTTGAATATTAAGGGGAAATTAAGCTTAAATAAGAATTATGAGAATAGGATATATGGTGAACTAATAAGATGATTTTTAGAAAAATAACACAAGTTGATAAGAAAAAATGTCATACATTGACATTATTTGTACAAACATGAAAAAAATATTTATATTTAACCATTTATGCATTGAAAATATTAAGAATGATATTTGTTTAAAGTTGAAGAAGGAGAATATTATTGGGAGAAGGGAAGATCAAAAAAATACATTATTAATTAATATTCTAATTATGGAATTACAAAAATGAATTATTATTGACTGTTAATTAACTACTGATTGTTTTTTTCAAAATAGATGAACCAAGACGACATGCTGTACACTAGGCACTAAGGATTGTTACTGTAAAAAAATCAATAAAACATTTCTAAAAAAAAAAAAGAATTGCTGGCCAATCAGGAATCATAAAAATTAGAAAGTTTTAGCCACCCACAGCAAAGCAGACCAAGCAACAAATTACTAAAAATAATAAACTAAAACCACAACTTTCTGCCCTTATATTTCTCCATCGACTTTTTTTTTAAAAAAGATACTCCACACTTCCTTATTTTGGCTTGTCTTAGCAGCCTTCTTCCTTGTTTAACAATGAAGAAATCCCCCAAATGACGCAGATCTTCAAAAAGGAGTAACACACTGTGGCTAAAGAGAGCCTCTTTTAGCTTAATAAAGATTAATAGTCCTTAAAAATGATTAAGAAATGAAAGGCACAACTTACTGTTTGTTTGAAAAATAAATTCCAAAACGGCTGCTTCTTCAACAACAAAGTGATTGCAGCCCCACCCCCCAGCTTTCTGCACACAGTCTGCTTCGAAGCACAGCTCCTGAAGCTACTTGCAGACCTTTGCTGTAGCGGAGGATCCTGAGGGATAATTCTAGGACTTTCCCTAGCCCAGGAGAGTCATATAAACTAAAGGAATGCAGGTTCCTTCTGTTAGTAGTTGAAAAAGCTACAGCCCAGGGAAAAACCCTTCAGGGGTCCCCCTCTGGGTGTGTAGTCAGTTGGCCATCTTTTCACTAGTGACAAAGAAAGAAGAGTCTTGAGATTCAGTGGCAACCTGATGAGGAAATCCCCCCCATGCTCTCTATTTCTGCCACAACATCGGCCAACTCATAAAACTTTCAACATGTCTGATTTTATAAATTAAAACAAATCCACAATCACTATTTAGTCAGAACAGAACAGGTTTATAGCAGGAAAAGATAACCTAATTACTGCTTTATTTTTGGGCTTCCAAATCCTTTCTTGACATAACTATCAATAACAATGGCTTTTTAACCCAGCTGGACCATCTGCACGACTCAGTTGTGATATGATGAATTGAATAATGAAGCCAGATCACTGTCCCAGAACTATAGTTGAGGAAATACCAGGATTTTCTGCCATCAGCATGTCTGTTTTATGGTAAGGGAATTGGCTGTGCTTACATGATTCAGCTGGCCATGTAGAATGGACAAAATTGATTTTTAATTATTTTTCAGTCAAACATTCTGTTATATTTTCCTAGTCAACTAGATGATAGTGAAAGGGTAGAAATGTCAGATGGTTGGGGCAAAATTTTGTGTCTGATAAATATATACGAATGTGCGGTTGATCTTGTATTTCACCATATGCTTCTTGCTGTTAGTCCACATAGATTTTTTTTCAGCCATCTGTGAGCACTTTGCATCTATAAGATATTTGAAAATGTATATATTCTGATTTCACTTTAAAAGTGTTTACAAGTTATTAGTGTCAGATGTCCTCCACCGTCCGTGTGCAAGGAATTCAAGACGCAGGAACAAGGTGACAAAACAGGCTTTAATCCATGTGAAATAAAGTCAGCGCTGGGAGTGAACTGCTCCCAGCGCTTTACATAGCTTCCTCACACCCCCTGGCTGCAAGCCAGCATCCGGCCCTTGGAGTTGATAAGGCACAGTCCGGCCTCTGGCCTCCCTCCTGCCGCTCTCCGCCCTGACGGCTCTGGGCTGCTCTGGCCTTCCGCATTCCGGCCGGCTGCTCCGGGCGCTGCTCCGAGCCGCTGCAGGCCACGGAGCCTCCGCGGGACGCCCCGCCCCCAGCACTGCCTCCACGCCGTGTCCCGCCGACAGGGAAGCCCGTCCACTGCTGCTGCCGTCGGCCCTGCCCGGCCAGGCCTGGTGGCCACCCCACTCCGTACCAGATGTTCTCCCACAACACGGTAGGCTGCCGCACCGGCTGCGTGTGTCAGGGTCCAGCTGCAGGTCTGGCTGCGGGTCCGGCTGCGGCGTCAGGCGGTGGCCGGTGGCCGGCTGAGCGTCCCGGCGTCTGTGTGCGGGTCACACCGCAGCGCTGGGCGTCTTGCGGCTGGCTGCAGAGTCCGGGTGGCATGCTGCTCGGTGCTCCCCCCCTCCCGAATATGTTGAGCCCATGGGGCTTGACAATTAGTTTCAGAAATGTTGATCTTGCAATTATTGTGGGAAAGTGGCTTAAGTATTTTGGCCTCAGCCTGGAAATGCAATCTGGTTTGTGTCAAATTGAAAAATTGAAAAATTACAGTTAATCTGAATTAACAATAATTCATATGGAATTGTTTGCTTGCATCACACTAATTGCAATTGCTTAGCAAGGTATTGGATAAATTGTACCATAAGAAACTCGTATCACTCATTTAACAGGAAATCCTGTTTAAAAAGTTATAGTACTGTATCTTTAGTTAAATATCAAAATTAGCAGCTAATTTCTATTTAAATCCTCTCATCCCTTGATTTAATTTACCCAAATTGATTTAACAATAATCATTAGAACTGGCTTGTGGACAGTAAGCCTGAGCTTTTTTGCCATTTTAAATCTAAATATATTTTTTCCTTCTATAGCTGCATAAACCGGATTTGGGATATAACCTTTGTAGAAAAGTTGACTCACCAATCCAGCAGGATTCATGAAAACATTATTACTCTGAATATGGTTATGGTAACAATTTTTCAGGGGAATTAAAGAATCTTTAATTCTAGCAATAGGTGTCCGCTTTGAACTACATACAAACAATAGTGTGAAAAGTATACTTACCATTGCAACCAATTCTACATGGGGCAAACATCACATCAATTAAAAAACAGGATCCACAAACACTAGCTGGCAGTCAAACACCACGATCTTAACCTCTACCCACACCGACACCAAACAACACCAGTTCAATTGGAGCAAGACAAAAATCATCAGCCACAGTACAGCCCTCCACACTTGTGAGTTCATCGAAGCCTGGCACTCCACAAGCAATTCCATCAACAGACACATTGACCTACTACAACCAGCCTACAAACCCCTCAGAATCCAAATCGACCGCACAGCCAAGCAGAGACAGCAGTGACTTCAACCAACCCACGCAAGCCCCTCTCCCATCAGCAGTTCACCTCCCAATGAGCCTGACCTGATGTAACCTCCCCATCACAAGATTCTCACTCACACCTGAGCCATCACAAGACCCACACTTGACACACCGATCCCTGAAGTCCTTATAAGCAGAAGAACACTGACATCCCCTAACTCCGCTGAAGATGTTACCTAGCCTGGTAATGAAACCAAACCACAAGCTCAGAGAACAAACCTTCACCCGCATAGTGTAAGCTACATAACTGTGATCACTTCATGTGATTTTGATACTATCCCTCTGTAGATGCAGCCTAGAACTGCATTGGCTTTTTTGGCACTGCAGCATATTGCTGGCTCATATTTAAATGGAGGTCTACCAGGACACCTAGATCCCTCTTACAGTTGCTACTGTTGAGCTAGGCTAGGTACTACCTATTCTTTACTTGCACATTTTTTCTTGTCTAAGTGTAAGACCTTACTTTACTCACTACTGAATTGCATCATGTTAGATAGGGCCCAATGCTCAAATCCACCAAGATTCTTCCAACTATCTTCCAAAGTGTTACCAATTTCCCCCGAGCTTGGTGTTGCTTGCAAATTTGATGAGTTTTCCTTCTGTCCCCTCATCCTAGATCATTTATAAAGATGTTGAAGAGCATTGAACCCAAGATAGAATCTTGAGGTACTCCACTGCATATTTCCGTCTGTGTAAATGTAGTTCCATTGAGGACTACATGATGAATGCAGTTGGTCAGCCAGCTGCAAATTCTCTGATGGTGATGCTGTCTGTGCCATATTTTTCTAACTTACTAAGAAGTAAGATGTGGTCTACTTTGTCACATGCCTTAGTGAAGTTTAAATAAACTATGTCCACAGTGTTTCCCTGATCCACTAATTTAGCCACTTTGTCAAAGAATGCAAAAAGGTTCGTTTGGCATGATCTCTTTGACAAACCCATGTTGGCTTCTAGTAATAGCTTTGCTTGTTTCTATGTATTCACAGGTCTATTGGTTGATTATCTTTTCCAGGATCTTCCCAAGTATTGATGTCAGGCTGACTGGTCTATAGTTTCCTGGATCCATTTTTTCTCTCATTTTGAGAATTGGAACCACATCAGTTCTTTTCCAGTCCTATGGTAGTTCCCTGGTGCTTCAGGATCTTTGAAAGATATTGTTCAGTGATTCTGTGATCATGTCAAGAAACTTTTTTAAAATTATTTTTGAACTGGTTTGGAAGTCTTAATTCATTTTCAGCCTTAGCTTTCCTGACTTTGTGTTTGCAGATTCGGGCTATATGCTGGTATGTTATGTGTCCCTGATTCCACTTTTTATACTCATCCTTTTTGTCTGTGAGAGAGTTCTTTATGCATCCATGCTGATTTCATCGGGGGTCTCTTATTTTTCTTTCTCAGTGGTATTGTGCTAGACTGAGTTTTTATAATCTCATTTTTTCTTAATTTCCCAAGCTTTTTGAGTTGTCTTCCCCTTTGAGATTTCTATCCACAGAATCCTTCCTAAATTTTAAGTTAGTTGAAACCAGTTCTCTTAAAGTCTAAGACACTCATTTGACTTTGTTTTATTATTTGTATGTGCATTATGCTTTCTCAAATGCTTTTCACGAGCCTTCAGAAGCAATGTTAACAAGTCTACTGAGTACTTAATAAGAATAAATACAGAATGTTGTCGCTTTTCATTTTTATTTGTTGTAAAGAAAATTAATGATAGATGTGTTTATCAGATTAAGAGGGATTTAAAATTCGTGTGTAATTTACTCTCCTGACAGGTCTTAAATAGAAGACTACCTAAGCCTATTAAGCAATCAGATCAAATTCCTTGTTATAAGTTCTAAATTATTATCAAGATATATTTTTCTCCCTATTCCAACAACTTTGATGCCTCCTTGTGGAGGAAATGAAACATCTTTAACCCTAATATTGATAGAAATGGATACAGTAGAGATATTTACAGAATACAGAACAATAGAGTTGGAAGGGACCTTGGAGGTCCTAGTCCAACACCCTGCTCCAGCAGGAGACCCTATACTATTTCAGACAAGTGATTGTCCAGTATCTTCTTAAAAGCCTCCAGTGATGAAGAACCCACAATTTCTGAAGGCAAGCCATTCCACTGATTAATTGTTCTCACTGTCCAGAAGTTTCTCCTTATTTCAAGGTTGTTTCTCTCCTTAATTATTTTCCATCCATGTTTCTTGTCTTGCCTTCTGGTGCTTCCGAAAATAGGTTGAACCCCTCTTCCTTGTGGCAGCCACTTAAATATTGGAACACTGCTATCATGTCATCCCTAGTCCTTCTTTTCTCTAGACCAGGGGTGTCAAACTCGCAACATCATGTGATGTGTCGCGATGTATCGTGACTTTTTTGCCATTGCCGGCAATGGGGTGGGCGCGGTTTCACTATGATGCATCCGGCCCGCGGGCCGGCAGTTTGACATCCCTGCTCTAGACTATCGATACCCAATTCCTGCAACCATTCTTCATATATTTTGGTTTCCAGGCCTTTAATCATCTTAGTTGCTCTTCTCTGCACTTTTTCCAAAGTTTCAACATCTTTTTTATAATGAGGTTTTATAAAATGGTACTAATAACTTCACATGATCTTGACTCTATCCCTCTGTTTATGCAACCAAGCATTGCATTGGCTTTTTTGGCTGCTGGCTCATATTTAAGTGATTGTCCGCTAGGACTCCAAGATTCCTGTCACAGTTACTGCTATTGAACCACATTTCACCTAATCTGTACTGTATATTTATTTTTTCTTGCCTAAGTGTAAAACTTTACTTTTCTCTACATTAAATTTTATTTTGTTGGATAGGGCCTAGTGTTCAAATCTGTCAAGATCCATTTGGTCCTGAGCCTATCATCTGAGGTGTTGGCTATTTCTGCCAGCTTAGTGTCATCTGCATATTTGATGAGTTCATCTTCTATTCCCTCATCTAAGTCATTTATGAAGATAATTGAAGAGTAAATGTCTATAGAGATTCTCAGTCATTTAGGTCATGGTTGTCCCACAGGTGCTTTTTTTCACAAGGCAACTGGACTTTTTTGTTTTTCTTTGAAGACGTTTCACTTCTAATCCAAGAGAGTTGAAGAAGCTTCTTGGATGAGAAGTGAAATGTCTTTAAAGAAAAACAAGAAAATCCAGTTGCTTCGTGAAAAAAGCACCTTTGGAACATGTTGAAGAGTACTGGGCCTAGAACAGAACCTTCAGGTACCCCATTGCTTACTTCCCTCCATGTAGATGTAGTACTATTAAGGACTACACATTGAGTGCGGTTGGTCATCCAATTATGAATCTATCTGGTGGTGATGTTGTCTAACCTACATTTTTCTAGCTTACCAAGAAGTAGGTTATGATCTACTTGGCTGAAATCCAAGTATACTATGACCATAGCATTTCGTTGGTCTACTAATTTAGTCATTTTGTCAAAGAATGAAATAAGATTTGTTTGGCATGACCTGTTTTTGACAAATCCATGTTGGCTTCTGGTTATAACTTTACTTCTAGGTATTGGCAGATCTGTTTTTTTATTATCTTTTCCAGATTGGTCTGTAGTTTCCTGGACCTGGTTTTTTTTTCTTTTCATTTTTTAAAGATGGGAACACATCAGCTCTTTTCCAGTTCCAGGTAGTTCCTCGGCGCTCCAGGATCTTTGATAGATATGGTTCTGTCAGAACCCTCATTTATTAATCCCCCCCCATTTCAAATATTCTTTGTACTTTAGCTGTCGGGTTCTGCCATTCTCCCTGGGAGGGGGGAGAAGGAGGGGAAAGGTTTGTGGCGTTTATAGTGCATACTTCCTCTATCTGCTTTGATGTATCCTCTTCGGGGTGTGAATGGAATGCCTCGGAGCCATCTGCCTTATCTTAGTGTGGAGGGAGGAAACTGCGAAGACCTGAGAACCTTGAGAGGTGCCTTATCGGTCCATTTCCCACGACTCGTTGTCACCTATGGATTGGCCTGTTTGAACCGACTGGATGGACAGTTTGGGTGGGGTTATTATTACGCGGGTTTTACTTATCGATTCGGGCGGAAAACTCTCAGATCCTGCCTAGCTTTCCTGCTGTCTGTACCTGCCAATAAAAGTTCTTTTGAAATGGTGCAAGTTTCAAGAGTTCTGCTTTCTTGGTAGGGAAACAGAGGCAGGTCCTTACAGGTTCAGTGATTCATAGATAATATCTCAGAACCCTTCAGAACTCTAGGATATAATCGATCAGGTCCAGGTGATTTAAACCTGTCTAGATCAGACAGTTCTCTTACCATTTTTTTCTTATTTTAATTTTTATTGGTACTCTCCTTAGTTATGTATCTCTCTTTCCATTTTTGAACATCCTTTTTGTCTTTCAGTTTGTCAGAGAGATCTTTGTGCAACCACGCTGGTTTCTTCTTGGATTTCTTGTTTTTCTTTTTTTCAGTGGTATTGTGCTGGACTGGGCTTTTATGATCACGTTTTTCAGAGTTTCCCAAGCTTCTTGAGTTGTTTTCCCTTTTAAGATTTTCATCCATGGAATCTTTCTCCTTGTTCTCTTTTAAAGTTTAAGACACTGGCTCGGATTGTATTCTGTTCCTTGTGTTTGCATTAATTGAATTCCAATATGAAGTGGTCACTCTCATGCAAAGTTTCAGCAACTTCAACCCCCTCCATCACTTCTTCTCTATTAGTAAGAATTAGGTCCAATATAGCTTTTCCTCTAGTTTCCTCCTCTGCCTTTTTTGGATGACAAAGTTGTTAGCTAGGTTGGTCAGGAACCTGTTAGATCTTCCACTTGATGTAGAGTTTGTCTCCCAGTTGATATCAGGGTAGTTAAAGTCCCACATTACTTTATACAAAATACAATTTTGTATTGCCCCTTGATGCCTTCTTAGAAGTAAGTCCTTGTTAGCTGAATAACGTTAATTTCTAGACCATTGATACTTCTTATCTGTTTCTGAATGGCCCGGTCTACCTTGGGTCCTGGAGATGAGCTTCTCAACTGAATAAGATGGCATTTTGGAAATTGCAATCCAGACAATCCTTTTGACAATCAAGTCAGATGTATCCACATGTCTGATTCTTCCTGATTTGTGGAGGTAACTGGATGAGCAAAAGATGTATTTGGACTCTGAGCCTAGATGATGATGATAGAGATTAGAGATTAGAGATGGAGATGATAGAGATGGAGATGATAGAGATGGAGATGATAGAGATGATAGAGATAGAGATTAGAGATGGATAGAGATGATAGATATAGATATAGAGATTATAGAGATATAGAGATGATAGAGACAGGATAAAAATAGAGAGGGATGACAGAGATAGAGATAGAGATGATGGAGATAGAGATGGAGATAGAGATGATGGAGAGATAGAGATGACAGAGATAGAGATAATAGAGATAGAGATGATAGAGATATAGAGATGATAGAGAGAAATAGAGGTAGAGATAGAGACAATAGAGATAGAGATGATAGAGATAGAGATGTTAGAGATATACAGCTGATATAGAGCTGATAGAGATATAGAGCTTGAGATGATAGAGATCGAGATAGAGCTGATGGAGAGAGATAGAGATGAGAGAGATAGAGATCGATATATATATATATATATATATATATATATGCAGGTCTTGGCGTATTCGGGTCTTTTCCCGTGTAAGATTGAGAGTGTCTTGGCGACGTTTCGACGAGGTCCCACTCGCCATCTTCAGGCTGGTGTCTTCGACTTCGTGCTTGTGCGAGCAAAGCGTGATCGGAGCTGCCGTCCTTCTATAAATACTGGAGGGGGGGTTGTGGCGTGTTGGTTTTGTAGCTGTAAGCGGGTTGGTTGGCTGTGTTGTTACATCTTGATTGGAAGATGGAATTGATGTAATCAAATTAGCTGATGTAGCTGTAAGCGGGTTAGTTGGCTGTGTTGTTACATCTTGATTGGAAGATGGAATTGATGTAAGCAAATTAGCTGATGTAGCTGTAAGCGGGTTGGTTGGCTGTGTTGTTGCATCTTGATTGGAAGATGGAATTGATGTAAGCAAATTAGCTGAGGTAGCTGTAAGCGGGTTGGTTGGCTGTGTTGTTACATCTTGATTGGAAGATGGAATTGATGTAAGCAAATTAGTCAGTTGTTTGGTAACATCCTGTGTGGCTGAGGTGCTGGCTGTGTGCCCATTGTTCTTTTGTACCTGGGTAATAGGCTGTGTGGTAACATTCTGAGCTCTGTTGTAGTGATATCCTGAGTCCTGTGCTGCCACATCATGGGAGGTAGGCTGCATTGTAACCTCCTGAGCCTTTGCGATGTAACCTCCTGAGTTCTGTGATGTAATGTCCTGAGTAGATGGCTGTGATGTAGCATCACGGGCTTTGGTTTGGCCATGTGTTTATGGCGTGTGTCAGTTTGCTTTGTGTGGGTGTCGGCGGGGGGTGCAGCAGTTGGTGATGTCGCCGTGGTGTGGATTCTGGATGATGGTTGCATTTCGTCTATGGGATGGGTTTGGGTTTGAGTCTGGTGAGGGTGATTGGTGGTGGTGTCCTGTGTTGTTCTGGGTCCGGTGTCGGTTTTTGTGGTTGGGACTCGTTTGTTGACTAGGGCTAGTTTCCAGATGTCTGGTAGGCGGGAGGTATCATCACGTTTATTCATGTTGTGGGGGTGTTTCTCTATTTCGATGGCTTCCATAATTATTCTCTTGTTGAAGTGTTCAGTTTTGGAGATTAATTTGGTACCTTCAAAATCAATTTCATGTCCTGTTGCTTTAAGGTGCTGGAAAAGGGAGGAAGTTTTTTCTTCTTTTCTGACTGCGTTCTTGTGTTCTGCGATGCGTGCATTTATTCCCCTATTAGTTTGTCCAATGTATGTGGCTGGGCAGATTTTGCATGGTATTTCATAGACTCCTTAGTTTTCTAGCTGGATCTTGTCTTTGGGGTTTCTTAAGATGTTGGCTATTTTTTGGTCAGTGCCGAAGGCTGTCTTGATATTGTGTTTGTGGAGAATTTTGCTGATTTTATCTGTGGTGCCTTTGATGTAAGGGAGGAGGGCGATGCCATTGTCCTGTTCTGTGTCTTGGTTTTTGGGGGGGGTCTCCTTTTGGATTAGGTTGGTAATAGTGTTTCTTTGGAATCCGTTGGAAATTAATACGTTTGTGAGAGTGTGTAATTCAGTTTTCAGGTGGTCTTTGTCGGCTAGGCGTTTGGTTCTGGAGATGAGGGTCTTGGCTACGGAGTTGATCTGTGCAGGATGGTGATGGGATTGTGCGTTTAAGTAGCGGTTGGTGTGTTTTTTTTTCCGGTAGATGGTGTGTCCTAGGGAGCCATTGGGTTTTTTGTAGATTAGGATGTCCAGAAAGGGAAGTTGGTTGTTTGCTTCTTTTTCCATAGTAAATTGTATTTTGGGGTGTAGGCTGTTGAGATGTGTGAGGAAGTTGTCCAGTTTTTTCTTCCCGTGTGGCCAAATTACGAAAGTGTCATCTACATATCTAAGCCAGAGTTTGGGTTTGTGTTCAGATTTATCTAAGGCTTTGGTTTCAAAATGTTCCATGTATAGGTTGGCGATGACGGGTGAGAGGGGTGATCCCATAGGTGCTCCTTCTATCTGTTTGTATCTTTGTCCATTGTGGATGAAGTATGTGTTGGTTAGGCAGTGGTTGGTCAGATCTAGGATGTGTTTGGGGGGGTTGTATTTGTTTTGGATAGCTGTCAAGGCTTCTTTAATAGGCACTTGGGTGAAGAGGGATATGACATCAAAGCTCACGAGTAGGTCGCTGGGTTGTAGGTTTTGTTTCTTTATTGTTTCTATGAAGTGGAGTGAGTTCTGTACACGTGAGGTGATGGATTCTGTGTAGGGCTGAAGTTGTTTGGCAAGAAATTTGGCAAGATTCTGTAGAGGTGAGCCTATGGAGCTGACTATGGGTCTTAGTGGTGTTCCTTCTTTGTGTATCTTGGGGAGGCCGTAGAGCTTGGGGCATCTGGAAGATTTCTCTCTGGGGGTGATTCTTTGCTGGATCTCTTCGCTGATGGGAGAGGCTTTTATTTTGGATTTGGTGGTTTTTTCCAGGTAGGTGGTGGGGTCTGTGTTTAGAGGTTTGTAAGCGGGGTCTTGGAGTAGGTTGGATAGTTTGGCTTGGTAGTCGGATGTGTTCATCACCACAGTGGCATTACCTTTGTCTGCTGGGAGAATGATTATATTGTTGTCTTTCCTCAAGTTGGTGAGTGCTTTTTGTTCTTTTTTATGTAAGTTGCTTCTGGGTGGATTGCTGGAGCAGAGGATGTTGGTGACTTCAAGTCTGATTTTATTGGCTTCATCTGGGTTGATTTTGGTTAGGGTAGCTTCAACTCCGCATATGATGTTTTCAGTGGGGATGCGTTTGGGGGCGACTGCAAAGTTGAATCCTTTGGAAAGGACATTGGTTTCTGCTATGGTGAGGGTCCTGTCTGATATGTTATGTACTGTTTGTTTCATGAGTTGCTGTGGCGGGGGGTTGGGCTTCTGGTGTTACACTAAAAGAACTTTGCAATCCAAAAGACCGATTCTTACAGTGGAGACGATTTCAGGGCGACCGGGGAAGGGGGAGTGAGGGCGGGTGAGCCACTTACATGTCCCACGAGGGCATCTGCTTTCTCTCTCCACAGATCCGGTCCCACGGCACCTGCACGCGATGGAACGAAACGAACCTCCTAGCTGCACCTCGCACAAAGAATCCAGCCGGCACACAACTGCGCGCGGCGTAATGAGACTCATCTGCCGAACAGCTGATAGGCGTGACGAGGCTTACGCGCCAAACAGCTGATAGGCGCGACTTTTGAATTTCATCCAGAGACTGACTTCCACATAGATGCTGATACCACTGTGACTTTTTGCGACCGAGCTTGTTATGAGCACGCGATATGCACATGCCATATTGTAACCGTTATAACTGTTATATAAGTGTATGCACAGGCTCCCTTGTTATTCAGCCCTTGCTCTGATGATGTTAACAGTTTGTTGACGAAAGCTTAGCAATAAAGAAGGCATTTTTTCATATATCCCGGAGCTCATTATTTTATTTTACTGATATATATATATGGATTTTAGTGGGGGTTTCTTTTTGGATTAAGTTGGTAATCTTATTTCTTTGGAAAAGAAATCCAAAGACATAGAACTAAAATCCAAGACATAGAACAAGAAAACGGCAAAGCCGTCCTCCCATACATAAAAGGCACCACAGACAAAATCAGCAAGATCCTTTTTACACAAAGAGGAACAGACAGCACTAATTAACCTGAAAGAAGACACCAGCATAATAATCCTACCAGCAGACAAGGGCAACGCCACGGTGGTTATGAACACATCTGACTACCAAACCAAATTAACCAACCTGCTCCAGGACTCCACATACAAACCCCTAATCACAGATCCCACCACCTACCTGGAAAAAACCACAAGATCCAAAATAAAAGCCTCCCCCATCAGCGAAGAGATCCAGCAAAGAATCATTCCCAGAGAAAAATCATCCAGATGCCCTAAGCTCTATGGTCTCCCCAATATACACAAAGAAGGAACCCCACTTAGACCCATAGTCAGCTCCATAGGCTCACCTCTACAAAACCTAGCCAAATTTCTCGCCAAACAACTACAGCCCTTACGTGAAGCAAACAGACACCCACCTTGATGATATGGCACGACCACGAACGCGAAGCCAAACAACAGCAATGCAGCTCTCCATCTCAAATCCCCCTGCAACTCAGACTAATCTGAGCACAACAGGGCCCCCACCCAAGCAGAGCACACACCCCGCCAATCAGAGCACAGCCAACCCCCTATCCAATCAGAGCACAGCCAAGCCCCTAACCAATCAGAACACACTTCCACCCAATCAGAACACAGCCAAGCTCCCATCCAATCAGTTCATACCTCCACTGGCAGTTAAAAGGAAGAAACAGCTGCGATCACACATTGCTTCTAGAAGCACGAGGCCAAAGAGACACCAGCCTGAAGATGACGAATGAGACTTCGTCGAAACGTCGCCAAGACACTTTCAATTTTACGCGGGAGAAAACCCGAATTACCAAAGACCTACATACAAACACCCGTGAAAACCTCAGAAAACATATATATATATATATATGTAGGTCTTTGGTAATTCGGGTTTTCTCCCGCGTAAAATTGGAAGTGTCTTGGTGACGTTTTGACAAAGATGGAACCCCACTTAGACCCATAGTCAGCTCCATAGGCTCACCTCTACAAAACCTAGCCAAATTTCTCGCCAAACAACTACAGCCCTATGCAGAATCCATCACCTCACACGTAAAAAACTCATTCCAATTCATAGAGATCATAAAGAAACAAAACTTACAGCCCAGCGACCTACTCGTGAGCTTTGATGTCATTTCCCTCTTCACCCAAGTGCCAATCCAAGAAACCTTGACAGCTATCCAAAACAAATATAACCCCCCCAAGCACATCCTAGATCTGACCAACCATTGCCTATCCAACACATACTTCATCTACAACGGACAAAAATACAAACAAATAGAAGGAGCACCCATGGGATCACCCCTCTCACCTGTCATTGCCAACCTCTACATGGAACACTTTGAAACCCAAGCTCTAGAAAAATCAGATCACAAACCCAAACTCTGGCTCAGATACGTAGACGACACCTTCATAATCTGGCCACATGGGAAAGAAAAACTAGACAACTTCCTCACACACCTCAACAGCCTACACCCCAAAATACAGTTCACCATGGAAACAGAAGCTAATAACCAACTTCCCTTCCTGGATGTCTTAGTCTACAAGAAATCCAATGGCTCCCTAGGACACACCATCTACCAGAAGAAAACACACACAAACCGCTATCTGCACGCACTCTCACACCACCACCCAGCACAGATCAACTCCGTAGCCAAGACACTCATCTCGAGAACAAAACGCTTAGCTGACGAACAACACCTAAAAACCGAACTACACACTCTCACTAACGTACTAACATCCAACGGATTCCAAAGAAATAAGATTACCAACCTAATCCAAAAAGAAACCCCCACTAAAATCCAAGACAGAGAACAAGAAAATGGCAAAGCCCTCCTCCCATACATAAAAGGCACCACAGACAGAATCAGCAAGATCCTCCACAAACACAACAACAAGACAGCATTCTGCACAAACCGAAAAATATCCACCATCCTAAGAAACCCCAAAGACAAAATTGAGTTAGAAAATCAAGGAGTATATGAAATCCCATGCACCGCCTGCCCCACCACATACATCGGACAAACCAACAGAAGAATAAGTGCACGCATTGAAGAACACAAGAACTCAGTCAGATAAGAGGAACCAACTTCTTCCCTGGTCCAACACCTTAAAGCCACAGGACATAAAATTGACTTTAAAAATACCAGAACTATCGCCAAAACTGAACACTTTAACAACAGAATAATCAGAGAAGCCATCGAGATAGAAAAGTGCCCACACAGCATGAATAAACGAGATGATACCTCCTGCCTACCAGCCATTTGGAAACCCACCCTCATTGACAAACGAGTCCCTAACACAAAGAATGACACTAGACCCACACTCACGAAAACCACACAGGATGTCACCACCACACATCCACGCAAAAAGCAAACCCAAACCCACACCGATGATGAGGCACGACCACAAACCAGAAACCAGACCACAGCTGCATCATTAGCCATTTCAAACCCCTCCAATCCATACATGAAGCAAACAGACACCCACCTTGATGATATGGCACGACCACGAACGCGAAGCCAAACAACAGCAATGCAGCTCTCCATCTCAAATCCCGCTGCAACTCAGACTACTCCGAGCACAACAAAGCCCCCACCCAAACAGAACACACCCCCATCCAATCAGAGCACAGCCAACCCCCCATCCAATCAGAGCACAGCCAAGCCCCTAACCAATCAGAACACACCTCCACCCAATCAGAACACAGCCAAGCTCCCACCCAATCAGTTCATACCCCCACTGGCAGTTAAAAGGAAGAAACAGCTGCGATCACACATTGCTCCTAGAAGCACGAGGCCGAAGAGACACCAGCCTGAAGATGACGAATGAGACTTCGTCGAAACGTCGCCAAGACACTTCCAATTTTACGCGGGAGAAAACCCGAATTACCAAAGACCTACATACAAACACCCGTGAAAACCTCAAAAAACATATATATATATATGTATATGTATATGTTTTCTGAGGTTTTCACGGGTGTTTGTATGTAGGTCTTTGGTAATTCGGGTTTTCTCCCGCGTAAAAACCTCAGAAAACAAATATCGTACCTCTACGGGGAGGAATTCTACCATCTGACCAGGACCTATGAAAAACTCGAAGTCCAAAGAGCTTCCATTCTATGTGACCTCTCATTCTTACGCAACTGCCGAGATCAAAATTTAATCCCCACATGCTTCCAATTGAAATTCCACTCCAACTCTGCAGCCACCAAACGCATCCTGAAAAGAGCAGAGTTGGCCCTAATCAGAAATGAACTTCACACAAAAAGATTCCTCCTAGACCGAATCAACAAAGATCTCCTCACACTTCACCTCAAACTCAGCAACAAGATCCACCCCGCACTTTGGGACAAATCCAAACAACTCGCCGTCTGTAGAGCCGAAACACAGACCACCCTCAAGACAGACACACATACCAACAAATTCCGAAGACTACAGGAACGCCAGAAACAAACCCTTCCTCCCTCACAGCTACACATGAAACAAACAGTGCATAACATCTCAGATAGGACCCTCACCAAAGCCGAAACCGATGTCCTTTCCAAAGGATTCAACTTTGCAGTCGCTCCCAAACACATCCCCACTGAAACCATTATATGCGGAGTTGAAACCAGCCTGACCAAAATCAACCCCGACGACGCTAACAGAATCAGACTCGAAATCACCAACATCCTCTGCATCAGCAAACCCCCCAAAAGCAACTTATACAAAGAGGAACAGACAGCACTAATTAACCTGAAAGAAGACACCAGCATAATAATCCTACCAGCAGACAAGGGCAACGCCACGGTGGTTATGAACACATCTGACTACCAAACCAAATTAACCAACCTGCTCCAGGACTCCACATACAAACCCCTAATCACAGATCCCACCACCTACCTGGAAAAAACCACTAGATCCAAAATAAAAGCCTCCCCCATCAGCGAAGAGACCCAGCAAAGAATCATTCCCAGAGAAAAATCATCCAGATGCCCTAAGCTCTATGGTCTCCCCAAGATACACAAAGAAGGACCCCCACTTAGACCCATAGTCAGCTCCATAGGCTCACCTCTACAAAACCTAGCCAAATTTCTCGCCAAACAACTACAGCCCTATTCAGAATCCATCACCTCACACGTAAAAAAAATTCATTCCAATTCATAGAGATCATAAAGAAACAAAACTTACAGCCCAGCGACCTACTCGTGAGCTTTGATGTCATTTCCCTCTTCACCCAAGTGCCAATCCAAGAAGCCTTGACAGCTATCTAAAACAAATATAACCCCCCCAAGCACATCCTAGATCTGACCAACCATTGCCTATCCAACACATACTTCATCTATAACGGACAAAAATACAAACAAATAGAAGGAGCACCCATGGGGTCACCCCTCTCACCTGTCATTGCAAACCTCTACATGGAACACTTTGAAACCCAAGCTCTAGAAAAATCTGATCACAAACCCAAACTCTGGCTCAGATACGTAGACGACACCTTCATAATCTGGCCACATGGGAAAGAAACACTAGACAACTTCCTCACACACCTCAACAGCCTACACCCCAAAATACAGTTCACCATGGAAACAGAAGCTAACAACCAACTTCCCTTCCTGGATGTCTTAGTCTACAAGAAATCCAATGGCTCCCTAGGACACACCATCTACCAGAAGAAAACACACACAAACCTCTATCTGCACGCACTCTCACACCACCACCCAGCACAGATCACCTCCGTAGCCAAGACACTCATCTCGAGAACAAAACGCTTAGCTGACGAACAACACCTAAAAACCGAACTACACACTCTCACTAATGTACTAACATCCAACGGATTCCAAAGAAATAAGATTACCAACTTAATCCAAAAAGAAACCCCCACCAAAATCCAAGACATAGAACAAGAAAACGGCAAAGCCCTCCTCCCATACATAAAAGGCACCACAGACAAAATCAGCAAGATCCTCCACAAACACAACATCAAGACAGCATTCTGCACAAACCGAAAAATATCTACCATCCTAAGAAATCCCAAAGACAAAATTGAGTTAGAAAATCAAGGAGTATATGAAATCCCATGCACCGCCTGCCCCACCACATACATCGGACAAACCAACAGAAGAATAAGCGCACGCATTGAAGAACACAAGAACTCAGTCAGAAAAGAGGAACCAACTTCCTCCCTGGTCCAACACCTCAAAGCCACAGGACATAAAATTGACTTTAAAAATACCAGAACTATTGCCAAAACTGAACACTTTAACAACAGAATAATCAGAGAAGCCATCGAGATAGAAAAACGCCCACACAGCATGAATAAACAAGATGATACCTCCCGCCTACCAGCCATTTGGAAACCCAGCCTTATTGACAGACGAATCCCTAGCACAAGGAGCGACACTGGACCCACACTCACGAAGACCACACATGATGTCACCACTACACATCCACGCAAAAAGCAGACTCAAACCCGCACCGATGATGAGGCACGACCGCGGACCAGAAACCAGACCACAGCTGCATCATTGGCCATTTTAAAACCCTCCATTCCATACGTGAAGCAAACTGACACCCACCTTGAAGATGTGGCACGACCACGAATGCGAAGCCAAACTACAGCAATGCAGCTCTCCATCTCAAATTCCCCTGCAACTCAGACTAATCCTAGCACAACAGGGCCCCCACCCAAGCAGAGCACACCCCCATCCAATCAGAGCACAGCCAACCCCCCATCCAATCAGAGCACAGCCAAGCCCCTAACCAATCAGAACACACCTCCACCCAATCAGAACACACGCCAAGCTCCCATCCAATCAGTTCATACCTCCACTGGCAGTTAAAAGGAAGAAACAGCTGCGATCACACATTGCTCCTAGAAGCACGAAGCCGAAGACACCAGCCTGAAGATGACGAATGGGACTTCGTCGAAACGTTGCCAAGACACTTTCAATTTTACACGGGAGAAAACCCGAATTACCAAAGACCTACATACAAACACCCGTGAAAACCTCAGAAAACAAATATCGTACCTCTACGGGGAGGAATTCTACCATCTGACCAGGACCTATGAAAAACTCGAAGTCCAAAGAGCTTCCATTCTATGTGACCTCTCATTCTTACGCAACTGCCGAGATCAAAATTTAATCCCCACATGCTTCCAATTGAAATTCCACTCCAACTCTGCAGCCACCAAATGCATCCTGAAAAGAACAGAGTTGGCCCTAATCAGAAATGAACTTCACACAAAAAGATTCCTCCTAGACCGAATCAACAAAGATCTCCTCACACTTCACCTCAAACTCAGCAACAAGATCCACCCCGCACTTTGGGACAAATCCAAACAACTCGCCGTCTGGAGAGCCGAAACACAGACCACCCTCAAGACAGACACACATACCAACAAATTCCGAACACTACAGGAACGCCAAAAACAAACCCTTCCTCCCTCACAGCCACACATGAAACAAACAGTGCATAACATCTCAGATAGGACCCTCACCAAAGCCGAAACCGATGTCCTTTCCAAAGGATTCAACTTTGCAGTCGCTCCCAAACATATCCCCACTGAAACCATTATATGCGGAGTTGAAACCAGCCTGACCAAAATCAACCCCGACGACGCTAACAGAATCAGACTCGAAATCACCAACATCCTCTGCACCAGCAAACCCCCCAAAAGCAACTTACACAAAGAGGAACAGACAGCACTAATTAACCTGAAAGAAGACACCAGCATAATAATCCTACCAGCAGACAAGGGCAACGCCACCGTTGGTATGAACACATCTGACTACCAAACCAAATAACCAACCTGACTACAGGACTCACATATAAACCCCTAATCACAGATACCCCACCTACCTGAAAAAACACACTAGATCCAAAAAAAAAGCCTCCCCCATCAGCGAAGAGATCCAGCAACGAACATTCCCAGAGAAAAATATCCAGGCCCTAAGCTCTATGTCTCCCAGATACACACAGAAGAATATACATGTATATAATGTATATATAGTATGTATAATAACTTATATACACATATACAGATATACACATATACATAGGATATCTACATATATATATATACACACACACATATACATATATATACATATATATATATATATATATATATGTTTTCTGAGGTTTTCATGGGTGTTTGTATGTAGGTCTTTGGTAATTCGGGTTTTCTCCCGTGTAAAATTGAAAGTGTCTTGGCAACGTTTCGACGAAGTCCCATTCGTCATCTTCAGGCTGGTGTCTTCGGCTTCGTGCTTCTAGGAGCAATGTGTGATCGCAGCTGTTTCTTCCTTTTAACTGCCAGTGGAGGTATGAACTGATTGGATGGGAGCTTGGCTGTGTTCTGATTGGGTGGAGGTGTGTTCTGATTGGTTAGGGGCTTGGCTGTGCTCTGATTGGATGGGGGGTTGGCTGTGCTTTGATTGGCGGGGTGTGTGTTCTGCTTGGGTGGGGGCTTTGTTGTGCTCAGATTAGTCTGAGTTGCAGGGGGATTTGAGATGGAGAGCTGCATTGCTGTTGTTTGGCTTCGCGTTCGTGGTCGTGCCACATCTTCATGGTGGGTGTCAGTTTGCTTCACGTATGAAATGGAGGGGTTTAAAATGGCCAATGATGCAGCTGTGGTCTGGTTTCTGGTCCGCGGTCGTGCCTCATCATCGGTGCGGGTTTGAGTCTGCTTTTTGTGTGGATGTGTGGTGGTGACATCATGTGTGGTCTTTGTGAGTGTGGGTCCAGTGTTGCTCCTTGTGCTAGGGATTCGTCTGTCAATAAGGCTGGGTTTCCAAATGGCTGGTAGGCGGGAGGTATCATCTCGTTTATTCATGCTGTGTGGGCGTTTTTCTATCTCGATGGCTTCTCTGATTATTCTGTTGTTAAAGTGTTCAGTTTTGGCAATAGTTCTGGTATTTTTAAAGTCAATATTATGTCCTGTGGCTTTGAGGTGTTGGACCAGGGAGGAAGTTGGTTCCTCTTTTCTGACTGAGTTCTTGTGTTCTTCAATGCGTGCACTTATTCTTCTGTTGGTTTGTCCGATGTATGTGGTGGAGCAGGCGGTGCATGGGATTTCATATACTCCTTGATTTTCTAACTCAATTTTGTCCTTGGGGTTTCTTAGGATGGTGGATATTTTTCGGTTGTGCAGAATGCTGTCTTGATGTTGTGTTTGTGGAGGATCTTGCTGATTTTGTCTGTGGTGCCTTTTATGTATGGGAGGAGGGCTTTGCCGTTTTCTTGTTCTATGTCTTGGATTTTAGTGGGGGTTTCTTTTTGGATTAAGTTGGTAATCTTATTTCTTTAGAATCCGTTGGATGTTAGTACATTAGTGAGAGTGTGTAGTTCGGTTTTTAGGTGTTGTTCGTCAGCTAAGCGTTTTGTTCTCGAGATGAGTGTCTTGGCTACGGAGTTGATCTGTGCTGGGTGGTGGTGTGAGAGTGCGTGCACATAGCGGTTTGTGTGTGTTTTCTTCTGGTAGATGGTGTGTCCTAGGGAGCCATTGGATTTCTTGTAGACTAAGACATCCAGGAAAGGAAGTTGCTTGTTAGCTTCTGTTTCCATGGTGAACTGTATTTTGGGGTGTAGGCTGTTGAGGTGTGTGAGGAAGTTGTCTAGTTTTTCTTTCCCATGTGGCCAGATTATGAAGGTGTCGTCTACGTATCTGAGCCAGAGTTTGGCTCATATACATATACATATATATATATACAGAGAGAGAGAGAGAGAGAGAGATACATAGAGAGAGACGGAGGAGATAGATAGATAGATAGATAGATAGATAGATAGATAGATAGATAGATAGATAGATAGATAGATAGATAGATAGATAGATAGATAGTGATAAATGAGATTGATAGAGAGATTGATAGAGAGATTGATAGAGATAGAGATTGATGGATATATAGAGAGATAATTGATAGATATATAGTGATAGATTGATAGAGATAGAGATAGATTGAAAGATATAGAGATAGATTGATAGATACAGAGATAGATTGATAAATATAGAGATAGATGATAGATAGATAGAGATAGATAGATAGGTAATTAGATAATATATGTATTGTATTTGAAACATGGTGGTAAGATAATATCATATCCAGTAATTTAGCTAGTTGACAAGGAAAGGGAAATAAATTTTCTTGAATCGTATAATTTTATTGGGTATTTCTAATTTCCTGAATTACAAAATTGAGAATCACTATCAGGTGATCTAGGCCAGATGATCTAGGTGGGGCAGAGAATATTCCTTCATTTGTAGTCAAGGAAGCCATTACAGCAGGTATTCATCATAGACTGCATGCTGAGGTGATATTGTTGCTGTATAAGTCTGTATAGAATATCATCCAGGATAATTTCCTAAAATCAAAGACAAACAAGTCTAACAATACATTGGTGAAGATCCAAGATGCAAGGACAAACAAAAGGGGATGTCCTAAACTGGTAAAGCTGATCATAGTAGGCCAGCCAAAGAATTTGTAATGCTTTTGTCTGATGGAACATGGCATTTTCTTCTTTAAAATATGCATTTATATTTTACATAAAGATATAAATTATTTCATTTGTGCCTTCCTTGCTGAAGCTGCTTAGTAGCTTCTATTGCTACCATGTATCTTCCAGAAGGAAGCTTTATTTGGCATCTTCCCCACTATGCCCAACATATGTATGTGGGGGGGGGGAGGGGAACCCTACAGGCAACCTTCAGGCAACATAAAATGAAAAAAGAATAAAAATGGAATTGCACTACTGTACCTCTTGGCCCTTATAGCATTTGGGTGCATGGCCAGGGAAATCAACTCTCTGTCTTTGGAAGTTAATATCACAAGATATGGTTAAAATGCACATTCAAGCCTTACTAAATCAAATGTCTGAATTGAAGTGGATAGTAGCATTAGGATCCTCCTCCTGGATTAATGATACATAATGGGCAGCCATTGCCAGCTGAAGGTTTCAGAGGGGAGCTGATATCCATGGACAATCAAATGAAGGAGTCGTCAGGATCCAGCATTCTCCGCCATGCTAAATGGCTGGTCACCCAAATCCCTTATCACTGTTAGACCACTCTGCTGTTTGTCCCCTAGCAGCTACTTCAGTCTTATTCAGGCATCTTGTTCTGCTTATTGCTTGTTGGCAATGCAGGCTGCCTGTTGTTATCAGAAGTATTAAGGATACCTGGATAATGCCTGTTTAAACACCCTTAGATTGAAAGATACTTGAGGTTGTTTTCTCTGTTGAGCTATATTGCAGACAGCCTAGCATGGGTATTTGCATACTATGGTGCACTTTGGCCCACAGCATATGTGCTGTGTGAGTGGTGGCTGACTGCTGGTGTTTTTAGATCAATGTTTTTCAACCTCAGTAACCTAAGCTTTATATGCTGATTGAGAAATTGAACTGGGAACTGAAGTATACAGAGCTTAAAATTGTTGGGGTTGCAAAATACTGATCTAGATCACCACTGCCATATGTCAAAGACTCAGATTTGGGCGGGGATAGCAATTACTCTTTCTGACCTTTCCATTTAACCACAAGGCTGGTAACAATGGAGAGGGGGATTAACTACTTGAACATTCTGCTTCTTGGGCCCAAAGCTACTTGCTGCTAATGTGGAGTAGACTTCCTCAGCAGTGGATCTTCCCTTCTCTTGACCAACAAGTACCTAAAGGCCCAAAATTGTGTATGGACATTCAATCCTCCCCATGCATCCCACATGGGAGGAGCGTGGGAGCGCATGATTGGCGTAGCCCGCAAAATCCTGGACTATGTTCACAAAAATACCCACACTGACGCATGAGGTCCTCACTACCCTCATGGCAGAAGTAGCAGCCATCATCAACGCTCGACCGTTGGTTCCAGTTTCTTCTGATCCTGAAAATCCAACCATTCTCACCCCAGCTGCCTTGCTAACCCAGAAGACAGGCGACTGGCCAGCACCATTAGGGAACTTTGTTCCCAAAGACATGTATAAACAGCAATGGAGACAAGTTCAACTGCTGGCCAACACCTTCTGCAAGCGCTGGAAGCAAGAATACTTGTTTACCCTTCAGGATCGCCGCAAATGGAAGATCAAAGAGCCTAACCTAGAAGAAGGAGACCTTGTTTTGCTGAGAGACAAGGATGCACATCGGAGCTCTTGGCCCATGGGACTTGTGTACCAGGTCCTGCCCAGCTCTAATGGACTAGTTCGCCAAGTTGAAGTCCAGACCGTGAAGCCACATGAGTCAGATTGTGACTCAAAGACTCTCGTGAAGAGGCTTTACACCAGACCGATCACCAACTTGGTACTGCTGCTGAAGAAGACCGAACTTGAAGATTGATCCTCGAACTATGTATATTGTGTTTACCTCATAATTGCATTGTTTGATGTAATGCCTTGTTTATCTCAGTTATAGTTATGCATGTTTTGATACCATGTTTTTTGCCTATTCTAGTTAATAGTCAGTTAATAGTGAAAATTGCATGTGTGATGCCATGTTTTTGCTTATTCTAGTTAATAGTCAGTTAGTAGTGAAAATTGCATTGTTTGATGCTATGTTTTTTGCTTATTTTAGTTAATAGTGGAAATTTACATTTCCAAGCGGGGAGTGTGCTGGACCAGATTGTAGCTAGCTTAGGAATTAAGAACTGTGTTAGAGCATTTAGCATTTGAAGGGTTAAATGCTGTTTCCTTAAGAGATGGCCTCTGGGAAATGTAGTCTAGTTGTTAGTCAGTCCTATATCTTATCTAGTCAGTGGGAGGGGCTTCAAAGGTTATGACAGGGCTTCCTGGCTAAGTGTATGTTGAAAAGCTTTGTGTAAGTTCAGCCACGCGGCTCCTTTGCTCCATACGAACATGGGGTGAATCTACCTCTAATTTTTTACACCACAAGAATGGAAAGATTATGATACGTTCATCAAAAGAACTCTTCTTAACTGTAAGTTATTGTTTAGAAATTCCTGAAGAATAAATAATCTGAACATTAATCCGTCTTTGGAGTTTATCTGTCTGTGACAAACAGGATTAAAGCAGATCTCTTGTTTGGATCAGAACAGGTACCACAAGGTTCTGTCTTAGGCCCAGTACTCTTCATTATCATCATAAATGACTTAGATGAGGGAATAGAAGGGGAACCCATCAAATTTGCAGATGTCACCAAGCTGGCAGGAATAGCCAATGCCCCAGAAGATAGGATCCAAATGGATCTTGACAGACTTGAACACTGAGCGCTATCTAACAAAATGAAATTCAGTGTAGAGAAAACTAAGGTTTTACATTTAGGCAAGAAAAACCAAATGTACAGGTACAGATTAGGTGTCAACCGTCCCAACTTGGTCAGTTAGGAAAGAAAGACTCCTGGCCCACGATTAGCCAACAGTATAGTTTACCAAAGTGGTTACAGAAGAGGCAAAGCTGGATCTGAGTTTTTCATGTGTAAAAGATACAATTCATTTTCCCTTGTTCCTGGTCAACCCCCCTGGTTATCAGTCAATGTCCAATCAGGTGTTAACAAATTGTTTGGGAAACGGTCCCTGTCTTTGGTGTTTGCCAGCTCCAGATTCTTTTGGTTTGACCTTGAGATGGCTGGTGCTTCTGACAGGACAGTACTGCTTGATTTTGATTCCTCTGAGTTCCCTCCCTACATCTCCACCCCAACTGCTCCCTTCCCCTGTTACTGATGTCAGGCTGTCAGCTTGCGATTTGTAGCTTAGCAGAATGGCAGCCATGACATTTGGTGAAACTTGGCTCAATAGCAGTAACTGCAACAGGAATCTTGGAGTCGTAGTGGACAACCACTTAAATATGAGCCAGCAGTGTGCTGCAGCCACCAAAAAAGCCAATGCAATCCTATGCTGCATTAACAGAGGGACAGAATTAATATCACATGATATGTTAGTACCGCTTTATAAGGCCTTGGTAAGACCACACTTAGAATACTGCATCCAATTTTGGTCACTTCAATATAAAAAAGATGCTGAGACTCTGGAAAGAGTACAGAGAAGAACAACGAAGAAAATTAGGGGGCTGGAAGCTAAAACATATAAAGAATGGTTGCAGGAATTGGGCATGTCTAGTCTAGTGAAAAGAAGGACTAGGGGCAACATGATAGCAGTGGTCCAATATTTTAGGGGCTGCCACAAAAAAGAGCGGCTCAACCTATTTTCCGAAACACCAGAAGGCAGGACAAGAAGCAATAGATGGAAACAAATCAAGGAGAGAAGCAACCTTAGAACTAAGGAGAAATTTCATGACAGTGAGAATAATAAAGCAGTGGAACAGCTTGCCTTCAGAAGTTGTGGGTGCTCCATCATTGGAGGTTTTTAAAAAAAGACTGGACAGCCATTTATCTGAAATGGTATACGGTCTTCTGCTTGAGCCGGGGTTTGGACTAGAAAACCTCCAAGGTCCCTTCAAACTTTGTTATTCTGTTATTCTGTCTTCAAGAAGAGACTGAAAAGCCATTTGTCCAGAATAGTATAGGGCCTCCTGCTTAAGCATCGTGTTGAACTAGGAGACTTCCAAGGTCCCTTTAAACTCTGCTGCTCTGTTATTATGTTAGTACCAGCAGAAAGACCAGTGAGCCACAGCGTGAGCCCAGATCTTTTGCAGCTTACTCTCTATTTTCCAATCTGTCAATCCATCTGTCCAGCAGTCTGTCCCAGCAGTTAGATGTAGAATGGCTGCCTGGCTCCTTAAATGCCTGCTGCTTCACTTCAAACTCCACTGAGATCACCCCCTTAGACCTGACCAGCTGTTCAGAAAAGAACACCCCAAGCCCAAGAGTCAATGTCAAATCCCAGCAGTTGAAGCAGAGTGAACTAGTCAAAAAAAGCATTTCATTTTTGTAAGAATAACCTGCTTCCCACTTTTATATGTGATTTGTTCCATTCATGGATCATGTCTGGAATGGTTTGTGCACAGAACTGTTTTGCACAAATGTCAGCTTGACATCAATACCTGGGGAAATTCTGGAAAAGATAAGCAGTGGATTTGTGAGCACTTAGAAATGAACAGGCAATTAATAAGACCCCACATGGGTTTGTTAAAAACAGATAATTTCAGACAAACCTTATTGCCTTTTTTTTTAAGTGACTAAATTAGTGGATCAGGCAAATAGCAATAGCACTTAGACTTATATACTGCCCCATAGTATTTTACAGCATTCTCTGGGTGGTTTACAATGTCAGCATATTGCCCCCAACAGTCTGGATCCTCATTTTACCAACTGCAGAAGGATGGAAGGTTGAGTCAACCTTGAACCCTGTCAAGATCGAACTCCAGGCTGTGGGCAGAGTTTCTCTGCAATACTGCATTCTTGTAAGGACCCGCTTCAAAACCTCTTCCCAAGAAAGCAGAACTCTTGGAACAGATTCATCCCAAAAAGAACTTTTATTAGGAGAAGTTGACAGCAGGCATAGAAGGCAGGATCTGAGGGTTTCCCGCTCAAATCAATAGGTTAAAGGAGCAAAAGCAAACCCCACCCCAAAAGTTCATCCGATCAGTTCAAACAGGCCAAACATCAGGTGTTATGTCCACTGTGGGAACGAGGCTGATAAGACTGTGAAAATGTTGTTGGGTCTTCGCACCTTCCCTTCCGCAGCGAGAGATAAGCCAGATGTCCGGAGGCACATTCCTTTCTCACCCCAGGTTGGCATCAAGGGGAGAATAGTTCAAAGAGCAAGCAGATAGAGGAAGTGGAGAGGATACATTGTAGCAGCTAAGTGAAAGGCCATACACAATTCCCCAAAAGTTTCCCCCTCCCCCCAGGAGTGTAGCAGAACCCATAAAAAGGAAAAGAAAAAGAAAAAAGCCCCCCCACCAAAGAAATGGGTTCTGACATGCCCTAACCCTTAAAAGAAAGAGAGATCCACCTGTAAAAGACAAAAAGGAGATAAAAAGAGGGATTAGTCTGGTTTATCAGGGTACATAGCATGGAATTTACTAAGTAGCCTAGGGCCTCTAATATGGCATTTAAGGACCCATTCGTTCTGGGATGGAGGCAAATGCTTCCAAACAACTAGATATTGAGTGGATCCATGATGTTTCCTAGCGTCCAAAATGTCTTTAATTTCAAAATGCTGTTCCCCTTCTACCATGATTGGAGGGGGAGGAGGGGCTGCAGCTGGCCTTAAAGGCGAGTTCAGTTCATGCTTTAAAAGGCTGATGTGAAATACTGGGTGAACCTGTCTAAATGTCTTAGGGAGCTCTAATTCAACTGTTACTGGATTGATTATCCTTTTAATGGGGAAAGGTCCTACAAATTTTGGTTTTAGTTTCTTAGAGGGTTGTAGGGACTTCAGATATTTTGTAGACAAGTGTACTTTGTCTCCTACTTGAAATGGTTTGTGCTCAATTTGTTTTTTATCTGCTTGGAATTTATCCATAACAAGTTTTATTAGTTTTTGTTT
The DNA here is from genome assembly GCA_023970755.1 of Azemiops feae. Lineage (NCBI taxonomy): Eukaryota > Metazoa > Chordata > Lepidosauria > Squamata > Viperidae > Azemiops > Azemiops feae. Next base: position 4,238,734 of record JALGBA010000235.1, on the reverse strand, counting down.
GTTTTACAGCCAAGTGCTTATAACACATCGTGGAGATAGGGCACTCCATAGAACACAACAAAAAATACAGTCATACATATACAATTTAAACTACTACTTTAAAAGTTCCCTCTTATGGTATACAATTCGAGCATTCCTAAAATATAAATTGTTTCTCACCTCTATTATTCCAATTTCAATTTATGCTTCTCAATCAAATTATATCTCTTATTCTATTTCACATACATATTATGTAAATAAACATGAATTTATATATTTTAAAACTATTGCATTAGACATAGTAATATAATAACATTATAATAATAGGACAATAATTATTTCTATCATAAACAAGTAATATAACTATTATATCTTAATATTTCTCAACTATATTCTATTTCATATATTCTATCCAATATTTTCATAGATCAGTCCACGTCCCTAAAAGATTCCTCAATTGTTTCAATTTAATCCATTTAATACCTCACTAATTACCATTCAATTCTTATAAATAAAAATATCAATAATATTTCACCAGTCTCAATCTCAATCTAACTCCTTTAATTATAAATTTTCCAATTTTTCTTATTGCCATTCCAAATCATAATCAAATCCATAATTTAAATCTAGTGTTGACTCATACCAAAGTAACCTTAAAAATCTCAAAAATATTAGTTCAATCAACGTCCAGAAGCCCTTTTTACCCATCAAATAAAATTTTAACTCTTATTTTTAAATCTAATTCTAGCTTTCTTTTTGTGCCAGGTAGGTTTCCACAACAGGGCCTCTAAATCCTCCCATCTTAGTAACTGGCTAAAGGCCTTTTCCCACCATTGAGTCCAATCATATTCTTTTTCTCTTTTATCCAGTGTTGTCTATACTGTCATGTTGTCAATGTTTTTTGTGCCTCGTATTTGGAAGTCCAATCCTGTTGCTTTTAAAGTTGTAAATGTTTTAGTTGAGTTCTGCCTTTGATCATCAAAGAAATCCATCATGTAGGATGTATCCTCTTCCTCTTCAATAAATTCAGTAGATTCAATAGATTGTAAATGTATTCCATCCATCTCATTAAGTTGTAGATCTGATTGTGTATCATAGTCAATCAGAGGTTGAGCTTCAATTTTTAATTCTGAGTCCTCTTTGAAACTAAGCGATCTAATATGTTCTTTAAGTTCCAGTCTCGTTTCCAAGATTTTTTCTAATATAAGTCCATAATTAATCTGTGAGTAGGATTCCATCTTCTTTTTTTTTTTTTTAAAGAAATTCAGCTTAAAGAATAGATTGCAGCGTTATAAAATATAAAATGCAGACAGAGATATATTTCCAAAGAAAGATAGAGAAAAAAAAACCAATAGTCAAGTCCAGCACAGAGATAAAAACTGGCAGTCAGTTGTTATGTTGTAATCCAGTCTGGGCATCACGCCAAAATCAGGAAGTGGGAGTTCAAATGGAGAAAGTTACATTGTATCAGTCATAGTTTCTGGGCTTCATGCCAAGTCCCAGGATGCATTGTATCCAAAAGAATCTACATAAGTCCGCCCAGAGAGCAAAAAGTTTTTTAGGCAGTACTGTTCAGGAGGGGGGGAGAAAAAAAGAACATTCCACCCCCTCCCTAAGGATTTTCACCTAAACTGAAGATAAACAAGCCAAAAGAGAAAGTCACAATAACCCGGATGCCCGAGTTCCAACTGCTTATATAGACAAAATAAAATAATAAAAAAAACAATAATTATTTTTCAAAAGCCCGTTTTCCCCAGTAATCAAACGCTGCTTTCTCAAAATAGGGAAATAGTTCTTAAAGCTGTTAGCAGGGAAAGAGGTAAATTAACAAGAGGGAAGGAAAGGTCTCACCCGGATCTTCCACGGTGGTTCTTTTCGCTTAGATGTTGCTGTGACTTTCGGCTGGAGCAGCTGAGTGATCGGCCATGTTACTGGCCGATCTTTTCCCCGTCGGCCCAAAGGTGGTTTTCTCGGACCGCAGAGGGAGCTGCCGCTCCCTCCGTGATCAACGAGTGCCCTCCTCTACGGTGGTCGCCCCTCCAGGGCGACTTTCGACCCGATCCAGGGTCTACCGGTGGGGGGAAACCGGACGGCCAAGAGAACGAGTTCTCTGCACGTCCGCGGGCGCTGCGACCGGAACCGGAAGTCTGCTTGGAATTTATATGCCTTCCTAGCCTCATCTAAAGCTTTCAAAGAGGGGATAGTCGGTTCGGTGGAGGGTAGTTCAGGCATCGGATTAAAACTCTGTCCTGTCACTACTTGGAACAGCCTGTGCTGGAATGTACTGCATTGTTATAGGCGACTTCTGCGAATGGAAACAGGTCAGTCCAGTTGTCTTGTTGATAGTTTATAAAGCATCTTAAGTACTGCTCCAGTACTGAGTTTGAACGTTCCGTCCCACCATTCTTCTGAGGATTATGACTAGATGACAGTCCCTGGATGGTCCCCAAACGTTCTAGAAATGCTTTCCGAAACTCCGAAGTAAACTGTACCCCTCTATCTGATATAATCCGTTGTGGGGCTCCATGTAGTCGATAAATATGCTGTACAAATAACTTTGCTAAAGTTTTGGTGGTGGGGATTTTCTGGCATGGAATAAAATGCACCTGCTTAGAAAATAAGTCCATTATGACCCAAATCACTGTATTTCCCCCGCTTTCTGGTAACTCCACAATAAAGTCCATAGAAATCTCCCTCCAGGGAGCTGATGGAGTAGCTACCATTTGTAATAGTCCTGAGGCTTTCCCCTGTCTCCTTTTGGCAGCTGCGCATATTGGGCAACTGGCTACATAGCTTTCAGTGTCCTTTTTTATCGATGGCCACCAAAATTGCCATTTCATTAGTTGGAGCGTTTTCACAAACCCAAAATGTCCAGCGGATGTGGAGTCATGGCAAAGTTGCATGAATGTTAGTCTTTGGCTTTTTGGAATGTAGAGTTTCCCTCCCACCCATGGAAGTCCATCATTCATGGTGCACAAATTTTTGTGGCTCAGAAACCATTCGTCTTTCTCTAGCGCTTTCCTGAATTCTACTCCAGCTTGGCTCATTAGGGTTTTTGGTGTTTTGGCTTGCGCTCGAGTGGTGACTGGTGCTGCTAATTGCTTTGATGGCATGAGTGGATCTGTTATCTCTGATTTGTTGCTGTTGTATTGTGGTAGATGTGACAGTGCGTCTGCTAAGAAAAATTCCCCCCCGGTAGAGGTTTTATGGTGAAATTGAACACACACAATTCCCCAAAAGCCTCCCCCTCCCCCCAGGAGTGTGGCAGAACCCATAGAAAGGAAAAGAAAAAGAAAAAGCCCCCCCTCCACTGATGAAATGTGTTCTGACAATTCTAACCACTGTGCCACCAGGAAATGCTGGGGTATAGTATACTGCAGCTATTTCTTGGTAAGATAGAAATATATAGGATAGGCAGATGGATTTGCAGTTGGCTGATCAACAACACTCAGCATGCAGTCTTCAATGGAATTACAGCTACATGGAGGGAAGCATGCAGTGGGATACCTCAAGGTGCTTACTTGGGTTAGTGCTCTTCAACATCTTCATCAATGATCCAGATGAGGAGCTAGAAGGGAGCTCATCAGATGACACCATGCTGGGGAGAATTGCTAATACTTTTGAAGATAGATTCAAAATTCAGAAGGATCTTGACAATCTTGAGCACTGGCCCCATCTAACAAAATGCAGTTCAGTGGTATGAAAAGTAAGATCCTGCATTTAAGCAGGAAAACCCAAATGCACAAATATAGAATAAGCAGTTCCAAACTCAACAGTAGTAACTGTGAGAGAGATATCAATGTCGTAGTGGACAACCACTAAGTATGAGCCAGTAGTGTGCTGCAGCTGCCAAAAGAGCCAAAGCAGTCCTAGGCTGCATCAATATGGATAACATCAAGACCATGAGAAGCTGATAAGGGATCTGGAGGCTAAATCATACAATGTGCGTGTAGCGGAATTGGGGTGAGAACGGGGCCAGCTGAGAGGCTTTGCAGGAGCCCTGCCGATTCGGCAGGAAGATGAGGAGCTCTGGCAGCTGCCATGGGTCTGGCGGTGGGGTGTGGCTCAGAGGAGGGAAGAAAAAGGAGGAGGAAGCTGATAGAAGGGGGGAAGAGAGAAGGCTTGGTGGAGCTTGCCGTTCTGAGCCAGCTGATTGAAGAGAGAGTAAGAAGCTGGGGTTTTTGCGTTTGCCTTTTTTTTGCTTTGTTACAGGCAAGCTGGATGAAAGGGGGAGGGGTAGAGAGTGAGAGTAGCTTGCTGGAGCTGTTTGCTTGAAGCAGGCCAGGCAGAGAGAGATAGAGAGTGAGAGTAGCTTGCTTGAGCTGTTTGCTTGAAGCAGGCCAGGCAGAGAGAGAGAGAGAGAGAGAGAGAGAGAGAGAGAGAGAGAGAGAGAGAGAGAGAGAGAGAGAGAATAGCTTGCTGGAGCTGTTTGCTTGAAGCAGGCCAGGCAGAGAGAGAGAGAGAGTGAGAGTAGTTTGCTTGAGTTGTTTGCTTGAAGCAGGCCAGGCAGAGAGAGATAGAGAGTGAGAGTAGCTTGCTGGAGTGGTTTGCTTGAAGCACCAGGTAGAGGGAGAGAGCGAGAGAGTGAGGGGCGGGGAAGGTGAAGTTTTATTGTTTCTTTCTCTTTCATTGCGGGCAGGCTAGATGAACAGAGGGAGAGAGGGTAGGTTGGGGAGTTTTAATTCCTTTCCCTCGTTGGAGTAAGCTAGGCAGAGGGAGAGTTAGGAAAGAGTTTAATGGGGTTGGGGGTATGTCTTTAAGTGGGAGGTAGGTTTTTTTTAAATAGGATCAGCTGAGGGAGGTAAAAAGGGATTCCATGGAGTGAGGTCAGAGAGGGACGAGGAGAGTGGACAAGGGAGACCTCTGCCAGCACTAGAGATTGACTGCCATCATTTTAGGCAAGTTGTTGTCATCAAAGACTGATTAACATCGTCCTGGGCAAGTTGTTGCCACCAGAGACTGACTGCCATTGTTCTAGGCAAGTTGCTGTTACCAGAGGCTGATTAACATCGTTCTGGGCAAATTGTTGTCATTAGAGACTGACTACCATTGTCTTAGGCCAGTGGTGGCGAACCTATGGCACGCGTGCCAGAGGTGGCACTCAGAGCCCTCTCTGTGGGCACGCGTGCTGTGCCCCGGAGATGGCGAGGGACTGGCCCCCGCCGCCCTGGCCCCATCCACCCAGTCTGCCATGACCACCACGGCCACGGCCACCCAGCACCTGATAATAAATAAGTGGGTTTGGGGTTGCAGTTTGGGCACTGGGTCTCTAAAAGGTTTGCCATCACTGTCTTAGGCAAAGTTGCTGTCACCAGAGGCTGACTGCCATTGTCCTGAGCAGGTTGCTACTACTAGAGACGGACTACCATTGCCTTATGCCAGCTGCTGTTATCAGGAATTGACTACCATTTCCCTGTAAGTTCTTATTGCCTGAGATCAACCACCATCATCCCACATGAGTCACCGTCGAGAGAGAGTGACCATCACCACCCCATGTGCGTGGCTGCTGATCGTGACTGAATACCACCGTATTATGTGCCCTGTTAGGCAGAGGCGCCAACGTGAGAGACCTCCTTGGGCTGGTGGCCGCTTGGAGGGGAGGTTGGGAGGGCCCAGACTTAAATGGTCCCTACGGGGGTGGCACTACACATGGGGGCTCGTCCGGGATCTCCTTCCCCTTTGGAGGAGGGGGGCAAGTGGTCTCACATAGGGATATGAGCCAAGTGAGCAAAATGGACCCCACCACCATTACTAAGTGGTGTGAGGACCAGAATAGTGAGGTAAAGTCAAGTGTAGTAATTGATGTCCCTGGTGATGTTTGGCCAGAAGAGCAAATTCTACAGACATTGAGGACTCTTGTCCCGGACAGAGGGTATATGTGGTGGACACAAGGGTGGACTGGGATGCTGCCCAATTCTATGTGCTATTGGAGTGGAAGAAAAGTGTTCTGGAGTACTTTCAGGTTGAGAGCCTTCAGTGGACTGAGGATATTAGGGCAGGGGTGATATTCCCAGCTCTTTGGCCACACTCTTGGCTAAACCATTGGGCCAGAAAAGGGAGACATGTGCTTCATTTACTGTAGGGGCACCAGAGGCAGAGTTTGTACAGGCTGGGGGAAGTCTGAGCTCCCTACAAAACCTGACTGGCACTTATTGCGTGGGAACTGGGTATAAGAAACTACATATTTTCTCAGGGATCAACCAGTACCAGAGGGGGAGGAAGAATATGAAACCTGGATGGAGCAGGCAGTACAAGCAGTCGAAGAGTGGGATATACCAGATGCGCAAAAAAGCAGAGAGTCAGAGAAAGCTTAAAGGGCCCTGCTGCAGAAACTATCAGAAGTCTAACATTGAGCCGAGGGCATTTTACTGTGCGCAACTACCTCTCCCTATTGCATGATGAATTCGGGTCTGCCGAATTTCCAGCTTTCTGTTTCGCTTTGAGCATATGTATCAAAAGAGAGGTGAAAGGCTATCTGAGTATATAAGACTATTGAACAAATTATTATATCAGGTTGTGGAAAGGGGTGGGGCTGGATCCAACTGAAGTGGAGCAAGCCCGGATGGAGCAACTTTCCTGGGGTGCTTTAGCCTCAGATCCAGTCTGGAATCAAATAAAGACCGAAGCCAAAGGGAGCATCTGGGGGGTAACATGAGCTCATAAGGAGAGTTAGGGTGATGGAGGTGGTAGAGGAGGCCAAAGGGGTTACAACCGATCTATCATTAGGATGGCCCCAGGCACTAGAGTGAGGAAGGGTGGAGAGGATGATGATTGACTGACAACTATGCAAGCTCAGATATCGAACTTAACTAGGATGATGGCCTCGTGGACGGCAATGGGTGGTCCGCCTCCGAACGGAGGTTGAGCCGGGCCAGCCAGTGGGGGGTTGGGCCCTTCCACCTCGGCTGACAATTCGGCAAGGTCGGTGATTTGTTACAACTGTGGGGGTGTAGGACATTATAGTGTAGTTGTACAAAACCATATAGAAGATCAGGGAATTCAGTTCAGTCGGGAAACTATCAAGGGCCCCAGTGAGGGAGCCAACTGGGTGCCCAGTAATATCAGCTAGCTCCAATCAAAGGGGTGACCAAGGGCAGGTTCGGGTGCCAACTTCTGGGAGTGGATTTCCCCTAAAGTCCCCATCGGTGATAGGGGTGATGGGAGCATCGTCTTTAGCAAGGGACCCCCATATTATAGAACCCTCTGAAGTCAGAGCGACAGGGCCCCAGCAACTGTCTTTGGGGACTCAAATACGGACTGTTGAACCAGATGCTTTGCCTCTCACTGCCAAAATTCCTAAACAGCTGGTGGGCCTCTCACCGATGGTGTCAGTACAAATGGAGGGTATTTATACGAGGGCCCTCTTGGATTCGGGTGCACAAGTGACATTATTATATCGGGATTTTTATGATAGGCACCTGAGGCATATACCCATACAGGAGTTGGGCGATTTGAAGATTTGGGGTATTGGAACCGAGAAGTTCCCATATGATGGGTACCTGCCCATCCAGTTAACATTTGGGCCCTCTATTGCTGGGTATACAGAGACTTTTGACACCTTGGCCATTGAAATGAGCTGAAATTTACTTTATGCTTTAATCTCAAAGAGAATTTCTATAAAATGATATATAGCTAGTGTTTATCCCCAGATAAATTGGCTAAAATGTATAAAAGATCCCCAAATAGTTGCTGGAAATGTAAGACTCAAATAGGAACCTTTTATTAGTTTTGCTGGACTTGTAAAAGAGCTAAACAATATTAGATAGAAATGAATAGGATAGGATAGGATAGGATAGGATAGGATAGGATAGGATAGGATAGGATAGGATAGGATAGAACAGAACAGAATAGAATAGGAGCTGGAAGGGACCTTGGAGGTTTTCTAGTCCAGCCCCCTGCTCAAGCAGGAGAACCTATAGTATGGCTCAGGAATTCTGGGAGTTGAAGTCCACGAGTCATAAAAGAGCCAAGGTTGCCTACCCCTGATCTATACCATCTCAGACAAGTGACTGTCCAGTCTCTTCTTAAAAACCTCCAGTGATGGAGCGCCCGCGATTTCTGAAGGCAAGCTGTTCCACTGGTCCTGCAGCCGCCAAACCCAAGTCCTGCAGCCAATAATGGTAATGTAGTTCAGAAAATTTTGAAAATTAATGAACCGTTTAGACTGGAAACTTCATTAGGATTTATGGATAAAACAGTGGGGAAAAATCACATGGTGTTTTATTGTTATTTATGAAAACAGCAGCATGGCTTTTATACACTCGGCACTGGAAAGATTCTACAATATCCACAATAATGATTAATAAAGGTGACAGAATTGGCAATGATGGCCAAGTTAACAGACCTTGTGAGAGAAAAATCACAGAAGAAGGTAATCTGTAATTTGAAGCACCTTATGGACTTTTTTCAGGAGCTGGGAAAAAATTTGGAAATATGGATTTCCTGATGATGATTAAAATTTAAAAAGGGGTAAAAAAATTACTTTTATTTCCACTTTTCTTCTTCGAGGAAAATGAACATTTTATTATAGTCTTAAACTGAAAGTCAAAAGTAAACATTCTTTATATCCTTGGAAGAAGTCAGAAGTCATTGTATATACATATTCATGTTTTCCTTGTTCTTTTTACTTTTTCCCACTTCTATCCCTATTTTCTTTTTACTCTTTATTGTTCCTCTTGATTTATATTGTTTTTTATGTGTATGCTTTGTAAAATGTAAATACGTGCTGGTTGGTGTGGGGCCCTGATGGAGAAGCTGTAGGCTGGAACTGGATGGTGCAGTGACAAAGAAGGTGCCAGTTCTGCTCTGCTCAAAACCTGTGGTCTTTTACTGTGTGTTTAATCTTTTGTAATAAAGAATAACAGACTTGGAAGGGACCTTGGAGGTCTTCTAGTCTACTCCACCCCCTCTTCAAGTAGGAGACCCTGTACCATTCCAGACAAATGGCTGCCCAATCGCTTCTTTAAAATCTCCAGTGGAACACTCACAATTTCTGGAGACAAACTGTTCCACTGATTAATTATTATTATAGTGTAGTCTGCCCAGAGTTGCCTCAAATTTCAAGATGGATATCATATAATTTAAATAAATAAATAAAATTAAAGCATTTATTTCGCGTGAGACTGAGGGCTGAAATCTCTAATCACATTGTTATACTGCAATTTTAGGACATGGCACCATCACATTATTTCAATTTTTGCAATTTGCATTAAGTTGTCAAAAAGGTTGTTGAAAGGAAACTGAACGTATGCCAGCAGTGACTTATGGCTGCAAAAAAGAGAAATACATTTTAGGCTCTATAAATAAGTGTAATTTCCAGATCACTGGAAGTAATAATTCTACTTTTCTGCATTGGCCACATACCACTGAGCACTACATTTGGTTCTGGGTACCAACTTTTAAGAAGAATGTGGAGAAATTGAAACAAGTTCAGAGGAAAGCAGCAAGGATGATCAGGGGACCAGAAACAAAATCTCCTGAATAAGCTGGATGGTAAAATAAATCAGAAATAAACCCAACTAAACAGGCATGTGATCACTTGCTTCAAATATCGGAAAGGTAGTCCCACGGAAAAAGTTCAAGACTCTGAAGTCAGAATCTGATTTAATATTAAGGATTTTTTTGAACAGTAAGAGCAGTGCAAAGGGAAAAGCTTCCCAGCAAAGTGGTAGACTCCCCTTCAGCAGACATGTTTGTGAAGGCCAGGCAGGAGTGCTTCCGCAGAGGGTTGGATCCACGGGCCAAACTCCATAATTGCCTCAAAGCGGGCAGTGCTAACTTAATTAGGATGTGAAGGGAACAAAAAGAAATAAATGTCCCTAGTGATGGTAAATTGAATGGATAGTCTCTCTACAGTTTGCAATGCATTGCTTTGCTGTACTTTGCTTCAAGCTCTTCCTCAGCACAGCTTCTGTAGTAGCATTTAACAGATTTTGGCAAGTGCTGCGGGAGAAATGCCATTCAGCCTCTTGGCTCCACTTGCCAAAGTTTTGGCAAGTGCTATAGGAGGACACATCATTAATTTTTCTATGGCAAATACTTATTCACGTCACAAAGGCTTGTACTCAGAGACAGCATTTATGCAGAAAGTTCTAGTTTTGCCATGTGACGGGAGAGAGAAGAGCTTTGAAAGAAGGTATGAGCTTTGCATGGAGAGTATAAACAGTGTTTTAACAGGATGTAATGTGAAATGACTCAGCAGACTGCATCTAAAAATAAACTCTTTTCACCCCCGTGGGTAATATGTATCTTCTTCAATCTTGTGTCCTCTATCAAAGGTCTGGGAGTTTGAGGGTTCTGTGTAATAATATTAGCTGTTCCTACCACTGCACTCTTCTGGACACCTCTGGCTCTGACATCGTTCCTGGGATCAGCTGGAGCCACTCTTCCAGCTCAGGAAGAAATAAATGTACCTGACCTTGACGGAAATATGCAGGAACTGTAATCTAGGCAAATGGAGCTGAAACATTTTTTAAAGTAGAGAAACAAGCTAGAGGAAGTATTCAACAATTGGGACTAGCAATTCTATCATTATCAACACAGTCATTAAGCATGACATCATGTTTCATTATCTCAATAAAAGTAGCTTTACTGTTCCTGAGAAATTGATTTCCTGGCCTGGTCTACCAGTGGAGCTGACAATAAACAAGATGATTTCAAAGTATCAGTGCAGAAAGGCAACTGAGACATAATTTCTATTAACTGGACTAAAAGAATTGAAAGAGTAACCATATTATCTATTGAAGTATCAACATTGATATTGACATGCCTTGTTGAAATGTCTGGGTAAAATAAGTGGAGAAATACCATGGTTGACATCTACTAATGTCCTTCCAAGTAAGAAACTATTGTTTCCCATTAAAATAAGTTTTCAAAGGGAAATGAAGAGGAAGGGGACATTCTGTATTTTACAGTTTTTCATGCAGTTATTTGAACTCCTGAAGAATAATTCAGCATTTTTGCCAATTGGCTAAGACCAAATAAAAAGCAAAGTAACTAGGTCAGGAGCAGCTACTGCTTCCTTGCCTACAGTTGTGTTATTTTAGCTATGCTTGCCACGGATTGTGTATGTTGTTTGATAACTGTTTTTAATGGTATGGTTTTTAATACTTTAGCACTTGTGCAGTCTTGCTGTTTATTGAGAATCTATAAAATATATGAAAAGCATTGATATAAGACACTTCAAAGAGTTTTTTTCAGAGCCTTTCCTCTTCTAAGTATTATTGAGGTGGATTCGTGGAGCTGTGTTAATGGTACATTAACTTGGACAAGCTTTTATATAAAGATAATCAAACAGGTGATATTTTGAGGGGTGAGGTCAAACATTTATAAATGAATTCCCTTTAAAAGCTTTTCTGAACTTTTATTCACATCAAATGGTCTAATGTTTAGAATCAGGGTTAGAAATAATAGAGTTTACCATTTAAGTGAGAAAAAAACAAACTATAAATCTAATAGTTGAAAGATGTAGCAAAATAAAACTGAAATACAGGGATTGCAGGCACACCTGCAATCATGTTTTTTAAAATTATTTTTGTGGGAGTCTCAGTCATTTGTGGGCCACATTGGCAGAAATCTAACCTGGAATACTTCTCTTCAGGTGAATTCTAAACTGAAACCTCTTTGTATTCTAGGAATGCACATACGTACTAGCCCCTTCTCACAAAATAGCAAATGTGAAAAGGTAGAGCTGTGACCTCTTTGCATTTTGACAAGAGTCTGGCCTATAATCTTCTCTGGCAATCAGTGAGTATGTAAAGTAGTTCAGCTCTGTGTCTAGTATAAGCTTATATGCAAAAATGTCTTATCTAGAATGATATGGATATCTAACCCTACCAAGTTACTAAATGAAATGAAAAGAATATGGGAAGCAAATATTTTTATTAATAATTTTGAACAAAATAGCCGGGAAAGACTATTCCTCCCATAATCTCTATCAATCTATTATAATTTTTACTCTTATGAAATATAACAACAAAAAATAACATAAGATTCCAGTGTCACAAACTCACTTTAAGGGAAAACAGAACAACGCACTAAGACTTATATATTTTTATCTTATGAAAGATAATAAAACTAAAATAAAAAAAAATTGCAAACTTCCCACTGGCATATCATAAGCTTTGGAAATAAGATGTATAGCACTTCTCCTATCGATACTGAAATTATTTAAAGAGCTTAAATCTATTTTCCAATCTGTAGCAAAAATATTGTTAAATCTTTTTTTTTTGACTGGCAATCTGCAACAAATTACTTTTACACACTAGAAATTATCTTATTGCTTTGCTTTTCCCTGAGAATGATCAAAAAGCATAGCTTAATAACCTTGACCCCTGAAAAGGGTGGGGAATTAATTCCATGGGGAAATGTAACAGTGGTTAACAGAAAGATTCGCAAACCCCCCCATCTCAAAATCACTAAATGATACTGATATTCAGCATTTACAAGATTAACTCCAGGGAGTAGAACAGTTACCCTGCAGATCGATGATAAATCTTTTGGTGCAACCAAACTGGTTGAATCCCATCCATTTAGTGGGTGAAAGGCTCCCGCTATACCAACTCAGCGTGAAATGCCATGGTCAGATGCTTGCATTTCAGCCTGCAGGATTGGGGTGTGTGTGTGTTTTTTTTAACATGATGTACTGCCTTCTGAAACAAGATAAAAGAATTCTTAGGCCAGAAAAATAAGGTTATATGTAGAAAGATCAGACTTGCCTCAAATGTGATAAAACATTTATGTCTAGGCCATGAAGGAATTTTGATTGCTCAAAATGTGATCCCCAATACTACAAAGCATTTTCTTCCACAGAAGTGACTGTATCCTTTTACTCTTCAAGAAGACAATGGAAGGCGTTATGGAAGCACACCATGTGAAGCCATCTTTCTGGGTTCCCAGACAGCTGTGACACCAACATCAGAAGCTTCTCTAGAAATGTATCTTCTGGAGGAGGCTACATACTTTCCTATGACTAGCATATGGAAGCATGCACCCTCTGAACCTCAGTACTGGGAGAGAGATAAGGCTTTTGCCTTACAACAGTTATGGAAACTAAAAGATGTATAATTTGCAATCCCTGGTCAAACAAAGCACAGTTAAGTATCCCAAGGTAAGGCCACCTATTGTTTTACAAGAATAAATTTAGCCATTCAATTATTTGGGAGAAAACAAAGACGGCACAAAGCAGCACCAAGATAAAAGTTAAATGCTGCTGAACAGCCACTTACTTTCTATCCATGAGACTTTTATGGATAGAAAGTGGGATTTGTGTTAGGCTTAGAGAATAATTCTTCCCAAATCCTAAATTTGTATTTATTTTTACACACAGACACACAGTTCAAAAGGTTCTGCATCATTACTTAAGGTTTGATTTCAAAAGAAGTGTTTTTGATGAGGCGTAGGCTTTAATGCCTATCTGAGACTCTTTTTAACAGCAACATCTTTTTCCAGTTTATGCCACAGCTCCCAACATCAAGGCAAGAAAAGCTGCTGTATAGATGCTGTATGTGCATTCTCACATGCTCTGAAGCATCTCTTTGGAATCAACCCTGAGGGAATCCATAGGTGCAGTATTTAAAATATAAAAAACAAGCCTGTTAGTAATGGGAGGAAGGGGAGTGGAAGAACCTGTAGCCTGATTCAGTCATTGGTGCTATAGTCCTCCTACACACATGGATTTATTTCTATGGAAGAAAAAGCTCTTATGACTTTCTGCCAGCTGTCATATGCATTGGTCCAATTTTACTCAGCAAGGATCCCTCAAATGTAGCACACATTCTTTTCATAAAAATCATACAATCATAGGGCTGGAAGGGACCCTTCTTGTCCAACCCCCTGCCCAAGGCAACAGCCCTTATACCACCCCTTCCACTTCTATTGATTCTATCCTGGACAAGTGACTGTCCCAATCTTTTCTTGGAAACCTCTAGTGACGGAGCACCCTCAAGCTGTCTAATTCATTAACTGTTTTTACAGTCAGGAAATTCCTTCTCATTTCCAGGTTGGATCTTCCTCTGGCAAGCTTCCACCCATTGCTTCTTGTCCATTTCATAGGACTGACAATAGCAATTCCCTATCAATCATCTAGGGAAGAACATGAAGACTGCATTTGAGAAATAGAGAATAAGTTTGGTGTTTGCCAAAGGGAAGTTCAGCAGCAGTATGTTGTTCCATAGTCATTTCCCTAAATGCAGTCACTTATTTTCTTTCATGAGACAGCATATTATTTGAGGGGGGAAAATGACATTACTGCCATCCTTACTCCCCAAACCAAAAGTAACTTGAAAATGCCATTAAACCTGCTGTGGCTGAACAAGGAACTGGGTGTCTATGAAAAAGAAATATGTTCATGTGATTCATGGGGTGAAAGAAAAGATCATGGCCATTCTAAAATAAACAACATATTGAAAATGAGAGGCAGAAAAGGTAATACTTCAGTCATAATTCTTGGTGAAGTATAGGAAGGTGAACTAAGGAACTAAGACATGCACAAATGCCAAAAATAACAAAAATGTTTCTTTCAATACATAAGGAATAAAAAGTCAAGGAAATGATAGGTCCACTTATGGGAGAAGATGGTAAGATGGTTCCTTCTTTGCATCTGTCTTCATACGAAACGAAAAAATAATCCAACCTATCAAAAGCAGCACCATGGGAGACTCTAGATAAGATGAGATCACCTAGACCAGATGGATTACATGTCAGGCTTCTGAAGGAGCTGGCAGACATGATCGCAGAACCACTGAACAAAATCTTTCAAAGATCCTGGAGCACAGGGGACCTATCAGAGGGCTGGTGTGGTTTTGATCTTAGGTTGCATTAACAGATAGAATCAAGATCACGTGAAGTAATAGTACCACTCTACAAAGCCTTGGTAAGATCACACTAGAATACTGCATCCAGTTTTGGTCACCCCAATACAAAAAAGATGTTGAGACTTTGGAAAGCGTTCAGAGAAGAACAACAAAAATGATTAGGGACCTAGAAGCTAAAACATATGAAGAATGATTGCAGGAATTAGGTATACCTAGTTTAGTGAAAAGAAGGACCAGGGGTGGCATTATAGCACTCTTCCAATAGTAGTGGAACAAATTGCATTCGGAAATTGTGGGTGCACCAACACTTGATGCCTTTAAGAAGAGACTGGACAGCCATCTATCAGAAATAGTATAGATCACCTGTGAGAGCAGGGGGTTGGACTAGATGATCTTCAAGGTCCCTTCCAACTGTATTACTATTACAATTTTCAAAAAAGGGAAAAAAGTGGAACCAGGAAACTACAGACCAATGAGCTTATCATCAATACCCAGGAAAATCATAGAAAAGATAATTAAGCAGTGGATTTGTGAGCAACTAGAAATGAACAAGGAGATTAATAGAAGCCAGTATGAGTTTGTTAAAAACAGATCATGACAAACAAACCTTTTTGCCCTCTTTAATAAAATGGCTAAATTAATGGATTAGGCCTAGGGAAATGATGTGGATATAGTATGACTGGACTTCAGTAAGGCATTTAACAAAGTAGACCACAGCCTATTTCTTGGTAAGACAGAAACATGTGGGATAGACAGTACCACCACCAGATGGATTCACAGTTGGCTGACCAGGCACACCAAGTATGTAATCCTCAATGGTGCTATATCTACAAGGAAGGAAGGATGCGGAGGGGTACCTCAAGGTTGTCTTGGGCTCAGTACTCCTTAACATCTCCATAGATAATATAGAAAAAGGGACAGGAGAACTCATCATGCTAACAATTTGGAAGATTCAGAAGGATCTTGACATACTAGAGCAGAGGTAGGCAACCTTGGCTCTTTTATGACTCGTGGACTTCAACTCCCAGAATTCCTGAGCCAGCATGGCTGGCTCAGGAATTCTGGGAGTTGAAGTCCACGAGTCATAAAAGAGCCAAGGTTGCCTACCCCTGTACTAGAGAAACTGGCTCTATCCAACAAGATGCAGTTCAGTCGTGAGACAACTAAGGTCCTGCACTTATAGAATAAGCAGTTCTGGGCTAAATAATAGTAACTTAGAGGGATCTAGGACTCCTAGCTGGACCACCACTTAAGTATGAACCAGCAATGTGCTGCAACTGCCCTCCCCCCAAAAAACCAATGCAGCTTTAGGTTGCATCAACAGAGGGATAGCATCAAGATCACAGGAAGTGATAGTAGCAATTTATACGGCACTGTAGGACCACACTTGGAATACTATGTCCAGTTCTAGTCACCATGATACAAAAAAGGTGTTGAAATCTTAGAAAGAGTAGAGAAAAGCAACAAAGACGATAAGGGGTCTGGAGACTAAGCCATGTGATAAACAATTAAGGGCAGTAAGTATGTCTAGCATAATAAAGAGAAGGATTAGGGCTGAAAAAGCTGTCTTCCAGGACTTGAGGGGCAATCACAGAGATGAGGGGGTTGACTTATTCTCCAAAACACCTGAGGGCAGGACAAAAAGCACTGGGAGTAAGCTTGTCAAAGAGAAATCCGACCTGGAACTAAGGAGAAATTTACTGACAGTGAGAAAAATTAGCCAATGGAACAGCTTGCCTTCTGGAGTTCTGGATGCTCCATCGCTGGAGGTTGGCAAGAAAAGATTGGACATTCATTTATTTCAGGTGGTATAAGGACTTCTGCCTTGGGCAGGGGATTGGACTAGAAGACCGCCAAGGTACTGTTCATCCCTATGATTCTATGACTCTGTGTGTTCATTTGCTTTTTCTTGTTGCAGAATTCTTTAGATATGCTATTTGGTACCCATACGGCACATTCCTCTATATTGAACTTTCCATGCAAACTCCCATTAGTCTTAAATGAAATGTAAAAATATTAAGGAATAGTTTTTAAAAAATGCATTCAATGCACATTCCAAATGTATAAAAAGATGAAAGATTACTTATTATATCTGTGGGGGGAAAAGCAAAAATGAATAGAGAAAGAATTCATGTGACTTGCCAATCCCAGATAACTTGTATGAAAATATATTTCCTCATTTTTTTATCTAGTGAATGGTATCAATCACGTTAAAAAGTTGCCAGCATCCAATGATTTGTCCTGGAAGTTTTCAGACGTTCATAACATATATCTTGAGGCCCATCATATTCATTCCAACATGAATGCTGATAATCAGTCAATGTTACAAATTTCTCTTTCTGCCACACATATATGCTGGCTATGGGACAAAATCTATTGGCAGATAGTGATTGGTTGCCCTGAAATACTGGAGAATGCACAAACAATTTTAACAGTGTGTATATATTTGTTATTTTTCTTTTATCTTCACTGAAGTTCCTTGTTAAACAAATTTAATAGAAAATTAGTTCTACTGTCAAAGTGGCCTTAAAGTATGGGGGGGGGGGGGGCTCCAGCCCACTTCCACCACTGTATAGCAATTAAGATACATTGATGTACAATATTACCTGTTAAAGCAAGCAAGAACGCAAGCTTTAATTTATGTGAAACTTACATGGCATATTTCGAACAATGTGCTATAATTATACAAAGGACTTTGCCACAAAAGATTAAATGAATGCATAATTTTACTAATCAGTCTTCCATGAAGAGTATTCAGTGAAGAAACACAATCCCAGCTTCATTCCTTTGGAGTTGCAATGAGCATTTTCACTCAACTAAAGAGGGCTTAAAACCCCTTTCTGAGGCTGAGTAAATCACTTTATTAACCTTAGTTCAAAAGCATGCAGGGATAGATGCAGCAACAGCAAACCATCCATACTTTCTTTCTCAATAGGTCATTGATATTACCATTTCACTAGTAAGATTTTGTGCTAAAAAGGGGAATAGCAGCTGAGCAGAACAGCAAAATTATTTCACTTCAAAGAAAACATTCTCTACAATGTTTGCACAGAACCCTGTCACCACAGTGATAAAACGATCTCTGAGTCATTCTCTTTTCCAGCATAAGATAGGTGAGAAAAGAAAATGCACAGTGCATTGGGAAAAGACAAATCTAGCTAAGATATCCAATAATCCTCCCTCCTATATTTGAAGGGATCAGCTCATTCTATTAGCATTAATGAACAGAAGGCTTTTGAGAATTTTTTTTTTATCTTGGGATGAGGATGCCCAATCAAAACATCTAAAAAGTCATAATTAAGGCAGTTTGTTGCATTCCTGCTTTGGCAACATCAATACAGTGAGATACATGGGCAGATCAAGTTCTGACCTTTAGCCTCTCTTCGGTGCCATATTTTTCTTCTTGGGAATGTGTTCCCAATCCTGCCTGCAGGGAAGTAGGTAAACACAGCACAAACTCCCACCTTTGTTCCAAACATGTTACTAAGTCAGCAAAAACCTTTGCATTTCTGATACTGAGACAAGAAGGCAGGAAGCAAATTCAAGATTCAAAGAATATGACCACAGATGTAAAGATCTTGCAAAACAGCCCTAGAATGACATAGGCTGAAGCGATTAAATTATTTGCTTCTTCATCCCATGTATATAAGTGTGAAAGGGAAAACTGCAAAGTGACTTAGTGTTGTTTCAGCTCCTTTGTAAAACAGGTTTCATGCCAAAGGCACTGGTCCTAGTTGTCACCCAACTCTAGTTTTGACGACTGCTTGTCCCCTTAGTGGTTTCATCAAGAGTTTCTTCAGTGACCTCTACATCCTCATCCTTTTTAAGTCCTCTACGTGGTTTTTTTGCACCAAGAGCATCTTCCTTGATCAACTCTGAAGCAAGTAATGATGTGATTGCACAGCCAACATTTTTGTTTCCTGGAATGACAAAGAAGAAGAAGAAAAACTAAAATATTAAAAAACAAAAAAGTAAGTATACACTGAAGATAATGCTGCATAATATACTAGCCATTTTCTCTCAAGTACTTTAGTTTATACTTGCTCATAGGAGGCCTGAAGAACTCCACAGGGTTGGGGCAGCTATAATGAAAACTCTACTGTAGTGAAACACAGTAGACAATTGTGACCGGGAGTGTGGAGCCTTTAGAAAATGGGGACAAAGCAAACATTCCTCCATTTTTCCTAGAACTGATTTTCCTTTGCAACATTTGAAGTTATGATTATACATGCAATTAAGTATTTTGGTCAGAAAATATGCAAAGAGATCATTAGAACTGTATGATGGTCTCTAGAAAAAAATGACTTCATGAGGACTTTATAGTTCAGCAAAATTCTGAAAATTCTGATCAGAGGAGTAGCAGCTCTGTATAGCAGCTACAGACAAAGGAAAGGAAGGAGAGCGCAGGAGTGCTGATGAGTCTGAGGAAAAGGGGGGAGGGAGTTGGAACTCAGCTCCCATTGATTCATCTAATAAATCTACAATCACTAGTCAATAAAATGAACTGCTTCTAAATCAGAACAACCTTGATTTTTGTTCTCTGCTTTACAGAAACTTGGCTCAGTGAGATTATCCTAGACAGTATAGTAGAACTCCCCGGGGTTTCAGATTCAAAGGGTGGATCAGGTTACAGAGAAATGGTGGAATTTGCTTCTATGTTAATAACCGCTGGTGCAAGGATGTCACAGTACTAAAGAAATGTTGTAATATGGACTGAGTCACTATTCATCAATTGTAAACTCTTTCATGCTCTACAACAGTTTTCCTCATTTACCTTGGTTGGAATTTATGTATCACCCCAGAATTGCATGAGCAGTGCAATACATACTCTAGCAGACCGAATACTCTGCACAGAATGGAATATCCACACTCCCTACTCATTGTTTTAAGGGATTTTAATAGAGCTAATCTCACTCATGAGTTGCCCAGATACTCATGTTAGCTGTCTCATTAGAGGCAAAAACATATTGGATCATTGCTATATGTAACTCAGGCACTCGAGCCCACCCACCCACCCCTGGTAATCCTGGAAAAAGATGTGCAAGTTCTATTTCATAGGCAAAAGATCAGAAAAGCTCCAGGCCTGGATGGAGTGACTCCTTCTTGCTTGAAAGCCTGTGATACACAACTGGCGCCCATCTTCACTCAGTTTTTTAATAAATCACTGGAGATGTGTTATGTCCCTTCATGCTTTAAACGGGCTACCATCATTCCAGTTTCTAAGAAATCTTCCATCAGGGAGCTGAATGTCTACAGATTGGTTGCTCTGACATCTGTAGTCATGAAGACTTTTGGGAGGTTAGTGCTGGCCAAACTGAAAGCCATCATGGATCTAGATAGACCTCTTGCAGTTTGCCTACTGATCAAATAGATCAGCAGACGATGCTGTCAATATGTCATTACACTACATTCTGCAACATCTTGAATCTCCGGGGATCTATGCATGGGCCCTTTTTGTGGACTTTAGCTCAACGTTCAATACCACCATTCCAGAAATTCTCTAAGTTGATCCAGCTTACTATACCTGCTCATAATTGTAGGTAGGTAATCAGTTTTTTGACAGATAGGATGCAACAGGTGAGGCTAGAGAAAACTACATCTAGTACCTGGGCAATGAGTACAGGCGACCCTCAGGGCTGTGTGCTCTCTCCGTTACTCTTTTCTTTCTATGACATGACTGCACCTCAAGGAACCCTCCATTAAAGTTCTGATGTTTGCTGACAATACAACAGTGATTGGCCTCATTCAAGATGATGATGAGTTTGCATATAGACGGGATGTTGAAGAACTGGCCCTGTGATGCAGCCATAACAATCTGGAGCTGAATACGCTTAAAACTGTAGAAATGAGAGTGGATTTTGCCACTTCTTACCTTATTTGACAGCACAATATCAGCAGCAGAGTCCTTCAAATTTCGGGGTTCTATAATTTCCCAGAACTTGAAATGGACACTTAACATTCTTAACATTAGGACCATCATTAAAAAGGCAAGAATCTTCTTCCTGTGTCAACTCAAGAAGTTCAGACTACCCCAGGAGCTGTTTATACAGTTTACAGAGGAATTATTTAACTGTCCTATGTTGTATAACGGTGTGGTTTGGTTCAGCAACCAAACAGGACAGGTACAGATTCCAACGGATAGTTAAGACTGCAGAAAGAATAATTGCAACCAGCTTGTCTTCCATAGAAGACCTGTATATTGCATGGGTCAGAAGGGCTGAGAAGGTATCTGCAGACTGCTCATATCCTGGACATAAACTGTTTCAACTTTTCTCCTCAGGATGGCGATACAGGGCATTGCAGGCCAAAACAACTAGACACAGGGACAGTTTTTCCCTCAGGCCATCACTCTTCTGAACACCTAATTCTCACAGTGCTATCTAATGTCTATGCGTATTTACACAAGTAATATGTCTGTAGCATTATTATTTATCCTTCTTATTATCTCCCTTACTACCCCCCCTTATTGGCATTATAATTATTATCATTATTCTGTTGCTTTGCATGTATATTAAGAGCTTCTGCACCAGAGACATATATTAATTTTCCATGTTTACATTCTCAAAAGAATGCCCTGCTGACTATATTACAGCCCTTTATAAAATATATATTTTATTATATCAAACTATTGGAGAGAAAAAATATATACCCAGGACATCATTGCCAATATAATATGTAGCATTAAAATGTTTTGTCACAATAATAAAAAGAAAAAAAACCTGGAAATTTACTAGCAGATTCAATACTAAGTTTATTTTCTTTGCTGGAAACCCCTCTCCCTCAAATATACTATTGCATATCAGGCGCAAATTTCTTTTTCCAGAATTAGTTCAATCTCTAAACATTCTACTGTAGATTTTTTATTCTGATGGTAGATTCCAAATACTGGGGATACAGCCAAAAAGAACATACAGATCTTTATATAATAATAGAATAGAGCTGGAAGGGACCTTGGAGGTCTTCTAGTCCAGCCCCCCGCTTAAGCAGGAGAACCTACATAGGCAAAAGGTTTTAAAGATAATAATGTCATGTAATGCCAGGTAATATAATAATACAAGTGTATGTGTTACAGATTAAAGGTAAATAACTTCTAGACTTCTGGTTTTCCCCATTTTTATTACCTACAATTTTGTTTCTTTTCCCAAAATCATTGCCTCATGCAACATAATTAAATTTCTATTTTGGAAAAATAAGCTTAGGGTATTAGTATTTTACAAACCACAGGAGTCAGCAATATAGGAGATCAGGAGCATACTGGAATACAATGATGTGTTTATTACTGTCATGCAAAATCAAGAGTTTTATTTGAATAGCCCCTATTCTGGCCATATTTCTTAATTTCTATAAAGCCTGTATGTTTAGCCTGCTCTTCTATTAAGTAGCTTAAAATAATGTGCATGGGCTTTCTCCATTTTATCCCAAGAGCTGCTATTTTGGGCTAATGATTGTATGGATAAACAAGATTTGATTAATCTGATCCAATAACTAAATTCTACATTATATTATACAATACATTATGTATGAACTACATGGTAAAACATCAAAGTTTTGTTATCTTCAAAAGGCAAGTGGATTTTTTTTTGTCTATTCAATTCTGTCTTCCACACCCCAAAACCTAGAGTTGGTTCACAATGGTATTAAGAAAAATGATTATTTCACACTTGCTTTGAAGACATTTGAGCAAAACCATACCTTGGCGTGCTCCTCTTTTTCTACGGAAGGCTGCACCTGACTGTAAGGCTTCTAGTAGACTGTCCATAACTCCTGTTTCATCTCCTTCTGCAAGAACAAAAAATAGAGATTTCTTGTTATTTTCATTGGTACCTCCTTCTAAGCAGTAGCATTATGGACTCGAGACTATGGGTGTTCTGGAATGTGTATTGTATGTAGAAAAGAGAATAAAATTGTCACTGAAGTATTTCTTGATAAAAATGAAGACGTCCTGGTCATGTGTGAAAATTTACTATGTGAAGACAACAATACACAAAAGTTTTTCTCAAGATATTTTCCTTTGTCATAAATTGGGAGAAAACTTTTTAAAATGAGAATGTACAATGGAGGGTTTAAAGAAGATTTTTTTTAAAAATTCTTCCTGGAAAAGTTTCTGAGGCATTTTTCCTTCAATCAATTTATCTGTTATAAACACATAATTGCCAATTTGGATATAAAGCAGGGATAACAAAGAAAAATTCCTTATAACATTTCATCTCTTCCTTTATATGTCACAGACTTTCTGCTTTAATAGTACAACTATGGTATTCCTCTGATGCCTTGAAATCATTAGTACCCGGAGGGTTTTTTTTAGAGCTATACATTTTCCACTGATCTACTTTTCACTCTACACAGCAGTCAGAGTATTAAGACTGGCTGAAACAGCCAGTTAATATTGTTTCCCTAGCAACAAGCATATTCATCTCAAAAACAGGAAAAGTAAGAGCATCTACATTTCTCCTATGATAAAGACTATGTTTTGCCAATGCCTTCTTCTGCTGGACAAGAAGCCGAGCCTCTCTGGGGACAACCATACCCTACAACCAAGTATTTACTTAAATGCAGTCCCAAAGGGGCTTTTTCAAGAGGCAACTGGACTTTGTTTTCCTTTGAAGACATTTTGCTTCTCATCCAAAAAGCTTCTTCAGCTCTGACTGGATGGTGGGGGAATAGAAAGATTTATACTCCTTGCAGACAGCTGTTCATTTGCATTCTTTTAGCCAGCGTTAAAGCTAATTGGAGGCTTATCTGTGTCTTCAGGGTCACCTGAGTAGTGCAAATGGGTGTGGAGCCTTCATGGAACTGTTGAAAGGACTGTGTTGTAGACTGGAGATAGATGATGTCGGATCCCTCCCCCTCAGTTGAGGGAGGACTGTTCAGTTTTGACATAGATGATCTCTTTGACCCCTTTTTCAAACTAGCAGTCCTCTCTGTCCAAAATGTGAACTTTGCTGTCTTCGAAAGAGTGGCCTTTGTCTTTCAAATGCAGATGGACTACTGACTCCTATCCTGATGGTCCAGTTGCCTCTTAAAAAAGCCCCTTTGGGACAACCATGACCTGGATGACTGAGAATCTCCATAGATACTTAAATGCAGGCTTAAGAAAAAGAACAAATGGGTTTAAACCATAACTTGGCATCTCTTTCAACAGAAGCAAGAAAGCCAGCACTATCTTAGAGGGCAGAGAAGTATATGTGATAAAAACTATTGGTGTGTGTAAAATATTTGAAAATAAAATTATACCAGGTCTTTAACACAGACTCTACAAATATACATTTAAAAGAAAAGTCCCTGAAAAATACAATACTTCCTATTCCATTTGAATGTTTGCTTCCCCCAGCTCTCATCAACCTGGCACTGAATGTGTTAACTGCAACTTCATGAGCAGCTTGCAAAATCTGGTTTCCATAGTAACAGCTCCTGACAAAACATAAACCTATAAAATCACATTAGAACATCTGCTGGGGTTTAGGTAGACTAAATCCATTGTTTGTACTGCCACCTCCTGGCCAACATAAATGGCTAAGTGTTACCAATCCATTTTGGAAGCCTTCATTAATGCCTTTAAGAACAGCAAACGAAAATGCAGAGAAATTGCATTTTTTCCCCCAACTCCATCAAAAAGAGTCCATGGCATGGTTAGGAAAAGGAGACAGGCCCCGATTACAGATGGTTCCAATAGTGATTATGAAGCACAGCTTTACAGCACTGGAATTAAAAGGCATATACAATGCAGCTGCTCATTTCCCATTACTTAAGCAAAGGAAGCAAACTCTTTTCTGTGTGTAGGGTAGATATTTTGAAAGCTATGTTTAGCCTTACATTTACGTGTGTGCATACTCACACTCAGTAGTTTTGCTGATGCAACCTCATATGGAACATCACATAAAAATGATGTAATTGTACAAGGAATGACAGATCAAGCTGCTAGTTTGTGATCTCAATTCCTGTCTTTTTAATAAAAATGACAAGGTGACAACAAGTTGGCAATGTATTTGTGTACATTCACATCCCCAAATCTTATCTCACTGTTTTTAGAAACATATTGTTCAGGGAATACAGCTTGGGCATCTCCTGAAAGAAATGGATACAAAGGAGTTTGGAACCATCTGGCAATCAAAAAGAGCCACATGATAGATGATGGGAGGCAGCTAAATAGGCATTCCATCTACTTGTTGACACATCTGAGGAAAAGTCAGTTATCAAAGGCAAAATTTAAATACTCCCATATTTTTCACTCTTGCTCCTCCATCTTGATTACCTAACCTGCATTTTGTTTTGGGCTTCCCAAAAGAAAAGAAAAACAATAGTAGTGCTAAGAAATGTACAGAATTTCAGACAGGAATGTTTTCAGATAAAAGAGACATTAAAGAATGAATTTGGTCCTTATGGATCAGAGTAAAAAAAAAAAAACCCCAGAAAATTATTATTATAACACGGGGCAAGGATTTTAAGGCTCCATCCCTGAAGTTAAAAAAAGGGTTGGAGCAAAAGCAGAGGAAAAACCCCTCCCCGGAGAAATAAAGATGTGTCATTACAAGCAGCGAGAATGGGAATGGTTCTGTGAAACTTATGGAGCCTTTCCTTAACTTTGCCAAGTGCAGATACTTTGCAGATCTATTAAACATTGCAGTGTTCTACCGCAGCAACTCAAGACAAGGTTGTGGGGGAAGGGGAAAAGAATGTGAAGAAAACCAAATGGCATGTCATTCAGCACAACTTCAAGCAACTCAAAAGGAGACAGAAATGGCAGGAAATTGTGGGAGTCAGGAAACAGAGAAGTATGGTAATTGAGTCCGTATGTTCCAAGAAAAGGGTAGCCAGGTTTTTTGTTGCAGTAAAAAAAGAAAAGAAAAGCCAAGAATCCTATGGCATCTGAAACACTAATAAATGTATAATCACAAGCTTTTCTGCTTCTAGGTCACTTCATCAGATGCATGAAGAAAAATCTTGAGAGAGGGATTGCCTATGTATGCAGAATTAATTATTAGGGGAGAGTAGGGGGAGGGACAGAAAAGGCAGGATTGTATCAAGGGAGACAGGGAAACAAAGCAGCTTTAGATATTAATAAGTAACAGTAAAAGTAGAATACCTGTCAGATTTTTGCAGCAAAAGCGACAGATTTTTATCATCCCACAGTCCATTAAATCTAAGTAAAGGAAGGTATTCCGCAGCAAAAATATCCATTTGTACAAGAAAATAGCATGAAATGGAATACTGTAATCCAGAAGATTTGCCTTTTGAAAAGGGCCATTTAACCCGAGAACCAGAATCTCCCAAATCTGCACTAATATGTGAAGGTGCAGTCGGTTGTAGGTAGTCCTTGACTTATGCTCGTTCATTCAGCAATTGTTTGAAATTAAGACAATGCTGAACCAAAGGAATTACAACCGCTGCCTGAAGTAGCGGCCATTGAAGCACCCAGTGGTCACATGATCAAAATTTGGCTGCTTGTGAACATGCACACTCTTCGGACTGTGGGCATGCTGCAACTCACCTAGTTTGCCTGTCTTCCCCCCAACTAGGCTTCTTTGCAGACCAGCGCTCAACCACAGCGTGAGGCCTAGGGCCTTCAGCAGTCTCAGCCAGCTCCCATTGCCACAAGCTTCTGCTTCAGTCTTAGTGCTGCCACTGCCATCCACAGATGCCACTTTGTGCAACTCATCAGAGGCAGCTCCTGCTCACATCAGGCCTTCTTTCCCAGAGACTGTGCAGAGCTTCTGAAGCCTTTAGAAATTCCAAAGAGTTTGTATGCAGTCTCTGAAAACTTTGGAATCCCAGTGCAACTTCAACAGGCTTTGGAAGCTTCAGGTGATTTGGGAAGCCTTGGGAGGCTGCATGCAAACTCTTATAGAGCCTCTGAAGCCTTTCAAAGTCATGCCAGGATTCCAGAGCTTCTAAAGTTCTGCCGGGGTTCCAGAGCTTTCTGAACGCTCACACAACTTCAGAAGGTTTTGGAGGGTCTGCAAGAGTTTACACAGAGCTTCCAAAGGCTTCCTGAATTGCGTAAGTTGAAGCGTCCCCAAGTCATGCTGGGCTTCCAGAGCCTTAGTAAGCTTTCAGAGGTTCTGTGTAAAATCTCATGGAGTCTCCAAAGCCTTCTAAAGTTGTGGTTTCTGGAGTTTTCAGAAGCCCTGCACAACTTAGGAAGCCAGAGCTTCCATAAAAGAATTCCAAAGAATTTGTAAGCTACGCACAAACAGGCTCTGGGAAACAAGGCCTGTGTGCAATCAGCAACTGCCTCTTGTGTAAGAACCCCTCAACAGCAGGAAAGAAATGCCTGAAAATAAGTGTGCAGCAGATCCTCAAGAATGCTGGGTAATGGTGTGATGCGACATTTGTGAGTGGCAGCAGTGGCACCAGTGTTGATGTGACAACTGGTTGAGGTTGCTAATGGCCCTAGGCTTTTACTGCCCCGCCCCAAGACACCCAGCACTCCACTTAATGACCTGCATGATCACAACCTAGGAGTGCCAGAATTGCAGTCATTGAGGGAAGCCGTCATGTCAATGCCTCAACTTATGACCACAACTTACAACTAAAATTCTGAGCTCAGTTGTGGTTATAAAGTCAAAGTCAATTAAAAATATCAACTGAAAATGTTAATATAAGCCAATGGATCCACAGAACACAGCCTTCATTAATGACTTCCAAAAATAAGGCAAAGGGAATGTTCATTGCAATATGAAAATAAGATCCTGAGAAATCTCATTAATCTGTTTTTTATCAATTAGACAAGCATTGTGTAATGTGCTTGCATTTATACTACACAATGTACTAATACTATGTACTAAGAGTCATACTATAAGAAATGAACAGTGACAATTTCATAATTAAATTAAATACAAGAATTAACTATATTTCATAGATAAAAACGTTTGCTACATATGAACATGGTAATCATGTATCAAAAACTGCATTCAAATAATTTATTCCTATACTAATACTAATTTATGCCATAAATTTCTACAATATAGCATGTATAGAATTGTATGGAAATAGAGCAGTATAATATACAGCATGTATTAAGTATGCTTCAAGAGGAGGTTTTGTTATGCATTTTCCATCTTTCAAACTTGCATTTTTTTGGATTTTCAAACATGAATTAGTGGATGGATATGTGTATGTCTGTATACAATGTAGCTTACCATACAAATATTTTTAATTAAAACTATTTGTCCATCTGGAAGCATCTTTAAACACTACATATACCTGAGAGATTAGGGAATTTGAAAGTGAGATAAAAATATACAGATATATGTCTGTCAGTCTAAGAGATGAATATATGTATTCATGTATATGTACAGAATTACTCCATCTTTGAATATCAACTACTAGGTGACAAAGAATATAGAAATTGCTATCCCTTTTGAGCGCTTTCTGGAGCAGTCTGGACACAATTTTACAGGATTTATTTTGGGCTCTGAAGCCATATGGCTCACAATTTTGTCCACATTACATTTACATATGCCACATTCATGCATCCTCTCTCTCCAATTAATGTCTTTCATGAAAAGGAGACTTTAAAAATACCAGTAGTCCTTGACTTATGACCAGCTGCTCGAAATTTGAAATTATCATTTGAAATTATGAGATTCCAAAAAAGGGACTTATAACCTAGATTTGATGTTCCGACATCCATCCCTCCCCCAAGGTCATGTGACTGTATTTTGGGTGCTCAGCAACTGGTCCTTATTTATCGCTGTTTGCAGAGTCCCACAGTCACGTGACTGTGATTTATGACATTTTTGACAGAACCCTCTTTTACTTCCAGTTTCTGGCAAAAAATACCCAATGACAAACAGTGGGTTCATTTAACAAATGCAGCATTGCTTAACAACCGCTACAAAAAATTGGGCATAGTCACGTGGTGATCTACTTTACAACCCTCATAATATACGACCAAATTGCAGGGTCAGTTATGGTTATTAATCGAGGAGAACCTTTAATAATAATTTATTAAACTTGAATACTGCCCGATTCCCAACAATTTGGGGCAGCTCACAAGAATCAAAGAAATTACAATAAATCAATAAAAGATGGCAAGCACTCAGACCAGATGGAAAGAAGCAAAGGGTTTCATTCTCTCTCACCAAAAACATGAAGACCCAGGTCTTCATGGCTATTTTGAACAACAGCAGAATCTAGATCTGGGAGAGGGGAACCTCATTGCAGAGGGCAGGCATTAATAGAGAGAGAGAGCACACTTCCAGGGTCCTAATAGATGACATTATTTAACTAAAGGAACCAAGAGCATGCCAACATTGCAAGATCAAATTGGCCAGGCAGATACTATGGAGACAGATGATACCTAAAATAAATGTCCTCTAATGAGGCCAATGCAGGCTATTTTAAATCTATTAAGCACAGTCGTAGTTCTCACAGTCAAGTACTGTAGCTGCTGACTAGAAATGATCCCTTTTCTACTGGGAAGAATTTAGACAGGGACTAAAAGACAAGTGGACAAGGACCAGGAGACTTTAAAAAAAACTTGAGACCAGATGGGAAATCCCTATAGACTTTATTTGGCCCATAGTGAAAACTGGATGGATCCTGAGCCACAATCAAGTAGTGCCCTTATGATATTACCAAGGAAGAGATGTCTCTTCTTCCCTTCTCAGTTGTCCACTGAGATAAGGAATTTATACAAGCCACAATATTCATAGTACAGTACCTGCATTCATATCAATCAATTGTTCTCTCTTCTTTTGCTTTTCTTGACGTTCTTTCTCTGCTTTTTCTTTTGCTAGTTTAGCTCTGCGCATTTTCTCCTCCATCTCACGCCTTTTCTGATTCTCCTTCACACCTTGCTAAAAATAAGATACAGGTGATAAGATACACAAATGGAGAGTCGTAACAATGAATTTGCTGTGTTATGATATGCATATTGTATTTTTCATTTAGCAGAATAAAAGAATGCAATGCTGGCTACCATGCAAGACAAAGTAAGTAAACAGTGATGGGTTTATGAATGATAGATTTATTTACTACTTTTATCCATCTGCATAAGTACTGACCTATTTTTCAAAATTTTGTCTTTAGCAGTCCAGCACACTGAACTGATTCCTATCAATATCAACCAGCTTACAAATTACAGGTAATGTTGACAATTATAACCCTATGAATTCTTGGGTGATATAAAAATATGATAATTAAACAAGCAAGCAAACAAATAGATAAACCAAGTGTGAAAGACCAAAAATCCAAGAACATATAAAAACACAATAGGAGCAAAATATGGAGTGTTTGCAACAGAAAATAGCCACCTCCTTATGTCATACAATTTAAGTTTGTTTCAAAGTATTTTACTTGTTGCTTTGTCTGATGTAAAAAGCACAGCTCAAATAAAAAGGTGCTCATATTATAATTAAATATGTAATATGAAATTACATATTGTAATTAAAACGGATACTCACCACAAACATATTTTTGAAATTGCGCAGATTTGTGAAGAACTCCTCAACAGATATCTTATTGGTGTCAAAGAGGAAGTATTGTCCTAATTCCCTATAAAGGTTTTCCATATTTGCATGCATCATTCGTAACTTTTCATACTGTTCTTGGGCTTCCTTAACAAAGCTGTAAGACTAGAGTTAAAGACTTCTAACAAATTGTAAGCATACTTTCTGAGAATAAGTTGATTGCTTTAAAGTTGCTAAAAGTTTGGTTTTTTGTATTTTTAGTTTCAGATTCTTATCCCACCCTTTTATGTATAAAGCAGTTTGACAAAAGAACACCACACAATTAACTAACAGGAATTAAACACAGTACTAATGTAACAAAGCTCTTTTTTGCAAAATAAATTCTGATTAGGTCATTGTGATTCACCTCATTTTTATATTCCATTGACTTCTAGCCATTGGAAAGGTCATTGCTGACTAAAAATAATTTACTTCTCTGACTGCAACTCTTCATATGGCACAAAGGGAGGACTCAGCTATAGCTGCTTTATCTCAGGGGCCTTTAAGCAATCATAGCTATTTTAAAATTTTAATTTATTGATATGATTGTATCAATAAAGGGTTAATTTATTATTAAAGCTATTTTAAATATACTGCAGGTTATTAATTCATAATTTATATATTTTAAAGAGCAAAGTAAAATGATTCAATACATAAATAAGCAGCCTTGCATTGCAAAAGATCATCTGGGTACTTGCTGCCTAATCTTATCAATAATTATCTGTTGGAATAACATCAAATGTGAGGGCTAAACGCACTCTCTCCAGCTCATTGGGTTCTCTCTGAACACCAAAAGGAGCTCATTTCTAGAGGCATGTTCCCCTGCATTTCTGATGATACTAACACCCTTAATTCATATGTTCAAGATTATAATAAAGAGTTTCCTCTCTATTGGTTTTAATGGCTATTTTTTTTCAGAATCCTTTTTGAATCTCCCTTGCAAAGGCTGTAATATATAAATGAAGATGCTGTACTCCTGTGATGTCCAATGCAGTTTTTAAAACCATTTTTAAGAAGTTCACCACCTAATTGCTACTTGCACCAGGAAGAAATGCCATCCCCAAAGTGAAAAATGCTTCAGGGTGTGTGTGTGTGGGGGGGGGGGGACTTAGGAGAATTCTCTATTACAAGCAAATGTTTCTAGTTATCCTCCTCTCAATATTTATACATGTATTAATGTGTAGGTTTGTGTCTCTGCAAACCATTATACTACAACATTCAGTAATTGAATTTTTGGTAGGAACTCCATCCCTTCATATTGTATACTTAGAACATAGGATAATTTGTTTACCATCTTCCAAATTCTTAAAATTGTTTTATTCTAGATGACTTATTTTGATAAAAGAAGAAAAGAGCACTTGCAGCAAAGATGAGCACAGTGTGTAAAATCCAGTAACTACTCAAAATAAATAAGCAAACCAGTTATAGATAAGGAATCCATTGTTATTCATCAACTTCATTCCTCTCTATGTATCACTCACATTGGAGTGTAGCAAAATTACCTAGGTGGTGAGCCAAGAAGTCCTCAACAAAAGATGTCCCAACCCTTTCTAGAGCTTTCTAAAGATACATCTTAGAAATGTAATAAGCATCTTTCAACAAATTTTGGAGAAATTGTTCTTGTGAAAATGACTTAGATGGGAGGCACATATGAGAGGCAAGATAGCCTACTGAAAAAATGTTGCCAAGCCAAATTTTAGCCCTTTAAAAGAATTTTAAATTCATAAAGCAAGATAAAAAGTGAGCAAATCCTCTTTCACTGTTGGAAGAATGGTAGAAAACAATGCCCTGATGTAATGAGAAAGAGATATTAACCTTCTATACAAGAGTAATTTTTAATCACAATGTCATTTTGTCCCATGATTACTAAATCTAGAGGGCAAAATGTTTGCCACTCTGAGACCACTACCAAAAACAAATTTGTGTAAACAACCAAAGTGAAATGGTAGCCAGTAATCAAGTGATTTATATGTTATGTTAAAAATCACTCAAAATCTCAAGTGAGGACTTAATTATGGTGTTTCAGGATGTAATTTGTGCAATTTTGCCTAGTATCAATTAACCACAGGATGATAAACTAAAAAGGGGAGATGGTAAATGTCCATGCTACACGGATGTATCTAGGGGACAGGATTTCGGTGGGTTCAACTATGGAATATTTTGGAAGAATAGGTTACACAGGTACAACCCTGGATGTACACAGACCATGGCAAATAAGCTTTATTTATTCATACCTGGTTCTTCTGCCTGCAAGTCAGCTAAAGAAACACCAGGAAGAGTTATACACTTTGTGCTTTCAACTGTTTGAATGGGAGATTACTCAAGGGCACAGTATCAATAAATATATGTCATTCGCTAAGGGTTCCTATTACTGTCATTACCTTGTGAAAAATGAAGCAACTCCTCTTTTGGTACAGTGTATCTTTCTAATACTACTAAAGTATGTCAATAAACAGTGATATATTAATGCCACTTTAAGAACCTTAAAAGACAAAATTTGCTGTACTTTATAATGAAAACTAGGATTCTCAGAAAAAATAATACAAGAATAGGAATTCATTATTCAAAGTCTGGTAATACTTGCATTAGTAAGTACTGATAGTGTTAGAGAACTTGGTTTTTCTAACAGCTGATCTTTGCAAACATCCCGCTGCTGAGCAGTTGCTCAGTGTTTTCCTCATTCTAAAACCAGTGATTTTGTCCCTCAGCATCATAAATAAGATTCTTTCTTTCATAGGTTATTTTCAACATTTCTCAGTGCACATTTTTGAAGGATATGGTCATTTTCTCCACAAATTTGTCCTTTTCTTCTGTACTACTGGGGAAATTGTTAACATCACGCTGTAGATCTGAAATCTGTTTGTTCATCTGGTCCAGATTTTTCCGCAAAATTTCAGCAGAAACTTGGGGAAGAAAAAGAGACAATAAAGCAGAATTGCAGAAACAATTAACGTCAGCTAAAAGAATAGTTTTTATTTACTGTAGTCACATTCTCTAGGACTACCTGCTTCTCTCAATTGAGAAGGGTTAGTCTGATTAATGTTACTTCATGGGACAGTTTCTATTTGTGTTCAGGTTGAACAGGAAAGAAAACAGAAGTGAGAAAAAAGTAGGGTTATGCTCTAATTTGGTATAAAATCCAAATCTGATTTAAAATGGGGTAATATAAAGTATGTATTTCTAACTTGTCTTATTTCCAATTCTCCAACGCTCCTCAACTGCTTGGGGAAGAAGAAGTATTGAATTCATGGATTTCAAGGGCAAACTTCAAAGTCATTGGAAGTTAAGCAGCATACAAATGTAATAATAACTAAAAATAAATGGTGGGGTTATAAGAGTGTAGGAAATTAAAAGTTTTTTTTTTTAATGACAAGAGATCTTTAAATGAGTCTCTTTTGATAGTGAGATGGGCAGCATATAAATTAAATAAATAAACCCCAGCTATACTATTTGTATGCTTTACAAAAATCACAAGCCGGGGCAGCAGGCAATACATAGTATCAGCAATCTGCTGATTCACTGAGGAGGCATAATCAGTCTGCTGTTGTAGCAGCAAAGATGAGAAAGCCTGGCAACAAAGGCAAAAGTCAGTTGCAGTACAACAAAGGCAGTGCACGTAGTCCCTTCTTTTCAACCTACTCTATATCAAACCATGCAGACTCCCTTGTGTAACCAGAGGGACAAATATGAATTCACAGAATTGTGACTTCAGAACCAGCATGCATCATCCACATTGATTAGCTAGGATATTTAAAGAACTGCATATTCAAAAATACCGTCCCATTAATACATATGCTCAGGAATGCCAAAAAAGTTGGCTGTATGTGAATCTTGACTTAAGAGCAGTGTTTGTCAGTGAGAAAGTGCAATAAAGTGATGGATTATATCAGCAAAGGAGAAGGCCTGGAATTAAAGGCAACAGCATATATGACAGGAAGTTATATAATTCTACATATACTAGATTTTTGCAGTCATTAGCACTGATCATTTCCAAAGCTAAAATAATAATGTTATTTAACATTTGAATACTGTTTTCAGAGCATTCAAGACACTAAAAAACATACCTGTAATCCTAGTAACAAGCCTGTATATATTATAAACAGATAAAAAATGAAAAAGAAAGATAAAAACTGACTTGGCTAAGAATATCTAAGTTTGTGAGAAATAAGACAAGCATTGTCATCTGTATTACAGCTTTAGGTTATATACCACTCTCAGCATAAAACAACATGACTGAGATTTAGGAATAAGCTTATTTCATTGGGCTTAGGTGGTCAGACAAACTCTGGACCAGGGGGGATACTTGCAGGAAAAATACATGATTATAAGTAAACAGACCAAACATAATTTTTCTTCATCATAGTCCAATTATAAATTACTGATCATAACGAACATCTGCAGCTAGCATTTTTATATTTTCCTCTCCACACTTCCTGCTATGACAGACACTAAGTCCAAACATAGATCTAACATTTCTTTCAGGAAAGAAAATAACAATGGAAACAGGAAGGATAACAAAATAGAATGATGCAAACCCGCAGAGAAGATTTTACTCCTGCTCATTCCATATATATGAAGAAAGCAGAAGCTGAAATTCTGTTTTCATAGATATCAAACTATATAGTTCTGACCGAAGCTGACATTACAAATATCATCTAAAAATAATACACACTTGTACTCCCCAAATCTATTTAATGAATATCATTTGCTTTCCCCACACCCCAAAAAGGAAATAGTCTGAAACTGATCTGGGCTGTACTTGCCTAGTTGAAGAAGTGAATGAGCTGTGATTAAGGTCATTTTTTTCTTTGTCTTTAAGAGTTTATTGTATTCTTTGACTGGTACAGCTTCAATGATTTGAACATACTACTACATTTGTGTCAGAAATACCTACCAAGGCACTTCCGGATTGAAAGGATTAGTCGGTGACATTATAGTTGCCCAGGGGATGTCCAAGAGGGCTCCGTTATGTCTCTGTTATTTTCCCACTGAAGCGGTATCTATTCATCTACTTGAATTTACATGCTTTCAAACTGTTAGAAGGAGCTGGGACAAATTGTTGGGAACTTATTCCGTCATGCAGCTCATGTTATTGGATTTAGAACTGCCAAGCTGTAGACCTCTCATTGGTCTTCTGACTCAGCATCCTAACCATAAGAGTCACCACAGCCCCTGATTTAAACATAAAACTGCCATTTGTGGAACTCTGTTGAATCTAGCTGTGCAATGGCCCCATCAAATCCCGGTTCAGAGGAGGAGGAGGAGCAGGAGGAATTGGAACCGGGACCATCTGACGGGGATGGCACATCTCCCCTGGAATGTCTGGAGAGCCCAGGAGCTGAGGACGATGCTGTCCCAGGCCTCTCTGGCATTGGGGGAGGTGATTCGATCAGATGGGGAGATGCCTGCCCTCACAAACATAGGGGAGGATTGGCTGCAGGCAGGCAGTGGTGATGAGAGGCAGCAGATTCCCTTTGATGAGGAACAGCTGTCTCCCCCACTAGATCCGAGGGCATACAGAGAATGGAGTGGAGAGAAGCTCAAAGGAGGTCTGCAAGGCTGCTGGTGAGGAGGTCGCCCCACCCCTCCTCCCAAGGAACACCTGGCTTGAGATGATTTAATCAGGGGAGGGTGTCTTTGTTGGGAACAATTGTTCTGCTTCGGCACACACTTCCCCCGCCTTTGCAAACTCTGCTTTGGATCATATTTTTGCCCTGTGGACTCTAACCTTGCTTATGGACTATGGGCCTTGCCTTTTGGACCTTGAACCTTGTTTATGACTTATGGACCTTGCCTTGTGGACTTTGCACCTTGTTTTTGGACTATAGACTTCCTCCTTGCCTTGTGAAATCAGCTCTGGTGACTTTTGGCTTTAGTTTGTGGGATTGTGTTGCACTGATTGTGAGTGGCTGTCTTCGGGAAAGTTTGGGGTGGAACTTTACTGGCTGTTGTAGGGCCATTTCTTGTGGAATAGCAGTGCAATAAAGGACTTTATTGAAACCTACATCTGCCTAGGTGGCCTGGGTCACAACTGAGTCAACACTAACAGTCAGCAAAATTATTTTAAGAGATAGAAAATAGAACAGAACAGAATAGAATTCTTTATTCTATTATCTCTGGTGTATAAGCTCACAGTGTACATATAAACAAATAATAGGTCATAATAGATTATAAATCATAGTTACAATCAGTATGATTCTACAAGGTGTAGAATCAGAGAATCATAGACTGGAAGGGATCTTGAAGGACTTCTAGTTCAACCCCCGGCCCAAGGCAGGAGACCTTACCATCCCAGACAAATGGTTGTCCAACCTATTTTTGAAAACCTCCAGAGATGGAACATCAACAACATCAGGATTAATTGATTAATTGTTCTGTCAGGAAATTTCTCCTTAGTTCCAGGTTGGATCTCTCCTTAACGAGCTTCCACCCATTGCTTCTTGTCCTGCCCTGAGGTGCTTTGGAGAATAAGTCAACCCCCTCTTCTCTGTAACAGCCCCTCAAGTACTGGAAGACAGTTATCACGTCACCCCTAGTCCTTCTCTTCATTAGGCTAGGCCATGGGTCGGCCAGCCGAAGCATCCAACGAGCCGCACGGACCCGTTTCCCTAAAAAAAAAAACCCCTGGGAGCCGCGCCGCCCGCGCATGCACGCCCGCCCGTTCGCGCATGCGCGCATGCCTGCGCATGCCCGTTCGCGCATGTGCGCCCGTTCGCGCATGCGCCCGTGCACCCGTTCGCGCATGCGCACCCGCCCGCGCACCCGTTCGCGCATGTGCACCCGCCCGCGCACGTGCGCATGCGCTGCCCAAAATGGCGGCGGAGGCTCCGGAGCCGCAGGTGATCCCTCAAAGAGCCGCATGCGGCTCCGGAGCCGCGGGTTGCCGACCCGTGGGCTAGGCATACCTAGTTCCCTTAATTGTTCATCATATGGTTTAGCCTCTAGAGCCCTTATCATCTGTTGCTCTTTTCTACGCTCTTTCTAGGGTTTCAGCATTTTTTTTTTGTATTGTGCCAACCAGACCTGGACGCACTATTCCAAGTGTGGCCTCACTAATGCAGTATAAAGCGGTACTATCACTTCTTGTGATCTTGATGCTATCACTCTGTTGATGCAGCCTAGAACTGCATTGGCTTTTTTGGCAGCTGAAGCACCATGCTAGCTGGTTCATTAGATCTACTAGGATACCTAGATTATTGCTATAAACCAGGTACCATCTATTCTATACCATTTGATTTTTTCCTGCCTAAGTGCAGGTCCTTAATTTTGCCATCACTGAATTGCATCTTGTTGGCTAGGGCCCAATGCTGAAGTCTGGCAAGGACCTTCTGAAGAGTGTTAGTAAAATCTATCAATATATCAGTCTCAGAAATCTTGGATTCTTAGATACTAGAGTATGTCCCTTGTTTATTGATCTAAGAGGGGAGCTATTGTATTGCACTGATATACTAAATTCATTATTCATAACTTTCAAAGATTTCAAAATTTGGGGAAACGTAATTGTGTCAGATTCGAATTTAATATAATGCAGACACAAGCAATAGAACAAAATCAAACTGTTGTCTTAGAGTTAGACTAAAATAACTGATTTCAACAAACTTAAGAGAGAGGTTGGGAAAGATTTTATGGATGAAAATCTTTAAAAAATCTTTCAGGGACACTGAAAAATGTGATTATAAATTCCAGTGCAGCACAGTACCACTGAAAAAGAAAAAATAATAAGAAGATCCAAGCTAAATCATATGAAGAACGGTTGCAGGAATTGGGTATGTCTAGTTTAAGGAAAAGAAGGACTAGGGGTGATATGATAGCAGTGTTCCAATATCTGAGGGGCTGCCACAAAGAAGAGTGGGTCAATCTATTTCCCAAAGAACCTGAAGGCAGGATAAGAAACAATGGATGGAAACTAATCAAGGAGAGAATCAATCTAGAACTAAGGAGAAATTTCCTGACAGTTAGAACAATTAATCAGTGGAATGACTTGCTTCCACAAGTTATGGGTGCACCAATACTGGAGGTTTTTAAGAAGAGATTGGACAGCCATTTGTCTGAAATGGTATAGGGTCTCCTGCTTGAGCAGGGGGTTGGATTAGAAGACCTCCAAGGTCCTTTCCAACTCGGTTATTCTGTTATTTTCAATTTAATTTGGCACATTTTGGTCAAAGGTTTATGAGAAACTAGGAAAAAAACAAGAGTTGGTGGGAGTTGAAAATATTTTGATTCATCATTAAGAGCACCTGACAGAGTTTCAAATAGTATTCTGAACAGTATTACAAACAAAATACCTATATGGTGACCACAAAGTAAAGCTGTTTGTTGCAATCTTAAAATACATACACATGCCAAACAATACCTTGACAAGCTTTCTCCACATGGATGAGTTCATCAGGAAAATTCAGGATATCTGGATATTGCAGTTCACATGTTTCTGCCAAGAAGTGAAGTAAGGTCAACTTCTGATCAGCTGATTTTGTGTCACGAAGCTAGAAGATATGAACAAGACTACTGGTGAACAATGCACAAGAAGATGATTATTTTTTTATTCCTCCCCAGGCTTTTCTCCTCATATTTACCTTGCAAAGGAAACTAATGTTGAATCCAAAGGCACCAGCATTCATGGAGCCAGAATTCATGTAGTTGCCCACAAGTAGGATAATGGAAAGAAGACTACCAAAGTTCTCACTATTGCGGAGTTCCTCACAGGCTGCTGTAACAGCAACAATATCTGGCTTTATATTTTCTACCTGTTCATGAAATTGTAGCTTGAAGAGTATAGCATTGAGTCTTGATGGCAGACGGGAAACTGAACTAATCTGTGAAGAAAAAGAGACACTGTCACACAAAAAGGAATAGGAATGAGGATAACAGCTTAAGGGAAAGAACAAAAGAAATCTGAGCAAGAGAAGACCCACAGAAATACAATTTACCAAATATGAATTCATTGATTACTATGTAGTAATGTAAGCAACATGAAGTTGAAAAACATCTTTTTGTGACATATATATAGTGTGATTCCCAAGAAATATTAGGTGGCTTTAAGGAATTTGCAAATCCTGGAGGTACAAAAATTCAGACAACTGCTAGATAGAAAACTTTTTTTTTGCCATCTAGTCATTGTCCTGATTTTGCCACTGAGATCTAACAGCCCTAGTAAAACCTATATATAGAAATAAATACATAGCTTTTCCCAGTTATAATTACAAGAGAACGGAATGGGCAAGAATGGGAAGTATCAATTTGTTGTTATATCTGGAAAGAGAGTGTAGAAGATAGACAAAAACACTCTACTCTTTCCTCTCCCAAATCCACAGCAACTAAAAGTTTAAAAATCTAATCTGAGAAAATTTGCAGTACAGATAGTCCTCGAGTTATGAGTATAATGGAGACCCCCCCCATTCCACTTGTAACTCATAGAGTGAAAATCCTTCGAGGTACGAGATCACTCCCTTGCTTGTTAAAATGCACGTGGCTCATTAAGCGAACATGAGGTATCTCAGGGTGGGAAAGGCCATGGAGGGCCTAATGCTGGAACAGGCCCCCAAGGCCTCCCCGACCCACTAAAATACCTCATGCTTCTCCCTGCCTTCCTGCCACACCGGACTCACCTGGAAAAGATCTGTCTCCTCTCTGCTGCGGTTCTTGCTGCCACCCAGATTTGAGGTCGGGGAACACTTCTGCACTTCCCCACGGCCCGATCCAGGCTCCGGAGACCTTTTCCAGGTTGCTGCCCAGATTTGAGTCCAGGGAACGCTTCCATGCCCCCCCCCCCGCAGCCCGATCCGGGCCACTGCCACCCGGATTTGAGGCCAGGGAACGCTTCTGCAGCCCCCCCGTGGCTGGAAAGTGCCTCCGGAGCCCAGATTGGGCTGCAGAAGCGTTCCCCAGCCTTAAATCTGGGTGGCAGCAGCCTGGAAAAGGCCTCTGAAGCCCGGATCGGGCTGCAGGGGGGGGGCGGAAGCATTCCTGGGCCTCAAATCCGGGAAGCAGAGGCTTGGAAAGTGCCTCCAGAGCCTGGATTGGGCCGCGGGGGGGGGGCGCGGAAGCATCCCTCAATCTTAGATCCAAGCGGCAGCTGCCTGGAAAATGCCTCCGGAGCCCAGATCGGGCCAGAGCGGGGCGCGGAAGCTTCCAAGGGCCTGATCCAAGCCTCACAGGTGTTTTCCTAGCCGTTTGCACCAGGAACGGAAGTTGGAGGCGGCTTCTGCATGCCTCCAGAGGTTGGATCCAGCCCTCGGAGGACTGCTCCAAGCTGCTGCTGCCTGCAATGGAGCTCTGGAGGCATGCAGAAGCCTCCCCCCAACCTCTGTTCCTGGTGCAAACGGCTAGGAAAACGCCTCCGAGACTTGGATCAGGCGCCTTGGAAGTTCTGTTCCGGGCAGCAGCAGCTTGGAGCAGTCCTCCGAGGGCTGGATCCAACCTCTGGAGAAATGCAGAAGCCGCCCCCAGCCTTCGTTCTGGGCCGCTTGGAGGAGGGCTCCGAGGCTCCGGGGACAACAGGGTCACTTTCTCACTTCCATTCTCGGTGCAAAAAACATTTCCAAGCCGACTCTCCTCTCCCTCAAAGGGAAAGAAACTGTGACAGAGAGGACTTTTGCAAGGTAAATGAGTCCGGTGCGGAAGGGAGGGAGGGGAAAGCAGTTGTGAGGAGTGTGGGGGAATAGGGTGTATGTTGCAGTGCCACTGAAGTCACTCGTAAGGGCGAACGACTGCCTTGGTGCTGCGATATTCGTAACTTCAGGACTTGCTCATAAGCACTAAGAGGTGCTCATCACGTAACTTCGAACGAGCATTAAGTGAACGCTCGCAACTCGGGGATTACCTGTACTTACTCAATGAATTTGATATAAAATAATACGTTGAATATTTTCCGAATAGGAAAAAATAGCATATGAATGATTGGAAAGACCTTGACTGAGTTCAACAATGATGGTAGTGCTCTCTTCTCAGATAAAATCTTATTGTGTTTTATACTGGCCTTTAGAGTATGGAAAAAGGGATAAGAGGAATTGATTTAATGATTTAATGGACATTAGGGAAATATTGTGGGACAGCTCTGATGACTGGAATATAAGAATGAACATAGATGACAACCGCTATGAAAAATAAAAGACCTGCGAGTAGCCTGGTCCTTCAAATCACTCCAGGGAAGGAGAGAATGGGAGATCATCTACAACTGCTCTGAATGGCAGCTCATGAGAAAATCATAAAACTTTCATGAAATTAAGCATGAGGAGCCAAAAGAGATTACATTTTTGCTCTCAGTAAAATCTTTGCTCTTTGCTCTCAAAGCCTTTCATAAGGATAGTAAACTATCCAAACCCACTTTCTAATCACATTCAGAAATATTCAGAATATTCAGAAATATTCAATTTAACTACTTTATTGATAGTAGAGATATTCAAAATGGCAAGCTTAACTTGACATCTGGGTAGTTTTATCTTTTTTGAATTTAAGAAATTTTGAATAAGAATTTAAAGTAATACATAACTGGCAAAAACCAAATAAAATAAAATAAAATATTTTAATTTAAGAAATTTTAAATGGTTTGGGAGAGAGATCTTATTTTTGCTGTAAGATTTGAAAACCAAATATATAATTAAATAATGTATTTATGGAAAATAACTGCAATGCAACTACAGATAGCCCTCGACTTAGAACAGTTCATTTACTGACCGCTCAAAGTTACAACAGCACTGAAAAAAGTGACTTATGACTATTTTTCACACTTGCAATAATTGTAGCATCCCTATAGTTAGGTGATCAAAATTCAGATGCTTGGCAACTGACTCATATTTATGACAGTTGCAGTGTCCCGGGGTCATGTGATCATATTTTGCGACCTTCTCACAAGTAGTCAATGGCGAAGCCAGATTCACTTAACAAATGCGTCACTACTTAACAATTTCAGTGATTCACTTAACAACTGTGGAAAGGTTGTAAAATGGGGCAAAATTTACTTAAAAATGTCTCACTTAGCAACAGAAATTTTGGGCTCAATTGCAGTCATAAATCGAGAACTACTTGTAATCCCATAATTAGTAACTGAGGCTTGATGAAGGTTGTAAATGGACACTAGAGGGAAATAAACAACCAGGCAGAAAATGAGTTAAAATGGTTAAGCTGGCTATAACGTTTTCTTATCTTAAAACTGAAATATTAATAATAGAATGGATAGATTTCAATAGACAAATTTTTAGAAGATGAGAAAAACTACACACATTTATCTTGGATATTATAGTTTGAAGACATGGAAAACAATAAAATTGTGATTACCAAAATGGAAATACAAAAGACAAATTAAAAAAAGGATCTGAACATGGAACAGCTGCAACAAGAAATTCTAGACAATGCCACAATGGGAAGAACAGCACAAATTCTAGATGATACTTCTTTATGGGATTTACAAGTTGGCTGGTGAAAGCTCTGAAGACTCCTTTCAAATGCCAAAAAGTAATGAAAGGTCAAATCCTATGATACCATAATAAAGATTTAAAGGTCAAAATTGTGCAGAGTAAAAAGAAGGAATATGTTGGACTACTTGATCAGGGATATTTCTGGTAATTACTAATGGACTTTTTCCTAAACTAGAATTGAAAAGATGATTTCTGGATTGTGTATCCCTAAAAGTTAGGCCTTGGGGAAAAGAGTTCTCTTATTTGTAAATTTAAAAAAGGATGAACATATATTAGTTTATGCTTGGTGTGAAAAAGGCTTGATGCCACTTCTTTCTTATTGCCCATATTGCCCTTTTCTTTCTTTTTTTCTATTCTTTTTTCTGCACCTTCTGGATTTTTTTTCTTCTAGTTTAGTTTCTATTATTTTTTCTCTGTTTATTAAAAACTTCAATAAAATTATTAACAAAAAAGGAATATAAGAACTGACAATGCACACAAATAATGCAAAAGGAAGAGAACTTGTAAGTATCTACTGCTGATTCAGAATCCTACAATAAATAAACTCAGCAAGATTATTGAGGAAATCAGGGTTAAAATAAGAGGAGGTATAAATAAAAGAAACACTATTATTGATGTCTAATACTGCCATCCAAAAGAGATGATGATGCTTCCAGAAACATGCCACACATGGTCCTTCTAAGAAATTCCTGACTTGTGTTGCTGATAATTTGCTTCTTCAAAGAGTAACATATAAGTGATCAGCTATCCTTAAATCAATGCTAACCAACTGAGATGACTTAATTAAGAAAAAGGAAGGAGCATGAATGCTGGCTGGAAGTGACAATATAATACTGGAGATATTGATTTAAAGGGAAATTAAACCCAAGTACCAGGAAAGTGGATTTTAACAACCAGAGATAAATTATAAGTAGAATTTAAGGCTGGACGATATGTGGTAGGAATTCAGGAAAATACAATAAAACTACATTTTTCAAGTTTTAATCTAGGGCACTGAAAGAAGTTGCTTATGGACCAGCTTAATCTTTATATATTATTTAAGAAATCCAGAACCACCGATGAAGTGCCAGATGATAGGATAAAGGCAAATATTATACCAATTTATATAGAGAATCTAAAGAAATCCACACTAGTCAGTCTGACATCAATAGTTGGGAGGTTTGTAAAGCAGATCATAAAGTAATCTGTAACCATATTGAAAACAATATTGTGATCAACAGAAGTCAGCATGGATTCATCAAGAACAAGACTTACTAGACTAACCTTATCTTATATTTGATGAGCTGGATGTCATGATAATTAAGAAGAAATAGAGCTGATCTGAAAACTATACTCAAAGAATGCTCATCAATGGTTCTTCCTCAAGCTGGAGAATGTAACGAATGGGACACCACTAGATTCAGTCCTGGGCTCTGCACTCTTCACCATTTTTATTGTAACAATTTGCACTTGGCACAAAATTGGATAGGATAGCTAACACCCTAAAAGATAGAAATAATACTGAAAGTAAATAAGGAAAAGGCATGCGATTTAAGAGAGAGGAATACAAAATTAAACATATAGAAAAAACTCAAATGGACAACTATTGTGTGCATGATAGGTGGCTTGGAATTTGAGATTTAATTTATTACTTATGAAAAAGTTCTTTGGTTATACACTGAATAATGCAGCTGTATGATATAGTTCCAAAAAACAAAAATGCAATTTTTAGCTGCATCAGTAGAAACTTTGTTTTTAAATCATTCCACTTTGCTCTGCAGTGGTCTACCTCTACCTTGATTACTGTGCCTCATTCTGGACACTACACTTTAAAAAGCATTCAGTCAAATTGGAACTGATTC
This sequence comes from Azemiops feae, assembly GCA_023970755.1. Taxonomy (NCBI): domain Eukaryota; kingdom Metazoa; phylum Chordata; class Lepidosauria; order Squamata; family Viperidae; genus Azemiops; species Azemiops feae. The sequence goes on along the minus strand of JALGBA010000235.1, from coordinate 4,194,236 downwards.
AGAGAAGAGCAGTGAGGATGATCCAGGACCAAAAACTAAGTCCTATGAAGAGGGACTAAAGGAGTTGAAGTTGCATAACTAGAGTTACGATATCCTTAACGTATCTGAAATGATATCACACAGAAAAAAATTAAGACAGAACTGACAGAAGATTCCAAGTGAATGTTTTAAAAAGCTTCATAAAAATAAGAACTAATTGATAGTAAAATCAACCCAATAAAATGAAGACACAGAAGCACAGGAACAGGTGCTACCAAGGAGGTCGGAATGAATTAATAAAGGAGTACTTCCTGATAGATACAAGGCAAGTGAAGTTAGAGTACGTAGTGTGCGTTATGAACCTCACAATTACCAAAAAATGATGTCCTTACCGAAAACAAAACGAGAAAAATGGAAGGAAGCCATGGACAGGGAAATGAAATCTATGGTTGTGTATCAAGTGTTCTCGCCCATGAGATTGCCAGAAGGAAAAAAGGCAGTGGAATGTAAGTGGGTATATAAAAAGGTGTTACAAAATAATGAATTGCAGTGTAGGAGAGGCAGTAAAAAGTAAACTAATAAACATTGCCCCTCTGAAAATAATTTGGCTGATATATTAACGAAGACTTTGAGTTCAGACAAGCATCAAAATTGGGTAAAGGTGTTTGGACTAGCAGCCGTTCAGCTCTAAATGGGAGGAGTGTCAAGGTAATTATAATTTAGAAGCTGACCAGCATAAGTGATGTGTGGAGAATGTGTCAGCAGAGTATTTTAGTAGTGTCCCTTTAAGAGACTGTGTCTGAGGGGAATGACAGTTGGAATCTTTAGCTCTCTTGAACCGTTTGTATATAACTGACTGCCTTGTATTCTGTATGCTCCCTGAATGTTGTTTCATGTTGTATATTAAACCACAGTTCTTTTGATAAACCACTGTCAGATGTTTGTGATCCTGTGTTGTCACAAGAAGAAAAAGAAAAAAGGCTGCGATAATTTATATTTTTAAACAACAGATATCATCTTTGTCTGATGTACTAAAAGCAACATCATTTGGACCTAAATGGTCCAAATCAATGATATGATTCTATTTCAATTTTTGTGATATTTAGCCTAGGACACTGAATTATAGAAGGAAATATTTTATTAAAATATGTTACATTAACTAAACTGAACCTGATTCTGTTTTCTGTTAAAACACACTTCAGCAACTGCTTATATGTCTTCATCTTCATATTGGAGATGAAACTAAACTAACTTTTAGTTTTTTTAGTTTAGTTTTTTTTTAAAAAAAATCTTGCATTACAGAACCTCCTATATTTTTCCTAGTATTTACAATTAATCAATTCCAATAAAGTCTAACTCCACTTCAAACCAAGAGTTGTTTCCTGGCAAAGTTCTTGAAGATCAAATTTTTTGAAGATACTTCCCATCTCCCCCCCCCAAATATATATGGGGGGGGAGGGGAATGATCCAGGAAAGTACAGACCAATCAATCTCACATTAATATCTTGGAAAATCCTGAAAAGATAATCAAGCAACAGATTTGCAAACACCTAGAAACCAATTAAGCTATTACTAGAAGCCAACATGGGTTTGTCAAAAACAGATCATGCCAAGCAAACCTTAATGTCTTGTTTGACAAAGCAATTAAATTAGTGAAGCAGCAAAATTCTGTGGACATTGTATACTTGGACTTCAGTAAGGCATTTGACAAAGTAGACTAAAGCCTACTTCTTGGTAATATAGAAAATGTGGGATACAAATCACCAACAGATGGATTCTTAACTGGCTGACCGAACGCACTTAACATAGTCCTCAATGGAAATACATGGAAGGAAGGAAGCAGTGAGCACCGTCTTAGACCCAGTATTCTTCAACATCTTCATAAACAATTTACAGTAGTGGCCAAAATTGTGGAAACCTTGTAGGAAAAGTGTATTTCTGAGGTTTGATGGCTAATAACACCATTTATTTTTTGGAGTAGTACCATAAAATTATATATCAATGGAAAGATAATTTAATCAAGAATGTAATGCAACAAAGTTTGTTCAATTACCTGTACTGTATTCTATGAAAAATTATAGTCAAATAACCAGAAAAAGGAAGCACAACTTGCTTAGGTTGATCAGGTAGCTTTCCTTCATCTGATTGTAGGTAATGAACATGAGTGTTTAGAGAGCCAATCAGGTGTCATCTTGTTTTGGCAATGAGCCAATCAGATCACAGTAGGATTCAGTTATTGATGTCATGTATTGAAGCTGAGAGGAGGACATTTTACAGAGAAGAGCAACAAAGGTGATCAGGGGACTGGAGGCTAAAGCATATAAGGAACGGTTGCTGGAATTGGGTATGTCTAGTTTAACAAAGAGAAGGACGAGGGGGGACATGATAGCAGTGTTCCAATATCTCAGGGGCTGCCACAAAGAAGAGGGAGTCAAGCTATTTTCCAAGGCGCCTGAAGGCAGGACAAGAAGCAACGGATGGAAACTAATCAAGGAGAGAATCAACCTAGAACTAAGGAGAAACTTCCTGACAGTTAGAACAATTAACCAGTGGAACAACCTGCCTCCAGAAGCGGTGAATGCTCCAACACTGGAAGTTTTTAAGAAGAAACTGGACAGCCATTTGTCTGAAATGGTATAGGGTTTACTGCCTGAGCAGGGGGTTGGACTAGATGACCTCCAAGATCCCTTCCAACTTTATTATTATTATTATTATTTGTCAGTGTGTTATGTGATCGCTATCAAGTTGGTTGGGTTTTTTTGTGTTCTTTCATTTAATGAGCTTGTAAAACATAATAAAATTAAAGTAATGGTGCAAAGAGTTGACTGGTTGCCCAGAAAGCAATGTAAAATAGTATTATTAAGTGAACAAGGCTACAGGTATAAAGAAATTAGGTTATTCATAAGGTTTTTTTTATATATTAATGATTTTTTTAATCCACATTTTGGTGCGCCGAGAGAAAGACGCAACAGATTTCCAAGGATAGTACTATATTGTAAGTTTTTCCTCCTCCTCCTCCTCTTTTTTTTTTAAGAACTTTTTCATTTTTTTCAACTCTCCCCCATACATATCAGTAAATATACCGCGATATTTATCACGTGTTAACATACATTCTTTTTACATTCTTATATATCAAATACTCTTAATAAAATAAATACATACACATAAATTTTGGTGTTGCTCGTCCATTTCCCCTTTCACTGTATCCACACTCCTACTTTCTTCTCTACCTTCTTTCTCCGTTTCTTCTTTCTTCCCTACTTCCCTCTTCTTCCTCTCCTCTCCTCTTTCCTTCACCACTCCCCTCCCATTTCTCCCCACTTCTCCTCTTCTCCTCCAACCTTCCTACTTCCTTCCCCCCTCCTTTACTCTCTTCTGTCTCTACTCTACTTTCTTCCCTCTCATCCCTCTTCAGATACAATTCAGGAATAATGTCTAAGCAATTCCTCTCTCTAAATTTCCCTATCTATATTATATATAATAAGATTGATTTTCTATTACGTTAATACTTCTATTTATCTGACCTTCTCGGTATATACTTTTATAAATATATATACGACCTCCGGTTATTCAATACTGTGTCGCCTGGGTCTCCCTCCTTATCTCCTCCTTTTTCTTCCATCTAAATTGGTGTTAACTATCTTTTAACCACATTCTTTTCACCCAATCATAAAAAATTCCACGAATTTTATAATACTCTGACTCTGTCTTATCTTTAATTATCATTGTTAATCTATTCATTTCTGCACATTCCAGTATTTTCCTAATCACCTCTCCCTCTGGGGGGGCTTTCAGTGCTTTCCAATTTCATGCAAACACAATCCTGGCTGCCGTAATTATATGAATAATCAAATATGTTTTCTCCTTATTATATTTCCCTGGTAAAATACCCAGCAGGAATATTTGTGGTCTTAGTTCTATACGTTGTTGTATCATCTTTTCTATCCATGTTCTAATTATATTCCAATAAGTTTTAGCTTCTACACACGTCTACCACATATGATAGAAAGAACCTGGTATTTGATGACATTTCCAACATTTCATAGATCTGTCCTTAAACATTTTAGCTAGTCTTTCTGGAGACATTGCCATCTATAGAACATTTTGTACATATTTTCTTTATACGCAGTCACCATTGTCAGTTTATAATTTCTTTCCTATAGTTGCTGCCATCTATCTAATTCAATCGTATATCCAAAATTCCTTGTCCATTTTATCATTCTCTTTCACTTGTTCCTCCTCTAACTCCATATGTAGTAGGTAACTGTAAATTTTTTTATTCATTTTTCTTCCGTTCCTGTATTTCATCTAACTCTGTTGTCCCCAAGTTAAAACCATCTATTTTAACATCTTTTTCATATCTAGATTGTATTTGCGTTCTCATGTACCAATCCATCTTTATTCCTTGTTCCTCTAATTGTTATTTGGTTTTCAACTCCCCCATATCTGTTAGTAAGTCTTTCTATCTTATAATATTTCCCATATTAAGCATATTGGGGTGTATTAGCGCTTCCATAGTTGAGAGCCAATTTGGAATCTTCAAATAATGCTTTCTCTTTATTTTCTCCCAGACCACAAATAAAGAATTCTTATATGGTGTCTCTGGAAATAGCTATGTATTCTATTTTTCCCATACCAAATGAAAGCATGCCATCCCAACTGCAAGTCATGTCCCCCTAATGTCAATAATCTCGTATTCCTCAGTAAGATCCATTCTCTCATCCATGATAATGCTGCAGCCTGATAATACAATTCCCAATTAGGTAGACCAAACCCACCTCTGAGTCTTGTATCTTGTAACATTTTTAGATTAATCCTTGCCTTTTTTCCCTGCCAAATATACTTCAAGATTATTTTATTAAGCCCCTCAAAATATTTCTTATCTAGCCTTATTGGTACTGTTGAAAACAAAAACAATAATCGTGGTAATATATTCATTTTGATTATCGCAATCCTTCCCATTAATGATAGTTGTACATTTTTCCATTTATCCAAATCTACTTCGATTTGTCTTTTCAATTCGTGATAGTTATCCTCTTTAATTGTTGTACATCTTGCTGTCAGGTGGATCCCTAGATATTTTACCTTCTTTACAATCTGTATATCTAATTTTCCCACCAATTCTTTTTTTTTGTTTTTCGGTAATATTTTTCACTAACATTTTTGTTTTATCTTTATTAATCTTCAACCCCGTTACCTCACCATATTTTTCTATTAGTTCTATTAATACAGGTCCTGTCTCTAATGGTTCCTCCGAGATAAATACTAAATCGTCTGCGAATGCTTGTAGCTTATATTCTTCCCTCTTAATTTTCATGCCTTTTATGTCATTATTCTGTCTTATACTTCTGTTTAATACTTCTAATGTCAAAACAAACAATAGTGGAGATAGAGGACATCCCTGTCTTGTTCCCTTCATAATATTAATCTTCTCAGTCATATCTCCATTTATCATTACTTTGGCTGATTGCTTATTATAAATTGTTTTGATTACATTTATAAATCTCTCCCCAAAATCCATAGTCTGTAATTGGCTTATCATGAATTGCCAGTTCACATTGTCAAATGCCTTCTGTGCGTCCAGGAACATCAATGCCATCTGTTTCTCGGGGTGTGTTTCATAGTATTCTAGTGTGTTCAATACAATTCGCATATTGTCTCTAATCTGTCTTTTGGGTAAGAAACCATTTTGATCCGATTGTATAAAGTCATTTAAAAACTTTTTGAGTCTTTCCACCATTATTGATGCAAATATTTTATAGTCTACGTTCAGTAGGGAAATCGGCCTGTAGTTCTTTATTTTCTGCATTTCCGTTTCTTCCTTTGGTATCAGGGTAATAAGTGCTTCGGGCCACGAATCTGGTATCTTAGCTTCAAAAAGGAGTTCATTATAAAGTTCCAACATTACATTGCCTAGTGCTTCCTGCAATGTCTTGTATAGCTCTGCTGGTAATCCATCCGGTCCAGGTGTTTTACCATTTTTTTGTCTTTTAATTGCTTCTGTTAATTCCATCATTATTTCCCCTTCTAATAACTTTTAAAATTTCTCCAGTATTTTAGGTATCTCTGTTTCTTCCAAAAATTGTTTTATCCTATCATCTGGGACTATTTGTTGCTTATGTAAGTTCTCATAATATTCCCAAGCATCTTCCAGTTGTTTAATCCATCTCTTCTCTTTCTCCTTTTTAATTTTATATGTCAACATCTCCCTGGTTTGTCTGCATGCTCAAAAAAGGTTTGCTTAGCTGCCTTTATTTTCATTGCCACTTCTTCATTTTCTATTAAGTTCATTTTATGTTTGTTCAGCTCCATTAAATTTTTAGTCTTTTTGTTTTGTATATCTTTCTGTAATTCTCAAGTGTCTTATATTCTTCCTCCAGTTTTCCCTTATTTTGTCTTTTCTGTTTATTCTTTTTCCCCAAATAAGTCATAGCAAGTCCTCTCATGTACGCTTTCACCGTGTCCCAAACATTTTGAAGTGAGGTATCTTCTTTTTTATTTTCTTTAAAAAAGAAAAGTATTTCTTTTTTCATATATTGCTGAAAGTCTTTTTCATTCAATGCAGTTTGGTTTAATGTCCATCTTGTTCTCTTTTTTTGTCCTTTCCATATGATTGTAACTGGGTTGTGATCCGCCCATGTGCTTGTTTCTATGGCTATATTTTCTATATTTATAAATAAATCTGTTGACATCCATATCAATTCTCGACTGGAGAATTGGACAGGTGTCTGTTAGAGTAGAACGTGTATTGCTTCTTTTCCAGATATTTTTTTCTCCAAACATCAAATATATTTAATTCGTCCACCATGTTATAAAAGGATTTTATTTTCTCAAGTCTCTCACTCTTCTTGGAATCTGCTTTAATATCACTCTCTCTCCTTTATATTTTATTGTGACATTTCTCAGCTTCTGTAGTATATCTGCCCTTAACGCTTTTTTAGTAAATCTTATATGAACCTCTCTAGGGAGCTTATTTCTCGTTACGTATCTAGTATGTATTCTGAATATCTCATCTATATCATTAATTATCTTTTCCTTGTTTTCCTCCAATGCTTCTGCTAATATTTCCGCCATCACTTCTGCTAAATTCTCTCCCTTTTCTTCTTCAACATTTTGGAATCTTAAGTAATAATCAGCTCTATCCATCTCTAGAGAGATAATAGTTTTTTCCTGGTTCCTATCTGTTAATGTCAGTCGATTGTCCATCTCCTCTACTCTCTTTATCTGTTGATTCAATTTTTCCTTCCGCTTGTTGCAGTCTTTGTTTGTTTTTCCCCATCAGTTCTTTGACCTCTTTTAGTTCCTCTTCTAGTTTGCCTATCCCTTCCTTGAAGTCTACATGTAGTGCCTGTATCATATTTTTCAATTCCATGTTAAATTTGTCTTGCTGTGTTGTAGAGTCCAGTGTTTTCTGCACCACCGGACTCTGTAATGTTGAGGCGGCTGTTGTTAAGTGTGTTGTAGTCTTCTTCATCTTCTCCAATGATTTGTAATCCAAATATCAATGAAATATTATAATCCCAATGTGTTCCAAGAAGAGAAAAGAAACGAAAATGAGAAAAATATCCCACATCAAAAATCCAAAGGCAGGAAAAAATACAGGTTACACTTCTTTGTTTCAGGCTCTTTGTGCCTTAATCCAAAAAAAAAAAAAGGAGATCAAAAATAAAGCCTCTGTGAAACAGTCCACCATTCACCAAAACAAGAAACAGTCTCTGTGATAAATGCAATGAATGTCTAACTTCTTATCAGTAAATCCAACAGATGTTGTTCAAGGTCACTTAGTCTTCTCCTTGGCACTGCAGCTTCCAAAGTACTCCCAGTCAAATACAAGAAGAAAAAATACAAAGAAAAAGAGGCAACTCACTTAAAAAAAGAATAATCGACACCTCCAGCAGTCGTTTACTCTCAAATCAGTTCCATCAATCCAATTGTTTTCAGCAGGCTTTTCAAATTCCACACTGTTTTTAGATTGATTTATTGCCTTCTTTTGCCTTCCGCTTTTTTCGCCGCTTCAGTTCCGGCAGAGGAGCAGCTTAAAAGTCCGCTCCCCCCCTTTCTCCATGGCTTCAAATTCTTCTTATTTCCCCCCGCAATTTTCAGCATTTAATAGAGAAAGTTTCCCCCCCCCTTTTACAGTCTCTTAATCATCTCACCCAGGCGATCCTCCAATTTGCTTTCTAATTCTTCCAAGTGACCGCCCGGCTTGTGACGGCTCGCAATGGCCGTCTGACAGCTGCTGGTCTGGGAAGTTTCTGTCAGCTCTCCAGGAGATTGCGATCCCTCCTGTGCCGCCAAACTATGCTTCCCTTCTTCACCATCCCTACAGGACAGCTCCGGTCTATCTGGAACCCAGGCAAACCTCCCCAAACAGCTGAAAAGCAACGATCCTTCGGGAGCCCCCAAAGGATGTGTTGTACCGCCATGACGTTCATTCTCTCTCCTCTGTTATTCATAAGGTTCTTGATGATCCAAAAGATGGAATGTTAAAATAAATACGACATATAAAATTATTGACAAATGTAAGAAAGCTATTAAGTAGCTGATGGATAGAATAAGAAGTACACTAATTTAAACAAGAGACAGTATGTATTAAGGGGAAAAAGAGAGGAAATATTGGCTGTAACAGTTGGAGATTTGTATTAATAATATTGGTATGTAATGGAATTATTGTAACTGCTTCCTGCAAATGTCTTTCACCTCCTGCTTTGCTGGGAGGGGGAACCGGACAGGGAAACACCAACGATATCTGGGATTGGGAAAACATCATCTCTTTAGCGTGCTATACACACACACACACACACATTCCAGGTTTGGGGACTTTTATCCACAGAGGAAGGAGAGGGCCTTCTCCCCAAGCCCAGGAATGATTGGCAATTTGCTAGCTCAGATGTGGATACAAGTCTCCAAGCTTGGAATGTTTTTTTTGTGTGTGTGTGTGTGTGTGTGTGTATAGCACGCTAAAGAGATGATGTTTTCCCAATCCCAGATATCGTTGGTGTTTCCCTGTCCGGTTCCCCTTCCCAGCAAAGCAGGAGGTGAAAGACGTTTGCAGGAAGCAGTTTCCTCCGAGTCCAATTTCTGTCTTGGCAGATCTCTGGAGAGCAAGAGGAGGCGGCAGGGGAGCAGCGCTCCCGGGTCCTGCACAAGGGAGGCTGGTCCTTCTTGAAAGGGAATTCCCATTTCCAATCGTGCATGGTAAGGATGCTGGCTTGTTGGGGCAGCCTTCCCTCACACAGCTCCCCTGCCACCCCCTCCTCCTCTCCAGAGATCTGCAGGGGAGACAGAGATCTGGAGGGCAAGGTGCAGCCTCCATATTGGCCACTTCTACCTCTCCAAGTCCGCCTCGATTAAACATACATTATATATAAATTAAAACACAGGCAAAAAGAAAACATAGTTAAATCACTAATTACAGCTCTTCACATATTTTCTGGAAAAACCACCTTTATTGATGTTAAGAAGGAAGAGCAAACCTTATTAAGGAACTCTTAACAGGAAGGGAATTGAAGACCCCAAAAGGTCTCATTCTTTCTAATCTGCCTTCCCTTTGAGCCTTTAGTTCTCATTATTTTATTATTATGTATTTAAGAAGAAGATCAAAGGCCTCCGTAGCTCAGGATACTCACCTTAAAATCAGAACCCAAAAAAATTTAGTTAATCCACAATACCGCCCTATGAAGAATGAAGATAATCTTTGGGCCCGGAGAGCATGCAGGTGTCAAGTCAGAATATTAGTGGCACACCTGTCAGCAACTGGAAGTGCATAAGTCCATGTACTTCCCTTTCCTGTCTCACAACTCAATCGATACATCCTTTAATTTTCAGACACATCTTTTTCTCATAAGCTCCTTAAAAAACCAACAAGGTATACTGTAATTAGTAGGAAAAATAAATCTAGCACTTCTGAATTCTTTCCCCAAGGGGGAAAAGAAAGTTCACAGCCTGCAGGTTGCCAGCAAAGTCGTCAAAGAACATAGTTATTGCTGCTAAAGACAAGAGTAAATAACGAATCAATTTTGCAGCGCTCTCCTGTTACTACATCCTCTTACCTCCAGAATGTGGCCTAGGATTGCACAAGGGGCTAGGCCAGGGGTAGGCAACCCAAAACACTCAAAGAGCCACTTGGACCCATTTCCCACCGAAAACAAAACACTGGGAGCCACAAAACCCTTTTGATATCTAAAATGAAGATAACACTGCATATATCCTTTTTTACCTTTATTATAGGTATATATATATATATATATATATATATATATGTATGTATGTATGTATGTATGTATGTATGTATGTATGTATGTATGTATGTATATGTGTGTATATATGTGTGTGTGTGTGTGTGTGTGTGTGTGTATGTATATATATATGTATATGTATATAGACGAAATGCAACCATCATCCAGAATCCACACCACGGTGACATCACCAACTGCTGCACCCCCTGCCTACCCCCACACAAAGCAAACTGACACATAGACAAAATGCAACCATCATCCAGAATCCACACCACACCACGGTGAATCCACACCACGATAGACAAATGCAACATCAGCCAGAATCACCAACTGACACACCAACTGCATGCACCCCTTCGACCCCACACAAAGCAAACTGACACACACCATAAACACATGGCCCAGACCGCAAACTCGGAGCCAAACCAAAGCCCGTGATGCTACATCACAGCCATCTACTCAGGGACATTCATCACAGAGCTCAGGAGGTACATTGCAAAGGCCTCAGTATGTTACTATGCAGCTACCTCCCATGATGTGGCAGCACAGGACTCAGGATATCATACAATAGAGCTCAGAATGTTACCAACAGCCCATTACCCAGGTACAAAAGAACATGGGCACACAGCCAGCACCTCAGCACACACAGGATGTTACCAAACACAACTGAACTATTGCTTACATCAATTCCATCCTTCCAACAAGATGAAAACAACACTAGCCAACCAACCCGCTTACAAGCTACATCAGCTATTTTGCTTACATCAATTCATCTTCCCCAATTCAAGATGCAAAAACACAGCCAAACAACCGCTACAGCTACATCAGAAATTTGTTACATCAATTCCATCTTTCAATCAAGATGTAACAACACAGCCAACCAACCCGCTTACCAGCTTACAAAGCCAACACGCCACCCCCCCCTCAGTAGTTATAGAGGACGGCAGCTCCGATCACGCTTGCTCGCACAAGCACGAGCCGAAGAACACAGCCTGAAGATGGCGAGTGGGACCTCGTCGAAAACGTCGCCAAGACACTCTCAATCTTACACGGGAAAAGACCCTAATAATACTCCAAGACCTGCTACCTGTACCCGTGAAAATCTACGAAAACACACACCACATCTATATATGTGTGTGTGTGTGTGTGTGAGTGAGTGTGTATTATATATATGTGTGTCGTATGTATATATATTATATGTATATATATTGTTGTTGTTGTTTGTTAGTTGCGAAGTCGTGTCCGAACCCATCGCGACCCCATGGACAACGTTCCTCCAGGCCTTCTGTCCTCTACCATCTTCTGGAGTCCATTTAGCTCATGCCTACTGCTTCAGTGACTCCATCCAGCCACCTCATTCTCTGTCGTCCCCTTCTTCTATTGCCCTCAATCTTTCCAGCATTAGGCTCTTCTCCAGTGAGTCCTTTCTTCTCATTAGGTGGCCAAAGTACTTGAGTTTCACTTCAGGATCGGCCTTCTAAGGAGCAGTCAGGGTTGATCTCCTCTAGGACTGACTGGTTTGATCACCTTGCAGTCCAAGGGACTCGCAGGAGTCTTCTCCAGCACCATAGTTCAAAGGCCTCAATTCTTTTGCGCTCAGCTTTTCTTATGGTCCAACTTTCACAGCCATACATTGCAACTGGGAAAACCATGGCCTTGACTATACGTACTTTTGTTGGCAGGGTGATGTCTCTGCTTTTTAGTATGCTGTCTAAATTTGCCATAGCTTTCCTCCCCAGCAGCAAGCGTCTTTTAATTTCTTGGCTGCAGTCCCCATCTGTGGTGATCTTGGAGCCCAGGAAGATAAAGTCTGTCACTACCTCCAGTTCTTCCCCATCTATTTGCCAGGAATTGAGAGGGCCAGATGCCATGATCTTGGTTTTCTTAACGTTGAGTTTCAAGCCAACTTTTGCACTCTCCTTCTTCACCCGCATCAAGAGGCTCTTTAGTTCCTCTTCACTTTCTGCCATTAGAGTGGTATCATCTGCATATCTTAGGTCGTTGATATTTCTCCCGGCAATCTTAATTCCAACTTTTGATTCATCTAGCCCTGCCTTTCTCATGATGTGCTCTGCATATAAGTTAAATAGGCAGGGCGACAGAATACAGCCTTGCCGGACTCCTTTCCCAATTTTGAACCAATCAGTGGTTCTGTGTCCAGTTCTCACTGTTGCTTCTTGACCCGCATATAGGTTTCTCAAGAGACAAATAAGATGGTCTGGTATTCCCATCTCTTTAAGAACTTGCCACAATTTGTTGTGATCCACACAATCAAAGGCTTTAGCATAGTCAATGAAGCAGAAGTAGATGTTTTTCTGGAACTCCCTAGCTTTCTCCATGATCCAGCGTATGTTGGCAATTTGATCTCTAGTTCCTCTGCCTCTTCGAAATCCTGCCTGTACTTCTGGAAGTTCTCGATCCACATACTGCTGGAGTCTAGCTTGTAGATTTTAAGCATAACTTTACTTGCATGTGAAATGAGTGCAATGGTACGATAGTTTGAACATTCTTTGGCATTGCCTTTCTTTGGAATTGGAATGTAAACTGATCTTTTCCAATCCTGTGGCCACTGTTGAGTTTTCCAAATTTGCTGGCAAATTGAGTGTAGCACTTTTTACTGCATCGTCTTTTAAGATTTTGAATAGCTCAGCTGGAATACTGTCACCTCCACTAGCTTTGTTGTTGCTCAGCTTTCCTAAGGCCCATTTCACTTCACATTCTAGGATGTCTGGCTCAAGGTCAGTGACCACCCCATCGTGGTTATCAGGGATGCTAAGCTCGTTCTTGTATAGTTCTTCTGTGTAATTTTGCCACTTCTTCTTAATCTCTTCTGCCTCTGTTAGGTCCCTGCCATTTTGGTCCTTTATCATGCCCATCTTTGCATGAAACGTTCCCTTCATATCTCCAATTTTCTTGAAGAGGTCTCTGGTTCTCCCTATTCTATTGTTCTCTTCTATTTCTTTGCACTGTTCATTTAAGAGGGCATTCTTATCTCTTCTAGCTATTCTCTGGAATTCTGCATTCAGTTGGGTGTATCTTTCTCTTTCTCCCTTGCCTTTCGCTTCCCTTCTTTCCTCAGCTATTTGCAAAGCTTCCTCAGACAGCCATTTTGCTTTCTTGCATTTCTTTTTCTTTGGGATGGTTTTAGTTGCTACCTCTTGTACAATGTTGCGAACCTCCGTCCATAGTTCTTCAGGCACTCTGTCAGATCTAATTCCTTAAATCTATTTGTCACCTCTACTGTATATTCATCAGGGATATGATTTAGTTCATATTTGAGTGGCCTAGTGTTTTTCCCTTTCTTCCAATTTAAGCCTAAATTTTGCAACGAGAAGCTCATGATCTGAGCCACAGTCAGCTCCTGGTCTTGTTTTTACTGACTGTATAGAGCTTCTCCATCTTTGGCTGCAGAGCACATAGTCAATCTGGTTTCTGTGTTGACCGTCTGGTGATGTCCATGTGTAGAGACGTCTCTTGGGTTGTTGGAAAAGAGTGTTTGCTATGACCATCGTATTCTCTTGACAAAATTCTATCAGCCTGTGCCCTGCTTCATTTTGTACTCCAAGGCCAAACTTGCCTGTTATTCCGTTTATCTTTTGGCTTCCTACTTTAGCATTCCAATCCCCCATGATGATAAGGACATCATTTTTTGGTGTTGATTCTATAAGGTGCTGTAGGGCTTCATAGAACCGGTCAATTTCATCCTCTTCAGCACCAGTGGTTGGGGCATAGACTTGGATTACTGTGATATTGAATGGCTTGCCTTGGATTCGCACTGAGATCATTCTGTCATTTTGGGGATTGTATCCCAGTATTGCTTTTCCTACTCTTTTATTGACTATGAAGGCTACTCCATTTCTTCTAAGGGATTCTTGCCCGCAGTAGTATACCTGATGGTCCTCTGAATTAAATTCACCCATTCCTGTCCATTTTAGTTCACTGATTCCTAAGATGTCGATGTTCAGTCTTGTCATCTCTTGTTTGACCACATCCAGTTTGCCTTGATTCATGGATCTTACATTCCAGGTTCCTATGGAGAAAAAATCTTTACAGCATCGGACTTTCCTTTCACCACCAGATGCATCCACAGCGGAGCGTCCTTTCGGCTTTGGCCCAGTCGCTTCACTCTTTCTGGCGCTACTAGTACTAGCCTTCTGCTCTTCCCCAGTAGCATATTGGACACCTTCCGACCTGAGGGGCTCATCTTCCAGCATCATATCTTTTTGCCTTTTAGTACTGTCCATGGGGTTTTCATGGCAAAGATACTGGAGTGGGTTGCCATTTCCTTCTCCAGTGGATCACATTTTGTCAGAACTCTCTGCTATGACCTGTCCGTCTTGGGTGGCCCTGCACGGCACAGCTCATAGCTTCATTGAGTTACGCAAGCCCCTTCGCCACGACAAGGCAGTAATCCATGAAGGAGATATATATATATGTATGTATGTATATATATATATATATGTATGTATATGTATATATATATATATATATGTGTGTGTGTGTGTGTCCTCAGAGAGGACAGCGAACCGTTAAAAAAGGGGTGGGGGACCAGGAGTCACAACAATGGGATAGCTCCCTGCAGGATTGGTGCGATAGGGCTACAGGTGAGGCGGCGATGACTTCCATGGGAGGAGATGATCGACTAACGAGGTGTCACGATCGGGTGTTGGAAACGGACGTACGGAAACGGCTTGGAAAGAGTGAAGGGGGAGGGGGAAACAGAGAGCAGGAATGCCCGAATGGCTGCCCTTCGCAAGGTTGGGGCGAGGGAGCTATGGCTGAGGCAACGGCGGCCTTGGGGGAGGATGACAGCCTCACAGGGCGTCTGAATTGCAGGTTGAGAGATTGCTCCAAAACGGGAGGGGAGGGAGATAAGGAGCAAAGGCAGCTGGACAGCCACCCCCCGAGCGCCCGTACGCGTGCTAGAAAAGCGAAGGAGGATCGGAAGGCAACCATCGGGGGCACTGGCAGATTGCCAGGTGCGGATCAACTCAGCGCATTGCGGACTAATACAACCAATGGGCCGATGACACGCTCGAGAAGCTGGGCGCAAAGGCAGGCGGCTATATAGGCCAGCTCCCAGATTACCTTCTATTCCAACTCTGACGACGTCGGCAGTCTGGCCAACGAAAGCTTAGTGCTCTTTTATTTACAGGCTTGTTTATATTAAACAGTCTTGTTTACTTTGATCCTGGTGTTCTCTTTTTCTTGTAAATTTTATTAATATGTGTATTCCCAGGATTTTTAGTATTATAAAGGACATATATATATATCATAAAGGTAAAGGTTATATGCAGTGTTATCTTCATTTTAAATGTCAAAAGGGTCTCTCTCTCTGTCTCTCCCTCCCTCCCTCTCCGTCTCTCTCTTTCTCTCTCCCCCCCCCTCTCCCTCTCTCCGATCTTCTGCTCACCTGGCAAGCTGGCTTTAAGCTGTTCTCCCCACCACACATTCTTATTGGGCTAGCTCAGGGGTAGGCAACCTCGGCTGTTTTATGACTCATGGACTTCAATTCCCAGAATTCCTGAGTCAGCATAGCTGGGCTAGCTAGCTCTCTCCTGCCCTTTCTGCTTCCTGCAGAGATGCAGCAAAGGGAGGAGCCCTGCCCAATAAGCTTTTCAGCTCATCAGTCCACTCTCTTTTTTACACGCAGAGAGAGAGAGAGAGAGAGAGAGAGAGAGAAAGAGAGAGAGAGAGAGAGAGAGAGAGAGAAGGGAAGCACAAGTGCCTCTCTCTGTCTCTGTCTGCAAATGGCACAGGAGGCTGGGAGCTGCAGGGGAAGGCTCAAAGAGCCACATGCGGCTCTGGAGCTGCAGGTTGCCGACCTGTGGGCTAGGCTAAAATCCGGTTGAGTAGTGTGCAGCTAGGTGTTCAGTACAAACCTTACCAATGTGATTTTAATAGCCCAGGAAGGGATAGGAAAACCCGAGGAAAACTTTGCAATCAGTAAACCATGGTGGACTATGCTTGTTTTGCCCTATTTTGATTCTCCTCCCCAGCAGCAGCCCATCGATTTTAAAACTGCATGGCCACAAAGATAAAGGCCTCCAGCCTCCCAATCCCTGCTTAGAGAGGGATTTGCATTTCGGCGAGTCAGGCCATACACACACACCCCAATCAAAGGAAAAACCTGAATCCAGCGGGCCAGAAGGCAGCCCAGTCACTGTGCCCCTCCGATTCCTTCTCCTCGGCCCCAGGACACAGACTCAGTTGCAGCTCCTCGCCACAGCTGGGGTGGGACTTGCAACTATCCGCTTCGTCCTGCAAAGTGGCGCTCACCCGGCACTCCCATCCGCTGCAATGCCAGCAGCAGCGACTAAGGCCACACGCTCCAGCCTTGCCCAGTCAAGGAAGGGGGCAGCAGCTGAGACTACAGCAGATTTGCTCAGAGGCTGCCCAACTTCACTCTGGAATTTCGCGGTTAGAAAGCGGAGGGGCAGCGCCGCATTTGTAGGCCTGGCGGCACCTGCTGAAAAGCCTCCTGCTTCCCCCCCCACAGCTACCTCCTTCGGAGCCTTCCTGATGCTGACGGGTCTGCTGGCATACGTCCGCCCGCTTTGTCCTGCAAAGCACAGCTCACCTGGCGCTCTCGCCCGTAGGCATCAGGAAGGCTCCGAAGGAGGTAGCTACGGGGGGGGGGCACTTCAGTTCATTCCAATGCTACACTTTTACACTTTTTTAAAGTTTTTTTTTACAGTGCTTTTCAACCCATCATAAGCGTACCACCTGCCAGGTGCTGACGTACCACCAGTTGTACACGTACCACCGGCTGAAAAGCCCTGCTTTAGAAGATAGACTCAAGATCTAGAAGGATATCCACACATCGAACACTGAGCCCTATCTAACAAAATGCAATTCAGTGGCTGGAAAAGTAAGGTTTTACCCTTAGGCAAGAAGACTCAAATGCACAGGTATAGAATAGGTGGTACTTGGTTCAACAGCTCTAACTGTAAGAGGGATCTAAGTGACCTAGTGGACAAATACTTAGTATGAGCCAGCACTGTGCTATAGTTGCCAAAAAAGCCAAGACAGTCCTAGGCTGCCTCAATAGATGGATCAAGGTATAAAGATCATGTAAATTGTTAGTATCGCTTTGTATTGCACTGGTAAGACCACACTTGGAATGCTGCATCCAGTTTTGATCATCACAATACAAAAAGATGTTGAGATTCTTGAAAGACTATAGAGAATAACAACAAAGACAATTAGGAGCCTGGAAGATAAATATACAATGAATGGTTGAAGGAACTGGGTATATCTAGGGGTGACTTGATAGCAGTTTTCCAATATTTGAAGAGCTGCCAAGAGAGGAGGCGGTCAATCTATTCTCCAAAGCATTTGAGGTCAGGACTAGAAGTAACAGGTGGAAGATCATTAAAGAAAGCTGCAACCTAAACTAAGTAGAAATTTCCTGAAAGTGAGAACAATTAATCAATGGAACAGTTTGCCTCCAGAAGTTGTGGCTACTCCTTTATTGAAGGTGTTTAACCTTTTTTGTTCAGAATGGTATACGGTCTCCTCTTGAGCAGGGAGTTGGACCCTTCTAACTCTGTTAAAGTTTCCCCTTGAATAGCAGCATACTCCTCCCCTCATTAAGGCTTCAGCGTGAAAGACAAAATTTATATTTCTATAAAATACAAGTGAAAATAAAGAAAAATAAAGCAGGAGAAGGAAAAAAAGGGAAGGGAAAACTGTGGGAAAAAAGGGAAAAAAGAAGAAAAAAGCATTAACTCCCAACTCTTCAGTGCAGTAGAATAAAGGCAATAAAATTACAACCTCAACTTTTTGGTTTTACATACTTAGTATATACTAGCAATTTTAATAGCAACAAGTAAATCAGCAAATCCCAAAATCAGAATTTCATTTTTTTTTGTCTCAAGCACAAATAGCTCAGGAGACATGTAGGCTAGAATATAAGGACTATACTCAAAGCTAAGAAAAAAAATGAAGCAACTTAGTATAACATGGTAGACATAACAGTGGGACATCCTAGAAAATGATGTGACAGACTGTCTGAAAAATAAGAGGGACAAACTTACACTGTATTATTGTGTGTTTGTTATTTCTTTCTTTTCAGAAAGAGATATGATTCCTCTTCTGCAATAATCACTTACCACAATTCCAAACTGCTCAGACTCAGCTAGTTCATTATATTCTTCTTTCAGTCCTGCTATCATCTTCAATTTGTCTGGTTCAGGCATTAACTTAATCAGATTCTGAGAAAGAAGTTAAAATGATACAGTTGCTTGGAATAGCTTCTGATAAATATGATAATATTGACCTAGAAAAAACTAGTCTAAGGATGGGTCTTTCAAACTATGGAACCCTTTTAACATAATTTGATATGCAAATATTCAAATACAAAGGATCCAATGATAGCATAATCTCCTGATTATTATATACTCAAGCCTGAATAATTTATGAGCTATCGAACAGAAACCTTGGGGCTGCCAGTTCTTAACAATTTCTCTCTGTTCTTACAATCCTGGATAGCAAAATAAATGCTTTTTAGTTGCCAGAACTACTGGAGATTGAGTTCAACTTAATGGATACTGGCTGTGCAGACTTACACTCTAGAGAGAAAATATGATCACACATTCTAGTCTTTCTCACCTGCACCATGGATTCATTCAACACAGCTTCATTCACCTCCAAGATGGCGTTCTTGATTTCCTCATAAGGCAAGCGAAAGGAGCCCAAAAAAATTGCTGCCACATTTAAAGAGAAGCACAATTAACCAAATTATTGGCGTATCCAAATATTCAAATCAGAGAAATTACCGTTCCTGACTTTTCCTTCATTTAAATAAACATTCAAATAATTTCTGAAAGTTGTCACAGTAAACTTAGGCAAACTTTCCCACCAGAATTACAGAATAAAAGTTGGAAAGGACAGTGGAGGTCTTCTAATCCAACCCGTTTGAGCAGGAGAACCTATACCAGTGGTGGCGAACCTATGGCACGGGTGCCAGAGGCGGCACTCAGAGCCCTCTCTGTGGGCACGCGTGCCGTCGCCCCAGTCCTAGGCCTTCAGCTGGGTTTTATAAAACCTTTTCGCTTTAGGCCTCCGCCGCCGTGTGCAAAAAAAAAAAAAAAAGGTTCAATCACTCAATTTCAACTTCTCGCGAAAAAAAAAAAAGATCTTGCAAAGTTGGAATTGATTGAACTTTTTAGTCCCACCCAGTCTGCCGTTACCACCACAGCCACGCCCACCCAACTGGCCACACCCAGCCAATGGGCCACACCCACCCGGCACTCGACGATGCATAAGTGGGTTTTGGGTTGCAGTTTGGGCACTCAGTCTCTAAAAGGTTCGCCATCACTGACCTATACCATTCCAGACAAATGGCTATCCAGTCTCTTCTTAAAAATCTCCAATAATGGAGCACCTACAACTTCTGGAGGCAAGCTGTTCCACTGATTAATTGTTCTCATTTATAGGAATTTCTCCTTAATCATATCAAATCATACTCACAAAGGTTCTGAGCATTTTTTGAATCTAGCACTCTCAGCTCCTTGACTTTCTTCTTAGCTTGGTTCTTTTCTTCTCCACCCTCAGGTTGCTTTTTTGCTGTGAAGAATTAAAGATCTTAGTGACCCAGATAATTTCAACAGAACTGTCCATAGCTACCAATCTCTCAAAGAAATTCAGGGCATTCCTTAACCACTGAAAAGATTTTTAAGAGGGATAAAAAGATAAGGTATGCCTGCTATAATAGATGCATCCAATATCAGGAGGTATCTTTCAAATTTCCCCTCACAAAACTACACTGTCATTCCCCCATTTATTATTTCAAAGCAGTAACTGATCTATTTATGTGCCTATACATAAAGGACTACTCCACAATCTTGTGACAAAGAGGTACACAATTTTTAGATAAGAGATTTGGATAAGATTTAGATAAGCCTTATAGAAAAAAAGTGGCACAGCATAATTAGAAAATAGGATCTTGCCCTAAGGTACAAAATGGAAGATATATCAACTTGGGGCATTAGAATCACAAATGATTACCAAGATGACCTGCAATAGTGTTACGAAGCCAGGAATATACAAAGTGAAATGCCCCTATGGATGAAAATATTCCCTTCATGGAGAAAACTACACAGGGGAAACCATTCCCTTGTGATTAGTATAAATTTGTATGTATAGGAAATATATGATAAAATATACTGATATCTGATTATCTGAGTTCGGACTTGCCCTGAAAAATGGTAGAGATAGAGCACAGATTCATCAGCTCATTAAGAATGACATAGTGGTGACCATAGTTATTAGAAATTAACTTGTCACACTCTGAAGAGCAATAAATACATTATCACATAAACTTTTATGGATCACAATCTACCATATCAAGTGCATGGAATATAACCCTATTAGATATATTATCACAGCTGTTTGTTGGGGAAAGGAAGGAAAAAGAAGAATGATACCAGAAAAAGAATTGTTTTGGCGGTGACAAATCCTATATTAGCATTAGATCTGAGTACGTAGTCTTTATTATAATGACAAGAAAAGAAATTAAGACTGATTTCTGTAAATAGGAATTCATGTATTCATTAAACACAATTTCTCATGGATTAAATAAAGATTATTTTTCTTGTCATGTTACCTACGTTAACCAACTACTTAATGTAATAATGCCTATGTCACACTAACTTGATGCTTTATGTTCATTCATTTCTAAGGAAACAATTACATTCTGCCTTCTTTTTTCCCCCTCTCCAAAAGATAGGGTCACTCCTTTGAAATCAGTTAATGAAGGCAAGAGAAAAACAACTTGATTCACTAACAGATTAAAAAAAAAACCTGAATTTAGAGAGAGACAAATAGACCTGAGAAAGCACATATAGCTCTTCTGAAAATAATGTTTGAGGTCCATGTCACAGTAACTTCCTGAAATTAAACTCACTAATGAAGAAACAGTAGTTTGAGAATGCTCTGGGTTTTTGCTATTACTATAAGCCAGGGGTCTTCAAACCTGGCCCTTTTATGACTTGTGGACTTCAACTCCCAGAAATCCTCAGCCAGGCATGCGGGCTGAGGAATTCTGGGAGTTGAAGTCCACAAGTCATAAAAGGCCAAGTTTGAAGACCCCTGTTATTAGTTGATCACTCTCAAACATTGCAGTAAATTTTGACTCAGTATTGAAACCTGAAATATGAAGAGAGCTCACATATTGCATACCACAACTGAATAAAACAATGTATTAATATTCATCTTATCTATGGGAAAGCATATTTTACTTTCAAAAATTTATCAATAATCTGTTTCTGATCATTACTGCTTTCTATTTGTTGCTTCCTTATATTAACCCCCACTATGATTCATACCTTTCCTGATTAGCTATATATAGCAAAAGATTTAGTCTGACATATAATCATTTTCCTGAAAAATAACTAAAAGATATGAATAAAAAGAAAACCAGCCATCTGCATGGTTTGTCGGCATTGATTTGAATAGACAGAAAAGGTGGTTCAGTGTGGCTAAAAGTCATTTTTAACTGCTATTGATCACAAACATATTACTTTTCATGAAATAAAGCTTGCTTCCTGGCCTATATCTGCTGAGTGAACATGAAAAAAAGCAGGAAGCAGAGCCATCAAATAATAGCAGCCTTTGACTCAGCATGGTTCATTCTTCCTGCAAACTCCTCCCTTGTTCAATTTTTTTCTGCGCCATCAATACAAAATGGAGTCTAAAGGGAAGGCAAACATCCTCCCTAAAATGGCTGAATGCGGCAAAGGAAGATAAGAGAATAGTAAAATAAGGCAACAGCACCATCTGGTGCTTACACAAACCTGGTTTGGCATTGAGATGCTTTAAGATTGAGAAGCATTTGTTGCAATGGAAACAAGATAGCCTGCTAGCAAATGAGAAATCTGTAGATTTCTGTATATTCTATTTTTGAGCAACAAATTTTTTGTAATTATAATCCACAAAGGTCTATATTTGGACAATATTACACAATAATATTGCAGAGACCTATTATTATATGCTACACAAATGGAGTATTTATATATCATGAATTTGAAACTGAAAAGGAAAATAATTATTTCAGCTTCCAAATTTTGGCTTTCTGATATTGTCATATTTCAAGAGCAGTTTTGGAAAGTGATAGCTCATGGAAAGCACTGTAGGTCAAACTAAAAGCACTTACAGAGACTTTAAGAGCAACATAACAGCATTAAATGGCTCTATTGAAGACTTAGGATTTGCAGAAATAAATTTATTTTCCCAACTAAGCCTGCATGAATTAGCCCAGGAAAATTGCAAAATTACATATTTCATTTTGCAATGTGAGCTTGAGAATGTCCTAAACCTGTCCTAAACCATTATACAGACATGTGGGGTTCAAGTAAAATACAACTATAAGGCTAAAAAACAAACTTCTCTTTGATTAGAAAATTCAAAGTGAAGTATTACTGTATCAGAATAAAAAGCCTAGCATGTGTTGTAATTAATCATCCCCAAGATATTCCATGATGGAATACGGAAGAATTAAACAATTTACAATTGTTAAGGTATCAGATGGAGGAGTTGCATCTCCCTCCCTTCTCTCCACCACCACCACACCATCCCACTCTATAGATAAAGCTGATAAATCTCTTTGATTACACTTAACTCTCTAAAATACAGTCTGGATGCTGTTAAATCTTCCTAGTATGGGAGATATACTATAAAAAGAAAGAAACAGATGGGAAAAAACAGGATGCTCTGGCAGTCAAGCAAAATCTTTTATCTGAGGAAAAGGAACACACACACACACACACACAGTTTGTTTTCTTTGTTCCTGAGAAATGAGGCCAGCAAAAAGGGAGGGGGCAGAAAGGGGAGGAGGGAGGGGAGGAAATGGCCACCACCCTGATGACACAATGTCAGGAGATCTCATCTTCCAATCCAGTAGCTCTGACATCACCACCCTGAAACTGAGCCAAAATTACTCAACTGCGCACATCTGGTGGATGATAAAAACACTGCAAGAGATTTAAGAAAAGTTTTGAATTATGCCTTATCAGTGCAAGAGAGGCACAAAACTGGGAAACAATAGCCTACCTAGAAGAGTTTATTAGGGGTATCTCTGAGCATTCTAAAGTTATATTCAAAAACAAAACTTACATGCTAATTATAGACCACTTATCAAAAATGGATAGCCTTGATTATTCACAGATGAACAAATGTATACATATGCAACATACTCAAACTTTCAATTACAGAAATAGGTTGATTCACACAAGATATTTTGCAAACAAAATTAATCAAACTCCACTTATTGGGCAAATAGGGCACACTAATTCTTTAAGTGAACATTTTAAATGAATTGTATGAACCAATCATACAGTTGTTGACACATTTGTCATGCCTGTATCAATGCAGCAAATAATGGCAAATGAGCCAATCATTTATTATAGCATAAACCAAATTATATCAACATTTGTATGCTCGTTTTGAGCCCGTTACCAATAACATTTCTTTAGAAAAGAAATAATGGAATGAAATTAATTATGAATATATGGGTCTATGCTGCAATTCTGTATTTCAATGTCTTACATTTTATGTTCCAAAATAAATAAATAAATTAAAAATACAACAACGGCATAGGAACAATTTCATCTGCAGTTCTTTCTTGACAATTCTGCTGATACCTGCATGAGGCTGTGCAAAGCATCTGGAAAAGATGCAAACAAAGCTCCTCTTCCCATAATATAAAAGCATCTTTGCTAGCTTGTAAGATCTCTCTGAAAGCTGTTTCAAACTACCTATGTCTGCATGTGCTGAACCAACAACAGAAATGAAACAAAGTGGCTGTATTGCACAAGTATACCCAATCAACTGAAGCAGCTGCATGAGCCTTACAAAGTATAAGGCTATTTTAATGATCCTAAAAGAGGTAGTTCACTTATATTAAAGCAAACTGGAAAATATATTTTTTGAAACATTTTGTCCAACCTTTGTATACTCACTTTCAGTAGTAGATTTCCTTCATAAAAATGTTACTATGAAAATATTTATTTTTCCAAATATACAGGAAAATACTTGTCAAAGGGAGGCAAAATGTTGAGATAAATACACTATCAAACTATCTACAAGATGCCTTCACTTCCTATCTTAATCCAAATAGCCAAATAATGTATGGTAATTTGGCCTATGAGAGAATTAATTTATTTACTCACATACTGAGATGTTAGGCATTCTTCTTTAGCCTTGTCTTGAAATTCACCAAAGCTTGAACAAGTTATATTATATTTGAGGTAGATGGGCACTACAGAAATGTGAAAAAAATAAATATTGCTACTAATGTTTGGAAGAAACTATGAATGAGTGCACCAGAAGAAATAGTTATTACTATGGAAATGTTAAAGAAACTGCTACAAAATGAAAGGATACACTCACAATAGCCTAGAGTCCCAGCCAAACCTGAATCCTTCTGTATTTTTTACCCATTAAGTACACAAGGGGGAAAAATGGTACAACTGAAACCTAGACATACATACACACACAAACATACCAAGAAATGTTTTAATGCAAATAATGGAGCATAAAACTATAGCAGATCAAGGATACAATTACACACCTGCAATTAAATTTATCCCTATTCAAAATGGGTACGAATGAGCTGTAAAGTTTTATAGTAAGAGAACAGATAATTTTTTAAAATTATATTTCAGTAACATACTACATCTTACAAAGTATTTGGCTTTGTACACAGAATTACAGCAATTCCTTAATAGTCATGGAGTGCACTGTGGCACAAGTTCTTCCTACTTACAAGGTAGACTATAATATACATACTGTTGTATTTTGAAGACAGCTTTAAATGATACTCAGTCTTATATTTTAGTACTATCCATTATGTCGTATCTGCCCCTTCTTCAGATGGAGCACATGGAGGCATAATATATAAAGAAACCTAATTAATTTTATTTATTTTATTTATTCAATTTTTATATCTGCCCAATTCAACCAAGTATCTCTGGGTGGTTTACAAGTCTAAAATTTTAAAACAATGAAAACAATTTAAAAGACATTAAAACAATAAAACCATCCACAAAATAAGTATAATATAAACAGCAGTTGTGATGATTAATCAGCTAATAGTAAAGCCAAGTAATGCAGCCCTTCACACATTCCGAGCCACAGACCAGGATACATGGCCAAGTTTTTAGAGCTTTGTGAAAAACTAACAGGGTTGGGGCGATTCTAATCTCTGAAGGGAGAATATAAGCAGGGGCTACAACTGAAAAAGCCCATCTTCTAGTTCTACCAGTCAGCACTCTTTGGCTGACAGAACCTGCAGTATGCCCAATCTGTTAGATCTGATCAGACAGGTAAAAACTCTTGGAAAAAGACATCCTCTCAGGTAATCCAGTCCCAAGTCATGCATGAATTGTAAATTCATACTGATAAACAATATATTATCATGTTATCATGCTAACCTGTCCAATTATAACTCCTTTTTGCGAGTCTGGATAGTTGCATCAAATGGAGACTACAGAAGTGAAATCCTCTTCAGACAGATTCAAAACAAAACAAAGTTTCTCTAACAGAAGTACATTTCACCTCTGATACTATTTTGTTACAAGAAAAAGCCTTTCAAACTAGGCAATGTTGTACATATTACAAAAGCTATTTTCCAATTTACATTTTTAGAGACCATTTAGAGAACTGCCCAGAAAGATGTATGTTATGGTATGAAAATGATGGAGGAAATATATTATACTTTTGCCCAAAAGTTTGAAATGTTTTAATACTCTAGTGAAATCAGTGGAAAGTAAAATATCTTCCCAGGACAGCAAAACAGTAATTATTCTATGCTTGTTTGTGGTGGCATGCTACTTTTCCTGTTCCAGTATCTAAAAAAATTTCAAAAGAAGAAGGATATCAGCAGGCATATTCTTTCTTTTCTAAAACAATACATGTCTAAGAGTAGCTTCTCATCTTTTTCATCTATTTTGCAAGACCAAAGAGGAAAACTAGGTGGAAGAAAGTCTTTAAAATGAAGGGAATGAAGGGAAACAAGCATTATTTTCCCACCAGCAGGTGGCATCCAAAGCACATATTTGAAAGATTCTTACTCAGATTAGGAATGATAGAAATTTCATTAACTGTATTTTGGAAGCTTGCACAAACTTTTAGCACAATTATAAAAACAATATTCCATATTATTAGGATGCAAAAAAGAAACATCTACATTATGCTTTTGAATTGTTACTAAATTAACAATTTGTCTTTGGTTTCTTCTTTTCATTGGTACTTTTAAAGCAAATACACAAATTTTAATTTCTATATTATAACACTTTCCTTTTTAAGCTATCATCATCATCATTGCCAGAATTACATAATGGTTAGCTTCTTCCTTATTATGAGAAAAGAAAAGGGAGAGGTTGAAAAGAGAAGTTACTGATTTTAGATCATAACACGAAACAAAACTGTTCAATCACAAGCAATTAAAGCTAAAAGTGAGCACCTCAGTGTAAAAAGGAAGATCAGAGAGGAAGAAAATAATAAATGAGTTTCAGAGGATTCTATGATGAAGAGATAATTAGAAAACAAAGTGCAGACTTTAGAGAGCAACAGAATAAAAAAAATAGAAAAGTAGATAACTGAAGAGTCACATTTAAGTATAAACTAGTGCTTCCTAAACTTTTCCCCTCATTATCCAAAACTGCTTATTGGAATGTTCTTTTTACCGCTTATCAAAAAGTCCTTTTCTTCTAAATGTCCCTGTTTTGAATAAGTAATGAGTTCATGGATTGTTACAAAAAAAAACCCCTACTTTCACCCAATTTTGGATAATTTACTCAAGGTTTGAGATGCTCTGGTCTAAACTGTCTGAATTCTAATTTTAATTAAATTAATTAGGTTTTATGGAATTTGTTTGGAATATATGAAATGTATAGAACATATTTTTGTAATATTCAGTTTTGTCCACTAGAGGGTACATATACTTTTTCAAGTTATTTTCTACATGAAACATTAGGGCTCTAATTTCCCAATCAGAAATTAGTATATATATATAAAACACAAATATACAACTGCATTAAGGAAACACACGCAGAAGGTGATATTATGAGCAGCTTGTATATGCTGATTTGTTTTGTACTTTTTACGGGTACAAAAGCAAGAAGGAACTGAAGACCAAATTATATGAACATAGGTAAAGGTACTGGATATGTTTAGTTTGAAGAAAATTGAAGTAAAATTAACATTTAAATATCTGAAAATAGCTATGAAGTACAGCAACCTTGTTTTCTGCAATTTCAAAGAGAGGAATGAAAATACATGGGGGCTCAGTTTAATTTAAAAAGGTTAAGAGAAAGAATTTAGAGAGACTAGGAAAATTTCCTGATAGTACAGATGATCCAAAGAGAGTGGTTGAGAATGAAAAAGGTTCTCAATGAAAGTGATACACTAGTGTTTTGATGGCTCCTCTGTCAAGTGCTAATCTGTAGTCTATCTCTTAACTCCTGATTCCTTTACTATTAATGGTTGATCCTAAAAGCTACTTTGATATTTACACTGTCAATACATACCATTGAATAGTTTGCTATTTGCATAATTTAATCATTTAAGCATTTTAATTAATTGTATTGCACCCATCTCATTTAGTATGCTTTAAATGGATGATTTTATATAATATCTTTCTATGACTTGTCCCTAGTGTACCAATAAATTTTAAATTGACATTCTTTTTGGTTCCAGTCTTCATTTATTTACTACCTTCCATTAGCTTGCTCAAGAAACTCATCAAAAATATTCAAGGAATCTATTAGAGGAAGATGATTATTAATAGTGACAAAGACTATCAGGGATGCCAGGTAGTCAATTTCCTGCATGGGCTTAAAGGAACCCAGCTTAATCTGACATCAGCTCCTCAAAGGAAGGTCAAACGGTTCCACCACATCTTCTACTTTTTCTCTAAAAATTGATAGTGCAAGAAGAGAACCAGGGTTGAAGTCTACCTTTAGCCATAGAAACTCCAAGTGACTGTAGACTAACCTACTTTACAGTTGTGGTTGTGAGGATAAAATGAAGGGAGATCATAATGGAAGCTGCTCTGAACACTTGGAAGAAAGATGGGACATAAACCTAATAAATGAAAAAAAAATCCCTATCCAAAGCCCCTAAGCTCTTTGTGAATCAATACCACCAGCTGAATATCAGAAACAGAGAGGCACCAAAGTGCTTAGCGGTACATGTCAGGAAAAGATCATTAAGAATATTTTTTCCCTCAAAACAATGTAGAATGCCTGGGCAACCCTGGAACTATATTTGACTAGATTTGTACCAGTTGAGTTAATGTCCTGCATGCCTGGAAGACATCTGCTTTATAAAGTAAATATAACTAATGTAATATTTGTTGTTTGTGAGATGGATTACCCTTGAACTTTGACTGCCAGGCTGTTCACCGTGGTGTATACATCCTTTGCTATCTAAAGCTGGAGCTTTGTCCTTGCTTTGCTTTTGGAACCTTGTCTAGAATGACCAAGATTGCATACAAATTGATAAAGAAATAAATAAAATGTGTTTAAATACATTTATTTTTTTGTATGTCTTTTTGATTGTGAGTAACCCTTTGAGAATCTGGCCATTGATTTTATGACTTTTCTTTTGTTATGGAGATTCTCAGTCATCCAGGTCATAGTTGTCCCAAAGATGCTTTTTCATGAGGCAACTGGACTTGTTTTTCTTTGAAGACGTTTCACTTCTCATCCAAGAAGCTGCCTCGTGAAAAAGCATCTTTGTCAACTCTAACTCTAACCTTCCCTACTTGTCCCATACAACCCCTTGCCAGCATTTTTTTGTATACAAGTATTTTATCTAGCTTCAGCTTCTCTGGTATTTGTCTGAGAAATTATTATTTCTATAATAGAACAACAGAGTTGGAGGGGACCTTGGACATCTTCTAGTCAACCCTTGCGCAAGCAGGAGACCCAATACCATTTCAACAAGTGGCTGCCCAGTCTCTTCTTAAAAACCTCCAGCAATGGAGCACCCACAACTTCTGAAGACAAGCCATTCCACTGGTTAATTGTTCTACCTGTTGGTAAATTTCTCCTTAGTTCTACGTTGCTTCTCTTCTTGATTAGTTTCCATACATTGTTTCTTGTGTTGCTTTCTGACACTTTGGAAAATAGGCTGACTCCCTCTTCTATGTGGCGGCCCTTTAAATATTGGAATACTGTGGTCTTCCGGTTCTGCGCAGCTAGCGCTACAGCCGAGGGATCGAGAGGATCCGAGCCCTACGGTTGATTTCTCTCTGTTTGGGGATCCTAAATGGACCCAAAGCCACCCGGAGAGATGGCAAGGAAGGAGGGAAGCCCCGCCGATCCTGGGGGAGACAGTGGTCGATCCGGACGTCTGGGGAAAGCTCTCCAAAAATCGACAGAAGAAAGGCTAGTGTCATTCATGACTAGCCCAAGCTACATGCAGCCGAAGCCAAAAAGCACTAAACTAAGAGTGATTGTAAACAGCGTGAGTAAACTGGGTAAGAATATTGATTTTCTCTCTTCTACCTGACTGATTTCCTGAAAAAAAAAAAAGAAAAAACCTCAGAAGTAAAAATCCTCCGAAAGTGAGGGGGAGGTTCTTTATTTCACCCTCCTCTAAACGGAAGCAGCAAATTAAGTTTACGGGGAAAAAATATAGAAAATTGAAAGATGGACTTGTACTGACATCTAGTGGTGGATTAAAATACTGCCCTAAATACACAGCCCAGAAAGAAAAGCCTGTTGTCATGACCTTCAGGGCTTTGATTAAACAAAGAGCAGCTGTAACAAAAGAAAAGAAAACATTGTGGACTATCTACAAAGTGTGAACTATAAAACTTAGAAAAAATTGACCAAATATTGGAATACTGCTATCATGTCTCCCCTAGTCCTTCTTTTCACTAGACTAGACTTACCCAATTCCTGCAACCGTTCATCTTCTTTGTTGGTCTTCTCTGCACTCTTTCCAGAGTCTCAAGTTCTTTTTTATATTGTGATGCCCAAACCTGGATGCAGTATTCCAGGTGTGGTCTTACTAAGGTTTTATAAAGCAGTACTAATACTTCACATGATCTTGACTCTATCCCTCTATTTATGCAACCTAGGATTTGCATTTGATTTTTTGGCTGCTGTCAAAAAAGTGATTGTTCTCTAGGGCTTCAAGATCCCTCTCACAGACTGCTTTTGAGCCAGGTTTCACCTGATCTGTACTTGTTCATTTGGTTTTTCTTGCCTAAATATAAGACCTTACTTTTCTCTACATTGAATTTCATTTTGTTGGATAGGGCCCAGTATTCAAGTCTGTCAAGTTCCATCTGGATCTTGAGCCTATCATCTGGGGTGTTGACTATTCCTGCCAGCTTAATGTCATCAACAAATTTGATGAGTTCCCTTTCTATTCCCTCATCTAAATCGTCTGTCTGTCTGTCTATCTATCTATTTATCTGTTATATATCATTATGTATGGCTGTAATTGCTGCAAAATTAATTTTATATACTTGATTGTAATTGGCTTATAAATATCTAATACATAAAAAACATGTTAAAAATAAAATAAAACTTGAATAGATAAAATATGAAATATTTATATTACTAGATGATAAATTTGGGAAACCATATATACTCTATAGATGAAAAGTGTGTGTTATTGAAATTAATTGTGAGCTTCCTGATGGTCTTTGAGCTTGGTTGTTTTCTTGCAGACATTTCATTACCTGACTAGGTAACCAGTAGCATTAATAATACTGATGATGTTACGTAGTCGGGTAATGAAACATCTGCAAGAAAACAACTAAGCTCAAAGAGCACCAAAGACCCCAGAGAGGTCAATCCTGAGCTACAAATATTCTCTGAATTCATTTTAACATTTTAAAATAATCTGAATTTAGGGTTATGTAGTAAGTAATCCACTTTGCAAATAATGTATGTACTTTCCACAGTGGCACCTTGGTTAAGTTTTATCATTCATGCAATCATTGAATCTCAAGATGCAAATGTTTCTTCTAAGACAATTGTTCTCTATAGATAACAGAAGGGCAGAAAGTAATCTGAGATCTAATACGCTAACAATCATGAACATGTAGGCATGTTCATTTTCCCCTCCTTTCTGAAATGTATAAAAGAGTGCATCTTTTTCTCTAAAGGGGGGTGTCTCTCACTATTGTTTTAGAGGAGATCCTCTCCAGTATGTACTGTCTAATAAACACTACAGTGAGCTTGATTATTTGCTTTGGTTTCTGTTTTGATTCTACAGAAACTGGCATCAGAAAATTCACAATTTTCAAGCTATAACCAGATGACAACAGGGTGCCATATAGGGTGAGTGTTGTGGTGAGTTTGATCTCATGTCCCTTCCTGCTGCCACATGAGGGCACCATTTGTGTGTGTAAGCAAGGCAACAAAGTATGCCTAAAAGTCTATTTTGGATAGGGAGGTTTGTTGGATGAGTGTGACCCTCCTAATTTTCAGCTGCCCCTGGCTCTGATGCAAACTCAATTTATTTTCCCCACAAAAGCATAAACCATACTTAACACATTTCTGTCTTTAGTGTACATCAATGAAGTTATTACTTTATTTGGTAAATTATATAGTTGCCTATCTCACATTCCTTACTTATTGTTGCTCAAAGTAAGCAACAAAATGTTACTTACATTTGGTCTGTGCAGTTGAGAAACGAAGTGTTAGCTTGGCAAAAAGATCATCATTCTCATAACGATCCTCCTTAGCTTTCACCCAGAAACAGCCTTCAGATAATTCCTGTACTGTAATCTGTAAAGGTTATATATAACATGACATAATCCATATAAACACCATTGCATATTCCTATTGCATTTTAACTGTCCTGTACATATCTTTAAGCAAAAAGATTTTATGCCTGTTGGCAAACAAGCTATTGTTCATAAGCTTTTATCAAACAGAAACCATTTCATCAAAAGTAAATAGTGTTAGTCTGGAGATAATATTGCTGAACTACATTTATCAATTTATGGGTTTAATTTATTATGCATTTTTCATTTCATCATGAAATGCAAGAGGCAGCTACCTTTCTACCCATAAGAGTGGGGTACAAATAAAAAAAGAATAATGTAATTACATGCTTAATGCCAGCTCTTTATTTCACTACTAATAAATAGAATAATTAAGTAGCAGAAAATCAAAATTAGTTCTAATTAGCGGAGACAAGTATGCAAGAAAATGTATCTCAAAAACTAGCAGGCATCAAAAGATTTTAAACAGAGAAACCAATGGAGAAAATTCCAGGATGTATATATTACCCCACATTCTAACCAATGATTTTTATACTTCTGCAAGCCTTATAAAGTTCCATTCAATAACAGATAAGCCTTAAAATATTCTGGCCCTAAATTATATACGGTTAGGGTATGTACAATTATCTTTTCCAATTCAGGACATCTGATAAAGATATTCACACAATATCTAAAAGCTTAGACCACAATACTTGTGCTACTGTTTAAAATTCATATCTATATATAATTCCACTCTGTAATCCATCATATTTAAATGACTGCTATAATTATTTCTAAAAAATTAAAAGCAGTATCTTAAATATCAAAAGAAACATTTCACTATTTTAAGATTATTCATAGAGGTAAATTGACATATTTATTAAGTATCTAAAATACATCCAACTTTATATGTCATAAAATTCTGCAAAATGAAAATTAGTTCTGCAACAACCAGTAATAAACATTTTCTAGTCCTCAGCATTCAAAATCTTGAACACAGAGTAATTAAGGGGGAAAAGCACTGGTAGACTGAGGAGTTTGGAAAAGGAAAAGGAAACATTGACAATGGGAAAAATATATCTAATTATCAATTACAAGAAGTCACCTTGGACCAGTTAGTTCTCCTAAGTTGAACTTCTGGTTTGTAAAGCTTCTTGGGAGGCAATCCAAATGGAAGAGCTGGAGTTGCCATAATTCCAAAACCAGATAGAGTGGGAGGAGGTGGTGGTACTGGTATCCCAAACTGAGGCAGAGGGGGCAACCCTGCCATACCGGGAAGAGGTGGTGGGGGAGGGGGCAACCCTGGCATACCGGGCAGAGGTGGTGGGGGAGGGGGCAATCCTGGCATACCGGGCAGAGGTGGTGGGGGAGGGGGCAACCCTGGCATACCGGGCAGAGGTGGTGGGGGAGGGGGCAATCCTGGCATACCGGGCAGAGGTGGTGGGGGAGGGGGCAACCCTGGCATCTCGGATAGAGGGGGTGGGGGAGGTGGCAATCTCGGCATCCAGGCAGAGGGGGAGGAAGGGGTGGCTCTGATATCTCAGGCAGAAGAGAAAGGGGAGAAGGGAGTGACATTCCCGGTAGAGGGGGAGGAGGAGGAGGAGGAGGGGGTGGCTCTGACATCCCAGGCAGAGGGGGGGGAAGAGGAGGAGAGGGTGGCCCTAAGATCCCAGGAAGCGTGGGAGGAGGGGAAACAGTTTGTGAAGAAAGGGATGAAGGGATCTGGTGACTTTCTGTCCTGGTAGGTAATGGTTGCTGTGGTGGGAAACACGTAGATGAAATGATTTGCTCCGTTTTCTTTTTAAGATCTTCAAGTTCTTTGGTCAGTAGAGCAATCTTTAGAGAAAGAAGTAGAACAAGTCAGATTGGAAAAGTTTCATAATTCTAAACCAGAAAAATAAACAGACTACCCATCTCTAAGCCATCATTCACTACCCTGTTAATATTTCCTTCCTTTGAGGTTTTGAGATTTCTTTTTGTGTAACCTTACTGACTTTGTCTAATGCAACAGATACAAGAATAGGCAGAACACACTGGATTGATAGTCTTATTCTGATTTAGGGATGTGTGATTCCTGCACAAGAGATCCTTTGGAACACAGCTTTCTGAATGATCGAAGCAGGACTTTTTCCCAGGCTTACATAACTATTCTGAAAGCTGATCCTGGCTGTTCTGAACCAAGCATGCACAATACAGAACAAAGTGGCTGTGCAAGCGAAGTGTGAGGAGACAGCTGAGTACAGCCTGCAATGGAAAAAGACAACCTATTATATGATTCAAAAAGTACTCCATTAATGTTCCTAAAGCATGCTTTGAAGGATCTGCATAGCACTATTTTACATATTGCATATATACATCAAATCAGATTGTAACACATTGCACATCTGATTTAACATTTCAACCTAACCCAGTTGTAGATGGTTAGTATGTGGGGCTCTCAATGCTTCTGCTCTAATAGATACAATTAGGATTTTCAGAGTAAATTATAGGTATTTTCACAAAGCGGCTGCCATGATGGAAGTAGAAATGGGAAAGATCGCTTTCCATTACTACTTTAACACTTACCATCTCAGCTTATTTTCCAATTTTTTAAGGATGTGCAAACTTCCAGAAAAAGCATGCTGGACAATTATCATTTCATTTTCTAAAAATAATTCTGCAGGTCACACGGAGACCAAATTATTGTTGCCAACTGAAATTATGCTAGAAAAAAAGCTTGGCACACAGCCAGATTGGCACTATAGGAGATGCTGTCTGACATACTGCAATGCATTGGATCACACATTGGACCCAGAATTTATTACAGGACACTCATATTTCTCAACTAGCAACTTGTTATATTTGCTATAAGCTTCCAAGACTCAATTGAATATGATGGGGTATAAATCCATAAATAAGTAAATGATCTGCTTCAATCCCAGAGTTCATATACAATTCATTTTATTCACAAAGAACGAAACAAATGTTTCACAGCATGCTACCAACTATCCCGACTCCCTCTCTTGATCATAATGGAAGGGATGTCATATAGTGTGGAATAGCAACATTTACATGCATCCATTAACATCCCAATATCTTAAAATCTTAAAAGTACAACTTTTCATTCACCTCCTGTCCCATTACCCAATTCTTTCCCCAAGACATTAGCAATATTTCTTATTCCATTTTATGATTCTTGGGACTGAGGGCTTAAATACTGAAATGGCATGTTCCTCTAATGTAATCAGTTTATTTATACCATTAATCGTTACCTCATCATTCAACAAAGAGCTATTAATTTCTAAGTTTTGGTTCTCTGAGGTAATACGCTGTTTCTCAGCTGCCACTGTTTCTTTCTCCTGAAGTAAATTTTGAATTTTTTCCTCGAAATCACTTTCCTTCTTCTTCATTTCACCTTGTAATTCATGACGTGCAGTCAATTCAGATTCCAGCTGAAAGAATTATGCACAATAATCATGCCAACATACTCCATACTGGTTAAACCTCAAGCGAGATAATATTTTCCTTCTTGGGGAGTACAACATGAAGGATGCTGATTAGATGACAAGTGGATAACATTTAATACTACTGAATATGAAAACATTTCAATAGAGTATGTGTTAATTAGTTTCTGTCATAATCCAGGCCAAAAATGATCTGCGAAATTATTTAATGGAAGGAAGTTTTTAAGAAAGGCAGTAAAGAAAAATGTTCCAGTGTTTATGTTTTCTGTGCCCAAGTGATGCTGACATGTCAGGTCACTATTCTATGTAGCTTGGTTTTATCTTGGCCAGCCATGACTCACCAGAAATCCTTCCCTCTTCTGCTACTCAAGGTCGTTTTACTTGAGGTGACAGGGACTGAATCAGAACCTTTGACAAATTTCTCTTGCCTATAAGAGCGTCGCCGTGAGCATCGCAGACGTTTGCGCCCCCATTTGTGTGAGCGTCGCCACAAGCATTCATGGCCCCATTCGCATGAGCATTGCTGCAACCGTTTGTAGCATCACTCATATAAGCGTTGCCGTGTCATGGGTGCTTGCAGCTCCACTCTCATGAGCGTCACAAGTGTTTGCAGCCCCACTCGTGCAAACGTCACCAGTGTTGCCAGCATTCGTGGCACCACGCATGAGCACTCGGGTCACCATGTCGCAGGTACTTGTGGAACCATGCGTTCGCAGTGGGCTTCGGTGACCTCACTCACTCTCATGGCCCCACTCACACAAACAACGGGTGTTCATCTGCACGCACATGTGCGCGCATGCATTTACCCCCCCCACAAACCATCCCTTCTTTCCCCCCTCCTCCCTGCGCCGGGCAGCAAACCCTGAAAGGTTGGGGAATTCTGCCTTATACAGCTTTTTGTGAGATAACATATTCAGAATAATGTGTGAACAATTACCCCCGCTTTATAAAGTCTAGATTTAATGGTAGTTTTCCACTTTATCAATGAGGAACAATGTGGATTTTGTCTCCTTCTGTCAATTAGAATAGGGGTCCCCAATCCCTAGGCTGCAGCCCGTTCGAAACAAGGCCTCACAAGCAGCAGGGAAGCACACATGCATATGCAGCTCCACTCGCGCAAGTGATGGGCACTTGCGTTCATGCACACAGCTCCACTCACACAAAGCTCCATTCGCGCAAGTGGTGGGCGCTCACACGCAAAGCTCCACTTGTACCAGTGGCAGGCACTTGCGTTTGCATTAAGACAATCACTTGTCTGAGATGGTATAGGTTCTCCTGCTTAAGCGGGGGCTGGACTAGAAGACCTCCAAGGTCCCTTCCTATTCTATTCTATTCTATTCTATTCTATTCTATTCTATTCTATTCTATTCTATTCTATTCTACTCTACTCTACTCTACTCTACTCTACTCTACTCTACTCTACTCTACTCTACTCTATTCATGGAGCTGTGCCACTCGCACACCTGCCACTTACAGGGTATCATTTGCTGTCCCCCCCCCCACACACACATACAGAGGCACCAAGCTGGAAAGATTAGGGACCACTGAATTAGAAGTAAGTAATCCACATGCTTCATGCAGCTCCTCTGAACTGTTGCTGCCATTTACAGAGCCACCTACCTTTTCTGGCATTAAATATACAACTAAAATTTGGTAGGATTTGGTCTATATACTGCTAAATGTTTGCAAGCAATCGGAAAAATCCTCTGGCAAATGAAAAATATACAGGATGGCATGTGTTTAAGATTAAAACATGAATTATACATATAACCTTCTGAAATACTTTAGAATGAAGATGTTTAAGTTTACACATTTTTTCTTTTCAAATGCACCACGATGAGAAATAGAAAAAGTAAGCCTGTTTATAAATATATATAATTAGTTCAGAAGTGTTAAAAATAAAGGAAAAGGAAGAAAAAAGTTTATGATAGCATGCTACTCAATGAAAACTTTGGGGCATACAACTTCCTATTTTGGGAATGACCTTTGTGGCATCCAGTGAAAAAACAGTATTGCAGCAATGCTCTAACCGTTATTGCTGTTATTGCTGCAGAATTAAAAAAAAGAATGTACTTCTGAAGATGAAGACAATATCAATACAGACCTGATTTTTGTCATGTTTGGGAGAAAGCCAGGGGAATACTCCTCTTGCATACTTATAAATACTTCTCCTCTTTGCATACTTATAAATAGTAGGCCATGAGTACCAAAGAAAAGAGGCACCAAGAAAAAAAGAACTAAACAGAAAGAAACAGCTATCAGCACCACAAATGGAATAAAAACTAAGTTTTTCTAAAAAATAAAATGAAGATATTTAAAAACACAAAAAGTAGTAATTTGTTCTAAGCAAACAAAAAGCCAGTAAAACAAAGGAAGAATGAAAGATAAAGAAAAAATATGATTGTAACCTTCTTCTCCAATTCCAGGGTTTTAGCTTCACTTTTTGCCACCTTAGTTTGATCAATCAAGTTATCTACAGGAAAAAAAAAACCTAAGTAAGAATACTGTGAGAAAAATTCTCTTCTGCACTAAGCAACCCTATAAAGTAGAGGTGCATACTTTTGGGGGAGCAGTGGGCTTCTTCATTCTTTGAGTGGCATCCTCGGGTTGTGTAGTTGTATAGAGCCGGGGGAAAAACTGAACTGGATTTTATTTTATTTATATTTAATTTAAATTTAGTGAATGCAGTTAGTTTCTGGCTATCTATTTAATTATTAATTGCATCACATTTCTACAGTACTTAGCTACAGATGTAAATGCTACAGCTATTAACAAAGTAAAAAAATTATAATTTACTACTGAAATCTTTGAAAGCCACACTCAAAGTTTTCAGGAGGCAAATGTAGCTCAGAGCACACCTGTATTGTAGAGCCTTACTCAATTTCTAGATTATGCATTGCTTTGTTACATCCTTGATTTACCAGACATAGCTAAATAGGTGCATATCTGTCTTTCTCTCATGCATCTTTAACAGACCAGAAAAAGATCATTTCTTGTGTCTCAGTATAACTGAAAGAGCAAGAAATGTTGTGCTAGAGAGGTTTTCATCATGAATTAAAAGTACAACTGCCCTGAAATGACAACTGTGGCAATGCTTTCAATAGACTGCAGATACTTTGGGCAAACAGTAAGAAATATTCTGCAATCTTTCTTCTTAAAAAAAAAAATCTCCTTTGCAACTAATATGCTTAAGCTGAGTGATTTATTTTTTTACAATGGGGCATAAAATGGTACAAATATATTAACTTTCTGTCAGCTCATATAATAGTAACAAATGGAAAAATACATTTTTCCTGGACAATTAGCAAAATAAATATAGCCAACGGGAGCACCACTCACCTATTAGGGCCTCAACATTAAAGTCAAAGTGTTTGCGCTTAAAGTCTGGGTCAGCCCCATTCCTGAACAGAACTATCTGTGAAATGCATTCATCAATTAGTTTAAAATATTGAGGCCTAAGGCAAGAACAGAAAAAAAATATTAGTGCTGATAATCAGAAGTAAAGCTTCCTACTATAAAGTTATGTATATACATCCACACATAATACCTTTTTACATTATTATAAAAAAAAATTCCTTCTCTACCTGGCCTCATAGTCGTTGCGGATTAGCAGGAAGTGCTGTAAAATTGAGAGGAAATGTTGTTCTGCCTTAGAATCCTTTACTGTATTTAGGAGTATCTGGAAGATTTCGTTGAAATCAGTAAAAAAAATAATTAAGGATTCAAAAGCCATTCAAAAGAAATACAGATGCATAGCATTAATTCATAAAAGAGACCTAGTTTACCACTTGATTTCTGTATTTGTGGTAAAGGAATTAATATAAATCTACATAAATCACTTTTACCATGACTGTTTGTTAATTAAAAGCATTTACACATCAAATCCAGACAGAATGTTCATACTGGCTTACTATTCGTAAAATATAGTTGCAGTCTTCAATTTTAGAATTTAAATAGGTGTATCAGAAAATGAAAACAAAATAGATAAGGAAAACAAAAGGAAGAAAATGCACTTTAAAATGACTGTTACCCAGGGGTTATATTATATCTATAATACTTCCCTGAAACTATTACTCTCTGTGGGAGGAATAGCTCAGAGATGAGCAACTCAAGATTTGTGATTGCTCAGCTATCTCCCTCTGCTTCAGCATAACTAGAGTTGCCACATATACAGTAGTGGCCAAAATTGTGGAAACCTTTTGGGAAAAGTGTATTTTTGAGGTTTGATGGCTAATAACACCACTTTTCTTTTGGAGTAGTACCATAAAATTATATATCAATGGAAAGATAATTTAATCAAGAATGTAATGCAACAAAGTTTGTTCAATTACCTGTACTGTATTCTATGAAATGTTATAGCCAAATAACCAGAAAAAGAAACATTTTGGGAAAAGGTTTGTGGAAACCTTTTGGGAAAAGTGTACTTTTGAGGTTTGATGGCTAATAACACTTTTCTTTTGGAGTAGTACCATAAAATTATATATCAATGGAAAGATAATTTAATCAAGAATGTAATGCAACAAAGTTTGTTCAATTACCTGTACTGTATTCTATGAAATGTTATAGCCAAATAACCAGAAAAAGGAAGCACAACTTGCTTAGGTTGATATCAGGTAGCTTTCCTTCATCTGATTGTAGCTAATGAGCATGAGTGTTTAGAGAGCCAATCAGGTGTCATCTTGTTTTGGCAATGAGCCAATCAGATCACAGTAGGATTCCGTTATTGATGCCATGTTTTGAAGCTGAGAGGAGGACATTTGTCAGTGTGTTATGTGATCGCTATCAAGTTGGTTGGGTTTTTTGGTGTTCATTTAGTGAGCTTGTAAAACGTAATAAAATTAAAGTAATGGTGCAAAGAGTTGACTGGTTGCCCAGAAAGTGATGTAAAATAGTATTGTTAAGTGAACAAGGCTACAGTTATAAAGAAATTAGAAGAAAAATTGGTGGAAACTTAAGCAAAGGTGGCATTTCTGCTGTACACTTTTCCCAAAAGGTTTCCACAATTTTGGCCACTACTGTACCTTCAAGGATTATGCCACATTTTTTGTTACTGGAAGTTTAAAACATACTTCCTTAGGGAAGAATATTTTCTAGAGTATTTTTTGTGTTTGTGTTTGTGTGTACAGTGGGTATATGTATACATATACAGACACACCACTTGAGAAACCTTTTCAAGTTCAGGGACCAGTCCAAGCAGTCACGAGGAGTCAGCACTGACGTAAGATATGACATGGTGATATGTCAGTGCTGATTCTGGTGACTGCCTGGACTGATCCCCTGCAGTTCACTTGACAAGGTTTCTCAGAAGTGGTTTGCCATTGCCTGTTTCCTAGAGCTGAGAGAGAATGACTGGCTCAGTGCCACCTAGATGGCTTTGTGAGTAAGATTCTAGAACTTTTTGAGCCACCTAGCTGGTTCTCAATTGGATTTGATCACAAGAGGGCATTTATAATAGATATCTATTTTCATTGTCCAGGATCAAATATATATCTCCATATCAAACTTACAAAAATTACAATCAGATCAAACACAACATATTGTTGAGATTAATTTCATCAGGCTTCTCACACTGCATGCATTTTGAATTCTTAGGGTGACAGAATGACTGTGCTAAGAATAAGATGTAATCTATAACCTTAACTGTTTTATTCTCATTTTAGTATAGTAAAAAGTCATCTATACTCAGTGGTGGGATTCAGCCGGTTCGCACCACTTCGGCAGAACCGGTAGCTAATTTTTTGTTGCCTAGGCCCAGAATGGACGTCCGGAAGCAGCATCCACACAGAGAACCGGTTGTTCACATATTTGAATCCCACCAGTCTATACTGATGGTTTTATTAACAAAAATCATTAAAAAAAAACTGTTGGACAAGGTCAGCGATGATATTTGCCTTATGATATGTGGTAAATTTCAATCTTTTTCCCCTTTTTAAAAAAAAACATGACTAGCACAGAAGCTCCCTCTTTTCAGTGCTTCCTGGATACCCACCCAACCACAGGTCACATGAGCATTACAGGAGTAAGTACTGCTGGAGAACAAATGTGGTGTAGCAAGCTATTGGTCAAGTCTGGGGACATCCAGGTTCAAGTCCACCCTTAGCTATAGAAACTCATTTGGTGACTTTGGGCCAATCACTCTCCCAGCCCAATTCAATCTCCTTCACATGTTGTTATTGTGAGGAGAGCCTCATGCAGGTCATCTTGAATAGCATATAAATATGACAAACAATAATCCTACTGTAACAAGAGAATCTTGGAGAAGGAGGCAATAACAACATAAAATAACATAATAGGGTTGGAAGGGACCTTGGAAGTCTTCTAGTCCAACCCACTGCTTGAGCAGGAAACCCTGTAACATTCTGGACAAATGGTTGTCCAATCTCTTCTTAAAAATGTCCAGTGATTAAACCCTCCAGTGATTAATTGTTCTCACTGTTAGGAAATTTCTATTTAGTTCTAGGTTGGATCTCTCTTCAATGATCTTCCACCAATTATTTCTTGTCCTGCCCTCAGGTGCTTTGGAGAACAGGTTGACCCCCCTCTTCTCTATGAAAGCCCTTCAAATACTGAAAGATTGCTATCATATTACCCCCTAGTTCTTCTCTTTGTTAGACTAGACATACCTAGTTCCCATAACTGTTCATTGTATGGTTTAGCCTCCAGACCCCTTATCATTTTTGTCTTGCATGCTGAGATATTGGTTGAGTAAGTCATATATTTTGAAAAAAAGGATATTCCATTTCAATTCGAATGTCTTCCAAGCGGCCTCTGAGTTCTGCAGAATCTTCTTCACCATATTCTTCAAATACCTGCAGCTGCAGTTTCAGCTCCTCATTGTCTTGAGCATGCAATTCCTGTAAAGGCACTGTCACTTCAGAGGATGTCCACTAGACATTACGACCCTCTTTTATTCTAAGAAAACTTCAAATTATTTGGTAAAATATTGTTTTGTTTTCTCTCTTCCCTTTCCTTTCTCACCTCCCTGCTCCCCCCAATAAGAGAACTATTTTTTTGAAATTTG
Organism: Azemiops feae; assembly: GCA_023970755.1. Classification (NCBI taxonomy): domain Eukaryota; kingdom Metazoa; phylum Chordata; class Lepidosauria; order Squamata; family Viperidae; genus Azemiops; species Azemiops feae. The sequence goes on along the minus strand of JALGBA010000235.1, from coordinate 4,151,822 downwards.
AGACAAGAGACAAACTGATTAACACAAAACTGATTATCATGTCCCTGCCCAAACATTCATGACATAAGAAGGGAACCTCTTTATTATTTATATATAGGCAATTCACATAACTGAAACACAAATTGAAACACAAATGGTATACAGGATAGTCCTCAACTTATGACCGCAATTGGGACCAGAATTTCCATTTCTAAGCAAAGCAGTTGCTAGGTGAGTTGCACCTGATTTTACAACATTTTTTGCCATAATTCTTAAGCAAATCACACAGCCTTTAAGCAAATCTGGCTTTCCTAATTGACTTTACTTGTTGGAAGTCATCTGGCAAGGTTGCAAATGGTGATCACATGACCTCAGAATGCTGCAACCATCATAAACATGTGCCAGTCTAACAGGGCTAACAGCAGAGTTCTCATCTTCATTCAAGAATCCATTATGCATTTCCAACTGCCGAGAATACTTAATTTGCATAACTACACATTCCTTATTATTTTAGTTCTCTACCATTCTTCCTTTTGAGAATCCTATCTAAATAAGAGTTATTCTTTTGAAATATGGCCAGCTATAAAAGAACATAGGTATTCCTTGACTTATGACCAGTTATTTAGCAACCATTCAAAGTTATGACAGTTTAGAAAGACAATGGGGAAGCTGGAAGGAAAGGTTGCAAGCTGCTACTGCTGCTTGCCAAAAGATTTCTCTTTCCTTTCATGTATGGGGGGAGGAGGGAATCCTTTGCCAGGCTGCAGAAATGAAGCCACAAAAGAGAGAGAAAATCTTGCCCTGGTCTGCAGAAAGGAAGGAAAATCCAAACTTTGTTTCTCCAGCACAAGACTTTCCTCCTGCGCAAGATGGGGAAGGCAATTCCTTCACTGAGCTGGAGAAACAAAATAAGAATCCTTTGTTCCCACATTCCACCACAGGAGTTCTCTTCTGTTCACAGAGTTGCTGCCTGCCTTCTTTCGGCAGGCACAGTGCTTTCACTTTGTTCACCTTAAAACTGGGAGAGCTGGGAATGCACTTGTTGAGCAAGGCAGTCATGTGGGTGTCTTGCTGAATGACCACTTTGCTCAATGAGCAAGATTCCAGTGCTAATTATGGCCATAAGTCAAAGACTACCTGAACCCCCAAAATGATGTTGAAGTATAATTAACCCCATCAAGTTGCTTACACGTTAAGTGGAGTCTTAAGATAATAGATATTATCTCTCCCAATATAGCAAAGGTATCACAGTAGAAAGATATTTCTAACCTTCAGGATTTGCTGCAGTCCAGAGCGCATTAATTCACTGCGGATGTGCAGCCTGAAGTCGAGCTCATCTGATGGGATGATTAGAGCATTGATCAACTGTAGACAAGCTACCTAAGAAAGTCAAAATAAAAATACATGATTCAAAGGCAACCCAGCTCATATTCTAAGTCTACTCCAGAACAGAAGTCTTCTCTTTAAAAGTAATCCATTAATATTTGTTGCCCAGTGTCCCTATTATATTTAAATATATCCAGGGGGTCAAGTAACCTTGGAATAATATATCTAGAGCAGCAGGAATGCATGGCTTGAAAAGACTATTCATTCCTTTTCATCCCAAAACCAGAATGTAGAATTTTAGAATCACAATGCTTACAAAATGCTTTATAATTAATGGATAGCTAGTATGCTCTTCTAGGGCTTGTTAAACTAATCAAACCATCTTCCTGTTACCTTATACTCATTCTAATCAAAATGCCTGATTGCTACCTTGAACTGGTTCTGAAGATATACAAAAAGAATTTCAGGATAAAAATCCATTGAGAAATCAAGTGTACTCAGTAATGGTGAAATAAAAGAGAAAATGAAAGGCATCAGAGTATTCTGAAAGAGGTAAGGTAGATAGACTGTGACATTCTTTTTCCAGGTTCCTCCTATTACCTTTAATGCTACCGAAGTTCCACTTTTCAGGCCATCCACAATGGGTTTAAATCGTTCTACTTCATCCATTTCTGCACGTTCAGTCAATGCTCCCAAAACTTGCTCGTGCCTAATCAAAAATAAAGGAATCACAAAAAACAGAAAGAAAAAATAAAAGAAGAAAAAGGGGGGAAATAAAAATCAGCTTTTATAACGCTTCCCTCCATGAAGATACCGTTCCATTAACTAAATGTTTAAATAAATAATTAAACTCTCATTTCTTCAGTACAAAAGGCTCAATTAACAAATTATTATCTTTTTGGGATAATAATTAACTGAAAACATGTGAAATCTCATTGAATCCTTGTAACACACATATCATTTCTCTCTCATTATTACATTTTTCTGTTTTATTTTCTTGAAGAGGGAAAAATATTGCCTTCTTAAATACAGCTACCTATTTTATTTCTGTTTCTATATCAAAAATGTTTTGAACAAAATTGTGCAAAAATTATGGAGAGGAATCTAATTGCTATTATAAAAAATACTTTACTTGAATTAACTATTCATTCATAACAAGTAAAAGTTAGGAGGAACAAATGCATTGGGTTGTGTCTTAAGATATGCAAATAGAAGTAAATTTGTGAAACAAGCTTTGCTAATTCCTCACCTCTTGCTATAACCTCCATTTATGTTCTGAAAAGCTATAGATGTAAAACTTCTTTAAGTAACATGGGATGAGGGTAATGGCTTCAGGAAGAGAAAGAAGAGCATGTTGCTTCAACTTTTTTTCCCTTGGGATATTCAGAACTCATCTCCTGTACCAATTATGTGCTTATTAAGAGGCATAACTGATAAAGAAGCCATATTTTAACATATTTTCCCAAAAGGACCCATTCTTCTACAGCATACAACTAAACCAAAAGAAAAACTACTCATTGCCACATACATATCCACAGGCTGAGGCAGGATGCAGAGAGCAGAGAGTAGCTTGATAGCATCAATCATCATCGTAGGGACTTTAGGATCAACTGCTTTTGCCAAAAGTAGAATCCCATCATCTGTTTCAAGCATTGTCTTAATTCCAAACTAAAAAGTAAAAATCAATTCGGGTTAATAACTTAGGTTATAGGCAGAAATAATATCCATACCATAAAATAGCACAAGTCTCACAAAAACATTACACTATATGTTCAGAAAACAAGAGAAAGGGAATATGTTCTAAGGAAGAACTTTTGAAGCCAATTTCAAGAAGAACTTAAAGGCACTTTTACTCAATACTGTTTCCATTCCTCAGTGTATTCAAAGTGCTTTTCAGTCTGCCAAGCAATTAACTAAATAGGCAGGGAACATGATGAATGGGAAAATGGAAATATACATACAATCCAGACACTTTTGATGTGAAATTTGCTGTAGAAAACATAGGAAATCAATATAAAAGATTTCCAGCAATCGTTGTATATGAAGTTGTCTTATATGTTGATAAATGGATAGATCTGATGTCAGATTGATCTAACCATATATAAATAAGAAACCTAAAGCTTACACCATCTATGTTGATGCATCATTCCCTGCTAATGGTTAAAATTAATACAGATAGTCTTCAACTTACAAGCATGATTCAGCCCAAAAAAATCTGTTGTTAAGTGAGACATTTGTTAAGTGAATATTAGCCATTTTGCGACCTTTCTTGCTACAGTTGTTAAGTGAATCACTGCAGTTCTTAAGTTAGTAAGAGGACTGTTAAGTGACTCTGACTTCCCAATTTACTTGTCAGGTCACAAAAGGTGATCATGTGACCCTGGTACACTCATAAATATGAGTCAGTTGCCAAGCATCTGAATTTTGATTATGTGACCATGGGATGCTACAACAGTCATGTGAAAAACAGTCATTAAGTCACTTTTTTCAGTGCTGTTGTAACTTAGAACAGTCAGTAAATGAACTGTTGTAAGTCGATGACTGCTTATACCAGTCATTTTTAAAAATATTTTACAATGCAGATTATCCTCAGTTATTAATCACTTGTTCAGTTACTTCAAATAGTATGAGGAAACATGACCATTTCTTCTTGGTGTGACTGTCACATGATTGTAATTTGGGTGCTTGACAACCAGCTCACAATCACAACAGTCACAGCATCCCACAATCATAGGATTGCTATTTGCATCATTCGCTGCTGGCTTCCAACAAGCAAAGTCAATGGAAAAGCCAGCAGGAGGTCACAAATGGCAGTCTAATGATACCATGCTTTATGATTGCATCACTTCGCAACAGAATTGCAGAATCCCAGTTACTCTCGTTATGCAACGACTATCTTTATGCATAAGTTATAACTAAAGCCAGGTTTTACTGCAAACAGGCCCATGGTATTCTATGCACACAAGAATGTCTACCTAGAAACTACTTTGTCTCTCAACATACTGATGTTCACATTCCACCAATTGGGACATATATATGAGTAGCTGGGGTCAATATTCATGGGCTCATTTGCTGATGACTGTGGCAATGTGGAATGTTACCAGGGGTATATGTCAAAGAGTTTGAATTAAAAAAGAAATGGAAGAAAAAAAACTGTCAAACAAAGAGGGGAAGAATGCAACAGATTTTAAAGAACATGGTCTGATCATGTGAAATTGACAAATACATTCCTGAAAGTATGAGTTTAATGAAAGGTTAAAATATGTTAGAAATTATTAATTAGTGTCAGAAATGCGTCCTTGAAATGAAATGCTAGGAAATAGTTGAAAATGGAGCCAAATGCAATGGCATGAGGAATTTTTGTGATGGTGTTGAAGTGTTGATTCAGCATGTGAGTAGGTGTGCGCTTTTATATGCAGACTAGATGAGCCAGGCCAAACTTTGGCTCATCATTTCAGAAATATTTCTAATGTACTGCCTTCACTGGAAAAGGTGGGATACATTCAGAGATATATCTGCCTAGAAGATATCCAATGTTGAACTGTATAGCAGAGTCAAACATCAGCAGAGGAAATATTTTATGACATTTTGTGTTGCCATAGATTGCTTTATGATAATGTTTATATTTTAATATGTTTTATATAAAATTTGCCAAATTTCAATTCCATGGGAGTCATGGATTTCAGACACATACTGTAAGTTAGCCCATTTAATGTATCTTCATTCAAAAACTTTTGCCCTATGGTACATCACTTCGCCCAGTTAAGGATTACAGGAATCAGCGTTTTAAAGTTTTAAATCCAGAGTTTTAGTAGTATATAGATAATGCCATATTCTTGGCTAACAGCCCCAGTAAAACATATACAAATTAATTGATGCAATAAACAAAATGGGGTTGAAGATTAATATAAAAATATACTTGCAAATGGTAAAATTAAGAGAATAAACTATTACAAGTTATATATAAATGGTCAAAAATTTGACCAAGTGTATCCTTGGTAGAACATTTCTTAAAGATAGAATGCCTACAACATTCTTTTTTCACATATTTTCATACTTTAAACTCCATTATCGTACTACTATTTGCACAATTGATTTTATTCCTTCTGCACCTCTCAAATATACTTACTTTACAGTTCACTTAGCATTCCTTTCTATTTTGGTTTTTTTATGCCTAAACTGTTCTTTTCTCAATTCTCAAAAGTATTTTTTCCAATGTTCATATTACTTCAAATAATCACTCATAATCTCCTCACAAATAACTCTCACAGAAAAATTTATTAGACTTACTCTTCATTTTTTTGAGTGTTTTCCTGCCAACATTTTGTTTAGGAATGTTTTATCTGCAATGAAACTGTTTGAATAAGCTAGGACAAAAGACAGATGTCAAGGATTTCTGCCTATGTGTGGCCACAATTAATTTTGTTGATTTGTAAATTTCTTTAACATATTTTAAATAGTGCTAATGTCCGAAGTCATTATCTCACCCATCCTTATATTCTTGTTTTATTATGACCCTTGCTTGTAAGTTTAGAGCTTCATTCTCTATCCTCATATCCAGTGTGTAAGTGTTCCTGAACTGATTTCTTCTGCTTTGAGAAACTGATTTGATTTTTTCGCCTTCTTTCAGTAAATGTATTCCTTTTTAATGTAGCCTAATCTTTCCAGTACAGTTTTTCTTCTTAACTTAGACAGTTATCTTCATCTCATTTTAGACTCCCATAATCCTGAAATTTATCCTTGTCTTGTCTCTTTAGTTCTCTCGTGACAATTTCTTATGTACAATTCTAAATTTAGAATTAAAAGTCTTAGTAGTATTATAAGAAATAACATTAATTATAATTTTCATTCAGATTACCTTTCAGGGTTTTTTGTTTCTACTTGAATTATATTTTCTGCTTCAATTTTTTTTTAAGATTTATATTTCATGTGGCTCTTAACCATGGTTTTAAGTATTCACAATCTGAAAATACAAATCAGATCATGCCTTCTGAGGTAAAGGGTTTCATGTACTGGCAGCTTTGCAAGTTTTTTCTATACATTTTATAAATATGCAAAATTGTAGACAGACTTTTGCATGAATAAACTTTTTTTCACAATGCCATTCTCCAAGATCTTAATATTCACAACTATTCAGCTGGAATAAAGTCCTTGTGAATCAAGATTTTTCAGAAGTGGTTTGTCATTGCCTCCTTTTTAGGGCTGAGAGAAAATGACTGGCCCAAGGTTACCAAGCTAGCTTTTTTGCCTAAAGATGGACTAATACTGCTGAAAAAGAACATGTTTAAATTCCTGCCCATTTGTAATTTTTGCTTTCTACTAATTAAATATAAGGAATTATATTCACAAGTTTCTACATGGAGAAAATAAGGGACTTACTTTGTTGTTCATGAAAGCTTTTAAACACCTAATAATTTCATGTTGGATCCTGAAGTCATATGACCTGGAAAAAAACAAGAAACAAAACTGAAATGATATTAATTCTACCCCCAAAATTATCTACTTACACATGTAGGCTTCCATTCCAGAACATTAAAAAACATGCAAAACCATAAGAAACTGTAGCAGAATGCTCCTAACTATATCAAAATTCAGTAGAGGAAAAATATGACTGGATAAAAATACTACCAAGGCCCAATCTTGTGGATCCATACATCCATTTATCCTTATCCTACCCAATTGTCCTTATTTTTCCTTTAATCTTTGTACACCCAAATAAAACACACAATTAAAACATGTTTCCAGCATGCAAATATCATCTTACCCATTCATTCATTCACCCATCCATCCCTCCACCCATCTATATTAAAAGCTATATTCATTCAACCTTCCAACCTATCTACCTACCTACTTATGAAAGCCAGTGTATTTAGAGTCCTGCAGTAAGGTACAGAGACTCAGGTTCTAGACCCCCTTTAGGCACAGAAACTCACTTGATGTTTTTGGGCCAATAACACCCTCTCAGCCCTACACTGAGAAGTCAAAAAAACATCTATCTACTGACCAACACTGGACTAGTATGGTAGATTACAATCCATATAATATGCACACTTGTATACACAAATGAGGCAGAATGTTTGTGCATATACACAAATTTATCTAGATGCGTGTGTGCAAACATTCCATTTGGGTGAATGTGAATTAAGCATATTCTATCTATATACTAAGTTTATTATCTATACTAGTTTACAATATATACATATACATGTATATGTATAGATTTTATCATTTTATCTCAAACTATTTTAATTCAAGTGCTCCTTACCCAGAAAACTCATCCTTTTCATCGTGAAGACCTTTCAATATGTCCAGCAGGCAATTCAGACCTTCAGCTCCAAAATTTTGCACCCAGCTGCAATTGTTGCAGAATAAAACACATTATTATCTAAATAAAATAATTACTTCATCTTCTCATTGCACTGGCAATTGCATAAAGGTAGTCCTTCAACCACAATTGGGACTAGAATTTCCATTGTAAACTGCTGTAGTCATAAGTCGATTTGGACCTGATTAAACACAATTTTTATGGTGGTCATTAATCAAATCACCATAATCGTTAATTAAATCATGCAGTTATTAAGTCAATCCAGCTTCTCCAATGGGTATTTTTTTGCCAGGAATTGGCAAAAATGATCGCAAATCACAATCACATGACCAAGATGTGCCCAAAATGTGATTAGGTGACTGTGGGAGAGGTGCAACCATCGTAAGTGTGAGTACAGGTCATAAATCACTTTTTCTGAGGCCATCATAACTCTACACAGTCGTTAAATGAAGAGTTGTAAATAGAGGACTAGCTGTACATCTGTCTCCAGACATGCATCATGCCCACAAATTTTAAACAGTATTTAGCAATCAACAACATTCTAACTGAACCATTACCTGACAGGATTGTTATTGAGTGACACACGTAGAGACTCCAAACATCCAAGGAGCTGTGCATCTTTAAGACCAGATTTTAGTTCCTGAATGTACATAATAGGAGATTTCGAGTTCTCCTTTTGATTCATGCCCTGCAAACGAAAAAGAATGATAAATATATATCCATTCTTTTTAAATTAAATATGTCTCCACAGCACAGAATAAAATTCTTGAATTGAATTTTTCTCTAATGTTCAACAAATGAATACAACAAAGCTTTCAGTCTTAAAAATGGGTTCAATTAGATATTGTTGAACTATATCCAATTACATTCCAGAATTATATTCCTTTTCTATTTGCTATAATTTAGGGCTACTTCAGTATTTAGATACTGACTTTCTATTATTTTCTCCATCCCACATTTTAATAATCAACTATACTTCATTTCAAAAATATATTAGAATATAGCTGGCAATACATTGCATGTTTGCCTTATAATTATAATTACAATTCATAATAGAAATTTGTACTCGGATTTCTTGTAAAAAGTCTGAGGTTGATTTCAGGGATGTGGAATCAGTTATTATTATTATTATTACTGTTTGATATGTACGCTTCTTGTCCAGCAACTACTCAACAAGAATAAAACAAGTGAGACTTGTTAAGTTAGATTAAAACAAAAAATGGAATATAAAATTATTATAAATTAAATAATAAAATATTAAAAGCAATTAACAATTAAAAACTTGGCAAAACAGATGGGATTTACTAATTTTCTAAATAGGATAGAAGGGTAGAAACATGTATCTTAACAGGAAAGGGTGTTACTTAGATAGTCAGCATCAAGCTACTTAAGACTTTAAATTGAGCTCTCGAATTAAGCTCAGTAAACAGCCAGCAACCAATAAAACTTTTTCAGTAGAGGTACTGCATAGTTTCTGCACCTTGTACTTAGCAGCCTAGCTGATCCATTATACACCAACTGAAATTTCCAGAAATTTACAAGGGTACTCACACAAAGCATACCACATTAATCAAGAACAGACTATTCCCAAAACCGACCAGTTCAAGAAAAACTATAGCTATCTCATGAATTATAATTCTGCAGAAGCACCCTTAGCCACATCAACAACTTGCAATTCTATGACAGTTGAGAATTAAATTACAAAGTGTCTGTCCTTTGGAACATCCTTCTCCCAGAGATTAGACCATAGAACATAGAATAGGTTTGGAATAGACCTTGGAGGTCTTCTAGTCCAACCCCCTGCCTAAGGCAGTAGAATTTATTCCATTCCAGACAAATGGCTGTCCAATGTTTTCTTGAAAATCTCCAGTGATGGAACCCCCACAACTTCCAAAGGTAAGAAGTTCCACTGATTAATTGTTCTCACTGTCAGGAAATTTCTCCTTAGTTTTAAGTTGGATCTCTCTTTAATGATGTTTCACTCTTACTTCTTGTCCTGCTCTCAGGTTCTTTGGGGAATAGGTTAAAAACCCCTCTTCTCTTTAACAGCCCCTAAAGTAATGGAAGACTGCTGTCATTTCAACCATAGTCCTTCTCTTTGTTAGCCTCCAGACCCCTTATAATCTTTGTTGCTCTTCTCTACATTCTTTCTAGGGTCTCAACATCTTTTTTGTATCATCATGACCAGTACTGGACGCAGTATTCCAAGTTTGATCCTACCAGTGCAATATAAAGTGGTACTACTATTTTACGTGATCTTGATGCTATCTCTCTGTTGATGCAGCCTAGGTTGGCTTTTTTGGCAGCTACAGCACACTGCTGGCTCATACTTAAGTGGTGGTCTACTAGGACATTTAGATCTGTCTCACAGTTACTACTGTTGACCCAGGTATCATCTATTCTATACCTGTGCATTTGTTTTTTCTTGTCTTTATAGGACACGGGTTGGCAACCCACGGCTCTGGAGCCGCATGCGGCTCTTTCAGCCTTCGTGCGGCTCCAGTCCTCCTCTGCCATTTGCAGAGAGAGAGAGAGAGAGAGACAGAGAGAGGCACTTGCACCTCGCTTCCCTTCCCTCTCTCTCTCTCTCTCTCTGGGCTCCTGATTGACCCTGCGCCTGGGCGCCCCACCCCCTGGGAGAAGCACGGCCAGGAAGTCCCTTTCCCAGGCTGGCCCCGTCTGAGGCGCATGTGGCCGAGGAGCCGCGTGGGGCAGCCCCGAGATCCCCCCTGGGAGCGGCCCGCCGGAGCCTCCGCTGAGCGGGCCAGCCCTCCCGCAAGCTGCGGCCCCGAGGGAGCGCAGCCCCTGCGATCCCCAGCTGGCGCTATCATTGGCCCTGCTGGCCAGGAAGGCGCGCTCCTCTCCCATCGCCCGGAAGAGGTAAATAATTAGTCCCCAGTGCTGGGTTTTCCCAGCATGCAGGGCTCACATTGGTGGCGGAGACGCAGCAAGGGAAGGAGGGAGGGAGGGAGGGAGGGAGAGAGAGAGAGAGAGAGAGAAAATATGAATATATGTTGTCCTTACTGGACTTTTAGTAAAGAACGTTTAATGAAATATTTTGATTTTTTTAAATTAAGAGATGAGGTATGGGGATAATAATTATGCTGTATTTAAAGATGGTAGATAAGCTACTAAAATTGTTTTCACCTGTTGGGATGGAGAAAGGTTTTTCCCCCCCTCTTTCTCCTGCATAAAAATTTGTTTTCTTTGTAGCAGTTCATTGATTTCATAAATGCAACACACTATAGTTTTTTTTATACATAGCATAAAGGTAAAAAAGGATATATGCAGTGTTATCTTCATTTTAGATGTCAAAAGGGTTTTGTGGCTCCCAGTGTTTTCTTTTCTGTGAGAAATGGGTCCAAGTGGCTCTTTGAGTGTTTAAGGTTGCCGACCCCTGGTATAGGACCTTACTTTTCTTATCACTGAAATGCATTTTGTTGAATAAAACCCAGTGTTCAAGTCTGTCAAGGTCCTTCTGAATCTTGAATCTATCTTCTAAAGCGTTAACTGTTCCCCTCAGCTTATTGTCATCTGCAAATTTGATGAGTTCCCCTTTTATCCTCTCATCTAGATCATTTATGAAATTATTGAAGATTACTGCCCCCAAGACAGAACCTTGAGGTACCCTACTGCATCCTTCCCTCCATTTAGATGTAGTTCCTGTCGAGTTCCGGCTGAGAAGCCCAACGAAGCAGAACACCAGAGGCATTCTCTAATGTCAACTTTATTAGGCATTAGCAAACCGATATGATAGAATTAAAGCTAGCTCTGAGAAAATGGCAGGAAGAAGTTAATTAAAAAAATGAAACTTTCCCTCCCCTCTCTGACAGTTCATGTCATGCCCCCGTCGGAGCCTGAATCTGCTGAGGAAAATGAGCTTTTTCCTCTCCCCCCTCTTTAGCTTATTTTAATCAGTTTTATATCTATTTTATTGTAGTACTAGTGTTGTGTTGTTTATTTGGGTTAGTTACAGAATATTTCACCAATAAAATTATTTTAAAAAACATAAAAATTGATATAACTTAATGAGTATTCAAGATCGTCCTAAGCGGAGATAAACTCTTTGATCTACCAACTTGAATGGTAGTGTCCATTGACTTGATTTACTAATAGGGCTTCCATGAAAAAGGAGCTAGCATAGAAAAGAATTATGAAGTAGTAAGAGACATGGATTCCAATGGCTTAGAAACTAACCAATCCAGAATCAAAAGTCTCTGTAAGGGAATTAATTTTGATACCTTGATTCCATAACCTCAACCAAAATTTCTAGACCACGGGTTGGAAAAAAACTACAAAACTGTATATTAGGGTATTAAAAAGAGAAATTGTCATGAGTTGTAAGAAATCTTATCAGTTCTACTGATAAAAAAAAAAAACAGGAAAGAAAGCATAGAAGAAAGCCCTCAACCAGCTCTGAAGGTATTTCTCTTACACATCATATGATCCAATAAAAACTGGCAACAGTACTGGATGTACTAGTGATCAATGGGCATCTGGGACTATCGGTGGGGACAGTCCCAGAGATGAAAGTAACAATGGAGAACATGTGGCTTCAACAATAATTTTTGGGCAATTATTAGGTCCGTTTAAGTGCAAGTGTGTTGCTTTCTCAGATCTCTCAGAAGCATGGTGAGAGATGTTGGGAAGACTGTTAGGCTGAACCTTATTTAATTATGACACAATTTAACAGTCAAGTTTTTTTTTAATGAAGTGCCATATTCTGATTCCCTGCTTCTTAAACAGCGAAAACATTGCAACCTTCCATTTACTTTTAGATTCACAGCAGTTAAATGATGTTCAAACTGTAAACTAAATAAAATAACTATACTGAACAAGCATTATGCTCAATTAATGGCTGAAACTACCTTGAGTTTATTTCATTTTATAGTCTGAAGCCACTAAGACATTTTCAGCTCTTCCTTTATTCAGAGAAGCCAGTAAATAAGCGATCATATTAAATACTGTGCTCTACAACCAGAGAACAGTGTCAAAGAGTATAGACAATGATAATGCCTGATTTCCAGCCATCCTTAACAGTTAACCTCTTTCTTACATGTAATTTTCGGATAGCTGACACTTATCCTGCAACATGAATCAAGCAAACCCTAAACATATTCTCTAAATTTGACCACTCCACAACCCAAGAACTCACAGCTTTAGAAGTATGCAGGTACTGAGACACCATTTCTCTCTTGATACTAATGTCTTTCTCCCTTAGAGGCTGCTGCTTTTCCTCATTTAGATTCATATCCACCTAGCAAAGAAAGCATAAATATAATCATAGAATTATCGTTGGGAGTTATTTAGGAGATCATCAAGTCTATCCATATGTACATTGCAGGATTCCCTATGCCACCCCTATTAGATGATTATCCAGTCACATGAAGCTGTATTCTTTTGACAAAATTACAAATAACAATATTTGATTTCTCCCAAATGAATTCTGGTTTTAGGACTTTTGTTTATTTGGTGTAGTAGAAAAAGAAATCAAAGTCCTCCTTCCCAGAGCAGAGAGAGAATTTTTCACATCACAAAAATCACACATTCATTTCAGCATAACTACAAGCAAAGGGAAACTTTTAGCTTTGTTATTCTCAAGGTATAATTGTAATGGTACTTACCAGCATCTGCTCAAAGAGAACAAGTACATCTTCATCAGAGATATCCTGCAAAGTCTGACCTGTCCCAGAAATATCCGAGTATGAAGCAGATGAACTCCTATATGTTGTATTGGGTTTTTCTTTCTCTTTCTTTATCCTCATACTGGTGAATCTCTCAAGCTGATTAATAAAATATAAAATTAACACTGGTGTTCTTTTTCTATTCTTCTTTTCCATTCAATTTTAAATTGTGCTACTTTCTTAACTATAATGTATGAGTACTTTGGCAATGTATTGGAAAAATCAAAATCAATGTTCTTTTAAATCTCTTCATGCAATTCTCTAATTACCAGGGCTATGCAAAGCTTCTAGTGGTGCTTTGATTCACTGAAGTTTCAACTGAATCATTCCATTAAAAGTGATCAAATCAAAATAGATTTACTTTGATGTACTGAATCAAATGTCTGCAAAATGTTTTACAAAATCGATTGCTTTTCTGCTGCTGTATACAATACACACACCCACATACACACTGTTGTAGATGCAATTCCAAACAGAGAGACCAGTGAGAAGATTAAATGCAGAGTGGCTAATGCGTTATCTATCACTGAAATTATGTCCAGCTAAGGAGCTCTGTTATTTTATTAAATTATTAAACTAACTCTTTTGGGTTGGCAAGGCTAATATTACTTTGATTTGTATTTACTTTCTCACCTCTCAATATCTTTGATGTGGCCATTTAAGCCTTAACTCACAGTCCCTTGTGACAATAATGTTACAATTCTATATGGGCCCAAGATGGAGGATTGACTCAAGGAAATTCAATATGCCCTCTTGGGTCAAACTCTATGTTAGGGCAGATTTAAACTTTTTGACAATGATTGAACAAGTGCCTAACTTAGGGACTGTCCCAAGCATTCACATGAGTTTCAAAGAATAAACGTATGATTTAAGTACTGTTTTTTGCATTGTTCTTTTGCTAAAATCAGTAGCTATAACACATTTAAAACAAAATATTGTAACTGTTTCTAGGATAGGGAATGGCAAAACTATAAATACCACTTTTTAGTGTTTCTCACTGCTCCAGCTTACTCCTATTGCTTCTCTGAACAATATAGTATATTGTCACAATCCTGATGCTGCTAACCCCTTTCCAGCTTGCGAATTTGCTTGCCAACTAGCTATGCCATGCCTCTTGGTATCCCAGAACCCATCCACCCCCCCAAAAAACCCCAGACACAACAAAGATACACTATTCTATAGGGGCAAATCAATTAAAATTTGTCAGTTTTATACCAAGCCTGGAACCTCAGAAAAATGGATGGAAATGAAATGCTTACCTTTTGAATAATATTTGAAAGGTTTTCTTTTAAAGTGGGATAGTACATTGTCTGCAGTTTTCATTGTCACTCAACCAGCTAAAAGCAGTCTTTCTCAATTTCTATTTTAAAAAGGCCTGCAACATTATCCAAAGCAGAGTAACCTGTCCTTGCATATGCTGATTTTATAACCACCAGAGTTCCCTCTCATCTAAATTAAATTTCAGTTTGTTTACTGATGGACAATCCATTATGACCACCTTTGGGATACAAAGATTTATTTAGAATTCCTGTCTTCTCACTAGAGGCATATTTAGGTACTAACAATACTTCAAATTAAGTATCAAGATAATGCATGCATTTTAAAGATGAGAAAACAATGGTAACTCTTGTGGTTGCCTATCATCCCAATGCCTATTATGTACAGGAATACTTCAGAGAATCAGATTTTTATAAAGAAGGGGGGTAACATAATATGTTATCTTCCAGACCCATTCTAGAAAAGCAACCAAGGAGGCCAAGAGGTTAAGAGTTACGCTCTCCTTTCAATCTGTTGGTGCAGACTATATATCTAATCCATTGAACAAACTGGATGCCAGAGTCAAAGTGACCCAGTTTCCACAAAAGATACCATTAAATGATACCATTAAATATGTACAGACATTTCTTGCAAAAAGAGTAGCATCAGGGAATACAGTAATAGAGACAAGAATACTATACCATCTTTAAAAATGGTTAATATATATCAAGGCAAGCATTTCACAAAAGAGAAAAGTTAGCAGTCAGAAAGCTAATAATAAAAACCCAGGGAAGAGAATGCACAAATATATTAGGATTTATAGATAACTTACAAAAACAGTTAATGCCAAAAATATGCAACACAATTGCTCTTACCTCATCTGCCATTACACGCTTCAAATTCTACAATTGGGGAAAACAAAAAAGGCAGAAAAAAATGAATCAATAGATTACAAAAAATCCATTAGCAAAAGAGAAAGGGCTAGCAATACACATAACATGGGCATTAATGTCCACAAATATTTTCTTCTTAGTTATTTTCTTCTTAGAAACACAATTAAACCATTTTCTTTAGATCTTATTTAATAGCAATTCTTAAGCCCCCCGAGCATTTCATCCAAAGAGCTAAAGAGCGTGAATTGTACTAGCAAGCTTTATGTGAATGTGTATTTCAGACAGTATTCTTTGCATACAAAAATCTAAGCTATCTGTAAATACAAAACCCAAGATATTCTAAAACACATTTTTAAAATATGAAGACAACGTATTTCTGGGGAAGAGTTCCAAACTGTATGTGAAGAATAAAAGACAAAAATGGAGGATACTGGGTGAAAAATCATTGGAAAAAGAACGATTTAACTGATAGAATATCTACTTGAATTATCTGCATTTTTGCATTTAAGCTATAAGTTTCAATAATGCAAAAGAGTCTCCTGCTTCAGCAGGAGGTTGGACTAGAAGACCTCCAAGGTCCCTTCCAACTCTGTTATTCTTTATTCTATTCTGTATTTTGTAAAAAGCATCAGCAAATAGTCCCAAAAGTCCTTTTTCAAAAAGCAACTGGACTTTGTTTTTCCTTGAACACATTTCACTTATCATCCAAGAAGCTTCTTCAGTTCTGTGTCAGAAATGAAGACGCTTCTTGAATGAGAAGCGAATCATGACCTGGATGACTGAGAATCTCCATAGACATCAGCAAATAGGAATCCCTTTCAAAGGAAAGAGATAAAATGTAATTCTTTTCCTCCCGTTACAATTTTGAGAAAAGTTCTTCCACTGAATGTATGGGTATGTGCTACCACTTAAAAATATCCCTTCTATGAATTAGAATCCCACATAACAGATATAGGGAACTTTTGGCCCATGGAATTTCTGAATTTCAGCTTACCATCCCTGGTAGACTCAACTTTCTCTTTTGCTCTGGCTACAATGTATTCTTCACAATCCCATTTTTTACTCATAGAAACTTCTCATTTCCAATTAACGGATGAACAAACATGAAAACTCTTTGTCAAACCTTCAAACGATCCTGGCCACAGCCATCTTCGGCTCATTTTCGGTTGCCACAGCAATGGGAAGAGGGAAATGTGTTCTCTTAGTTTAGTCATAACAAATACTTTCTTGTGGGAACCAAGGTCAAGCTACCTAAGTTTTGGCGGGCTGGAGTTTGTGTTAGAAAGCCCGCCAAAGATAATTGGGGATTGTGGTTTATGACAGGGCTTTTCAACCGGTGGTATGCGTACCACTTGTGGTACTTTGCCACATGGCAGGTGGTACGCGATTGCTAGCCAAGTGTAGCAGGGGAGGGGAATGAGCCGAAGCGAGCCAAGCCTGAGGAGAGGCAGCTGCAGCTGCAGAACTGTCTGGGCTCGGCAGAAGCCCCAGGAGCCGGCAGGGCTCCAGCTGATTGGTGCTTCCAGAAGCAGCTCAAGCTGGAGGTGAACTGAAGAAAAATGGGGGGTGGAGAGAGGAGAGGCTATAAAAGAACATGGTTTGGGTGGGGGAAGGGGAAAAAAAACAGCAGGAAAGGTTTAATCCCTTTAAACAAATGTAATTAGTTTTACCCCCTTTAACTGAGTCTGTCTGTGGCTTTTAGAAAGTTTTCTTTGAAGGTAAACTGGCTCAATTTAAAGCCAAAGCTTTTTGCAATTGCCGGAGCCTTTCAGTCTAGAAGTGCAACATTGAGACACCTGACATGCCTGAGGCAGCTTAAAGAGAGAAAAAACGGAGTTTGTGTTTATTTTCTTGCTTTGCACTTGATTCCTGTGTCTTTAAGGGTACAGGGAAGGGATTGGGGGGTGCATTCTTACTACACTGTGGAAGAGCTCAGAAGGGCAAACCAGCTAGCTCAGGAGTCTACAAACTTAGCAACTTTAAGACCTGTGGACTTCAACTCCCAGAATTCCTCAACCAGCCATGAGGGTCCACAAGTCTTAAAAGGGCCAAGTTTGAAGACCCCTGAACTAGCTGGTAGTGGTGCATATTAATAAACATGGATAAATTCATCATACATTTGTCAGTGAAAAGGGAAAGTGATTCAGCAAAGGAACAGCCACCAAAGAAATTAAAACTGGTACTTATTTTTTTCTACAGTTTGTAATATTTTATTAGATTATAGAATAAAATACAAAAATACAAAAGCAAATAGTAGAATACAGTGGGGAGGAAAAAGGGAGGGAAAGTGAGTGGGAGAAGGGAAAAAGAACATACTTCCTCTATTGCAGTAGAAGGAAGCATTAACATTGAACCTCAACTTTTTACTTTTCCATAATATTATAAACTAGCCATTTCTATAACAACAAATGAATCTAATCAGTAACACCCAAAATCCCCCCTTTTTTTTAGTCATCAAGTTTTTGACACCTTGCTAAGCACTGGTGGTACTCAAATATTGTCATGTCCTAAAAGTGGTACAATCTGTGAAAAGGTTGAAAAGCCCTGGTTTATGACATATTATAGGGGTGGGAAGTTCAACTTGTTACTTTGCAACCTTGGGGGGAGGGAACCTTCAGTCTTGGTTTTACCTTTGACCGTGCTGATACTATGTAGCCATTAAAAGTATTCTTTGAGGAATGCAATTGCCTGAGAGTTATTATTTTCTTCTGGTGGATTCTCCATTCTTTCACGCTGGAGAACCTATACCATCTCAGACAAGTGACTGTCTAATCTCTTCTTAAAAACCTCCAGTGATGGAGCGCCCACGATTTCTGAAGGCAAGCTGTTCCACTGGTTAATTGTCCTCACTGTTAGGAAATTTCTCCTTAATTCCAGGTTGCTTCTCTCTTTGATCAGTTTCCAACCATTGTTTCTTGTCCTGCCCTCTGGTACTTTGTAGAATAATTTGACCCCCTCTTCTTTGTGGCAGCCCCTCAAATACTGGAATACTATCATGTCACCCCTATTTCTTCTTTTCTTTAGACTAGCCAAACCCAAGTCCTGCAGCTGTTCTTCATATGTTTTAAGTCTCCATTGATCATTATAGTTGCTCTTCTCTGAATTTGTTCCAAGGTTTCAACATCTTTTTTGTAGTATGATGATCAAAATTGGTTGCAGTATTCCAAGTGTGGTCTCACTAGGTTTTCTAAAGCAGTACTAATACTTTGCATGATCTTGATTCAGGATTTTATTAGCACACTGCTGGCTCATAGTCAAGTGATCATCGACTAGGATTCCAAGGTCCCTCTCACAGTTACTGTTTTAAGCCAGGTCTCACCTAATCTGTACTTATATATTTGATTTTTCCTGCCTAAATGTAAAACTTTGCTTTTCTCCACATTAAAACTCATTTTGTTGGATAGGGCCCACTGTTCAAGTTTGTCAAGATCTTTTTGGATTCTGAGCCTGTCTTCTGGGGTGTTGGCTATTCCTGCCAGTTTAGTGTCATCTGCAAAATTGATGAGTTCCTTTTAGACTAACACACTTGAAACTCAGGAATTTTGTTTCCTCTCAGTTTAGCTATAAGTTCAGGATACTGTCAGAACCCATTATTTTCCGGGGGGGGGATCTATCTCATTTCTTTCCTAATTCATTTCTTTCTGAGGGTTCTGCCATTCTCCTGAGGGGGGGGGAAGGCTCTGTGGTATGTTATTCTGCTTTGCTACAATGTATCCTTTCCGCTGTTCCTACATATTTACTCTTTGAACTGTCTCTCCCTTGATGTTACCTCGGGGTGAGAAAGGAATATGCCTCCGGCCATCTGGTTTCTCTCTTGCTGCAGAAGGGAAGGTGCGAAGACCCAACAACATCTTCACAAGCATGGGAAAGGACCCCGTTATCAGCTCCTTTCCCACAGCAGACTTAACACCTGGGGATTGGCCTATTCAAACTGACCAGACGGACTATTGGGGCGGGGTTATGCTTGGGACTCTTTTAACCTATTGATCTGAGCGGGAAACCCTCAGATCCTGCCTATTATGCCTGCTATCAGCTTCTCCTAATAAAAGTTCCCTTTTGGAAAGAAACTGTTCCAAGAGTCCTGCTTTCTTGGGATGAGGTTTTTAAGTGGGCCCTGACAGATACACAACTGTGGGACTGAGGAAAAGAGAACCAGCATATGGAAGCTGGCAATCATAAAAGTAATTTATCTTCTCACCCATAGATCTCTCTATAAAGGAACAAGAAATCAAGAGAGCTGACTAGAACTTCACATTAGATCTTCCATGTTTCAATACACTGCTGTCTAAATTGCTCATTTTTACTTCACTTTATATTGCAGCCTCAAGCTTAAATTCTATTGGAGCAAATGCAACTCTTCTCATACTTCTCATTTGGGTAAAAGAACTCAGCCTCCCTAGCATTTCATATCTGACTAAGACATTCTCCCTCTCCCTTTGTGGTTTCAAATACAGGAAACAGGCTACCCACCCAAAAGCTTACAGCTAACGGAACAGTGAAGTGATGAAATGAGTTAACAAGCAAACACTTTTGAAACTGTTACACCCAAAAGACTATCCAGCATGCTTCAATATTACAAAAGTAGAAATCATTTATTGACAGCTGACTAAACCATGTCTGCCTCACTTGTGCTTCTGCCCTGCTCTAACACATCAAAATATTAAACTTTTGACAGATGTACCATAAAACGTCAAAAGCACCAACACTAACAACAGAAGAAAAAATGCAAATCAGACCTAGATTGAGAGGAAGTCATTACTCAAAGAACAGGAACTTCAGGTTGTCTTGTTGACTTTCATGATGAATTACTACATAGGCAGCATCAACTAAGTAGCTGCTTTCTTCATATACAGTATTACTGTATGAGAGAGAGAGAGAGAGAGGGGGGGGAGGGAGGGAGGGAGGGAGGGAGGGAGGATGGACAGACAAATAGATATGATAGCATTTAGCATTCTGTTTTTCTATGGAGATTCTCAGTCATCCAGGTCAAGGTTGTCCCAAAGGTGCTTTTTCAAAAGACCAATGGATTTTCTTTGTTTTTTCTCTTTAAGATGTTTTTCTTCTCATTTAAGAAGCATTTTCAGTTCTGACTGATTGGTGGGGAATGGAAGAATTTATATTCCTTGCAATCATCTAGTTCAGCAGCTCCCAACCTTTTCTATACCCCACACCCCTAGAAAGCTTCTGATATATTCTCACACCCCTTACAAAAGTTTGAAATAACGGCAACAAATTATGCATATACACTACAATTTTGAAAACCCAAGTTTTCGCACCCCCTGGAATATTGTCTCGCACCCCCGGTTGGGAACCCCTGATTTAGTTGTTAGCACTTTGAAAGTCGGATATTAGCTCTCCGAGAATAGTTGAGGATCCTTGGGGGTGTAATCTGTGCCCTCAGGGTCACCTGAATCAAGAGTGCAAATGGGTGTGGAATCTTCTTGGAACTACTGAAAGGACTGTGTTGTAAACAAGAGAAAGGTAGTGTCATATCCCTCCCCCTCTGTTGAGAGAGGGCTGTTCAATTTTAATATAGATGGTCTCTTTTAACCTTCTTTCAAACCAGTGGCCCTCTTTGTCTAGAATGTGGGTTTAAGGAAAATCTGGGGTGGAGGTGGGGGGGATGTGCACCATAAGGCTCCTCCTATGCAAAGGAATTAACTTCTGTCCCCCCTCCCTGGTCCTTCTTTGTTGGTGGCTTTTTCAGCAAATATCCCCAGCAGCCACAGCAGGATAGGACTGGAGACTGCTGCCTTGAAGCCTCTATTTCTTTCAGTTCACCAATGTGTGTCTTTAGTTTTTCTTACTTTCTCTGCAACAAGGGTTCATTGAAACACACTAGCAGCTTTGTCCACATTGCACTTGATCCAACAGGTTTTTCTATGGGGCAGAAGCAGCAGCTGCTGCAGCAACTTTTTTCCCACTTGCTCAGGAAAAAGTGGAACATTTTCATTTTCCCATCTTTGAATGAATTGGCAGCTAGTTTGTTCAGGTGGAATGTGAGGCTTTACATGCCATCCTCCACAAATAAAATGCAAACTCCTTAATTTGCTTGCAATATTTACACTTCAAGAATTCCTGATTTAGTGGTTTAATGCATTAAGAAGGCAATTAGAGCAGAAAATGTATAATAAGGCACTCTCCAGCTCAGATATTCTATGATTCTAGGAGAAGGACAGTAAAAATGGACACTGAAGTGTTTTATTTTTTAAAATTTAAATTACATTTTAATATTACTTAAAGCATTGTGTAAAAAATTACAGCCAGCTTAAAGATATCAAACTAATCAGTTATGATAACTCCCAATTACATTCTATAAACATGCATATGGACAGTACTATATGAGCTGACAGATCTCACTTATTCTGCAGGTGGCCTTCTAAAACAAGAGACATCCAAAATCTTACTTCTCACTAAAAGTGCAAAGAAAAATATGTGGGGCTGGAACCAAATTAACAAGATATCTAATCAACCTAATTAGCAGAATCCTTTTAGTTCTTTAGTATCTGATGACAGCTTGTGAACAACTGGGCACAGAGGAATAAATAAACAAGTCCCATCCCCAAATCCAGAAAGAATTAAAACTCAGAATACCTAGATAATATTAAATCACCATCTATCTTATTTTGTAGATTTTACCATGAAATCCAGTAAAGCTCCAAATACTACCAGGCTGACCACTTCAAGGTTCACAGAATAAAAAAAATAATAGTCCAACCTATCAAAAGCAGCACCATAGGAGGCAGAACTGGAATGCAAATCAAAATAGGCAAGAAAACGGCAAGAAAACACCTATCCACTCTAGATGAGTTCAAATTGCCAGGACCAGATGAATTTCATCCAGGATTCTGAAGGAGACGGCAGATGGAATCACAGAACCACTGAACAAAACCTTTTTAGATCTAATCTTCAAAAAGGGGGAAAATGGAACCAGGAAACTACAATCACCCTGACATCAATACCTGGAAAAATTCTGAAAAAGATAATCAAGCAATGAATTTGTGAGTAACTAGAAACGAGCAAGGAGATTACTATAAGCCAGCATGGGTTCATTAAAAACAGATCATGCCAGACAAATCTTATTGCCTTCTTTGGCAAAGTGACTGAATAAGTGGATCAGAGAACTACTATGGACAGTTTACCTAGGCTTCAGTAACGTATTTGACAAAGTAGACCACAGCGTACTTCTTGGTAAGATAGAACAATATGGGACACACAGTACAACCATCAGATAGATTCACAATTGGCCGACCAACTGTACTCAGTGGAATTATATCTCCATCAGTGATCCCCAATCTTTCCAGCTCTGCAGAACGGCAGCAGCAGCGGGGGGAGAGGGGGGAGAAGGGATGGTTTGTGTGTGCCCGCCACTTGTACAAATGCAGCTTCGCACACTTGCCACTTGCACGGCCTGGTTCCCAACAGGCCACAGACCGGTACCGGGCCACAGACCAGAGATTGGGGACTTCTGATCTACATGGAAGGAAG
This sequence comes from Azemiops feae, assembly GCA_023970755.1. Taxonomy (NCBI): domain Eukaryota; kingdom Metazoa; phylum Chordata; class Lepidosauria; order Squamata; family Viperidae; genus Azemiops; species Azemiops feae. The sequence goes on along the minus strand of JALGBA010000235.1, from coordinate 4,128,870 downwards.
CATGCAGTGTTGTACTTCAAGGTTCTGTTGGGCCTAGTACAACATTTTCGTAAAAGAGCTAAATGAAGGAATAGAAGGGGAACTTATCAAATCTGCAGACAACACCAACCTAGGGGAAATAGCTAATATTTCAGAAGACAAACTCAAGATTCAGAAGGATCTTGACGGACTTAAACACTGGGCCTTATTCAATAAATTGCAATTCAGTGGTGACAAAAGTAAGGTCCTATACATAGGCAAGAAAAACCAAATATACAGGTATAGAACAGGTGGTACCTGGCTCAACAGTAGCAGTTAAGTGAGAGGAATCTAATGTCCTAGTGGACCAGCACTTAAGTACGAGCCAGCAGGGTGCTGCAACTGCCAAAAAAACCAATGCAGTCCTAGGCTGCATCAACAGAGGGGTAGCATCTAGATTCTAAGAAGTGATAGTGCAGCTTTATACTGTACTGGTAAGACCACACACTTGGAATACTGCATGCAGTTATGCTCACTATGATACAAAAAAGGTGCTGAGTCCCTAGAAAGAGTACAGAGAAGAGCAACAATGATAATGGGTCTGGAGGCTAAATCATACAATGAACAGGTGAGGGAAGTAGGTATGTCTAGTCTAATAAAGAGGAGGACTAGGAGTGAGATGACAACAGTACTTGAGGAGCTCTCATGAAGAGGGGACAACGTATTTTCCAAAACATCTGAAGGCCGGACAAGAAGTAACAGATAGAAAATCATTAAAGAGGGATCCAACTTAGAACTAAGGAAAAATTTCCTGATGGTAAGAACAATTAATCAGTGGAATGGCTTCCCTCCAGAAATTGTGAGTGCTGCATCACAGGAGATTTTTAAGAAAAGACTGGACAACTGTTTGTCTAGAATGATAGAAGGTCTGCTCAAGCAGGGAGTTGGACTAAAAGACCTCCAAGGTCCTTTCCAGCGCTGTTATTCTATGTTCTATTTCTTTAAAAATTATGAACTAAGTATTCTCAATTACAACAGACTCCATATAACCTAATACCAAACCATGTTGCACATATTTGCCAATACAGTCATACTTCAGCACTCAACTGCTTCAAAACTCATCAAATTCGGTATTCAATGCATTTTAAAGCAGAAATTTTGTCCTGGCATTCATCTTTCTCCCAGTATTGAATGCATAAGGAAGAAATTGTTGACATCGGCTACCTCATGTTTCACTATTTCTTCTGGCCGAAATAGTGGGTCACAAGGTAAGTCATGTGCTTTTCTCAGAACTAGTCGGTTTTAGTATTCATCGCATCTTCCAGAAGAAATTATTGACAAGTATCGAGGTACCACTGTATAACTAAATTTGGCCAACAATATTCAAAAATCTTGAGAGGCTCAAAGTAATAAGTTTGCATAACCCTCATGCAGTCTCTGGGGCAATCAACCCAACACAGTAATCTTTATCACTATTTTCATTCCATAAGCAAGTCAAATGGCAGACAGTAATGGATATACATAACTTTGATTGTCTAAAACAGCCTGGATATTACAGGGGCTTGCTCAAGTATGGAATTTGACACAGAGAGCAATAATGATTTTAGTGTCAGATAATTTTATCTCAATTGAGAAAATTATTATAGCTTCTTCCAAGGAAATATCCATCATTTCCATCATCTCAGACAAATGGTTGTCCAATCTCTTCTTGAAAATTCCAGCAATGGAGCACCCATAACTCCGGGAGGCAAGCTGTTCCATTGACTGTTCTCATTGTCATGAAATTTCTCCTTAGTTTTAAGTTGGATCTCTCTTTAATAATCCTTTTCCTGCCCTTGGGTGCTTTGGCGAACAACCCCCCTCTTCTCTGTGACAGTCCCTCTACTGAAAGATAGCTATCATTTCACCCCCAATCCTTATTTTCATTAGGCTACACACACCTAGTTCTCTTAACTGGTCATCATACAATTTAGCTTCCAAACCTGTTATCTTTATTGCTTTTCTCCGCACTCTCTCTTAAGTCTCAGCATACTTTTTATATCATGATGACCAGAACTGGACACAATATTCTAAGTGTGGGCTCATCAGTACAATATAAAGTGGTACTATCACTTCTCATGATCTTAAACTTATTGCTCTGTTGATGCAAAGTATGACTGCATTGGCTTTTTTGGCAGCTGTAGCACCCTGCTGGCTCATACTTAAATGGTGGTCTATTAGGTTACCTAGATCCCTCTCACAGTTACTACTGTTAAACTAGGTGCAACTATTCTATACCTGTGCATTTGGTTTTTTCTACCTAACTGTAGGACCTTACTTTTCACATCACTGAACTGCATCTTGCTGCATACGGTCCAATGCTTAAGTCCACCAAGATTCTTCTGAATCTTGAGCTTATCTCCCAAAGTGGTCACAATTCCCTCTAGCCTGATGTTGCCTGCAAATTTGATTAGCTCCCCTTTTGTCTCTCACTTGACTATGAGCCAGCAGTGTGCAGCAGCAGCCAAAAAAGCTAATACAATCCTGGGTTGTATAAACAGAGGCATAGAATCAAGATCACGCAAAGTATTAATACCACTTTATAAAACCCTAGTGAGAGCACACCTGGAATACTGCAAACAATTTTGGTCAAATACAACAAAAAAGATGTTGAGACCTTAGAAAAAGTTCAGAGAAGAGCAACTAAAATGATCAAAGGCCTGGAGACTAAAACATATGAAGAACGGCTGCAGGACTTGGGCTTGGCTAGTCTAAAGAAAGGAAGAAACAGTGGTGACATGATAGCAGTATTCTAGTATTTGAGGGGCTGCCACAAAGAAGAAGGAGTCAAACTATTCTCCAAAGCAGCAGAGGGCAGGACAAGAAACAATGGTTGGAAACTGACCAAAGAGAGAAGCAACCTGGAATTAAGGAGAAACTTCCTAACAGTGAGGACAGTTAACCAGTGGAACAGCTTGCCTTCAGAAATCGTGGGTGCTCCATCACTGGAGGTTTTTAAGAAGAGACTAGACAGTCACTTGTCTGAAATGGTATAGGTTCTCCTGCTCGAGCAGGGGGCTGGACTAGAAGACCTCCAATATTCTATTCTATTCTATATTCTATTCTCATTTATGATGATATATCCACAGCAGTTCCCTGATCCACTAACTTAGTCATTTTGTCAAATAAGATTTATCTGTCATGATCTTTTTTAACAAACCCATGCTGGCTTCTAGCAATCACCTTGTTCATTTCTAGGGAGTCAGAAATGTGGTCAATGATCTTCCAATTCCTATTTAAGCTGGGCAAAACATGCATCAATACAGGATCAGGTAGGTTAAGTATAAAATGATGCACAAAAAAAGTAACTGCACATATATGCTGATAACAGTCTAAGCTGTCAGGAATTCTGGAAAAAGAACTGGGAATCAAAGTAATAAATAGGACAATGAAAATATCACTTTGGGGTGCAGCAGCTGTGAAATAAATGTCCCGCACAAGGGAACTTTAGAAATGCATTGAAAATTAAAGCATCTTGTACAAATGTATGGTATTTCTGCATCTCAATGCAGTGCTGGTTACATCTGAAAAATATAATTCAGCTGCAAAACATGCAGAAGATGGCAACCAAAATGATCAGAGGACTCCAAATGTCCCTTCAAGAAAAGGCAAGAAACCAGGATCTGAGATGTGAAAAAACAGCAACTGAGGACAGGCATGAATGAGTTAAAACTATGCATGACATTAGAAAGTGAACATGGAGAATTTACAAACACACACCCCAGAAAGGCAACCTGTGTACGAGCTAAGGAGTTGGACTAGAACCTGGAAGACTATGAGTTCTAGTACTCCATGAGGTACAGAAGGAAGCTGGATGATTTTAAGTCAGTTGCTATGTCTCAGCTCACCGTACCTCACAGGGTTGTAATTGGAAGAAAAGGGAGCATTACATACATAACCCTGAGTTGCACAAAATAAAAGCAGAATAAAAATCGAATAAATAATAAACACTAAGACAAATTGATCAGTGAAGCTAATTGGAAGACGTGGAACAGATAGCTGTGAAATTCATTTCCTCAAGATGTATGATGGTTCCTAACTTGGACAGTTTTTAAAAGGGATTGCATGATTCAACAAGGTCAACTTTATTAAAGATCTATCAAAGGGTCAAAGAGTTATCTCCAGGTTGGAGATAGTTTGCTTCCAAATATATGTTGCAAGGGAACAAGTGATGAAAGGTATTTTTCCACCTCTTGATTCGAGAAACTAGAGGCATCTGGCTGGCTCCTATTGGAAACCAAATGCTGAACTAAGCTGGATCTTGCCTGACTCAACTCTTATATTCTAATCTGCCCTGATCCCTTCAAAAGTATTCTAAGAACAGCTTTTGGAAGTAGACTTTACTGCTGGCTAAAAAAATGCAGATAAAAGGTCACAGCTTGTTATGTATGTTTACTTTTTCAATGGACCTTAATCCAGGCATGATATAGAAACTCTTGAGTTTTAAAGCAGAATATAAGGTTGAACGGTTGCAAACTGCAGATTTTTCATGCCATTAAAGAAAAATCAAGTGAAGATTGGAGTTAAGGTTAATCAAGATACAGTCCAGGAATCCTGCAAACGCAGAGAACTAAATCTATAGAAAAAACTTCCCAAAAAAGTTGGTGAGACAAGGGTTGAACCGAGGCCTGAATCACACTCAGGCAGGCAGAATTCAGACTCTGCTATTGGACGGAGCCATGAGGAAAGGAAACTTACTGCCTCGCCCCGTCGAGAAACTGATGGGGCAATGCCTGCACCCATATACAAGGCCGAGCCGGCTCTACCAGCGCAGGAAGAAAAGGCAGATAGGGCAGCTCCGCCCGAGGACTACCCCAAATCCCTCTGCAACAAGGCAGGTGGCTTCCCTCTCTCTCAAGACTACTTACAAATTTCCGCGGTTTCCCCCCGCCGCCGCCTCCACCTGGCTCTCCTGCTACCGCAGCTACCGAAGACTCGTCAGCACTCTTGCCTTTCTTCTTCTCTCGGGCGGCTCCGCGCACGAACCCGGACCCGCTCCCGCCGCTCTCCATTGCACTGGACTACTGGCGAGGCTCGCGGCCCGTAGATGACACGAGTTCAACTTCAGCGAGCAGAACCAGCAGCGCAGCAGCTGCCAAAGCTGAAGGTGCCTTGCTACACCGGAGACGAGCGCCCGCAGCAGGACTCGCTCACCAACGGCTGACTTAACTATGAACCGCTGCGCCGGCCGGGCAGAGCCACTGCTTCCTTGTCGTTCGGAATGTACGCCACGCCCACTGTGTCGTCATCGCGTTCCACAAAGTAGGCTCCTCAAAAATGAGAACGCGGGAAGCCGCCTCTTTGTGGTTAAACAGGTACCGTTGTTATAGAGATAGATCTTGTAGAAACGCCGAGGACGAAACTTCCAAGTTCCCTTTGTTTTTTCTTTCCGGGATCGAAAATGAAGCTACCTAAATCAACCCAACTATTGGAAGCCGATATTTTTTTTCTCATTCATTTTTTGCTTTCGTTTGAAAAAGGTGTGTTTAAATGCAGTTTTTAAACTCTGTAAACAATTTTTGATCGTTTCCAGCAAAACCTCACAAAGAAATAGCCATTTAGGTCAAACAAATCTCACAATCCAACTGGGGCATTCGATTGCTTTCAAAAGACTTGGATCAATTGACTTGTGTTGCCAACATTACTCAAGACTCAAAATATGTTTCATAATAAAAGACGTTTTAAAAATATAGGAGGACCTTCTGCTAGTTTTATCATAATACGTTTGAGCTATGTTGAAATCCAGGATTTTTGTACTGTTTTTACACTAGCAGAAGTCATTTACACTACAAGTGCTCATAGTGAAGCCAGGGCTCAACAATTAGGTTTATGGCCACAATATGACTGAATATTATATATCCATAATTAATACCTATACATTATAGCTTTTTTCTCTATTGCCTGTTGAAGGAAAAGTCTTCATGGTTCAGTCCAAGCTGGCGACTGCTTTAGAAAGAAGGTTGCAATTTATTGAAGAGGAGAGCCAGACATAAAGATGGCTCTGGAAGAAAAGAGAGAGAGCACACGTAGGAGTGGGTTTTTATACCTTCTGGGGCTCTTGAGGTTGTTTCCTGTTCCTATTTGAGGCTTTGTATTTCCTGTGTCATGTACTTTTGATCTGAGTCTGAGTGTGCCCCTTTGGCATCTGTGGGTTAATCCTATTATGTCCTCTTAGAGTTTGGGTGGGGTATGTGGATTTTAGGTGTCTTTGTCTTCCTAAGCTTCTAGGGGGGGGGGAGTTCCCACAAATCCCCCTTTTGTGCCATAAGTGTGTGAATGACACACTTACTGGCACAAGATTAAAATTGATCTGGTCAGGGAGACTTGGTAAACAAGCTTTAAACTGTTAAGCCAAAACAAAAGAGGGGAAGACACTAATGGAGGCAGCAGAAAAAGATCCCTGCAGTGGCTCCCAAAAGGGGAGCTTCCAACCCATAAAGGTCTAAAAATCAGGGCAAAAGTTCTGTTAGATGGGAAAGAAATTTATAGTGTCCAATATTCTGTGCCAATCATTTTCAAATGTTGGATGTCACTTTGAGCTTCCAGTCAGGTTTGCACATTCCTCCCAAAATTCTTCACAGCTATGGTTTGCCTCAGTACATAACCACTGGCTTCCCATTTTCAAGGGTTGTTTCCTGCCTTAGCTCTTAGTTCAGTGCATCCAGGTTTGTAATGTCCAATTGAGGTTAGCCAGTATGCAAGCCAGGCTATTAAATTTTCTTAAATTGCACATAGTGAGCCCTAGGACTCCCAATCTGAGTCCACCAGTGCAAGATATTCAGGGCTTAGGTTTGGAGATCTCTTTTCTGCTACCTCCTCAGTGAGGGCATATGAATTGCAAATCACCTGAGGGCGCCTGGTTCCCTCCCCCTTGGAATTTGCTGAAAGTTGTTCCTACAAAGTTTTAATGACGCAGGGCAAGAATCAGGCTGGAGCTTTACTGAAGGTAGATAAAAGAAATAGATTCAGTGTGATTATGAATGGTGTGTGTGCAGCTACTAATACAAAACAGGCAATACAAACATTCTGGATAAATTTTCCTCTCACCAGACAGAAATCCAAGGTGTTCAGGACTTGCTGTGCCAACTATTCCCAAATGCCATCACTCCATAAATACATTCAACTGCTTAATTACAACACAAATGGGGCAAGAAAGAAAATCTTACAATGAGTTTCCACCCTCCCCCCATAGTCTTCCTAATTTTCTTCTGAGGCTTCACGTGGGGACCAATGGCTCCAGGACTCCTTCCTTCCTCTGCAGCTTTCACAGGCATCTGGGGGAATGGTAGGACTTGGAAAGATCTGTTCAATTCAGGTTGCATGGTGGCTTTTTAGTGGATGGCTGGATTCAAAACCCAATTCCATGGCTCAAATGGATGGAGGCAGCATCTGGGTCAGTGTGCTCTGCTTCCAAAGGTTGGGAGGGGTCATCTGTGTAGGGCTGAAAGACATGAGAGTAAGATCTCCCCCTTTTCTGGGTGGATTTTCCCAGGAGAGGCAGACAAAGGCATGGTGAACAGAGAATAAGAAAAGGAGAAGTAGATGGGAGGGGGTAGCTTGCAGGCAGAGTTTGAAAAGGCATCAATACTGCAGTTGTTAAAGAAACAGATAGGCAGACAAAATGAGGACATCACCGATGAGGACAAAAGAAAGGCTGGATTCTGGTAAGAGAACATACATGAAAGGTTTCACTTCTGAACTTGAACATTTGCAACATGTTAGAGAGGACTTAAGGACTTGCAGCTTGAAAATGCTGGTCATGTTTCAGGAAAAGGATAGACAGATAAAACCCATCTACAACACATACAGTAAATGCAAGAGTGAAACTTTTTGAGCAGATGAACTTAAAACATTCCCTCCTGCTAACTTTGGGCTGTTCTTAAGGTACAGAGAGAGAAAGGAAGGAAGAAAAAAACATTTTTCTTCACTCTATTTGTTGGCCAGACAAACAGAGTGAGGGTATTTTTCTTTTGATGGCTTATTTTAAGCAGAATTTCTAGCAGAATTCTTTTCTCTTTGGATTAGAGACAATTAACAGTCACATTTACCTCACACATAAAGACTTTGACCATACATATACACACAAAGATAAGAGAACAGAAAAGGAAACAGAACTTTTAGTTCTACACATCCTAGTCATTCCCACCACAAATCTCAGTTAACTCAAATTAGGGAAGGCACAAATCTTAAACATACCCCGTGGTTGCACAGAGAGAGAGAGAGAGAGAGAGAGAGAGAGAGAGAGAGAGAGAGAGAGAGAGAGAGAGAGAGAGAGAGAGAGAATCACTATTTCTTTTTTTCTCTTTAAGTACCTTTATTTAGCCAAATTGGTTTCCCAGCAAAGCCCTGAGCAAAGTCCATTTATATATATATGGACGGGAATCAGCTACCCATTCCAGGCCTCAAGCAAGCTTTTCACTGGGGAGCCTATCTCGACCCTTGAACTAGAACATCCCATGATTCCCTTATTCCTGATGTAGGGGTTCACTTTGGTTCTATTGGGTCCGGCGCACTGAAGCCTCCTAGTGAGACTTCCACCTACCACCACAGTTTTGGGTCAAAAAGGGATCCACGGAGGACTCTGGATCCCTCACAGAGTACTGGATGCTCCTTTAGGGATCTACCACCATGGTTTCAGACCAAAAAGGGGTCTGTTGAGGACTCTTCTGCTCCCCTGCAGAAGGTACGGGACCCTCTCTTACCAGCTTTACCTTCACTTTTCACCACCACTGTTTGCGGACTTCAAATGTCCGGGAGGACCTCTGCTTGCTTTCCAGAGGTAAGGGACGCTCCTAGTCCGGGGCTTAATTTCCTAACTTGGGGCTTTGCTTACAGGGCCTTACCAGCTGGTTGTGCAAATCCAATTCTCTCATTCACTCATTCCATTCCATTTTCACACAGCCTCTCCCTTTTCCCTAACAAAAGGTCCTGCGCTCTGACCAAACCCCCATGCTTTCCAGGGTCTGCCACTTGAACAGATCCTCTCTGAGGTTAGGAAAGGCCAGAGTGAGCAAAATCCAACTGTGATTGGAAAAAGGGTCTTCTCACTCACACACACAGAGACATACACACATTCACATTTCTCTCACTCCCCTGGGCTTTAAAGTTAAAATTTAGAGGTACTCACCTTCACCTTCTTTCCAAAGCAGCCCTTGAGCTCAAACCCAAAACTCCCTTTACTACGCTGGCTCCACATAGGCAGGGCCTGGGAAACCCATCCACAGACACAAGGGGTCTGCTGCCGGCAAGATGGGGCTTACCAGTCTCAGTCCCTTGGAGAGGTTAGCTTGGAGTCCAATCCTGGGTGCCAAATTGTTGAAGGAAAAGTCTTCATCATGGTTCAGTCCAAGCTGGGAATAAACAACATGGCGACTGCTTTAGAAAGAAAGTTGCAGTTTATTGAAGAGGAGAGCCAGACATAAAGGTGGCTCTGGAAGAAAAGAGAGAGAGCACATTTAGGGAGTGGATTTTTATACCCTCTGGGGCTCTTGAGGTTGTTTCCTGTTCCTATTTGAGGTTTTGTATTTCCTGTGTCATGTACTTTTGATCTGAGTCTGAGTGTGCCCCTTTGGCATCTGTGGGTTAATCCTATTATGTCCTCTTAGAGTTTGGGTGGGGTATGTGGATTTTAGGTGTTTTTGTCTTCCTAAGCTTCTAGCTGGGGGCCTCCAACCTTCCTGAATGGATTATAGTATTTACATCTGCATTTCTATAGAACTGGTTTCTGCTTTGGGGAGGGAGACTTGGGGCTATTAAGAAAAACTGGGCATGTTTTTCTGCCTCTTTAAGATCCTTTGAGGAAATATAATATTCTGCCCTTTTAATATTTCCTTCTCTGGGGGGGGGCTGACTTCCCACATGCCAAAAGCCTTAAACATTCTGTATGTGAGGCCTGTTTTTCCTAATTTTAAACGTATGTGAAATGAGAATATCCAACACTGAACAATAATAGACTGAAAATGTAATAAAAAGCAACAGGGATGTAGCATAAGCCCTTCTGTCAGAAAATTTCTTCTTAGTTTCAGATTGGATTTCTAAGGAAGCCTCCAGCCATTGCTTCTTGTCCTGCCCTCAAGTGCTATGGAGAATAAGTCGACCCCCTCTTCTCTGTGACAGCCCCTAAAGTACTGGAAGACAACTATTATGTCACCCCTAATCCTTCTCTTCAATAGGCTAGACATATCTAATTCCTTTACCCAGTGCTTTTTTTGTCATAGAACTCATCGGAACAGAGTTCCGGCATCTTTTTCTGACAGATTTTCCAAGTTTTAAAAGTAACTTTTGAAAATTTGATGTTTGGTCTACATGGACTTGAATCACCCTGTTGAGTGTAGCAGGTCGGTGGCAAAATCATTAAAACGGTGCCTGCGGGCTGCTTGTGTGTCATGTCCAATGCATGTGTACTTTGTCTGGCTGCTCGGCTTGGGGCACTGCTTGGCTTGTGATTGGTCATGTGGTCGCACGATGAGTGCTTACTGCGGGCGACAACTGTTATGTTTCATTACACAACTTACGTGTGTGGGTGTGTGTACAGTGATTGACTATGTGCAGAAGGTAAATAAAAGATTAACAAGATGTGCATTCTGGCACCTTTTTTCATACAAAAAAAGCACTGCCCTTACCTGTTAATTGTAGGTACGGTTTAGCCTCCGGACCCCTTATCATTGTAGAGAAATCAGATTGATCTCAGCCTAATCTAATCAACGCTATCTTGCTTCTGTAAATCACGCTTGCAGGGAAAACACTACTTATCTTAAACAAAAGGAGTCATGTATGTGGATGCAAATGAAACGGTGACGCTGAAGGAATTGATGATGCATAATTGTTGTTTAACCGTTTAAAAGCCAATCAAATCACTTCCTTGTCCCTTTGCTGTCTCGTGCTGTTGCGATTGGGCAAGACTGTATAAAAATGAAAACCACCCCCACCCTAGGTGTGGCTCTTCCCTAGCACATTGCTGCCCATGTGCCGGGAGGCTGCCCACCCAGCTGCTTTTCTCAGCCGATTAAAGAGCTGTTTTTCCAATTCCTAAAGCCTCCGTCTGAGTTTCTGCTTTGGCTTGTGAGAGTCTCAGATTTTATTTGCCAATGAAACCTTACATATTTTCTGGCGCCCAACGTGGGCCCCCGAAAACTCCATTTCTTCGGAGGAGCCGCTCCCTGGCTCCCCACGTGCGAGTCCCAGTGTGACTCAGAGACCTTCGACAGGGCTGTCGGGAGAAACCAGTCCGCACCGGTGACAACGTCAAGAGCACTCCTGGGCTTTCTATGTTCCAGTGACTGCAGCCCGGTTTGCGACCGGCAGACCCCATCTTTAGCCCGGACCCGAATGTTCAAAGGAGGCTTCAACCCAGCCCAGTAGGAATTCTGAAAGCTGGCTCCAGTCTGTGTAAGTAGGATTAGGACCTCCAAAGTGATGGGAGATTGGGGAGTGTCGTGTGTGTGTGTGTGTATTTGAGACGTGGAAAATTCTTCCTAAAAGGGACCGGGCCGCAAAGTGAGTGTGAAGAGTGATTGTTGAGAAGTTTTCCGGTGACACTCGTCTGGGATTCTCACAAAGGAGGGGGAGTATAGAATAGGAGAGGCCTATTTCCACCCCGAACTGAAGGAAACATCCAAGAAATCTCCTGAGAATCATGGCAAACCGTAATAGTTTGCTTGCGGCAAACGAAGCAGAAAGCAGGAAGCTAAAGCCGTGCACCCAATTGGGTTGTGTGTTGACCCACTGGAGCACATTAAACCCCAAGTGGCAGTAAAAGTTACCTTTAAGAAAGGAACCTTGCACAACTTGTGCAATGTAGTCTGGCCAACTTATTGCCTTGGTTACCCTTAGAAACCTTGGCCAGAAGAGGGCACCATTAACCTCAAAATTATTAATAACTTGATAGACATCCTGGCCACCCAGGGAAAAGCAAAAGAGGAACTTTATGCAGGTTTCTTTTTCCATCTGGCCCAGAGACCCGATATCCAAAAATTATGCAGGTTGAAAAGTGAGAACCTTCGGAAGGTGTGTCCACTGGTTTCCCAACAGCATGGGAAATACAAGTCTGAGGTGGAGGAAGAATTTCTACCCCCATATTCTACCGTGCCACCCACACTGGTGGTGCCACCAACTCCGCCGCCGCTCCCATCGGTCCCCCAGGATTTTGTGCCAATGCCCTTGCTGTCCCTTGACCAGCCCGAACCGGCCTCCATTAGCCCCCCGCACACCCAGATGGGACAGCCCTATGGGCAAGACCCCCAACCGGGACCATCTCTGTAGATGCCTCTCTGACAGGTCCCCATGGGCGATAGACTAGCTTTTGTCCACATGCCCTTTACCACCAGTGACCTGTTTAATTGGAAGAAAGATCTGCTGCCCTACCGGGAGGCACCCCCAAAATATATGGACCTGGTCCAACGTATTGTCATCACCCATCAGCCCACGGTTCCAGATCTTTTCACTCTCCTCGGAGCGGAGGACTGCCGTCAAGTCCTGAAGGTGGCCAGTGCCCTTTAAAAGGCTGCACAAACCCAAGGCCTGCAGGAAAGAGATCCAGCTACTGAATGGTCTGATCCTGACATCGTCCTCATCCCCACCTACAAGGTCAACCCAAATACTGACCATGGCATGAGGTGCCTGCGCCATATCCAGAATGCCTTTGTCCATGGTCTCCAGACTGGTGTTCCTAAAACTGACAATTTTCACTGGGTCCACCAAATTATTCAGGAACCCAAAAAGTCCCCTACGGACTTTCTGAACCATCTAAAGGATGGGTTCAGAAGGTTTACCCATTTGGACCATGATGCCCCCACCAACAAAGTAATGTTAAAAATGACCTTCATTGGGCAAAGTGCCCCTGATATTAGGAGAAAACTCCAGAAGTTTCCAGTTCCCACCACACAGAACTTCGAAATGAGGAAGAAGAGAAGAAAGAAGATAGAAAAATAAGGAAACAAGCAGCCCTCCTGGTCATTGCCCTTCAGCCACAATTAAAAGGGGGGTACCAAGCTGAGCCACCGAGACATCCCAGAATTCAACGCAACCAGTGCACCCAGTGTAAAAAGTTTGGCCACTAGAAAAATGAATGCCCCTTTGGAGAACAAAGGAAGTTTCCCCAGAACCGAAGCTTCTGGGGGAGACCCAACCCCAGGCCAAATCACGCACCACCCACAGGCTCAGCCACTCATGTCTGTGACCACTTCTGAGTTTTACACTGAAACCTATTAGGGGGGCTCCAGAGGGATTACCTTTTCTCCCAACCCTCTGGTGGAATTGAAAATTGGGGGAAAACCATACACCTTCTTAGTTGACACCGGTGCAATGTACAGCGTTCTCACAGACCCTTCTATCCCATACTTTCATCCCATGTGACTCCTATAGTTAGGGTCACGGGGAAGGAGGAGGCCGCTTCTCACACTTTCCCCCTTGAGGTCCAGCCTCACAAGGGCCCCTCCCTCCAACACTCTTTCCTTGTCCTACCGCAGTGCCCCTTGAATCTTTTGGGGAGAGACTTACTGGGGAAGTTGGGAGCCACCCTCGAGTGTTCCCCAAGGAGGGTCAGCTTGAACATTCCCTCAAACCGAGCCTATGTCTGCTTCCTGCAGGGTCCGCCAAATGAAGGCCCCCCTGATTACCTGGATATCAACCCAAAGGTTTGGTACCAGAGGACCCCTGGTCTGACGCTCTTCACCACCCCACATCTTACCAAATTGCTGCCCAATACTGAGCCGATTTCCATCTGCCAGTACCAGATTAAGTGGGAAGCATGAATGGGAATCAAGCCTCGATTGAGTTGTTCCTTAAGAACAATGTCCTTTGCCCCATCCAATCATCTTGTTCCATCCCAATTTTCACAGTCCCAAAGCTGGATGGCTCTTGGAGATTTGTGCACGATCTCTGAGAGACAAATGTCCGGATCCAACCCTTACACCCTGTCGTGGCCAACCCATACACTCTTCTAACCATGCTTTCCAGTGACCAGGCATGGTATACAGTAATTGACCTCAAAGATGCATTCTTTTGCATCCCCTTGGTGAAGGAAAGCCAACCCTATTTTGCCTTTGAGTGGGAAGACCCAGACTCCAACCTCAAATGCCAACTCACCTGGACTCTCCTGCCCCAAGGCTACCGCAATAGTCCCACAGCCTTTGCCGCTGCTCTTGCCAGGACCTGCGTGACTTCTCTCCTGCACAAACCACCCTTTTCCAATACGTAGATGATCTCCTCATTGCAGGCCGTGACCAAGAACACATTGAGGAGATCTCTGTAATGTTGTTAAACCACCTCACCCAGAAAGGATATATGATGCCCAAAAGGAAAATGCAATGAGGGAGGGAGGAAGTTCAATACTTAGGCTATGTCCTCAGAGAAGGCAAAAGGCTTGCAAAAGGCAAAAGTCACCTACAGGCTATAGCCTCTCTCCAAGTGCCTAAGAATCAGTTAATAACCTGGGAATCACAGACTATGCCCGGCTCTGGATCCCAATATATTCCTCCTTGCTAAAGCCCTGTATCAACTGACCCAAAAGGATGCAGCCTGGGACTGGACTGGCAAATACCAACAGGCCTGGGAGACTCTAAAACAATCTCTGGCCATAGCCTCCAGCTTGGCCCTACCTGATCAAACCCGTGGGTTTGAACTATTCCTAACTGAACAAAAAGGGTGCGCCTCGGGCGTTCTCCTTCAGAAACTGGGTCCTGAGAAGATCTCGGTTGCCTACCTATCAAAGGGACTAGACAATGTGGTGAAAGGATGGCCAGTATGTCTGCGTGTTGTTGCTGCTACTGCTGTTTTGATCTAGGAAGCTCAAAAGATCATCCTTGCAGCTCCCCTAGACATTTACACCCCCCATTCAGTGCAGACTCTGTTAGAGCAAAAGCTCCCCACATGGGCCACCTCAAACCAAGTTTCCCAGTATATTAGTCTTACATTGGAACAAGAGAATGTGCAACTATATCGCTGTGAATGGTTGAACCCTGCCACTTTGTTGCCACTCTTTCCCGACCCTGATTGGGAGCTGCATGATTGTCTCAGAGTCCTAGAAGAAGTCATAGGAATCCGAGCCGATCTCAAAACTGAGCCCCTGCAACACCCAGATAGCCAGCTTTGGACAGATGGCTCATCATTCATGAGGAATGGGGAAAGGGCCTGGCAGTTGGAGTGTTTAAGCCTAAAAGGCCCTGTTTGTCTACTAGATGCTGGGGAATGATTGAAATCCAATTGTTCAGAAGACCATTGTACCCCCACATGCTTGCATTTTGTGGATCCCGAAGAAGGATCACAAGAGTATGGAATGGGAATTGAGGGTACGGGGAGGGACCCAACTACTCACATCACCATCAATGTAACCAGAAATAATCTGACCCTAATAGAAAGGAGATTGTTCCACTCCTATGAGGAATTAGAAAACAAAATTGAAATTCCCCCTATTACCAAGAACCTTTTTATTGATCTAGCGGAACGAATCACTAGTTCTTTAAATCTTACCAACTGCTATGTTTGGGGGGGGAACCAACATGGGAGAACAATGGCCATGGGAAGCCAGGGAGCTCAACATATCCAATCTTGGGTCTTTGAAGTTAACGTGGACCGCTCTTGGCCGTCCTCCCCGATGGGAGACTGAAACATCTATCATCGATCAGCTCTGCTTCACAAGAGAAGAATCTGATACCTTCTCCTTAAAGGTAGGAGTGTCTGCATGAGATAGTATGGTTGTGGCCAATGGTACAAGCTCCACCTGGTAGAGCAAGACAAATATAACCAAACCACCCAACCCTTTTGGAAATTATGCCCAACTCAAAGCCCTATGGGATCAGCCATATAATCCCTCCTATACATGGCATGCTCCAGATGGATTCTATGGGATCTGGGGGAGATATGCCTATGCAGCCCTTCTTCAGAATTGGGTGGGTACCTGTCTTTTAGGGACCATAAAACTCAACTTCTTCCTACTACCAATCACCCAGGGGGAATGCCTGGGAATCCCTGTCTATGGGGAGATAGGTTATCAAGCAAAGCGGTATTTGAAAATAGGAACCTGGAAGGATGATGAATGGCCCCCAGAATGAATCATTCAAGTATATGGTCCCGCAACCTGGGCTGAGGATGGGTCTTGGGGATACCGCACCCCCATCTATATGCTCAATAGAATAATTTGTTTGCAAGCTATGCTAGAGATAATAACCAGCAAAACTGCTCTAGCCTTGAACCTTCTTGCCCAACAAAATACCAAGCTCCGGACGGCCATTTATCAAAATAGGCTAACCCTGGACTATTTGCTCGCAAAGGAAGGTGGTGTCTGTGGAAAATTTAATTTAACAAACTGCTGTTTACAAATAGATGACCAAGGTAAAGCTATTGAGGAAATCACCACTAAAATGAGAAAGATTGCC